>OY730478.1:48973711-49677106 GCA_963422695.1 Xylophagus ater | reverse complement strand
CAAAGAGATTTGAAGCGTGATTATTTGTGGTTGGTTTACAAAGAGAATATAAAAGTGATTTTATTAAAAGGTGATTAATAATGTTTTCCATTGTGAATAAACTGTGATAAAATAATTTTGTAATATTGATTATTGCTAGACAAATATTTTTAAGACTAATTGTTAACGCAGAAATAATTGTAAATAAAATGTATACACCGAATTCACCTAAATAAAAAGTGTTATCATTTTATAACATCGAACCAGAGGGGTAGCACGCAACAATATTTTAAGTACATATATAGAACGACATGTGCTATCAAAACTTAAGTATCTTGTTTTGCTCTACCTTCCCCTAATAAGTGGACAACTAATTAAAATACCCGATTTAAATGTGAAATACTAAACTAACTTGAGTTTAAGTAAAGTAAAAGATCCATTTGTTCTACTAAATTCTGCTACGAGAACTCTAAATTCCATCATCTTTTAACGAATTCATTGATTTCAACGAATTTTTCTTCAAACAATTATTAAACTAAGTTTATTTAAATAAAATAAAAACATTTTTTCCATTTACAATGATTTTTATTTTAAAATTCAAATTGAAGAAAAAAAAAGTATACTCAATTATGTTAAATCAACTCAATCGTCTTCCTGTTAGCATTTAAACGTTGCTTTTTTTATGCAAATAATCCGGCGTCTAACTGTTCAACGTAATCGCATCTTGAGAAAAGTATAGGAATAATTTCATTTTTTCTTTATCAAGAAATCCATTTAAAAGAAATATATTATTGTTTTGGTCCTTGAAGCAGTAAGTCCTGATACATTCCAGTTAGAGAATTTAAATTCATCAATTTCTTAGCAACAGGTTGGTGCCACGTGGTATTAGGCATGCGCTTCAATAATGATTGTAAAGTATTCAAAAATAATAGAATCCACAAATTCATTTTCAGGAATGAATCAAATTCATTTAGAAAGTATATTTTATTAAAGAAAGTCCTTAACCAGTAAACAGATTCCTTTAAAATTGAACTTACAGATTTCTGTTGGTAATATGTGTTCCACAAAAATACCAAACGGATTCTTTTATAAAGGTTCCGACTTTTAAAAAGACTTCCAAAATAGTTAGTTCTTTTTAAGGATTACATTTGAACGGTCATTTTTTTTAACTTTTAGAAATTCTAAACAAAGTGTACTAGAACTAAAAAAAAATTAACAAAAAATATTATTAATTCTAATAATTCGTGTGATTTTGTGCTTTTGAAGTGAAAATATTACATATTAGGTTTTAATCTGGTGCGATAATTGTGATTAAATTTGATTAAAAGAAAAGATAAAGGTTTTTATCTAAAAGAAAAATTTTTTAGTTAATTTAATTCGAACGAAAATGTTTCGGTTTTGTGATTTTAAAAGTGCATATTTTCTTTGGAAAAATTCAACTTAAAAAATTTGTGAAGAACAAAGTTTTCAGCTCTTAATTAATTTCGGTAATAATTTTGTTTTATTAATTTAGAATAATATAAAAGCATTTAAAAAAAAAAAATTCTTAAGAAAATATATTAAATTTTACTTATTAAAAAGAAAATTTAATTTGTAAAAATTTTTATTATTTTGTTTAAAATTGCATTTTTATCTTCTCAATTTTATGATATTAAATTTTTTAATGTTATCCTTTTGGGATTGCAAGCAACGAAAGATAAAAACTAATAAAAATTTATGATTTCATGTCTCATAAATTAAAATAGTTGTGAAAAAGTTTTTAATTGCAATATAAAGTTTAATTAAAATCTCTGCAAATGAAAGTTGTTTTTTAAATTATATAATTTCAAACTTTATTTCATATTTTAATTCTAATTCGGGAAATTGAAAATGAAAACAAATAAATTTATGTATTTTTTTAGTGTAGAAATTAATTTCTTTTTCTATTGTTATTTTTTGAAATGTCGAAAAACTTATTTTCTTAAACTTATCTTATCTCAAAATTTAATTTTGAACTTTGGTTTTGATCCTGTCATTAACTATATTTTTACTATGCCTTCAGACTATCTGTTTGTCATACGCCTTCCCATAAATTTTGCTAAAAATCAGACATTTCTAAAGACAAAAATCGCATTAACTTTGTCATATATCTTTATACCAAAGTCTTGTCTTTTAGTTTATGCCGCTATTTAATTGGACATTTTTGATAAAACTTATACGAAGACATAGATATTCACATTCTTTAATCAAAACTACCTTTAATTAATTTTTGTAGTTACTTTTCCCAACTCTTTTATTTCATTTTAATTGGATATCATATTGTATATTTTGAATCGAATTCACATCCGGAGATTTATTCTGCCATAGTAGAATATTAATCCCTTTTTGAAGTTTCCGGGAAACTGTTGTTTTAGTCTTGTAACAAAAAGGTTTATCTTCCATGAAAATGAATTATTTCTTTCAAAGATTATGTTCAAATAAAGGTAAAGATAGAATTCTTTGAAATTAAATTATATTTTTCCGGGTTTTTCCTTACACGTTCGACCATATCAAATTGCTACCTAAACTTTGAAAAATTGGCAATTCCGGCCAATTATAGATATAAAAAATTTTTGATTTCTGCTATATTTTCTTTAACTCAATTAAATCGTTGTATTTTTAGAACTTAGTTAAAAATGATTTCCTTTCTGGTTATAAAATGTTCGCTTGTACCAGAAATTCTTGATAGATAGAAGATTTTCAGAGTTTGGCATTTTTCCTTAATTTTTTTGTTCTTATAGAAAAGTTTCATTATAAAGCCGTTCTCACATTCTTAGATAAACATTTTTAGCTTGAAAAACTTTTCTGATATATTCTAAGAATGGAAAACTGAATTATTCTTATTGGTTAGAAATTTAAATATAAATAAATCGAAAATTTATATAAAAAATATTTTTTCGATTTCATTAAATCTTGAATTTGTTTCCAAAACATAAAAAATTATACTCCTTAAAATATCGTTTTATTTTATTGTTATGTCGTTTTCAATCTTCGATTAAGTTTCTGTTAAATATTGTAATTTTTCTTATATTTTTCTTACATTTTCAAGATATTTTTTCAGGATAAATAAACAAATTCGAATAGAAGATTTTCCTAGTATTACTCTTTTCCTAAATAAATAAGGCAAAAAATGTACTATATGGTATACCATAAAATATTTAAGTAGAAAATAGTTTGGATGACCAACAATAAATTCGATTTGAAAAAGAATAAAATATGTATTCTAGAATAACTTATTCAATAAAACTTTGGAGAAACAATTGTTTGAGAAATATTTTTATCAAGTATTATCGAATTTTGGCACCAATTCTAGTTTTCTGATTGAAATTCAAATACTTTTGAATTTTTGAAATTTGAAAAAATTTTTGCATGGAGAGTCTAAACCAGGAACGGAATCATGTAACTCGGTTTGACACAAATTATATCGACAAAGTATAGGAATCACAATGCATTTTGGATTCGATTTGATCTAAATCTAAATATACAATTACATAAGTCAAAACTACGTAGACTGGATTCGACTGTATTGTAGTGGATGCATCGATTCCAAATAATGGCATAAATAGACAAAAGTTGAGTAGTCGAGTTAAAAGTTGTTGGTTTTTTTTAGGTTATGTTGGCATATTTTATTTCCTGCCTTCTTTTATGTTACGATTTCCATTTGCTTGATAAAAATTTTGAATTTATTGTGTACTGGACTACATTTGGACTCGATCTTTTAATCCTCTGAAATCCAAAAATGCGGACTCGATCTTTGGAATTTCCGTATATATGTAGTAATAGCCAAACTAGCTAACTAATTTTTTAGGTACACTATATGACCGTAAGTATATTAACGTTTTAATAACTTTTGGAAAGGCATATGGTAGAAATTGCAGGAAGACCTTAAAACGAAGAGTTGTTTAACATATGAAAGTATAGAGCTGTGGTACATGTAAATTTATGCGCTCTTGACAGCATTTAATGTATATATTGCATTTGTTGATAATTGATTTTGAGCAAAAATTAAATTTGAGGTATTTATAAAGTATTTAGATTATCCAAAGCTTTATTAATTATTCACTCGGTTTATTTTTATAAAATTAAAATGTATAATCCATAATAGGCGATACCAGGCTGTTGTTGCCTTTGGTAAATGAATACGAGCAATATTAAATAGATAATATTTTAAAATCTTTCGAAGATATTAATGTTTCTCTCAATTCTTGTGTTAAAATATTGTTTGAAATATGATTCCTTTATGATATTTGTATGATTGTAAGAATATTCAAATGATTAGCATCATTTTATTTAGCTTTAAGGTGGAATAAGGTTAAATAATATCATTCGCATCATTAGTTTCTTTTATAAACCATTGTGTATTATATAACTGCGTAGAAAAATTGATATTTCATTAAAAAAAAGAATTCTCATTTTTCATTTTATGCGTAAAAATGTTTCAATAGAAGCGTAAAAAAAACGAAATAATAATGTGAAATATGGCTCATATGTGTAACACGATGTCACTACCATAATTTGAATAATTCGCTAAATTTGATGGTACGTGAGCTGAAAAGAAAAACTTTTTACTTTCCCATCATAAACAGGTGAAAAATTATTTTACATTTATTTTGTTTTTTTTTTTTCTAATGATAATTAAATTATATTTTTCGTTAGAAAATGAAATTCCAAAAAGAAAATTTCTAAACAATTTTATGGTTAAACTTCATTTATAATGAAAATCGATCGATTCGAGGTGATGAATGAAATGTTATAGCCTTCAAATGATAAATGATGAAATTTATTGTATCCGAATTTTATATTTTCCAATATTAACTAGTAACGAATTGAAGTCTTTCAATGGAAAGCAATTTGTTTTTGCCAAATGGTTTCCCGTGCGACATACAAAAAAAAAAATGTTCTATCACTGTTTTTAAGTTTATCCTTGCAAAGATTTTCACTGGACATTAAATATTAGTGTTTGTAGTAGTTTCTTTTTATTGTCAAGGAATTTGTAAAGTACTTCTTAAATAATTAAAATGGAAATAAAATTTTAGTTATTTTGTCACAGTACATTTGTGTATGCTCAGACATATTGACTGGGACACGTAGTTAATGTGCTTAAGCTGACTTTAAGTATTGATAATTTCTATTGAATGAATTCATCTTCGAAAATACGAGTATAATATAACATTTAAACCGAATGGTGTTGGAAATAAGAAAAACATTTACAAATCATTATTACTAAACAGTTTTTAATTCATTAAAATATTTAAATAGATCCTAAATACCGTAAAGTGCAAATAAATCTGAACCTTTATTTAGCAATTATTTTGGTTAGGGTTTCTGTACTCGTTTCGACTCGACTCGTTATCGTCGAGTATTTTGGTAGATACTCGGATTCGGACTCGACTCTAATACTCGACGAGTCCGTGTCCGAGATTTATGGCATACTTAAACAAGAATTTGTACTTTTCAGAAATACGGGAAAACGAATAAGCAATCTTAATGCCCTTTACAACTTTCCTCCATAAAACCAACTTCAACTTCTAATGAAAGAACACTTTCGATAGGTGGCATCTTTTGTACTACAATTACATTGAGACTGACAAGTCTCATAATTCGTTAGTATTTCTCAAATATTTCTACCTTAAGGCAAAAAAAAGCAATTAAATTAAATCAAATAAATGCTCAAATAGTTATATCTAGATTTAAAGTTTAATTTTTGAAAATAAATAAATTGATTAATAAATAAATTTGAGTAGATTTTCTTTTTAATTTCTTGGCACGATCACAAATTTTAGTTTAAAATCTTGTAATGTAATAAATAATTCTAATTTTAACAAATTATAGTAATTTTTCTTTGGTTACAAAAACTTCAATTATGAGAATTGTTATTGAACTCCAAAATATTTAACGTTTTCGCTTATTGGTTTGAGTTTACATTTAGATCCGGACTCGACTCGTACTCGACGAGTTTTCAAAATTTGGAACTCGTATTCGCCGAATCCTAAAAACTCGAGTTTCCAGAAACCCTAGTTTTGGTCGCTCTTCTGATATAATATCAAACTAAATTTCAAGTTCCTTTACAAATACCGCTTTTTTATTTCTTGAACAAAGAGCTCCGAACTTTTGTTTAATTCTGATATAAAAAAAATGTGAAAATTTCAAGAACATCTACAATTGGGTAATGTATGAGTTAAAAGGGTTTAAAAATTTCTCCGAGCGAGGTAATACAATATAAATAATCCGTTGATTTAAGAAAGTACACACATATACTGGAACAATGCTTTTTTCTATATAAATTATTTTTATAAATTTCCTCAGATATACTATTTCGTTCTTTTTAAAACGTGTTCTTATCTAATCCATAACTTCAGCTTTTAAAAGTTCCCATTTTAAAGGTCAATTAAATTAGATAAACGAATTCAGACTTATATCGATCAAATAATTTTCCATGTTCTTTATTATCCTTTTTGGATAAAAGTTTGTAGTAATAAAGAATGATATATTAGGTGCGTTTTTCTCATCGAGGTCTAGGTCTATTTTGAAAAATGCGATCTGGGTCTCCGAGAAGAAGAAAAATATTTTCTTTAAAAAAAATTCGACTTTTTCGATCATTTTTGAAATAAATTATGCGTAAATAAAATAAATGCTAGCAAATTTTCCAATATCTTTATTGAATGATATTAAAAAATAATTTTTTTCGAGAATTTATGAAATTGATTATGGCATTTATAGTACAATATCCACATTTATATGGAAAACGACAGCTGCGCCATCTCTTGCAATTTTACGTAACTAAAATCTATCAGGGTCTCAGGTCCTGATTACGATAAATATTTGGGTTATGTTGTTGTTGCTTTAACATGTTATGAAGCAGACCTAGGCCTAGACCCCGATGAAAAAAACGCACATGTTGTAATATAAACCAAAACAAATAATTTCAGTTGAATTGAACATTTTTTGAAGTAATTTTTGTCATTTTTAATTTTTGATGCTTTTTTCCTGATCTGCACCAAAATTAAATTCACTTAAACAAAATTATCTAAGGAGTGAGTGTTCTTAATTTCATAACAATCGGTTATGAGGTTTCAATGTCAAAATGAATATTTGTTTTCATAAATCACTCTGTATCACCCAACTCAGCTAAATACTAAAAGCACTATCTAACAAATCTATTCCTTATAAAGCTGACCAGATCCCCAAATTTCAATTGAAATTTCAAAATGCGTTCGACAGATATAATACATATGTATTAAAAACTAAATTTTGGCACAAATAGACTGAGCAATGGATATTTTCTAACCATGAATATTGATCAAAATCCAGACGTCGAAATTATTAGCCATCACATTATTCCTAAGTAAACTTTACTAAGAACTTAGCTGTTGAGGTCTGTAGATATATTGCGAAAAAGTTGGCCGTGAAGCGAAAAGTCGTATATCGAATTATTTACATTTTTTTTATCAGTGCTGCCTAAAGGCAGAAGCTGACTGAAACTAAGCAGAAGTTCGCTAACAGTATGTACAGCATTTTTTTTGGCTGTATAACGAAACATTGAGGGGCGTAAATTCAAAAAGTGACATAATTAAAGAAGGCCGTTCTGGCGAAATGCCGTACAAAGAGCGACCGTATAGCGGGGTATAGTTGTATTTTATCTAAAGAGTTAAAACATGAGACGGTTTTTTTTCTCGAAAATGGTCTTTTCAATTCGGTGGTCTACATTTCTCGAAGACTTGTTGATATATTAAGCTAAAAGAACTAAAAATATCAAAATTAAATTATACTTTATTACTTTACAATCACGTCCTCTTGAACAATGACGATGCATACATATATATATATCCGATATTTAGTAGGTAACTCAATTTGTATTTCAAAATTTGATATGAAAAATTAAAATTCGTTTAAATAATTCATCGAAAAAAGTTTATATCCAAAGTAAGACCATGAATTTCATATTTTTTTATCAAAAAGAATAAAAATACATAATATATCACATATTTTTTCCTTTATAAAAACCAGAAAATGTCAATACTTTCAAGAGCAATTTGTTTCCTTCTTTTCGAAAATGCTCATGAATTGATTCAGATTGAGGAAAGTTTTTGGTTCATATATTGGTTTGTTCAGATTACCGGACACGTTTCAATAAGTTCATTAAATTTCCTTTTTTTTTATCCTCAACATGTTTTGTAATCTTTAACATCAATAGCAACATGAGACTGTCGAGATGATAAAACCGAAACAATTTAAAAATGAAACCTGGTGAGGATATAAAATGTCCGGCCAAACGTGATTTGAAAATAAAGTTTCTTAAACCATAATCAATTGATTTATATTGTGTTTTTTTTTTTCTTACTTTTCTTATGTTTTCCATTTTAATTTTTTAAGCAGAACAGAATAAAGAAAAAATGAAGAAAAAATATTTGACTAAAAAGTTTTCTGAAAAAACTTTTCTTTAGAAATTTCTGGCATGCCTTTCAATCAACCAGAATTTGGGTTCCATACTAAAAGAAAAATGAAAATTTTAAACTTTCTCTATATATTTACTTGATGAAATTTCTAGAAAAATATTGTTCTTAAGTAAAGTTCAAATGCCTAAACCAGGTAGGTATTATAATTCAAAACATAACATTTTATGAGAATTCATCATTATTTCAGAATTTTTCTTCAACGTTTCTACAGGTTGATTATAGATCGATTTACTATTAAAAATAGGACGATTTTATATTCTAATATAAGGCTTAAGACTGAAGGTGTAATTTTATATGCCTCCTTCAGATTTTCGCGTACAAAAGTTGGTAAATACAACGAGCCTAATGTGTTGTAGTTTAAGTATTTTTTATTTGAGCAGATTGTTTCAAAATTATCATGTTTAATTTCATTATTTTTTAATGCAAAATTTAAAAGTACACATTTTTTTTTTATTTATAAGCATTGTTCGGACACAGAAGCTATACAAGATAGAATTTATTTCATTTATTAAATTTTTAGCTCGATCAACTAGAATAGAACTAAATCGTGGTCGAATTGTACAAGTAGTTATCCGTTTAACTGATAAATAGTTATAAATACTTTAGATATTTTAAATAAGTATTTGGGAGCTTTAAAACCAAGAAGCATCTTGAGAACTGTCAAAATTAAGTCATGCTATGTTTGCATTTAATTTAACTCACATTTAGTTTTATCTAAATTGAACTAGTATTTTAATAATATACTATAATACATATTTCAATATGGTAGAAAATTCCAAATATGTACTATTTTGAACATTTGTGTACATACGTGTTCATATATACTTAGGTGGATAAATTATTTGGAATTTAACTTAAATATCTAACATAGAAAAAGTTGGATAAAAGTTTTCTAAATTAAACGCTTTTTGACTGAAATTTCAAAACAAATTTTAAACTTTACCGTTGCAGTAAGGAAAGAATAGGATACTCTATAAAAGCATGAAATCTGGAAATCAATAAATTTTATAACTTCAAAAATCGTGTAAAAAGTTTTGATAAAATAAATCTTCTGCTTGCGATTTGTTTGATCTTGTTTCTTTAGAAAGAAAAAAATTTCTTTTATTTAATTTAAATTTAAAGAGATATAAATAAATTTAATGAACACAAAAATGTTTTAATTCACTATGTTATGCGCGAACAGCTATGATACAACTTTTTTCCATTAATTGACTTCAAATCGGAAGTTTATAAGAAAAGAAAGTTAATGAATAAGTAAATTTTTTACGATGCGGCTTTGCCTAGAAAAATTTCAACCAATGTCAGTAAAAACGGAACAACAGCGTCTGGGATATGGTATATAGACGTCCTAGACGATTACAATGATCGGCGATATTGTGGAGGTTATAATGAGGATTATTTCCGTCGAAGACCAAATAGTTCCATCTGACACCGTATTGGCCCTGTAGTCGATACAAATTTTTGAACTTTTTATATAGAGGGCATAAAAAATTGAAATGTTCGGCAAAGTTGAGGTTTTTATGGGGATTATTCCCGTCGAAGTGAAGATCCTAAAGATCGAAATTTTATTTGGCTTTCTTATAGTTTTGTAACAACTGAAGCTCTAAAGACTCGATTATAATTGCGTGTTCAAAAAGCCTTGTAAAAACCCATGTCTACTTAAGTCACGTCCTTAAAAAATCAACTTGAAATTAAACTTAAGTTATAATATTAATGTGAAAGCTTATGGCTACGTTTGAGCCGAGACTTAAAAAAAGACCTAAGTTCTTAGGTCGAACTAAATATGACGGGGTAAACACGTCCAATGTAATTTAGGTTAGGTCACCTAAATGCAGACTTACCTTAAATTTAAATCGACCTAAGAACTTTTTGACAGCTGATTAGATGGCACCGCAGTAGTTATTATTGACAGATGACAGCTCATATCTTGATGTCCAAGTTCCAAAAATGCTCGCATATGGCATTGTTTTAGATTTAGGTCTAGTACGGTGTAAACACGTGTGATCAAATCTAACTTTTAGTTAGGTGACCTAAAAATTTGTCGGTGTAAACGCTAGGGCTATTATAAATTCATAACATATATCTTTTTTTTAACATTCGTATATAAATATTTATACTTTCTTTTAATATTTCTTGCTATTCGTATTAATCTAATTATATTAAAATACATAAGAATAAAAATAATTTTTTTTTAAATATCCTAAATATAAATATCCCAATAAATTTGATGATTTCGAGATGATATCCTTTTATCATTCGAATAAATTCAATCAATAAAAATAAAATGACAATTTTTGTTTTCAAGAAAAACAACGATTTTCTGAGGAAAATGTCATATATTTTATAAAGATAAAAAAAAAACATGATTATCTACGCAAATACAATAAAATTATTTGATTTTGGTAAAATATCATTTTGGGAGGAATAAATCTTTTATTGAAAATTGTCTTTAACTGGATTTATAAAGACTTTTCTTTTAAATTTTTGCATTTCAGGAGATATAATAAAGTTTCGACTGAAGTACAAATTTAATACTGGGAAACCCTAATGGGAATTTTCATCGCAATGCTTTTCTTGAAGCATGTTTTTTACTTGATTTTTGTTTTCTCATTTAAATTGGTATCAAAGGAATATTTAAAAACATGATTTTCCTTTTAATTCTTTAACTTGGAGGAGTATTCTCTTATAATCAAGTCTTCATGAGAATTAAATAGAGTTTTACTCATTAGCCTAGATTTTTGGACAATTCCCATGTACGCTTATGTAAATTTGAAAATCGATAATAAAATACATATGTGCATAATGTCTGTGCATTGTGTATTCATCAGCTATTGTATACAAAGTGCATAATTTGCATTTTATTTAAAAATGTTTAATTTAATAGAAGCACAGGGTATATAACATAGTAGAGTCTCATCTGCTTCAATAGTAAAAAGATACGAAAGACCACAATTACCTATACATATTTTGTACTCAGAGGACTTAATGAAATCAATACATCGTAAGTGCCCGTCGAATATCAATTTTTTCATAACAGAACATTCTTGGTACATATTCTCTTCCGCAAAACGCATTTTAATTTGAAAATAATCGACGTACATACTTGTGTTAAAGTTCACGGAATCTGAATTACCTTAGGCATAAGTTAAGTGAAAATGAAATAAATGATCCTATAATGGGTGTTCTAATGAAATGATGATTAGATTTTGAGCAATAATGCATGAGAAAATTATTTAAATTTACAATTGCTTCAAAATTATATGAAAACAAATTCCGTAATAACAACACCTTCCACTAATGGATTTTCAATTATTCTGAATTTGTGAGTTTATAATAGTAATAGTCAGTATAATAGTACTTAATTTGGCACGAAATTATAGTTTTGTGTTATTGGAATTTGAAAATTAAATGAATTTTGTATTTTGAAATTACTAAAATATTTACTATTATTACTATTATTTCATATAGTTTATGTGAAATCCTTTCAATAATAAATAATTCAACCGACTAAATGTTGTGGTATATTATTTAATTTTGTATTATTCAATCTCATCCAACTGAAAGTAAATATCTCTAAAGGATTGTCCACACTAAAATCAAGTGAGCAAGAGCTGGCAAAAATATTCAAAAGTGAGAATTTGCTTGATATGGACATGCATTGAAACAATTATCCTTTATCACAATTGAAAAATATGATACAAGAAGAATTTTTAGGGTAAATAAATTTAAAAAGAAAAAAAAAATAATTACCAACATGAAATTAAATGTTCAAATAAACATTTATTTAATTTTATGCATTTTATGGCAATTATCTGAACTACTTAGGTACATATCCGTCCAATCAATTAACTACTATCTAAACTAAATAAAATCATTAAATTTACTCACTCTTTTAATAATTAAAATTTTATACTACAACATTGTGTTTCATATACAACTTGTATTACAATATGAAAGGAGTAGTGTAGTGTATTGCTATTAAATATTTATAGGAATTAAAAACAAATATGTATAATAAAATTTACTACTGTTAATTTCGATCTCGATTTAGACTGGTTTAGAGTTTCACAACTTTTTAATATAGTAGATTTTTTTAATAGTAAAAAATCATGACAAAAACTATACGCGCCTGAAAATATGAAATTTTTAATTTCCTAATGTAAATTTATTTTACTAGAATTTTTGACACCTTTTTTGTTCTGTCGTAGGACATTTTTTATCTCTATTATTCTATGATTTTCCCAATCACTGGCTTAGCACAGGACTTATTACTATTGTTACGTGCTACCCCTTTGGTTCGATGTTATGAAAATGATAACACTTTTATTTATGTGAATTTAGTGTATAAACTTTTTTTTTAATTATTTCTGCGTTAACAATTAGTTTTAAAAATATTTGTCTATCAATAATTTAATTATTACAAAATTATTTATCACAGTTTATTCACAATGGAAAACACTATAAATCACTTTTTAAACAATAATTAATCACTATTTTTTACTGTTAGATTCAAATCACCGTTGTAATCGCTTTCCGAAATAATTACGTTTCAAATCACTGTTTTTATTCAATCTCGGACGAAATTTAGACTTCAACTGTCCTTGTTTCAACGATGTTTCTCCTTGTATACTCATCGTTTTTTAACTCGAGAAGCTCTCTGTCTTCATCGAAACGTATTGCGATAAACGTCAAGAAATTTCAAGAAACGTCAAGCCGTCAAGACGTCAAGAAATGTCAAAGTGATCATTTGCTTATTCTAGAATGTGAAAGTGTCTTTTCTTATAGAACTAATAATGTGTTCCGTGTTCTGTGTTTTTTGCAGGAAAATTCCAGACTTTTCTTTTATCAAGAAAAGTCGTGGAATGTTTCCTAGAAATATAGTGCACTATTATAGTTGAACTAGATAACCTATACTAAAAATCCATATACGCTTATTTTACCATTTAATTAGAAGGAAATTTTTTTTACAGTACATTTATATTGTGAAAAGTAGCAGATTTTCGTTGTAAACTTTTAATACATTGTAAATCAGCTTCATTAATAATTCTTCACAATTTATTACATTTATTAAAGTCAACTCATATTAAATTCCATATATTAAAATCTGTTGGCATTTGTTAGCAAGCAGAAAATCAGATTTATTTAAAAATGATAATAAATAATTAATATAGCAAATATGTAAATTAAATATTGATCGAATTTTATATATAAAAATTTTTGTTAATTTGAAAATTTGATAGAAATAAATCGTGTGGGTTACAGCGTCGATTGTTTCCATATAAATTTGAATATGGATAAAGTGATGGGCATGCATTTTAATCCAGATAATCTTTGTAATATAGTCAACAAAATTTTTGGTATAATAATAATAGAGATTCATTAAATATTCTTGTTTTAAATAATTTAAATTGGATGTCCTTTAATAAATATCCACCTACAATGATGATGTTATATTGAATTTAAAAGAAGTCTATTTTCAGATGATAATCTTTCTTAGGGATTTTGGAGTCTATTTATATGATGGCTAAAATGGCATGCTATTTTGTTTTATTTCTTCTATAAATTATGTCAATTATTTAAGCCACAGGTTAATAGAAAGGAAAATCTCAAACATGAAATTTAACGTTCCATTATAATGAAAGAAATTCTGTCTGATATTAATATAACAACTATTCACGTGAAAATTGATTTCATTTTCTTCTAATTCGTTGTTTTTTTTAGTTTATCTCACGTCAATCTTATATAGTTAAAAATTTATTATTTAATATTTCTAATTTCATTTCATTTTTGCTTTCATTTCGCAAATAAATTGAAATGTTTTTTGATAATATTGTATAAATAAGAAAAGCAACATAGCTATTTACTTAGATTAGAGTTTATATTAAGAGAAATTGCTTCAAGTAAAGAGTGACTGAATCTAAATTAAATGTGTAATAAAGCGTTTAACAAGGGAAAGTTCCCAGGTGTAACACGACTTTTGGAAAGAAATTATTTTTAAATTGTTGTAGAAGGCCACGGAAAAAAGCTAGGGGCTATTAAATGTTGCGAAAATACTGTATTTAGAATGTTTTATTTAAAAAAAAATTACTAGATATGTCGCTTTAAGACGCTATTCCTTTTAGAATACGATTTTTTTTTGCATTGCGAGATGAAAATTGTATTACAGAATATTCTTAGTATTCACTAAAATATAGGCTTTTGAAAAAATTCCTTCGTTATGCTTTTCGTCTTCAGAGAATCTTAAAGATAATGGAAGGATAATGGAAACTTAAACTCGTTTCTCTTCAATCATTTTCAGTTTGTAATTAAAGGTTAGTATGCACTTCAAGCGAAACGAAATTTCTTTTAAAAGTTTGACGTTTTCGGAATCAAAACGAAAATTTCCGTTCATGATTTCATTTTGTCAGTATGCAGTTTCACCAGCAAAATTTGTATATTGATAGATGGTGCGATCAAACTCTCCCAAAGTTTTTCGTTTCAAACAAATGTTTTTATTATTTAATTCTGAGCGGAAAAGTGGCATACCTTTGTAATATTTAGAATATTTACCGTGGACTCAGTTATTTTTTTGATTTAGTTCAGGCGCCCTAAGTCAAGACACAATTAAAAAATTTTTTTTTTATATGGAAATTGTTTTCTGTTTTATTAAGTCTACATATTAATATTTCGTTTGATTTTTTATTGCGCAATTTTGGAGATGTTAGATAAAGAAAAGTATAGAAAAAGTGAAGAACCGAGACCTGGATTCGAACCAGGGTCTCATCAGTCTCATGAGGTGAGGTCGAGGTCTTAACCAACTAGACCATTCTACACTGTATCTTCCAGACTGTTCATTTGCCTTTTCCTCTACTAACAACCATATTATTCAAATCATTACAACTGTTTTTGTCAAACCTCTCAATTGTTTTATCAAATTCAGTTGTATCCTATTTTTAACTCTTACAGAGAGGATGTTAAAATTTCATTTCGGGCGAAGTTCATACTATACTTTAGAGTTTATTAATTAAAATACAAAGTTTTCTTCTAAATATAGAAGAAAACGAAAGTTAGTTTGAGGAAAATTATAGATTGTTGGTATAAATTCCTTTTTATACAATGTACGTATGTATTTGCATTTTTCAGTTCTTATTATTTAGTTTAGATAAATGACTAATATGATTATGACATTCAAAGAGAGTAACTTACATTAAGTAGCTTCCAAATTCTTTGTTTAACCATAAACAATAGTTAACGCTATTCTTACATAATTACCTAAATTGGCTGTATTCCAACTTTATTTTTCTCTATTGTTTCATGTTCAAAAATTAAGATTATATACATGAAAATTCTTCCGATACTGAAAAGGATGAGAGACGTGCTTTCTAATATTTTATGTCTGAGGTGAAAATTTGAAATATGTTGTTTAGTAGAAATTAACGATTAAATGATTATACTCTTAAAATATGAGCAAACTGAAAGTGTTTTAAAAGTCATTAACGGATTATTTGCAAATAAAGGTAATTAATTGAACAGGAGAAAAAAAATATGTTTTGGTTGAAGGATAAATATTTTAGGTATTCTGTCATCGCTGTTGTTCGTCTTAAGTTTGTTTACCAAAGAAAGGGGAATGTGAAAGTTGTTACGAAATATATTTTAAGATAAAATTTTATTATTAATTTCTATGAATTTCATGTAACAAAAAATGTTTGATAACAAAATTTTGAATGAATATTAAATTTTGTGATCAAGGAAAGAGTTAAATTAATTATTATTTTCTTTTGTTTTTATTTCTTAATAAAATTTTCTTAAATTTCGAAAATGTCGACCATTTTTATGATATGAAAAAGATTATATAAAATAAAGTGTAGGAAAGTAATTTGTAAGTCACGTGGTTAAAAACCTGAAAGGAAGTTAACCGAGATGTTCTTAAGGTAAATGATTATATGAAAGTCTTTCTTAAAATGTTTTATTTACGTTAACAGAGTAAACAAACGTGTGGAAAGTTATCATATTACAAAACCCATCGAAAATCGTTTTGTAATAGCATCGATTCAAAACAGCATTAAAGGTTTCTGATGTTAGCCATTTTTAGTAAAAGTTATCCATAGCCAATTCGGTGTTGGTTCAGTTTTATATCACTGCAGTTACATGTTCCGTGAATTAAATATTAAATTACTATTAAATTACTTTAATTAAACAACATATATGCAGTTATATCGAATATGAACTTAAAAAAATGCAAAATTTTCTACCTAATTTTTAGAATAAATCTTCAGATACACCAGAAATTTGTTAACATTTTTACCCAAGTTTGTATTTCCCGCAAATATGTCCTACCTAACAAAATATATTTATATGTATTTTGAAATACCCTGTATGGAATCATAATTATATAATAATTATTTTACAATGAATTTCCAAAAATATATTTTTATTGTATAAACTTTCTAATAAATCATTGGGATCAATAACATGGTTCAAATGTAACAAATAATATTAATTATAAATATAATAAAATTACATTATTTTAATTAATTGATTAATGATCAAAGATCTATTTTCCGGTGAAACAAAATTAATTTAAAAATATTAATGAAAAACCGTTTCTTGGTATTTAATATTACCTGGAATTATTTTCTTTTTCGAAATATTATCCAAAATCATTTTGTTAAGAAAAGCTGTGATTAGGGATCAAAGTTGAATTTCATCCGTTACTAGCAATGAACAGGATTCAATCCCCTTGAATTCTTTTTTTGGATTTATAGAAAGTAAATAATATTTAAACCATACAAATGCTAATTGTTTACGCCTAAATCAAAACTCCATGCAAAGAGAAAATAATTTTTAATTTTAAATTTAATCGAAAAATAAATTAGAAGTGATGGAATTAAAAATTTCGGTTAATATTGAGGAAAGTCATTGGCTTGGATGGTTACTTTTTTACTTCAAATATATTTGATTGAAATTCAAAGATTGACTTTGCAGTATTTTTGTAAGATGTGGACTTTAAGATTGACCCTTAATATTCAGTTAATATATATGTGTATCAGTTAAAGAACCTGCTCTGAAAGAAAACGCTTGGATATCTAGTACTTGTTCCAAAATTTACATCCATCCATATAAAAAAAGAAATTGAAAACATATAGTAACTGAAAATCAGCCTATAGCCGATTTTTTGATGCCCTATGGTAGAAATGGGACAGAAAAACTGTCAAAACTAACAATATTTTAAGGTTTTTTTTCAATAACTTTGTTTCCTCTTTTCAAAATTTCTTCTAAATTGTGGATAACCCAGACCCTGATAGCATAAGTCTAATCTGCAAATTTTATTCAAATCGGTGTTTTAGTTTTTAAAGTACATCAAAAAAACTATATGAAGTGGGTTATCTTCTCCTAGGATTATTTCTTTCTCTACTATCCTTAGACCGATTTGATTGAAATTTAACATGGTATCATCTATTTGTGTAGTTAACCTATATAATGAATTTAAACAAAAGTGGTTCACAAATTTTCCAATTAAATCCTAAATACCGTAAGCAAAAAAACGACAAAACTTTCGGGTCACCCTGGTTTTACCTTTATAACTTTGCTACCTGGATTGATTTTGCCAAAATGCAATACTAAACCAAGCTAAGGAATAAGCAACTCACATTGTAAATTTCATCCAAATCAGACAACGGGTTTTTGAGTTATCTTGTATACGAACGGAGGGACGGACTGTAGTACCTAAAATAGAGCATAAAAATCAAATTTGTTTGCTCGTAGCTAGGTTTTATCTCAAATTCTCTTTCAGTTTAGACTCTAAACCAGAAGTTCCCAAACTTTTTTGTCTCGTGGACCACTTGCCATGTTTTTCGGTTTTGGGTAGACCCCCTGTTTACCTGATATTAATTTTTTGCAAATTCATCACCTTCAAATGTATTTTTGACAGCTGATATAGTGCTACTCACTTTGAAAGGACTAAAAGTGAGTATGCCACCCCAAGATCATAAATATAATATAAGATACTATGCAACGTTGTATATATTGGAAAGGACAAGAATTTCTACTACGCGTATGTGTGTCACATGATGATACTGGTATATCATTATGTTCAAGTTTCTACAAGTTTAAATTGTATGGCGACGACAAAGCGAATGCCTACAACTTACAAAACCGTCGAAGTGCGTAATTCTTAAACAGTTTCATATATCAGAATATACACCTAATAACTTAGATTTTAATGAATTCTTAATAACATTTCATGAACATTTATATTTTAAAAATTTTTACTTCATAGACACTTTTTTAATTTGTGTAGAATGTAGATAGCTATATGTCTGTATATTATAAGGTAGTATTATGTAAGTAAATAGATACTATCTGTGTATGGGGATTATTCCATTCATGGAATGCCAAAATTAATGTCACGACTTGCTAATATGAGATCTACTAATGTTGACACCCATTTTCGTTTCATGGACCCCCAAATTTTTTTTTGCTGACATGGACCCCTTGCAGGTCGTCGGAGACCCTTGGGGGTCGATATAGACCACTTTGGGAATCACTGCTCTAAACTAATGGAATTATGGCTGATAAAGAAATAATTGTCTTCTCTTTATGGTAGTTTTCTAAAAGTAATTACGTTGACGTTGTCTATTTTAATACTTATGTTGCAGCAGTTAATTCTACTGCTTAGTATTTCAATCTAATAGAATATAAAAATGTTCGTAGCATAATAAATTCCAAAACATTAGTTAGTATATATCTCGGAGGATTAACAGGAGTTTTATGTTCCACATTAATTGCGGAATTTAAAGAATGTGGTAGAAATTTAAGTTTTTAAAAAAGTTTTCCCTTGAAAATGAAGTGAGCTTAAAAATTCAGGATTAAGTATATTGTATACATGGAAATCTCATTTGTTATTATATTCAGAAAAAGTACTGTTTAGAATTATTTGAAAGAAACATCTGTGTTTTGGATTTACAAGTAGTAATGAGCTTAAAAAATTCATACCCGCTATGAACAAATTTTGCAAACATTATTTTTCTAACATCGGTCAGAAATGTAACTATTCGAAAAAGTACATTATTGTTATTATATTTTAGCCTTTAACAGCCTTTTTCAAAATGAATTGTATTTTGGCTAAAACTTGCTAATTCGGTGCATAAAATGGTCAATCCTAAATCTTTGACATATCGTTGTAATCGTGAAAAATGAAGATCATTCTTTAAAAAGAAAGTATATGATCTAGAAAAATCATTATAAATAGTTATCGTACTTAAAATCGGAGCTGTGTTTAGAGCATAAATCGTTAGTTTCTAACACTATTCGAATATAACTCGAATAGTACGAGTATTATACATTTGTATTCACAAAATATTGTTATATGATTTTAGGGAAGTTGGATGGGGTATATGAAATTAAATTCAGTAAATACGATTTTAATAATAAAACAATAGAGTATGTACAGATTTTCCTTCGTTTTATTTTTGTTGATTAAATTTTTATAAAAATTTTTCAGAAAAATATGACATCTATAAAGAACACTTGTTGTAGAATTATTGTGAATAAAATGTTTCTTGAGCTAGGATATATGAAATCATTTTGATATATTTTTTTATTAAATTATTAGCAAATATTGTGTATTTTTTGTATTTCAAATTTTTTAAATTCAAACTATTCTAACATATGATTTCCGATTTTCGATGTATATGAAATCAATATGACAAAAATATAAAAAATTAGCACAACAAACCATAACAGTGAGTTTATACTTTTCTCTATTCTGGCCTATTACCGATAGTGTCATTAATTGTCTTACTGTGCTCTCATTTCCAACCCGCTCAGTTCTTGTGTCGCTCCGCTCGCTCAGCATTTGGTGCAAAATTTACCAGATCTGCCTTAAGTCCGATTATTTCAAGTGTGTGAATTTTATCGAATTCGGTCCAGTAGTTTGGCTTCATACAAAAGAAGTGTTGCCAAAGTCAATTTCTGACAAAAAATCCAATCGGTTTTAGATAAGTTGAAATACCTAAACTTTTAAGATATGATTGAATTCGGACCACAAATTTTGCAATACAAATGTTTTTACAAACAGCTTTGTGAATTAGTGTTGCCATGAGTGGATTTAGTTGAAATTTTAATCAAATCTAAGTTGGTCCTTAGTACATAAACTCTGCAAATTCCATCAAAATTAGGCACGGAATTTCAGTTGTACAACGAGTGCAAAAAAGGCTATATTTGGATAACAAGTATTCTTAGACAGTGTTACCATACTCGAATATGGCCCAAAAGCTAATTAGTTCTATATTAGGGTCAACTACATAAACTGTATGAATTTTGTGGAAATCTCGCTCAGCGGGTTGTTTTGCAGCGCACTTGTAAAATCCGTCACAACACGAAAATTCTGAAAGCTTCATGAAAATCGGACCAGCCGTTTAGACTTTATTACAGATTTAAAGAAGCGAACGGACAGTCGGAGATGGAGCTACTTATTTTTGATGAAATGAATTTTGCACGTATTTTCATCTTTCTACTCCTTCTAGAAAAAGGTAGGTTTTCGCACGAATACAATACTTTATCTAAAAACCTTCGTTTTGTCGGTAAATTGAATAACTAGAACGAATATTACAACCTAAATATAAGCAACTTTCCTGTTTTTCAATATTTGAAAATGTTTACGGATGCAATCCTTTTATGACATTTATCCTTTCAAAAGTCTAATTTTCTATTTTGTGGCTTTAGCTTGCCAACTGTAATGAAATTTATTTTTGATAAACAAGATTCAATCAAAAGGAAAATTCTAAATTTGAAAGGATATTGAATGATGACGATCACTTTAGTAACCATTTGTTTAAGATTATTTAATATCTATAGTTATATACAATATCTGTTTTCTGATATTTGCTTTTTTGAAAAGAAGAAAAGAAAAGACACGTCAAAAAAAAAGGAAAAAGCTTAGAGCGTTTTTTTATTAAGAATTTTATGAGAAATGAAATTTGAAGGCGGAATAAAGAAAATAAATCCAACAAAAAAATGGACTCTCAATTATTTAGTATATAAAATTCCTTTCTTTACATTTTTTTTCTTTAAAATGAAAATTCATTCGAAATTAAAAAAAGGAATTTCTTAAGGATATACATTTTGATGTGTAAAAGATAAGTTGTCTTCATGTATTTATGGAACCATTTCCGGAATTATACATATTTTCTTTTTTTTTTTAGAAAAAGTTTGGATTTTAGAAATGGAAAATTCCGAATTTAATTGCGTAGAAAAATCACTTTATTTTTGTTATAATCTCGAATTTCCAAGAATAAATAAAAATAGAATATTTGGGAAAGAGTTGAATAAGGTCGAAGGTAAAATAGCATTCATACAACAGACTTCTTCAATTGAACTAGTTTGTTTTATTCCAATTTATCTAGAAAATTTAAAACCAAATGCTTTATTATATCAAATTTTGTAGGTAAAACAATTGAAAATTTGTTAGTTCATTTCGGACAGTTTGAGATAGACAGTAGGGCATGGTTTGAACAAGTAATTAATGCCGCAAACAAAATTAATCCAAATTTTGAATATTCAACGCCAAAAAAATAATTTCCTTCATTTAAGAGAAGAATAAAGTCGAAAAGGGACAACTAGACGCGATCTTCCCAATGCTTTGTTTGAAAATGACAGAAACAAAAAATTCCGCATAAAATAAGGAAAGAAAATTACAAATTTTTCATTAGAAAGAATGAAATAACCTATAAATCAAATATACTCTATTTTACAACGTGCTTCCTATAAGATAATTGCAGTAAGCGGGAACATTAATAGTCTTATGGATTTTGGACTAAAGAAAGAATGAAACAAAGAAATTTCTTTTAACTTAATATTTGTATAAATATTGTATTCTCCCAACACGTTTTCAAGCACTGGAGCATGTACAAATAATTAGTAGAAGAGAAATTCTGTTAATATTTTAAGTGTTAGTTCCTGTATGAATAGTGATTCTTATTTTTTACATAAGTGTTAGAATTGTTTAATAAAGATAAATCTATTTCTATCTCTGTTTTGCTAACATAATGTAATCTGAAAAAAATGATAGAAAGCTAGAGAGAATCGTATGCATTTTTAAGAGAATATTTCTTATTTTCTTTTTATTTCTTATTCTTCCATATAATTAGTTTTTTCTTTTGGAAATTGGTCATTTTTGCTTAAAAAGTTTTTTTTACATAGGAAGGAATTAATTACCTTAAGGCTTCAATTACTCACCTGTTCACAAACATCGAAAAGTAATTAATCACGCCGTGCCCTATTAGACAGTTTGTGACAAACTGTTTGTGAGAGACAGTTTGTGATAGACAACTTGTGACAGACAACTTGTGACAGACAGTTTGTCACAGACAGTTTGTGAGAGATAGTTTGTGAGAGATAGTTTGTGACAAACAGTTAAAATGCTCCGATTTGTCGCCACCTTAAATTATAGTTATGTGGAGAAATGATCTCAAAAAATGAAATAATAATCCGTATTGCAAATACTTCAACAGTCAGCATTTTTCTTATAAAACCTGTTCCAAAACATCAGGGGATAATAAAGAATGTTTGGCGTGTAATACAAATATTACTTAGGCTTATGGATTTTATTTTGATCATAGTTAAATCGAATGTATATAGCCTGTTTTGAGCAAGTCTGCTTTGGACAGTTTACATATAAAAGTTCAGATTTAGCACATCGTGTAACTATGAACTTTAAGGTTAAATGCCTTAAGGTGGATAACCTTCTGGGAATTCAGAAATTTTAATTCCTTTAGGAAAACAAAAACAACATAATTTATTATTTGATTCTATTTCCTTTGAACAGAATATAAGAAAGAACTCTTTAATAATGATTAAAGAAAGACCATTATCCATTATTTAGACGTTTAATAGCATTATCATCTTGAAAAAGGCTTCTTTTTCTTTATTTAGTAATTTAAGGAGATATTAAAGAACTGAATAAATATTAGGTTTAGGATGTACCTACTAAATATTTGAAATGATAATAAAATGCAACCCACATTTTCTTAATTTTATTTCGAAGCACTGTTAAATAATCTTGAATAGGCGTATATTACTAAGTCTACGAAAACTTGTGTAAAAATCACAAAAGATATGTAATTAATTACATGTACGAATTTTCGACTAGTAAAATAATACTAATTCGACTTAAACAAGTCATTTATGCATTACAAGTAGTAACTTGTGGGAGTATTTATTTATTTTGCATTAAAACGGTAATTTGTACAATATTTATGTGCATGTTCAAAATTAATTCTGCAAATCCAGACATTATTTTTACTTCACATATAAATCTACGAGGTAACCCACTATAAACCCTTTACGAGATTAGAAACATATATATTTTTTTGGCAAAGCTCATTCTTGTATAAAATTCTTTGAAATATTAAACAATTTAAATACCAAAGTTTATGCTTTAATTAATATAAAATTAACTTGATATTTTCTTTTAGACTATAACCAAACATTTTCAATCGAAATTATGTGGTTGTATATCCTAATATTTTTTATATGTATGTATATACTTTTGGGTGCTACCCCTCTGGTTTGAGTGTTATAGAATGATAACACTTTTAATTTATGTGAATTTATTTACAATTATTTCTGCATTAAAAATTAGTCTTAAAAATATTTGTCTATCAATTATTATTAATTTATACATGATTAATTTATCCACAATTTATTTACAATGGAAAACACTATTAATTACTTATTACTTTAATATTCCCTCTATAAACCAAACGAATAATCACGTTTCAAATCTCTTTGAACCAATCGCTTTCGAAGTTTGACTTCAACTTTTTCTCTGATTATCTCTTGGTCAAGTTGTGAAGTTGAACTGTGTTGATACCTGCGCTGTTTCCACCTTATATAGTAATTGTTGAACTCCAGAAAGTTCTTCCATGCATGCAAACATGTTTTCTACGAATTTTTGGAATGTTCAAATTCCAGAACGGATGTCAGTGGTTAGTTTTTGTTTCCTTAGAATGTTTTGTGGTTTCGAGAACCACCAAATATTCTAATTTATTCCTTATTTTTTTATTTTTAAATTAATTATGTGTTTTCTAGTTTGTTTGTGAAATTTATTGCAGTACAATAATATGAGAGTCACACATAACGAGCCTACACATGTTCAATGTTACTTGTCAATATTACTTGAATGACTCATGTTTAAAGTAACATTGATCGTTTGGATGCTCTTCAATGCTACGTGTGGAGGCAATTTCCATCAATATTACTTGACGATAATTTTCATCAATAATACTTGTCAAGTAACATTGAACGTGTGTGGGCTCCTATATAGTATTCATACCATGGTATCGATACTATAGTATAGCTTATACCATTTCAATATCAATATTTATAGTTCATTCTTGTAATGGTATAAAGTGACACAGATGTGGTACACTACGTGGTATTCTTAAATCGTGGTATCTACATATGCATATTATATCTGTGTCGCTAGTATAACTGGAAAACAACATACCTAATTTTGATTAAATTTTAAATTTGTTATTATAATAAATTATAATAAAGGCATGTAGTGCTTTACTAAATTTGTACTAGAAATACTATGTATTATAAATGAATAAATGACTGAATAGACTAGTTTTTATATATACTTATAATTATGTTTAGTACATGACACGGCTGTCATGATAGGAAAAGTTGATTAAATTCAAAAGGTTTTTCTTTTACCCTAAAAACATATTTTATATACATATGTAATTCTTTTTTATAAAATGATGAGGAGATTAAACTTGAGATAATTCGTCAATCACATACCAGATATTTTCTCCAAATTTTAATTCATTTTAAAAGAATTACATGACTTTTGGAAAACGTGAAAAATTCTAAAGTAGAATCTAAATAAGAAGCTTTTAAATCTAAACCATATATAATATTTAATAAATATTTATTTTTTAGGAGTACATGACTGAAACGAGAGAAAAGTCTAGTTAATATGTTTTCTGTAGAATATTCTTTATCAAAGATAATTTGAAAATTTATTCCGTTTTATTTTTTCATAAACCCTTTTTATATACAAAACAATTTAATGAAAATTAAATGAAAAAAATTTTAACTATTTAACTATTTTCTAATTTAAATAATTAATTTACTTAGTATATAATATGTATTTTATATTTTTTCATATGAATGGAATTTACATAAGTCGGAGTTTACGTGCGTAATTTTTGTATGGAGACTTCCTCAAGTCGGTACCATATGTACGACTAAAAGTTTTTAACAGCTTTTGAAATAAAATTAAAATTACTAAATTTGAAGCAAAAAAAAAAAAAATTAAAATTAAAAGAATGGATATTTAAATACAAGTTAGAAAATTTTATTATCCAATTTTAAATGTATGCTTCCTCAACTTTCCAAATTCCAGTAATCAAACATTTTCAAATAAAAAATAAAATGAAATAATTTAAATTATGTATTGTTTTAGACAAGAAGTTAGAATTAAGGAAATTGGTGGCGCTCTTTTATAGTCTTAGACTGGAGTCGATGCCAAACATATTTTAATCAACAAATTTGAAAAGGCTCATGTTGGTTTTTTCAACTCGTTCAGGAGACACAAAAAACTGAATTTCTACCAGACTGTATGGAACATTTCGCTCCAGAAAGAACATGCCTCTATATGTGAAGATAAAAGACGGCGATAAAGTACATTTTGAAAAAGAAAACCGACATGAGCTCTTTTCGAATTTGGTGATTCATTTGCATTAAAGAAATTATTAAAGTGAAAAACAAAAGAAAAAAAATTTATTAGTGAGCAATAAACTCTTAGAAGGAAACTTTCCACTACACTTAATTATAATTTGGTAATATGCATTATTCAGTAGGTCCTAAACCACACGAATTTCTAAGTAAAATACGCAAACTTTGAAGAAGAATTCAGAAAACAGCAAGATAAAATTTTAATTTCAAGTAGATTATTAATGTATTTGTTATGTTTAAGAGTCATCCTAGGTCGAAAGTGTTACTTAAATAAAATCGAAATAATAAATTTCCTTGATAAAATCAGAACCATTTATAATATATAATATGATATAATGATTGATGGCTTCTTAGCAAAATTTGCCATTAATTTAGTACTTGTTTTAACATCGTCATAATTGTGTAAATTGAATTTTTTTTTTAAATAAAACTTTCAAATTTTGTAGATGAAATTTAATATTTGAAAAGTTTAATTAAGTTTCTATTAACAAAAGTTTTATTTAATTTGTTTCTAATCTTAAATATAATCATTCGAAAGCTTTTAATTTTAAAATATTAATTTCTGAAAATTAATTTTGCGATTATTATAAGTTAGTTCAATTTGGAGCAGCGATTTCCAAACTGTGGGTCGCGACCCACAGGGGGGTCGTGAAGTTTTTAATTTCTGTTTTACATATTTAAAAAAAATACTTACAAAAATCTATTTAATGCAAATTTTCTGTTGCGATATTACTTTATTAAGAATCCCTGTAAATGCCGATAAATGTTGAAAATCACAAAGATGAGGCATCTTCCTTTCGCAACGATAACTTTATTCTTAAACTTGCTTATTTAGTTGAAATTTTTAAAAAATAAAGTGATTTAAATAAATTAATGCAAGGTCGACAAATGCATTCTCTGATTCAAAAACACAAAGTCACGGCATTCATTAAAAAATTGGAGCTATGGATATCCAATTTAGAAGAGGATATATATGACATGTTTCCAATTTTAAATGACGCCGGTACCAGAAACAATATTAAAGCAAACAAAAATCTTTTTATAGAACATTTGCAAAGTTTACTAAAATATTTTTCACATTATTTCAATGATATTGATTTTACAAAGTTTGCATGGATCCAGAATCCATTTTTTAATAACCAACTTGATGCATTTGAATTGACAATTTTCGAAAAAGAACAACTGATTGAAATATCTTGCGATACTTCATTGCAACAGGAATTTGATAGTAAAACTTTAATTCAGTTTTGGGTGGAATGAAAAAAAGATTATATAGTATTACTTTGTCGGACAGAGCTATAATAGTGTTGTTACCATTCGTAACATCATATTTATGCGAAACCGGATTTTCTGCTTTAGCAGCCATGAAATCGAAATATCGAAATCGTTTAGTGGTGGAAAAAGAACTTCGGGTGGCTATTTCAACAATAACACCACGATTTGAGAAACTTTGTGCCAACAAACAAGCTCATCCATCACATTAAATTTTTTTCTATAAATATACATACTAAATTTTTATTAATTTTTGTTTAGTTTTATTCTATGAATACATTACTTTTTACAACTTGAAAATGTGCTTATATTATTTTATTGTTTTATCTAATAAGGGGGCCGCCAATTTCTTATTTTTTTCTTATGTGGGTCGCAGTATCAGAAAGTTTGGAAACCGCTGATTTGGAGAATGTTTTAAGATATTATTCATCTTTTATGCAAGAAGGATTAGATTTAAAATGTTTTCATATATTAAATTTTGCTTCCGTAAAATAGGAAAATCTTTCAAAATTTAATCTACGATGCAAAATTTGTTTCATTTTAATCCTTATCATACCGATACATCCGGGGAATTTATTAGTTGCAGGCTGATTAAAGGACTGGCAAGGCGATGAAGGAATGAATTAGATTTAGTGAGTTTACTTGTAAACATCACAAACTAAAACAAAAGAAAACAGTAAGAAATAGGGAAGTATGAGACCAACCGGAGATTGTAGCAAGGTTTGAAGATACATTTATAATATTTCACTTTCAGTTAAATTTGAGTCGCGAATTGCAGAGCGAATTTTATTTCCCTTTCAAAATTTGAGTAGAATAGTAATATAATTACGGATAATTTTTAATTGTTGTGCTAACAACTTTGTACTGGTTTTCACCGCTATTAGCAATGAGAATCGGTTGTTGGTAGTGCTAATTATTTTCACATAAAAACTTAGTGAACTTTTTTAACGACATTAGTGAGGAACAAACTAAGAATCTATTGATTCATTCAACATACTGGTGACTTATCATTAGGCCATCGTCGCTGTCTTCATCTAAAGATTTAAATTACTAAATTTATGGTGTGAGAATAATTTTTCTGTATCATAATAATATATGTTACACGCGTAAATATAATATGTAGATAGAATATTCTTGGAAAATAAATTATAAAATCCATTTTGTACGAATAGAAAAGCTTTTATGCATTTTAAAAGCTATAAATTTGCATTTCATAAATAATAATTATATACATAAGAAAAAGAATCAAAAATTAATAAAAGGTTCTGAAAATTCGAAAATATCCTTATAAATTCATTAACAGTGAAGATGATAAATACTTAAATAAAATTTAAATAAATTGCTTCTTTTCAAAATGTATAAAATTGCCCAAAAATATTTGTCATCTAAATGTAATATTTATGAGAATGTCACAAATTAATTTTTATGCCAGAAAATGATTCAATGATAAGACCTACAAAAGTGTCCCAGTTCTAAGAAAAACATCCTTTGACCTTATTTTGGATGAAATATGCGAAGAGGATAAAAACTTTTACATTGACTTCTTTTCTCCAGAAATCTAAAAGAATTTGTGATAATGTTTATCAAGAAAATCTTCCAGACAAAAAAAAAATTGTTATCCTTTAGGCCTTTTGAATATAGGGTGTATCTTATGGCTGCATATTTTAAGAAAGTTATATTTTTAGATATTGATGCTCTTCTAGAAAATTTAATAAATTTACTAAATCAGAGTTTTCTTTGGGAGAGTATAGTAAATAAATCGATGATGTTTCCCATATTATGGAATAACACTACATAGGCTAAATCATCAAATTTTAATTGTAATAGAAAAAAATTTTGCGGCAGGTCACTCAATTTTCTAAATTGACTTAGAACTTGTGATGAAGTAAGGCTTTCTGGTGCTAGTCTTGGTGTAATTAAAGAACCAAATACAAGTCGTAAATTGAAATCAATCGTCAAAAATATTTTTGCACAAAGACTGCAAATTTTTGTGCAAAATCAGATGAATAAAAATTGATTTTCTTTTTGTAAAAACCTTTATCAAGGCGTATTATTAGCATGTTTTTATGCAAAAGATTATAACCAAAGATCTTATAGTACTATACTATACTATAATATAGGATCTTTATTATAACTTTTAGAAAGTTTGTATAAAAAAGGTAGAAGAAAGTCTTCTATACGATTTTAAAGCATTTCTTCTAATAAAAACAACTATGAGCGAAATTCTGCTTAAATATAAAATAATAAAATTAAATAGGATAAATTTTAAAATATTTTTAACCATATAATCTGTATAATAATAAAATTATACAAAATGTTTTCTTAATTTAACCTAAATTTAAAATATTTTTTTATTACATTACCAAAATTATTTCTTCTACATTGGCCTACGTACAAAGCGGATAAAATAATTCACAACCTTATGAAAAATTGGAAATCTGGAAGAAGGGCATAAAATTGTTGAATTAAGATAGAAACAAAATAATATATTACATAATTTTTTTTTCAACAGTATTAAAATCAATTTATGAAGCCATTATTCTGGACCTAAGTTTTATCATGGGGATTTGTTTTTAGAAAGTCTATCTTTAAAAAAAAAACTTTTCTAGGCATATCTTAATATCTAAAATGCTAGTCCTACTCTTCCTCAGCCTTACAAAAAAATATTTTACACAAAAACTTACAAAAAAACTCATCCGATTTCGATGAAATTTCATATATTTCTAGGAAAGATTCCACGACTTTTCTTGATAAAAGAAAAGTCGGGAACTTCCTTGAAAAGAAGAAATTGTAATGTTTCATAATTTTTCTAAAGAGAAAGATCATGAAAAATTACGAAAGAAATTACACACCAATTATCACTGTTGTTTCGACATTTCCTGTAGTAAATTCCAGGAATAAATTTCTTGACGTTTCGGGAAGCACGTTTCCATGTATGGTTTAGAAAAAGTTCTAGATTTTCACATTGAGTATATAAGGTAGAAACATCTCTGGAACTTCGACACAGTTGAAGTCAAACTTCGAAACAGCTGAAGCCAAACTTCGATACAGTTGAAGTCAAACTTTCAAAGTGATTGAATCATAAGAGATTTGAAACCTAATTATTTGTGGTTGGTTTATAGAGGGAATATTATTATCATTATCATTTTATAACATTCAAACCAGAGTGGTAGAACATAATAATATAAGCGACATTTATTTTTGACATTTCTCAAAACTTTGTAAAAAACTTTTCTTTGGTTAGAAAATTTTGGAAGTAAAAAAAAAATTTGTATGAATATGCAAACATCTAAAATCTAAAAGAAAAAATTTAAAAATATTATATTTTTTTAAAAAAAGAATCATTTCAAAATAAAAAAAAATTAGAACCGCTAAATTTAAATCTGTTATTTTGTTCTGTGTTTTCTTCTTACTTTTTCATTTTTGAAAGTTTATATCTATAAATATGAGCGGTATTACCAGATATAAAAGCAAAAGTTTTAAAGCTAAAAAAAAAATTATTTGTGAAGCAGACGCGAAATTTCTTATTTTTAGCCAACTCCTATTTTTCTATTCGATTTTGATTTGTAGAGGCTTTTCAATTAGCTTAAAATACACTGTGTCCGAAATAAGCAGCATTTAATTAAAACGCAATGAATTTTTCGTCTAAAACCATTTGTTACTTAGGATGCTAATTTATCTAGTTATTTTGTTATCTTAAAGTTTTAATTCAGTTATTTTAAACGAAAGAGTTTTAGCAGAATCAAAATGAAATTTATTCATTTTCTCAAAATTGAAAATATGCAAAACCAAAATAATAATACTAAAGAAAAATAAAACTTTTTTAATATTACCTCAAATCTTCTCATCAAATTTGAATTAATCTAATCAATAAATCATTATTATAAAATTTAATGTCAACTGGATTTTATGAAAAAAAGAGGCAATTTTCCAGTGGCTGTGATTTTCAGATTAGATATTTAAAAAAATATAATACAACAAAAAAGAAACTCCAATTGAGTAAAAACTTCATCTTCTTTAAAAAAAAAAAAAGCATGAAATTATTTCTGAAAGTAGATTTATCCAATCTAGAACGGAGAAATTTTAATTATTCATTCTCTAATATTCTGATTGAGTTTTCCGTTTACATTAATTGGAAAAGTTTTCAATGTTTGATGGTGTTATGAGGAAAGTGGATACCAAAACCGAATGTCGTGATGGGCATTGATCAGATCAAATATTATGAAAAAGTTTTAATTAATAAATGTATTATATTACAGGTGAATAATATGAATTTGATGAAGTGTAATCATTTATACTAATTACATGTACATTACATTATATTTGCTTAATAAATTCAAAAATTGGTCAACAATAATTATTTTTATGAATTTGAATAATTTGTTAAGGATGAATAAGTAATTGTGATTGTTGGTTTTTAAAAGCTGATAACAATTACTTTGGTAATTTTATATTCAATCTAGAACTTCTTGTTACTATTCACTGAATTAAGAAGAAGTAAGAATATTAATAAATAAAAATATTTATAGAAATTTTACAATACGAAACTAAACAAAAACAAACGAAATTAGCCAGTAAAAATGTAGCTTACGGTTGAGGTTTTGGGTTTATCCAAAATAATGATAAATAGGGTTTCTGTACTCGATTCGATTCGAGACGGACTCGTCGAGTATTTGGGTAGTTACTCGGACTCGAGACTCGACTATAATACTCGATTAGTCCCGAGTCTGAGATTTATAGCAAACTTAAACAAGAATTTTGCTTTTCAGAAATACTGGAAAACGAACAAGTTATCTTGATAACCTGTACAACGCACTTTGCTCCATAAAACCAACTTCAACTTCTAATGAAAAAACATTTTCGATAAGTGGCAGCTTCTATACTACAATTAGATTGAGACTTGCTGACAAGTCCCTTAATTCGTTAGTATTTCTCAAATATTTCTACCTTAAGGCAACAAAAAGCAATTAATTAAAAAAAATTAATTAAATTAAATAAATGTTCAAATAGTTATATCTAGTTTGCCAGTTTTTTGAAAATAAATAAATTGATTAATAAATAAATTTGAGTACATTTACTTTTTAATTTCTTGGCACGACCACAAATTTCAGTTGAAAATCTTGTAATGTAATAAATAATTCTAATTTTAACAAATATTAGTAATTTTCTTTTTTTTTTGTTAAGTCCTCAAAACCCGAGTTTCCAGAGACCCTAATGGTAAATTATGGTTTTCGGTTTCGTTTTAGTTTGATTCTCTATTTTAGATAATTTATGCCAGATTCGTATCTACCATTTTGTGGATTTTTGAGTCAAAGGATCTTTTGACTTAAAGAATACAATCTTATTTAGATAATATGGTGGTGTATCGTTGCATAGTTGTTTGATTCCGTATTTTTCTATACAACAAAACTGAATTATACAACAGATACCATAATACTCCATGATTTACATTGGTAAAGCAATACGGCTAATATGTTTTTTGGTTTTAGTTGTTTGTAATTGGTTAAGCCATATTTCGCGGAATAGTTCGCAACGGTAAAAGAAGAACGAAATTATAAAACAAAACACTATCTGTTTTATTAGTAATTGTCCAAATGAAATCCAACCAATATATTTTAGAATCCACTTTATTCCACCTTCTGTTCTCAACTACCGGTTAATGCCAATCCATGATTTACTCGATAGTTGATCACTATTATATTCTATGTATAATACTATACTTATCCTACTACACTATCATCATGACCTGAACATTTTTCCATTTTTATTTTTATTTTTTTGGTTTTTCTAGATTTAAAATTGAATTTTTCCACCAGCAAAATACAATAAGGACATAAAAAATCAAATCAGTTTTAAATCAAATTTTAAAAATTAGACTTATTAAGTGAAATTGGACTACATTTTTATTATTACAATAAAATAAAGAAAAACCAAATTCAAGAAGAAATAATAAATTTAATTTGTGTACCAGTTTACCGTGAAGTTGTTCCCTTTTTTTTAACTTAAATTTGTAATATATTTAAGTCAGTCTGTAAAATTCTATAATAACCCAAAATATACCCCAAAAATACCCTTATTTTCTGTTTTTTTTTATTTTCATTTTCCTTATTATATATTTGATCTATTTTTACAATTTACTGAAATGAAGGTGGTATAAGGATGAAAAAAAAAAATTAATACCAGACATCTCAGAAAATTGACCGTGACTTTATATTTCTAATTTGTTCAAATGTAATTAAGAATTGAAGAGAAAAACTATGTTTATCTAAAAAATTAATCTAGGCTTCCTGTTGAGTAAATTAAATAAGAGTCGACACAGGAAAACACAGTGAAGCTTCAAACGGATATGAATAGACAGATTTATAAATATTTCCTAAAGGCCTTTTCCTTTTCAGTTTGATTGCGGAATGAAAAACTTTGGACTTTCGTCTTTTTTTATTTTTAATTAGACAGATTTTTTTTTAATAAAATTAATCAAACAATATCTGTTTTGACCTTTTGTGTTTTTCAGAAAAATGGGTTAATTCGATTTTTAATTAACTGAACTGCGAAGGAAAATAATCACATTTTATATTTATTAGGATTTTGTTATTAAATTTCTAAAAATTTAAAGTCAGACATAGAAAACATGAACCTCGTAAGTAAATAGAACATTACAATGTTTCTGTAATTTTTATAATATATCAATATACAATAATTTTAAACCCAAAAATATGCTAATTATTTGCGTATGCCCAACGCCAACTGACCACATCCCTAGTTTCCTGAGTATCACGCCAAGAAAAACAACTCAATTTAGTAAAGGTCTATGAGGAATTTGGGAATTTAAAGTCTGCGCCTAAAATCAAATGTATTATGTCGTCAGGGAACTTCATGGCGTTTTTTAAGTAGAATTCGAAATCATATGTTTTATTTTGATATTTATTTTGGTAAATATGTATTCACCTTTTTTTTTCAATCTTCCTTCATTTTCACTCATCTTTCCTACAGAAATTCTCAGGTTTCGATGCAAAAAGCTGCTCGAGGTGATTTTTACCGTCGTCCAGAGAGTTCTTAGTGTTAGAACAATTTTGTAAATAATTGAATAAGTGATAATCGGAAGGTGCAATGTTAGATGTAGTAGTGCGTATCTTGTTTATTGTTTGTAAGGCATTTCTGCCTTTCGGGCAACAGAAAATCAGCAAAGATCTAAAATTCACTTTGTTGTTTCCCATGTTCAAAAAGATACAAAAATGACGATTTATTTATTTTCTCAAAAATGCGTTGAAATGTCTTTTTTCAAGAAATGTATACAAGTCATATGTTTTCACAACAATGTCAATATGTTGATATATGTTACATCGTCATCTTCAAGAAATCGGAACGAAGTTTCCAGACAACCCAATAGATTTGAACAGTGCAAGTGTTCAATGTTACCAAAAAAAGCTGCAATGTTTACCAGGATTCGCACTAGTAATTATTTTTCTCTTTTTTTTAGTCAACGTTATGGTCTAGTCTAGACAGATCTCTGATTTTAATTATAATAATTATTTTTTAATGATACTTCTGAATGACCCATGACACATCTTCTTTTTTTCACAATGATCATTATTCTTGTCATTCCAAAAGGTTCAAAAAATTACTATTTTGTTTATAAAAAGGGAATGTTTATTAATTTCGATTCAATAAAATAAATTTTTTTAAAATTGTTTTTAGTAAATTTTAAGGAATTTTTAGAATAATAAATATTTTGTGTCCTTTTAAGTTTATGTGAAAAAAGAAAACATGTCAAAATCACATGAAATTTTTAAAATGTTCAAATGTAGATGGCCCTGTCAACAGTGTGAAGCAAAAATTTGAGACCTCTTCACCAGAGATGCAAACCAAGACTTTTTTACAGTTGGTTCGGTTTTGGTTTAAGCATAAACCTTCTTTTTGGTTTTTGGTTTTGTTTTGGTTTCTAAATATTACAAAATTTGGTTTTGGTTTGGTTCTGGTTTAAAGACTGCAGAATTGTTGGTTTTGGTTTTGGTTCAGAACAAATATGTCTTTTTTCTTGGTTGTTGTGGCAGAAACGAAGGAAGCCAATGTAGATTTGCTTGGCAAATTTTTTCAACTGTTTTATTTGTTCGTTTCGTGTCAATTATATCGTAGGATTCAGAGTGCTTCTTTTTAAGATGCCGGTTTAAATTTTCTGGGTCATTATTTGTCATAACATTACAGCATTCATTGTACTTACTGCTATTTGTTATTGAATCACAAACAAATTTTTTTAAAAGCCGGGTATTTTTTATCTTTGTTGCCTGACATTTTCTTTTAGGAAATACTAAAAAAATTATTATTAAACTCAAAAATATACAAACTTGCTTACATTTGTCATTTAGATGTGAATTTTATATCTTTTAATTTTAAGTATATTCTTCCTTCTTGTGTTTGTTTCTGTTTTTATTTTAATTATGATTTCACTAAATGAAAAACTATGTCGTGTTTGATTGCTCGTTAAAAACAAATTTGAAAACTGGCAAACTGTTGAATGTTGATTAACCATCGTTTTTATAAGAAAGTGTAGTAGACTTTTTCAGTTTTTTTAAAGGAACATGTAAATTATAGGACAATTTTTTCTGCTGAACCGAACCATAAACCAATAGAAAAATTTCGGTTTATGGTTCGGTTCAAGTATTAATTTTAAAACTGGTTTGGTTCGACCGAAACATTTTAAAAGTGGTTTGGTTTTGGTTTTGGTTTTGATTCGGAAAATTTCCATGCTTCCGTGGTTTTGGTTCGGTTCAAAGTGGTTCAAAGAAACCGGTTTGCATCTCTGCTCTTCACAATTTCATTTGATAATTTAAACAATAATTATGCTTGAAATAGATACTTAAAATGGATCTTTATTATGCAAATAAGGTCATTATCGAGTTTTAATGACCGATTGGGCAATAATGAGCATTAAAATCGGAGATATGTCTAGGATATTACTTACTTTTTTAATCACACATTATTTTTCGTTTCAAAATTAATATGAAAGTTTCAAAATTGAAATCTATTCCCACATTGCGCAATATCTAGCGTTTGCCGCTAGTTAAAAAAAAATATAAGGCTATTGTTGTCGTAAAACGCCCACATTCAGCGTGAACCTTAGGTTTTTTCTATATTAATATTAAATTAAAACTTACTTCAATTTTCATTTTTGGTATATAAAATAGAAAAGCTGAAAAAAAAGACTAGAAATTGAAAATATTAACGCTAAATTTCAAAACGGTTCATCATATGTGAAGGATATATACTTATGTTTTCTCATTCGAGGATCTATCCAAAAATGCCCGAAGAAATGTAAACAATTTTTTTTTTTATCATCGGCATAAAAACCAAATCGATACAAAAATTGAGAACATAAAAAGTGTCATCGATTTGAACAGAAACTCGAAATTTATCACAACATAAAATAATAATAATAAAAAAAAAAGAACACGAGAATGTATTAAAAGAAAACAACAACAAATGTTACATTAAATCGAAATGTTTGATTGTTGAGTTCGATGTGTTTTCCTATCGCCGACAAATACTTAACTATCGTCGATTCGATATCAATTGATTGCTTCAATTATTTACTTTTTTTTTATTGTATTTGCAAAATACTATCTGGTTTTCCTTTTAATAATAAAAAGAAAAAAATACCGCATCAAAAACATGATGGCAGTTGTTGTTGGATTAGAGAGATTATCCGAATTGATAGGACATGTGTTATTAAAAGGATAATGCGCCAATCGATTATTAGAGTACACAAGTGGTTATGGAATATTGATATGTCGTTTTCATGAATTTGATTTAAGATCCACTCATGGAGAAACATCGATTCTTATTTAATATCTTCCTGATTTCCACTTAATGTTTTACACAGGTCCAGATTAATAAAGTAATGTTAAAGTAATTTGATAGATTTTATTGATATTCGTTGTGAATCGAAACACGATGATTACAAATGTAATGAGATGATTTTTGAGGAATAAAATATTATGAAAATATTCATTAAAATGCTGAAATATGTTACTGCCATACAGACTCATTAAACAATTTACAAATAAATTTCTTAAGAATATTGATTTTGAAAGATAATTTAAAGCGCGTAACCTTAATTTTTCTGATGTTTCTGGTGTACAGTATCCAGTATCCAGTATCCAGTATCCAGTATCCAGCAACCAGTATCCTTTCATAACTAACATGTATTCCTGAAATACAAAAGTAAGGTAATAATTCCATAATACCGAACCGTTGCTTTTCTAATAATTTCGTACAAAATTATATTCTCAAGGATTCAGTAAATATATGTGGATAAACTCTGGATATTTTAGTTCATCTTTGTTTGTTGTTAATTTATCTCATAGCCTATATTTTATGAACTTCTACATTTTGATCACTGTTATTTTTTGATTCCATTTGGATTGATGATGGGAAATATTTGCTCTTAAGGGTAGGTGCCCATGTAAAACATATAAAATAAGGTGATTTTTAATTAATCATTTTCAAAATTTTAATTTATGTTTTCACGTATGAGCTAATAAAAATTGGTGGAACCAAAATTTGATTTCTGATAAAGATAATCAATACCATTGTCAGGCACTCTAACGCTTAGGTAATGTGACTAAGTGCACTCCTGTATCCGTTGTATTTGACTTTTTTAGAAATTTAAGTTTATGTTGTAAAGAAAGTTTTACTGCAGATACGTTAAAAGTAACTGCATTCGATGAATAATTCGTAGGTCGTCTTGCATGCCAATTTTAACAAATAGTTTGAGAGATAATTGGCAGTAAAACTGACCACATTAAATCACAATCTTAAGCTGCGTATCCAACAAACGCGGAAAATGGTTTTGCTCTCGTGGGTTTTTAGGAAGAAATGTTAAACGAAGTGTAACTAATGATATCCTTACCGTACCGCCGTTTTTAAAATTTTGACTGTTCTTTTTCAAACAATTCTCTCTCCACTGCTGGCATAGATAGCTATATATTGTACGTATGGGTGAAAGAGAAATCGAATGTAAGCCAAGAAGCAATGGCAATGCACGAATACTAGAAGAAAGATAGATTCTTTCACGTGTTTTTGGTTATTCTGACTATTTCGCTAGGTTTCCATACTTTATAATTATCTATACTTTGACATGAATAATTAAAAGAGAGAAATCGGTTTTTACGTAATTTGCATGAAATGTATGTTTCTCTCACTTTAATACTCTGGTTTAATAATTAATTCTCTTTTACTCTACGCTAGCAAAAGCATTTTGCGCGTTAGGTAGATACGCAGCTTAACATAATGAGCTACAGTAATTTTTTAATATTTATCATGAAGGAGAATAATTTTTTTATTTTCAATAGGACTTTTGGACACTTATCGAAATTTAAAATTTCTCTTTAAATAACTTACTTATTTTAAGATAATTATTGAACGATTACATGACGAGCCATGCAACTATCGAAAATACCATAGAAAATCTCTATACTAAATGAATTTAAATTTTAAGGTGCCCCCTTAAATATGGTATAACATATTTCTGTTAGAAAAATGTACTACTCCTATAATTTAACAGATCATGGAGTTTCATGACTTTGATTACTGGACTTATAAATCCGTAAGCTGATGATGTAATTTTCTTTTTGGGACTAAATTTTCTTTCTATTATTTTGTTCGTTTCAAAAGGAATAATATATATTTTGAATGAAAATGTTTTGATACTATTTCATTTGATTCTTATCAAATAAGTTACTCAGGTACATTGATAAATTATTTTCGGTTGAATGGTGAAAGAAAATGTTGAAAAGTATCTAATTTACGTGAAATATTTCGATGGGAAATTAAACAATAAATTTTATATAAAATGTTTTCGTAACGAATCTCGCCCAATTCAAATTGTTAATATATTTAAATGTTTCATTTTTATTTTCATTTTAGAATCGTCTAGAAAAGTTTTATCTTTTTAATAAAACACATTTTATTGCCATTTTGTAGTCTAAATTGGTGACAATTCTATTTTAATGTTCGATAAAAATGACATTAAATTTTGTTGTTCTTTTTTCATACATTTTTTGTCAAAAGTTTCAAAAATTTGCAAATAAATGAAATTTAATTTTTAATTGTAATGATTTTATTTAAAGCTAAAGAAATGCTCTGTTTTGAATTAAATATATGTACTTATTTTTTCAATTATATTACTATACCATTAGTTTCAGAAAAAGCATAATTGAATTGAAACTGAAGAGGAAAGTATTATAATTTTAAATTTTAACGATTCCTATGCTTTTATTAGAGGAAACGGAGAAAATGTCAGGATTTAAAGTCCAGGAGGACTATTCCCGAACTTAATCGAATATACTAGTAATCGAGTAGATTCGTATCTTTTCTATTCGTACCGGTTGTATATATCGTATTCTCGTACCAAGAGTTTCGAATACCACAGAGGTAAATAAAAAATCCTGAAATTACGACTAATATTTTACTTCTATGGGGGGCAATTAGCAAAAATTATGTGACGATTTTCTGTGACGTCATATTACAAAAAATCTCATTATATGGACGTCCTAGACTATTACAATGTTCAGCAATATTGTGGACGTTATGATTAGAATTATTTCCGTCGAAGACCAGATAACTCTATCTGCCACCGTATTGGCGCTGTAATCGATACAAATTTTTGACATTTTTTGAACTTTTTATATAGAGGTCGTACACGATTGAAATGTTCAGCAAAGTTGTGGAGGCTTACATGGGGATTATTCCCATCGAAGACCCAATAGTTCTCCCAGCACTTCGGCGGTGTATTAAAAAAAACTTCTGTTTCACTTCTACAGTGTGGTCAAAAGCACACTTCCATCTTTTTTTATTTCGTATATGTTACTAGTTATTTTCGAAAAGTTACTAAATGCAAAACTCAGGAAAAGTAAAAAATTCATTAAAAAATATAAAATTGTTGATTTGTGCGTCCAAAAATATTGTAAAAAGAAACCATTTCCGGAGTCAAGAATTCATTTTCGCGACACAAGTTCATTTAATGGTTTTTAAAAATTACCTGCATGTTGCAGGAGTGCTAGAATTGAATTAAAGTTTTTAAAAGAATTCAAGTCATGGCTTTTTTCATTAGATCACACCGAAATATTGTATGTCGTGAATCCTATCATCTAATTAAGATTAGATATTGTATGTTTAATATTAAGTTTTTAGCTTCTGCATATGGAAAAAGAGATAAAATAAAGTATTATTACTATTCACTCTCGTACGAATGACCAGAATACCGATTTTGTAAAACTCGAATCGATTCAGCATATTTCCGTATATCAGCAAACCTGATTGAGTTCGAAAATAGACACCAAGACTACTCTGCTAGTGGTATTTTGGCCCTAAACAACTGTTACCAACGGCAGGCACTCTTAAATCAGTTTTTATTCTGATTGTATTTTCTATCCATTCTAAAGTATCGTTATCAAAACACAGATTTATTATAAATATCGATTGAAATTCTCGCCATATTTTGTTCCAGAAATTTATATTTCATTTTATAAATTTTAAAGTTGCCAAGTTGAAATTGAATAATTGACTATGAAATCCTGGCACAGAATCGATATTCCTGTTTTATTTAACACAACCTGTCTAAAACATTGTTAGAGAAATATATGTACCTTTAAAAAGTAGGTATAGTATACTTTCTCAGATATTATGTCGTAATGAAATCTGGAAATAACATTAGGAAAATATCCGCTTTCTACTTTTATGTAAAGTGGTAATAAAATTCAGAAACATTTTATAATTTCATGGTACACTATAATCATAAAGCGTATTCCATTTCTCTGTCTCCTATTTTCATATCTTGATTTTCTTTAGCACAGTGAAATCCTAATAAAAATAGAAATATCGTTGTACAAAAAGAAAGACTATATGAAAATTTCGTGAATTTTTTTTTATATAAGATTACGATAATTGAAAATTGTTCTCCCATCTGATATCATTTTATGCCTTATATACAAATCGAATTTAACCAAATCTACTTGTCAGGTAGGATTTTCCACAACCCTGGGGAAATTAAAATGACTTTTACATGAAGTGACAAAAAAAATCCTTTTACAAACCTTTTGTATTCCGAGTATACGTTTTACTATACATTTTGAAGGCGACTTTTATCAGGACCAATTTGCAAGGTACACGTTGTTTAAGGTTAGATCTTGAACTGATATACGACCATGAAATCGTGTACATAATTTTCACCTTAACCCCAATGAGATTTTACCTTGGGGATCAAATAGGCTATTTTTTCTTGTTTTAATAAAAAAAATTCCTTTAAAAGATTGACCATAGATAAATTCAGGAAAAAAAGACAGTTTCTCTTGAAATTTAATTTAATGACTTCAATTGATAAGAAAAGATATTTTTAGACATTGGAAAAAGGAAATCACCTGGAAAAATTGTTAAATTAAAGTTTTCATATATATCTGAAATTAATTGATCGTGAAATTTTTTTCATAAACATGTTCTCTAAGTTGAGAGATACGCGACGAACCATGTCAAACTTGTTAAGCCTTTTATAGAGACTTGTTCTAAAATCAGTCGTGTAGAGTAGATTTGTATAACGTATTCAGTTACCCAAATAGATAATATGGGAAGAATTCAATGATTGACTATCTAATATGTTAAGATTGATTTGGTGATGAAGAAAAGCAGAAATTTTAAAAAGGAGAAGTTCTGAAATAAAATAAATATATATTTTAGAAAAAAGAGCTAGTATAATTTTTAACTTCTGTACGAAGTATATAAGTTGCAAATCTCCACGTTTTATAAGATTCTAAATCGTTTGCAATCATTTTTATCCAATGACTGTCTGTCGTCTGTCTGTCTGTCGTGTGCAAATTGAGGCCGTATTTTTGAAGCAATTTCCATGAAAACTGGTAAGAGTGGTTTTTTCCTCATGAGAAGCATTCTATCAGAAGTTTGAGCCCTTTCCTATCTCTGGCTATTTATAACAATTAAAATACGATTAATATTGTTAAAAGTCAAACTGATTAGAGTAGAAGAAGCTATTGGTTCCAGTTATATAGAACTGTTACAGGTATTAATACAGAGGATTCTTTAGTCAAGTAGTGTAAAATAACGTTTCTTAATCGTAGTTTTTTTCTAATTTAAGCCGTTCCAAAGCTGCGTGTATAAGCGCCATTTCACATTTTCTCTTTCAGTTACCTAAAATAATATTATTTACTTCGTAATCAAGAAATCTCTAAAATTTAACGATTTACTTAAAAAGAACAATGTTAAGGAGGCTATTTATTTGCAACATTTAAGGATTTATAAAGATATACCATCATCAATTACCAGACATTATTTTAAAAGGAACAAAAGTTATTCAATTTGGATAACACAGATCAAATGTTGATACAAATTACATAACTTCCATGTCCATGTCAAATTTTAAAGCTTATTGTAATATTATGTTTAGCAAATTTTAAATCCTTGACAAGATTTGTTCTCGTTTAAGTATGTAAAAATAAAAAAAATAATGATATGGGACAATATCACCAACAAAAGCCATATAATTGTGGTCATTGAATTTTAGACATTTTGTATTTTATGCAAAGATTTCTTGAAAAGCTTACCAGAGAAATTCATTTTGATTTAAATCTTTTGGGAAAAAAAAGATCTTTAAAAAAATTCTATTTTAGAGTTGGGTTGTTTTTGTAGAATCTTCATATATATTTCAGGATATTTCTGAAACCCATAAAATAATACAATATCTATATACATTTCTAAGAAGTTTGCGTATAAGAAATATTCTGAATGTTGACGGAAACTGAATAAACAAAGTTCTTTTTTAGGACTTCTTATTGAGAAATTTAATAAAAACTCAAAAAAAAAACTTTCAATTATTTGTTAGGTTATATTAATACAATTCTAAACACAAATATGAAATCAATCAAAAGGAGATCCTATTGTAAATATTAATATATGTTGTGTTTTCTGTTAACAAAGTTAAGAATATTGAACTGCTTTCCTTTAGCACTCAAAAAATACATTTTTGAAAGATTATATTCGCTGAATTATTTCATTTATAGGTAATAAAGTTTTAGATTTATTTTGTAGCCAATAAAAGACAAATTATTATTATTTAAATGTTCCAAATATAATAGTGAAATGCCTAGAATATGACACGAAATGGGGCCCTATTTAATTTTTTTGATTTAAATGGATTCAAGATACAAGGAACACATACATAATCTGTCAACAACCTAACTTTGGTAACATTATACAATTCAATAACTAACGATATTGCATGTGCCGAAGGTAAAGACAGTTATTTTCAACTAGTGGAGTTATGCTCTCCAATTATTGCTAAATTAAAGCACATTAAACGCAACTAAAAGTATTTCTATTGCATACATTTACTCGCGAAAAATTTTTTATCTACCCGTCCCCAAATTCACGAGTAATATCCGTTCTGCGCGGTTTTTTACACGAAATAAAATTGCATGAAAAAGTCCGCCAGCAAAGATATAAATGAATAAAGATTCGTAAAATTCAAAATGCTTTTATATCCATTCGATTTTATAGTAAACTGTTTTAAGAGCTTTAAACTTCTAATAAAGTTTGCCATATATTTTCTGATTCCATATAAATAGGCCACGTAAACGTTTGGTAAATTTATCGCGTAAATCAAGGAACGGATATTCTATGTTTTAATTTGAAATATGTGGTGCGGTATTTTAGAAAAAAACTTAAATTATAAACTATGAAATGTTCGAAAATTCACATATAATTCTTGGGATTTCCTGAATTCAAAATAATAAATTTTAATTAAACGTACTCGTGTTAAAATTTTAACCAAAAATGATTTTAAGTCTCGCCCTTAAAATTAAGATTATTAAAATGAGGACATTTCTTCATTGTGTGGTCGTCATTTGTGGCTTATACCCAAAAATATTTCACATACTTCAGAGATATTAATTTTCCGAAATATTCTATTTTCTTCAGACCAGGAAAAGTTTATTTATTCATTAATACATAATAATTAAAATGAACAGACAGAAAAAAGGCTTTCATATAAGGATTTATGTCGACATGTACTTTTTCCTTATTTTATTATTATGTTTTTCCTTTTTTTAGAAAATGTTATGTGAAAAAGGTAAAATATTTTAATTCGTATCATTTAAGATAAGATTTTTCCCTGCGGGCAGAATTATAAAATGATATTCGTATACTTAAGTAAATACAGGGCGAGTTCAAAAGTATATTAATAAAATTAAATACAACATTTTTTAATAATATTGTGACGTGCTACCCGTTTGGTTCGATGTTATAAAAATGATAGCATTTTTTATTTATGTGAATTTAGTGTATAACTTTAATTATAATTATTTCTGCGTTAACAATTAGTCTTAAAATAATTTGTCTATCAATAATTTAACTATTACAAATTATTTATCACAGTTTATAAAAATACACCATCACTATTTCAATAATTGATCACAGTTTCACTTATGTATTCAAAGTCACTCTCCTAATCGCTTCCCGAAATAATCACGTTTCAAATCTCTGTTTTAATCTCGGACGAAGTTTAGACTTCAACTGTTTGATTCAAACTGATCTTAGACTCGACCCTCGGCTGCTTTTATAGCAAATTGGTGTGTGTATCTGGAGAGTGCTCGAAAAGTCTAGATTTTTGGCGGCTTTTATATACCAGATGGCAATACTTCTCGAATGGTCTATAATGACATTGTTTTGTTATTGTTATTCTTTCGACAAAAATAAAGTGTTGTGTTTTTTTGGAAGCATTCGAATTTCTTTTTCATAAATAAAGAGAATAAAATGCTTCCAGCAATTTCTAGTGTAGTGTAGTGCAATATAATTGACCTGACAGATATTAACAAAATTGTTATGGTTAGCAAAGTTTTTATGTTTATTCTTGTTATTTTATTTTATTTATTAAGACTTTGTGAAGTCGGGGTATAATTTTGTATACATAAGTAATTACTTAAAACTATAATAATGAGTGATTCATTTAGACGTACTTTTTTCCAAAGTAAAAGAAAAATAAAAAAAAATCAATTTTATTTGACATTTAATTTTTAAAGATTATTTCTTTCAAATGTTGGCCGTAACTGCGTTTAACATGGTCCATTCTGAAGTTCCAATTTTCGATGACGCGTGCGAGCATTTCGAGTGGTATTTGGTGAATAACGCGAGTCGTACCCGGCTTCCGGCTTATCCATGTAGAATTTGGATTTCACATAGCCCCAAAAGTCTAGAAGTGTGATATCACACGATCTAGGCGGTCAATTCACTGGTCCGAAGAGTGAAATTAACTGTTCACCGAATTGTTCTCATAAGTTGCTCTAAGTTCACGAAATACATTCCCCGTAGAACGCTGATTTTCGTAATACGGCTGAATAATTTGTAGACACTGTGCCAGGCTAAGTCTTTCCATGATGAAATGTCAAAAATACTGAACACACGTCATCTGTCAAAAAATCCATAGACAAAAAAGTACCTCTAAATGAATCACACTTTATAACATAAATATAACTACTGACTTATTACCCTAATTTATTAAAATTCTTCGTTATTAAAAACTGAAAACTGATTTAAACACTTTTATCCTTTAAGATCTACAATCTACATATTAGATACGTAAAGGACTAATATAGTCTATAATATAGACGTAATATAGACTATATATTACGTTAGTGTATCTCGGCACAACACTATTTTAAATCTGAACTAGAGATTAAGTATTTTTGATCCGCCTTATATTTAAAAAGTACAATAAACCAATTTGTTCACATAACAAATTTTTTGATTACGGTATGTAAATTAATTTTCATTTGTAATATTTTCTTGTAATTCCTATGAAATTTATCCAGAAAAACACAAAATGAGGTGATTACTTTACATAAAATAACATTTTCGTTGTTCAGATTTAATTATTTAAAATTATATTAACACATAAGTAGATGTTGACGATAGTAAATTGTTTAATTACTATTTGCCATAATGCTTGAACATTGTTCACATATAGTTACATAGTTATGTTTAATTATACTTCCGGTAGAGTAAAATATTATAAAATTCAATTTAAAAGTTTGTATAGTAATATCCTTATAAACTAGCTTAATGTAAATTTCAGTATGAAACATAAAAATGATTTTCGTTTAGAAAAATTATATTACATTTCGAATTATGGAATAACAAAAAATTTTAATTCTGAGAAAATTCTCAGGATTTGAGAAGATATCTTAACTACACTAAAATTTCTCTACATGGATTGTAATATTTCAGGATGAAATAAAATTATGAAACAGCTTGACGAAACTTAAGGAAATCATCGAATGAAATTCGAACAAAAACAAGTAGGCATTCTCTTGAGATCAATTTTTAGTTTATTATGTTGGGATTATTTTTTTTTGGCCAACAACATGATAACGACTTGGAAGACAGCAGGATATGTAGTATTTTGTATTAATATTGGGTACCTATACGATTCAATAATTCATCAGATTTTTTAAGAAGAAAAATATATAGGACAGTCCGGTTAATGAACTTCATTAGTTAGAAACGTTTCGAAAAATACATGTATTCATTAAAAGTATTGTTATTTTAATGAAATACAAAACTATAGCAATGAATCTTATTTATTAAGAAAAAATTACCAGTAAAAGTTGAATGTCCTATTATACAAAATTACTTTCAGTATCTGCAACGTCATTTGTCATTAATTTTATTAGAAGACATCTCATTGTCTTTAATTTTAGATATAGGTACAAAGAAACAAACAAATATTAGAGTGGATACAATATCCTTTTCTTTGGAAGCGATTGTTATTGTTCAGAATAAGTTAATATCAAATGTCTAAAATAAGTAAACATATACGTTTAAGCATAGACTAGTATACCGTTTAAGTAATGTTATTAATTAAATTAAAATAATGAATATCTACCATATACCAGTTATCCCACAATCAACATATATAGATGAAGTTTTAGGCACGTCAAAACACAGATTTCTGAATATGGGAAAATATGAAACGAAAGCTTCTCGAGTAAAACTTTCACAACAGTTCAACTAACTAAATACCTTTACGAGGAGGTTAGAGTTACTATTTTTTTCAACCTAAGTTATAATTGAGTTTGATCCAGTTTGCATCTATTAAAGTTTTCATTGATATTGAATTGGTTTTTTGAATTTAAACCAGAACTTTTGAATTGTTAAAATGAATGGTATCCAGGTAAGTTTTAAATTTTTCGTTCGTATGTTTATTCTTTTACCTTTAGTACAAAACTATTAAATATCAAAGAAATTTGATGCAGAATTAAATTTTGTATAGTTTATGAAGGGTTTTACAAAACATACTTTAGTATATTGTTTTTCAAAAGAGGCAAATTGTTCGGAACATTTCTAGAGTTTCTATTTTAAATGAAAGTACTATCGGACACAATTATATTCGTGACAATTACAATGTGACTTCAATTTAGTCTATAATGGTTACTAATTTGTTGATATAAACTTTACTTTTATAATAATAATAATAAAAGTAGTGACAGTGTCAAATCTCATTGATCACTTTTTCGAAATTATACAACTACTAAACTTTGAACATAATAAGCTCCGCTACACACTTGAGCTAACCTATGCGGGCGAGCCTCACTGTAGTTACATAGCTTAGCTGGGCTCGCTAACCGCATTGCACACTTGAACTAACTAAGCTACGTGTCGATATTTTTGGTAAATTCATGCCAACAGTTCTATTTAAGTCTTCAGAGAAATATAATGTGCGAGTACAATATGAATGAATTATTATTAGATCTTTACCACTTGACACTTACATGTTTATGTCGAAAAAGATACTACCACAAAATAAAAAAGATGTATGTACTACACTTTTGTATGTACTGTATAATGCCTAAAGTACGCATATGTTAGTGTCAGCGATCAAAGCGAAACTCGTTCGCGTAGTTGAGACCTGAACTACGCAAGCGAACTTAGTTTATATCGCTCATGATCAGGCGACGTAGTTTGAAAACTTTGCTGAAATGTGCGACGACCAATGCAAATGCTGAATTTTTCACTTTCAGCGATAAACTTAGCTTACGTAGTTTAGCTCACTTAGCTCAAGCGGTGGGCGTAACTCAATGCTTTCGCGTGTAGGGTACACTATTAGCACTATTTTGATGGAAATAAACATCAAATTGAGACCATATTTTGATTAGTACGAGTAGTAACTATTGCAGCATTGCACTCACTATTCTGGAAGAAAAATGGACAATGACCAGTGTATTTTTGTGAGCTTGTTGTTGGATAATTTGAAGATTTCGTTACCTTAAATGTGACAATTTTGTTTATAAACACTTTTAATGTGAAATACTCCTCATCCTTAAAGATGATTTTCCGTGAAAACTGGGTGGAATCGTGAAACTTGAATTCGATCAAATCGTATCGAAAAAGCATAGGAATTGTAGTGTATTTTTGATACCATTTACTATCAATCGAATTACACGATTTCACTCCTGATATAAGTTTGAATAATTTGAAAACGTTCTTCATTCAAAATGTTAAAGTTCGTTTTGGAAAATCATATATAAAAATTTTCTTTTTGTCTTTAATACAATATAATCAATAGACATCATAAGAAGTTAAACAATTAATAAATAACGGAAAACATTAACAAATCAATAAGTCGTAAACAAGATTGCTAGAACAATCATACAAAAATAATATTCCATAAGAAATAGGAGCGGCCTAGTATTTTTCAAGGAATAAAAAAATATTTTCTTTGGCTGTTCTTTTGCTGTATATGAAACGAGAGACTTTCGATTATCTGTAACTAAAATTTTTAATTCAGATAATAAGAATTTGGTAGAAAACTTAGAAGTTTTTGTATCATGAGAATGCAAATATATCTATATATATATATATATATATCTTATCATGAAAAATTCGAATATGTTAGGTAAAGAAATTCGAATCAAAAGAAGGGAAACTCAAAGAATGTTGTTTTTGGAGAAATAAATTTAATTTGATCTCGTTTATTGGAAATTCTATCCTATTATATAGAATATATCTTCAAGAATCATGTAGAATATAGATCTATAAGATCCTAGAACATTAAAGTTAATATGGGTCAACCGTTTTCAAAAATATTGTTGTCATCACAACATTAATGTGACAAATGTTAAAAAGAACATACATAGAAGTATGTGACCCTGTGAACTGGAAAAGGAAATTACTTTTCGTCGCACATATTAGGAAGGATCAAGGAACGAAGCATAAAAAACACATAGAAAAAAATATATATAATGTTTACAATTTCCGTTTAAAGCATGGTATAGACCTTGACCGAATACACATTTTTCCATCATTTCCAATTTGTCATATTGCTGAGAATGATATCTTTGTATAGAATTTAGAAAAAAAATTGATACTTAAAAAATTGATACTAAAAAAGCTTATTGCAATAATAAAATTGTGTTTGAAAATTTAATTGGGCTAACCTTACGACTCCATTGGACTTATTTCAAGACATAGTTTCCGTCAAACTGACAAAAAAGTCCAAATTTTAGAGTCTCCACAAGACTTTTTTTCAGTCCGACTGAAAATAAGTCTTGAAATAAGTCGTGTGGAGTCGTGTGGAAAGATCATAAGATCATAAAATCACACCGAACATTTTTGGACAATTTCAGGATTTATATTTTAGTAGCTGAATCTTAAACTTTTTGCCCGAACAAAACGAAATCATAAGCGGAATATTTCGTTTTGGATTTCATAAATGTGAAGTTTTTATGGAAAATTTCGTTTCATTTGAAGTCCATATAATGCTTAAGATTCTGCGAAACATATTTTTTTTCTTTGGTGGACTCTATATAAATATTTTGTATAACAATATTTAGAAAACATGATATGTCTATACAGGATGATCCAGATAGTATCCGCATAACTCTACCAGACGATACAGGCATTCATTTCTAACAATAAAGTGCGTTTTTTTCACATTACTCTGCTTCGGATCAAAGCAGAATGTGAAACAATAAGAAGCAAGAGCAACAAAAACTTAAATATTGGTAGCACGTATTCAAACCATATGGGAACTAAACGTCTAACGCAAAAAATCACAATTTCTAAATAAATTGTGTAGAAAATGGAAATTAATAAAAAGTATGAATCGATTTGAAAGAGTTTTCAATTTATACCTTTCATATGTCCGGTCACAATCATCAGGAGGACAACATTCAAGTATCAAGAGCACAAAACAGTGCCATCTATTGACACAAAAAAGTGGAGCAGAAATTGTTTGGTCCAAGTAAAATGTGGTGTATTTTGTTGTTGTATTCAATGTAAAATTTAGCTCTGGTCTGGAGCAATTTGTGAAAAAACGCACCTTAAGTGTTATATGAATATTTGTCTGTTTATCATCGTTTGGTAAAGTTATGTGGGTACTCTCTAAATCTCCCTGTATATGAAAAAAGGAAGAAATTCATAGTTTTCGGAAACAGTATGGATTGAAAACATAAGACAGGACTCTTAAAAAAGAATAAGGAAAGTTTTTTTTATACCAGAGTGGATGTGAAATATTCGATATCATTAGTCATTTTTCATGATTATTGAACAGAAAGAAAAAATAATGGAAAAAATAAATACAACCGAAGGAAAATATATTTTTCCTTTTTATTTTAATTTATCGTAATTATTATGACAGGAATGTTATTTAGCTTTTATCCCCTAGAGAAACGAAAAAAAAAATGAATAATACTTAATAATTTTTAGATAATTAAAATAATAATGAATAGTCTTAGTTTATTTGTACGTGATTAAAAGCAAAATGAAATAAATCTACAGAAGAAATACTAAAGTGATTTTCAACTTCAACAACTCTGGGAATACGTGTAAAGGACATCTTAAAGAGGATCAGATTTAATCATTTTTTTTTTCTTTTCGATTAGATTTTTAACTCTGTGATATATAATTTGGAGAAAAACATCCATTTTGAGCAGATATTAAGGATCGATATTAGTAATTATTTTACAACAGGTGTGTTAACGAAACTAGTTGAAGTAAAATATAATATATATTCATATAAGTATATATTTTGTTCTAGAAATTGGTAAAATTCCACTACTCAGTACAAACTATATGCAGTAACCATTGCAGTACTCAATCAATTCTTTTCGAAATTAGTCAATATTTTTTCTAAACAATACTTTTGAATCTGTTACTTTTTGTGCAACTTAGTTATTGATAAGAGAAAATATTCAGTACTCAATACAAAGTATCCAATACTTTTCAAGAGAAAGTACTCAATACTTTTTCTCGGGTGTATTGAATACAGAGTAATATCATGACTACTGAAAGGTAATGACTATGCGTATAACTATTATGTTCTTTTTAAATTGACGTCAACAAAAATTCGTTTCAAGTAATACCCATTCGTTAAGTTAGTGTTAACTATCGCACGGATTTTTTTCTTAGAGTTTTCCTATCTTGTCATATGAAAAGTTTTTCAATCATTCTTCATTGGACCAATTTTCGTTTCAAATTGTTTGACATTACCAACTAACAAATAAGATATCAATATAGTTGCAGAATCCTGAAGAAAAATCATGGACCAAATTCCTATCAAAATGGAAACTGAATTCTGTAATATTTTGCCTACTAAGATGATGCTAGCTAAGATAATGTACATATAAAAACATTTGCTGTCGCCCTAATATTTTCCTACAGCCCTTTTTTTGAAAACTGATGATAAGAAATCTAAGATGAACCAAGATTTATATAAAATCGCAAACAACTGAAAAAAAGCGGTATGATATGGAAAAAGTCAAGTAAATATCCATGCGAAACATAAGCAACATAAAAATAAATAGGGTAAAATAAAGTACGGCTACTTTATTTATTTCCGGAATAAATTGGGAAAAGAAAAGGGCTGTTTTTCTAAAAACTTATTTTCCTCATTGAAAAGATAGAAGAAACCAAAAGATTCTTTTATAACTTTAAAAATAACATAAATTACAAATTAAGTGTCATATTCTCCACATCGAAAGTGATATGACACACTCGTAGCTTTCTGTTTCCTTCCTACAAAGGTCAAGGTGCTACTAAAGATGGAATGGTATAATGCCATACCACTTCTACCAAGTCATAAATTTTTATTCTTTCATTATGTAGCTAATTCCACACAATTATAACAAACGAAATGATTTGTAATTATCTCGAATGTTTGAGGATTTGAAAGTACCATATCTCCCGAGTTTAACCTATATTGGAAAATTTAAAATAACATAAAATTTTTCGGTTTATTGGGTTTTTTTAGTTTTTGTTTTTACGAACGAAATTTTCAAATTACGATATAGTTAGAAAAAATGTTAGTCTAAGAAGGATTCGATGAATGTGAAACTCATTTTGGGTACAGAGATCTCATGTCCATAACTTTTGGTGTATATGAAAAACTTATATGCTCGAATGGAATGCAATTTTTCCAGCTTGCCTTCAAAGCGAAAAATAAAAATTCAGAAAAACTACCATTAAAGCTGATTTATTTTGAAGAAAAAGAGAAACTGTTATTTGTTACGCCCTTGGGTGCAGATATGTAGTACATTTTTAGGAAAGAATAAAATCCAATTTTAATGGCATACAAAAAGGGAAATTTCACAAAAGAATCTGAGACTAATGTCGAAAAACGAGTACTCTAATAAAATTTTGGATATAAAAAATGAATGCCAAATCGTGGGAAGGATACTTTTTAAATATATACGAAATTTTAAAGTTATCTAAGTTTTTGTTAGAAAAATTTGGTACGCGCAATTTATTGACATAAAACCGTGTAGATACTTTCTCTCTGAGCAGGATATATGGTAGTTGATAAATTAACTTTTTAGAGTGTAATTTTTATGTCATATAAATCTTCATTAGGAATTTCAGTACAAGATGTAATGGTGATAAATATTGCCTTTACTATAAACTTGAGCTTTATGAGCTGTTATGGAAGATAATTTGCTCTCAAGATCCTTGATTAATCGCTGCTATTGATATAATCTACTATATAGTAGACTACTTAAATTTATTATTTGTCATTGTTCGCTGAAAACAGCTTTTTTAAATCTATTATAAGGAATAGGAATTTGGAGGTCCTTTCAATTCTTTCCATGAATATTCTCAGCTCATTTGATCGTTGATCACCATTATCTGTTGATTCAGTTAGAAACAGATTCAGTCATTTTCGGAATTGGTGTTTTGGAAACAATTTTATAAAAGTGCTTTTTATTAACTCAAATAGACAATTAAAATATTTTTAAATTTTTTTTTGTTTAATGTGTATGGAGGAAGAAGTTTCACTATCACCAGATTGGGTGCACACGGTTTTTATATTCATAAATTAAACCAGCGTTCCCCAGAGTAGGTGCTCGAGTGATCTAGATTTAGAGAGACGGTTGCAGCTTTTTGCATCTTTCTGTTTGTTTGCTTGAAGAAGGTATATTTCCAGAGGGACCTTAGTATTTATTCTGTGGGTTTGGGGATCGGAATGAATAACTTCTACATGGAACAGCAAGGATACATATTTCTTAAACAAAATTAATAAGTATTTTTGATTGATAAATAATCAGCTAGAAGCTTCTGTGCCACTTTGCAACTGGCAATTATTGGAAAAATGCACTTTATTAAAAAAATAAATTGTTTTGCTTCTATCTGGATTTGATTCAGTCAACGGTCCTAACTAATAGCTTTACTTAGTCATTATTTTATAAAAACCTTTGTTGTCGTTTTGTATATTAATATTAGATTCTTGGAATTAGGCGTAAGTTTTTTTAAAGCTCGTTGTGTCTTGAATAAACGCCATTATCTTATCTCATCAGTGAAAGAACAAAATATCTGTCAGCTTATATAAGGCTTTAAACGTTTCGCTAAGAGATTTATAAGAGTTATTTTATAAGCAGTTTTTTAGTCATTCTAAAATATCTATATGTGTTTATACATGGATTTTCCATTTTATTTTCCATTCAATTGATTTTCTAACAAATTTTGTATGAAACTTAAAAGAAATTGGTTTTCGTAAATCATTTCAAAGACATAGCTTCAATTTGCATAAAAATTTTTATTGATTGTTTTCCTTCATGCTTTTTCATTGAAATTGTAAAATTGTGTTAAAAAGTCGCCGTATAAAGGAATATTGTGGAATATCATAGAAAACAGAATTTAAAGAATTCATGAAATTTATTTCTAGAAATAAATCTTTGAGTTTATATTAAACAAAATTTTGTGAAAGTTATATAAAACCTAAGGCAATATGTGGTTCTATAATATTATTCATGAAATTGTTTGCTATATGATTTATTGCAGCAAGATTCACAAGAAAGACAAACTAGTATTGCAGCTGGCATGTATTTTGGTTTGTCAACTTGATAAGGATTTTATTGAAGTCTTACGAAAAGCTATTTTCTGTAACGAAAAGTATAAATTATTTTTAAAAATTAGTAATAATTCAAAGCAAGGACCTTATGGTGTGCAATTGCAAATGCTTTGAATTGTGTGTCGGATGATTTGTGACAGGATAATGACAACCGTTTTTCTTATTCGTTTTTTATTTTCCTGATTTTGGTTCAACATTTATAAATTCCATAAGAATTCTTCTATTTATTGAACCAAATGGTAGTTTATTTAAGTTCTTCAAATCTTTTAAATATGTTTTAAACTTCTTTTACTAAGTTTTGTTTGAAGAATATTTTAAACTTTCCATTAAGCTGTTTACCTTCCTGTAAATATATATATATACCCTAAACATTATAATATGGAACATTTCTTTTTTATATTAAGAACTCTCATTGATTCTTAAATCGATTTGGCTTTTACTTTTCTATTAATTTTGCACTTAAAAAGACTGTTAACTTGGCTTCTAGTATGTTTATATAAAGAGTTAAAAGAACGAGTTGAGATTGTATCGAAATTTCGACCCGTGGATGTGGGAACATCTTTATATACGAGGTGCATGTATATGGTTTATTTGATAATTCTGATTTCTAAAGGAAAATTATTGTAAGATCTTTGAAGAAGTTTAGGTTTAAATGAATCTTTACTACTTCCGGAATAATTTGAATATTCTTATACTATTTTTTATAAAATTATCATATATGTCTTGATAATAATAACTAAGATTAGAAGTGAGTGGAGAATGTCGGAAAATTCATAACAGTTATTTAAAGACTCCCAATCATTGTGAAAATTGTGAAAACTTTGTTATTACAACACTTTAAAATGGTAAGTTATCGAAACATTTATGAGGGCAACTAGTATTAACAACGTAAACCGACTATTTTTAGCTAAATCTAATCAACTATTTGCATACAAAATCCTTTACACTGATAGTGTTTAAATTGGAATATTCAAATTCTTCAATTCTTAAAAATGATATTTCTAGCCAATTGCAATCAATAGGGATAGTATTATGTAGTGGCTTTCCATTCAAAATCGTTTAGCCCTTATCAGGCGCTTTTCATTTGCACACTTCAAGTACTTGAATATTAAGTATACAAGTACTTAAAAGGTGTGAATAAAAAGCGCTTATTATTGGAAAGGAAATACTTCCAAACAATAAACTAATTCTTTTCTTTTCGGTACTCCGAATTAATTTTTCGACACAATATTAAAATTAGTTCGCAGTTTGTTCATAAACAACATTTAAAAAAATACGATATGAAAGTTGATCTATCAACACTTCTGGAATAGAATCTTTAAATATGAACTTTTACGTTTTAAAATGTAAGTTTTTTTTAAGAAAAAGTTCAGTGACAGATGAACTATGTCGTCTCTTTGGAATTCCCGGATAAAAAATATTTTGAGTTTAGTGAAATTTGCATTTTACTGATCAACTTTTTGACCTGCAAAAAAAGAATGTACAATACACAAAATGCGAGTTGTTAAATATATAAAACAGCACAACTTAAAATGAGGTGCTAAAAATATTCAAGATCAATTTAATCAAACACTATCCAGAAATGATTTAGTACTTTCGATTTTTCGAGTGAAATTAGTGAGCTTTAGTGAATTACAATTAATATGTTAAGTTTAAGTTGAGTTAGTGATGTTAATGATGTTAAAATATTGATATTTAAATATGCATTTTTATTGTGTAATATATTGTGATAGTTTTTTCTATAAAAGAAAAGTTTTTATTCAAATTTGAATATATGTAATTTGAAGAGGATTGTGTAGACATCCATTAAAATGAAAACATCTTGTTTAGGAAATCGTTAATGGATGGTTGTTTTTAAATTCAAGTTTGAACAATTTAAATTTAAAACATAATTTATTCATAGAAGAAAGTTTTTTAAAGCTATTACTATACAATTTATTATTCTATAAAATCCTTAAAATATTCAGAAAGTAAAATTTTAACTTTGAATAATATTTCATACAAATTATTAAATTGATTTAATTAACACCTTTCGTCATACCGTAGATTTTTTGTTTATTGTTTCAAATTGTTTCTTTTATATAAAGTCTACTGAAATTGTGTAATTAAAAATTAAAATTAGAATACTTTAACATTTTGTTTTATAAAGTATAAAATTTTATCAACGAAGTGAGTTTTGTGTCTTCTAAATCCGTGTAATATAAATATATGAATCAAAATAAATAAAATCTGAAATAGAAATGAATCTGGTATTCAAAAGTTACTTAATTTCGAAGAAACCTTCAATACCACAATTTACAACTAATTTCCACATGCTCAAACCTCTACTATACTGTGAAAAATTTAAAAATTCCCGGAGAATACAGGGTAGGCATTACGGCGATAGGCGATTGTCGCTTTTCGGCATTCCGTAAAAAGATAGTATTAATAAATATGGTATGGTACATTTCCATACAACTCAATACTTTTCTTTTTGACGAACAACAATTTTTTACTTTTCACAGAACATTTTCAAAACTGATACCTACAGTGGACGAAAAAATTAAGTTTAGGCGAGAAAGAAAATTATCGCCCTATGTAATGCCGAAACGTCTGGTGATCACTTTCAAACTGGTCACAAGCGACAATCCCTTGTCGCTGTATAGAATGCCAGTCCATGTTGATGGATTACCTTAGATTTGGATCAGAACATCTACCATATGGACCCTTTTCTTTTTCAATGGAACTGCACTTATTGGTAAATAAGTAATTGGTTTAAGAATTAAAGTGATTGATGAGCAAAGCCAAATTCAGACTCGTATTTAATGTCATTTTAACACACAATTTACTAAGAAATATAAATGTGGAACCTTTTACAATTTCCGAAATGAAAGAAATGGCATCTGTTTATTATAAGGGGTAAGCTTTCAAAAGTTACTTTAGTTATTATTCGCACATGTCCTAAATAAAGTCAGTTGGCATACATAATGAGATACAAAAAAATTCGGAAATTTTTCAATTTTTCTAGGAAAGAAACGATATTAAAATCGATCGTCCATATTTTTGGGTACTTGATTGTCTCATTCGATACATTTTTGAAAAAAAAACTCTATTTTAAGTTATTAGATTGAGCTGAATTTTATTCGTCTGCCTTTTGATAACAGAATGAATTATTTAAAAAAAATTAAGTCGATTTACTGTAGTTTGTGTAGCGTAGTGGTAGCATGCTTACAAAATCTGTACAAGCAAACTTCATACAGATCAAATTCTACTAAAAAAGTTGGTTTTTCAAGTCGAAAATGAAATCCAATCGGTACTAAACTTGGCACACATATAGATCATAGTTTGCTGTTTCCACAAACTCAACTTTTATATGGAAAATCAATACAATGTTCCTCTAAATTCTAAAATATCCTAACGACTGTTTGAACGACTTTGTCGTAAATAATATAAAATTTTTCTTTTAACATTAAAATTTTTTTTTCGTGAAAAAAAATATCGAAAAATCTTTAATCTTTCTATATTGACGTCAAAGATATGATATTGAGTACATGTACTTAGTATCACAATCGAATAAAGAGTGTCACGTTCATGATAAACTTTACATATGCCTACGTAGAGACTTTCATCTGTTGTTGTTATTATATCTTTATACTGTATCTAAACAAAACATAAATATCTGATTAAATTTCTCTTTACGGTTTTTGTTTTCTATAGGCATCTTCTAACTAAATCATCATACATATTATTTACCACAATGTGAAATTCTATATATGTGATAAGAATTTTCTTTACGAATTATAATGTCAACAAAACATGGGTAATTAACTGGAAATTTCAATATCACACCTTTTGAGATGAATCTATTTTCTATGCAAATATTTGCTAAAGTTAAGACTAATTTGATACAGAAGGCAAAATAAATAAAGCTCTGTAAAAATGGTGTTTGTTTGTTGTTTTTTTTCTTTTTTGTAAAGAATACTTACTTAAAAGAGAATTTTATCCTTAAAGACATTTTGAGAAAATTCATGTATACAAAATGATTTTCAAAACACATAAATTGTTGATAAAGTAAGAAATTGAAAATTAAAATTAAATAATCTGGAATTATTACATTTGTGTAGTCAACGAAAGAATTTGATATACATTATTACATTCTTCACATGGGAATGTATGGTACTCTCAATTTTGTAAGCTCTTGTAACTTTTTCGAATAGCAACAACTATTCGAATTGTAAGTTATTTCATAGCTATGGTATTATGCTTTATGGGATCCAAAAGTTTATTCGAATATGGATACAAAGAAATCGTGATCAGAGCCGCTGCATGTAATATCTGTTCAAAACAATGTAGGCTAAAGGCCAATCTCCGCACAGCCGATATCCTATTCTGATAAAAGTATGGGATACACTTATGCAAAGTTTGGTTAAACAGAAAGGGAGAAACAATCATCCTATTAATTTTGTCGGCTTCTGCATTTCTCATTTCCCCATCTAATTCTTGATCTGCCAGATAATTCTCCTCATAAGCAGATGAACTTGTTTATCTGATTTAGGGCTTTTCATCTGCGTTTGCATACTCTCACAATAACTACACACGATCCCGTCGCACATTACAAACTTTTCTAAATTGTGTGGGGAGACTCTGATGTTTTTATTCGATTAATCCTAGCGAAAATTGCAAAAGCTAGCTTTCTGATTTTTTTTTAATCTTTTTAAATTTTAAATAGAAGACATAAATTGTGTGAAATCTTTATTTATTTTTATTGAAAATTAAAGTACATTGGTTCCGGTTAATAATGAAAAAGAATCTTGTTCAAGTGATCTCCTCTGCTAGCTCGGCAGGCTGTCAATCTTTTACCAAAATTTAGAATAACTTTTTTCTTTAGGTTTAAGGTTTAATTGCTGTAAGCGACGACGATATGATATCCTTGGCTCTTCAGTAACACTTGTGCTAACAGCTGCAATATTTGCACTTGAACGACCACTACGATGATAAATTCTGCTTCTCTGATGAACTGAACCAGTTTCTTCAAATTTATCAATTATAAGTTTATTAGTACAGTTTGTCGTAGTATTTTCTTCCAACTTCTGAATAACTTTCACCATATTTAAAATAAGTTTTAATAATGAAAGCATGTTGTTCACTCGTGTAGCGATCAATTTTAACTAACCGGAATTATTTCCTTCAAACATCGGTGTAATCTAGTACCTGTAAAAAAATCGCGGCCAATTTAAAAGATACCTCAAATTTAAACACCCTATATAAGAATTAGTAATGAAATCTTATTAAATAAAATAACAACAGTCAAATTGTGATTTATAAAACAAAACATTTATGAATTACGATTTTAATAGAAAATTTTACTTGGAACAGAAAATTTTTGAAAAATTCAATTATTTTGTTATGAAGGAAAAATCACTTAATTTTCACAGTTGGAAATCTTTCAAAAAAAATAAAAATGTTTTGTTTTTGAAGTGTGTAACCTTTGCTACATGATTTTAATACACTATAAACCCATTTAAAAACTGTCTGTAGTTCTTTTATGAAAAATCGAAAAATAAAATGCTTTTGAAAATTCTTTTTTCTCAGATTAATCAACACAAACAATAACATTAGTACTACGAAAATATATATAAACGAAGTTATTTAGTTTCCTGTGGTTCAATTCCCAAAATAATAGAGTACTAAGTTGGTGGTATAAACACTTAAGAGTTATTGGAAAAAGTATTTTTTTTTATCCTTTTAAATATCGTATTTGTAAAAAAACCATTGTTTTCAAAGTTCTTTTAACAAATTTCAAAAGAATCAATCAAAGTTAAAACAAATAAAATATAAAAGGAAATATTAGAAAATTAAACAAAGTATAAAGGGATTTGCAGCTCTACTTTCTGTCTAGGATAAAAATTAATATAAACTTAAAAGAGTTGAATAAACTAAGCGTCAATGAATTAAACAATTTATAGAAGTTTTTTTAATTTATTTTAGTCTGGTAAAAATTAAAATCTTTGGCATATTTATTAACAACTCGTAATATACGAGAAATGGTTCATTTCATACTCAGTCCTATGATGCAACAGTTCAATAGACCTTAAGGAACAATTTTTAAAGCATCTTCCCCAATACTTGGGAACATCAATAATATCATAAAAAATTTGGGGAAGACAACAATATCAGCCACCGAACGCCTCTTTTCCAGAAAATGAAGCCCAATCAATTTCAATCTATTTTCATATGGAGGTAGTAGAAAAGGATCATTCCATGGTAGGTTACTTAATGGAAATCGTACATAGTAAAGTGAGGATCCAAGAATTCCTTAGACCAACGTTTAATAGAGCCTAAAGTCGAATAGGCTCATCATTAATCTAATATAAGCAGAGAGACTTTTCACGTTTTCTTGAAAAAGTGATAGCCTCATACTTGTCACAATTAAGTACCAGATTATCCATACATATTGGTAATTGGTAATAAAAGGTTTACAATTAAATATTTACAATTATATATACTACTATAGGACCTTGGTTGAATGTTGTAAAATATTAAGGTTATTTTAATAGAATATCATAATTAATGGTTTAATTTATTCATTCCGTAACTCATTCCTCAACGTCGATATGTCACATCACAAGAATATCTAAATTGATTTCAGATGACATAAATTCCTTATCGAAATGTTAATCAAAAAGTGACAAAACCAGTGAATAAGTGATGGCGATTTGGATGTTGTCAGATGTTTCACAAGAAAGCACAATATTTTGACAGTTAAAGAAAAGAAATTATAAAAATATGATATTATTCACTAGAATTCTGTTACTTATGAAGAAAATAATATGGAAGAATTTTAAGAGGATTTCAATTTCAGAAATGTTGAATTGAATGGTTCCGGAAAGAATAGCATGGTGTAATCAGACTAATATGGTTTTTTTGCCTGTAAGTCAGGACTTATATGGAAATGAAATTGATATCCGAATTAATTATTTGCATGAAACAATAAAAAACAAACTTATTTTTGTTTTGGATTAATAATTTGTCATAATCAGAATATGTGAGCAGTGTTTTCTTTACTAGTTGATTCGGGAACAGAACAAAATTTTATATTGACTACAACAACACGTATACATCTACTTTTATTCGGTGTAAGAATTTTTTTTCCATTTTTGTATTTCAATGGTGAACATATAGGTGGCTTTTTCATTTTAATATTGTAGTTTTGTAAACACACCTATTCTAAAATAGCTGTATTCCTTTACCGATGCAATGTACTGTATGTACTGTATGTACTGTACATGAAAAAGTTGACTTCTCAACATGTAAATTTAAATGTTGCTTTCAGAAGGACGCTCGTTCTCAGCGTCTAATATCATTACTATTAGAAACCAACGTACTTATATATTTATTTTTACAAAATTATATGTAATTTCATTTTCCTTATGTAAAACAAAACGTTAGGAATTTAATATTACCCGAAATTACTGTTTAGTTGAATTATTATAAAAGTTATTTGTTTTATCGAATATTCAAAATACAAAATTCACTACAATAGAATTCAATAAATTAATAGACGGAAATTATTTACGTATGATTTTCAAATTGAAATTCAATATAGCAATTTTCCAATTAATTTTATTGTTTTGATATAAATATTCTCTATGTACAGTTTGGTATTGTTTGGTCCAAATTGAGACTGTGTGTGTGATTTATCACATTGCTACATCTTCAAAATAATTTCAATATACTTGTAGTACTTCAGAAAATGAGTAAATGGGACGCCATTTTCATTCTGATACATTCCCCCAAACAATGTGATAATTATTATAAACACCAATCAAAGCGATGTCCAAAAAAAAGTATTTTACAATAAGTGGAAAAGAGGCCGGTCAGTTGTTTTCAAAGTAAAATGTATCAATGTCCCATTTAATCATCTCCGTCAATAAAAATCACGATTTCAACTGTGATAAACCTGGCGCTTTCTATTACACATGGATAGGAAAACAGATGGAACAAAAAATTAATCATGGCTGGTTTGTCTATTAGTATTGTATAGTTTTTGATGATGAGGTCCAATAATACAAGGTTTTCAGAAAATGCGTTTTTAATCATATAAAACCAGATGAAGGATTCTGAATAAAATAATAGAATTTTTGCTGTATAAATTTGTGACACCATTTCATGTCCTTAAAAAAGTATATCTTTTAGTACTATTTGTAAAAAAAGAGTGTAAATACATGTATTTTTTTATCACCCAAAGTCTTTTCACAAATACTAATAACGAGATATATTGTTTGCAAACCGGAAATGCATGCCGAAACACGATTCAAGTTGGGCACTCTGCTTTTCGGTTGATGGCGTTTTTATGTAAATAATAGATTTGTATGGTTTAAAATGAAATATTAGCAATTGTATTATTTAGTTAAAAACAATTAAAACAAAAAAGTTTGTGAAAATTAGTCTCGGGCACTAGCATCGTTGGTTTAAAAATTATATTACCGGAAATTCAGACGTATCTGATAAGTTCAAGTTCCAGCGAGATTTTGACAATTTCATAGTTGCTGCAATGTTGCAACTCCAAATTATTACACTTTCCTAAACACATGATTTTCTTTAGCATTTGAATAAATATTTAAGGCTTTTTTTTTGTAAAGTATTATTTAATTTTCCTTTAAATGTTATTTTTAATACATTTTTATTTTACTTCTTTTTTTTTCAGATAAATCGGTATCCTTTTAACTCTTCCAAGTTGGACAACAATTTTTAAAGTTTAGAGATTTTTTTTACGTTCATTTCAAACATGGGATTGCCGATTAAAAATTTCACCGATAATTTCTGGAATGAGAAAAAGTTTGAGAATAATTTAACAACAAAAATATTTAACCATGAATGTGATGCCGAAGATTGTTATACACCATATTCAGAACGACCTGAAACTTATATTGTGCCGGTTGTATTCGCTATAATATTTGTTGTTGGAGTTTTAGGAAATGGAACTTTAGTTATTATATTTTTACGACATCGTGCTATGAGAAATATTCCAAACACGTAAGTAATATTAATTATTAATTAATTAGATTTTGCGATTCATGGGTGTAGTATGTATACACCACGTTTACATGTTAAATGTTCAATTTAATACAAAATGTTGTATATTGTAGAAATTTCGTTCCATATACGTGTATCCAATGTATCGTTTAATCAATATAGAATTAATTAATAATAGTTCTGTATTAGAAATAACAAAACAAAAATGAATCTACTATATTAAGTTTGAAATTTGAATGTGTTCTAAACAACTCGCTCATAACATTTCTATGGAATATTGAAGGAGTTTATTCCAAAATCTTTTTTAAAGCCCGCTACAGACCTTCAGATAAATCTGTGCGAATTGTCTGAACAGATTTGTCTGTCAGATAAATCGTTCTACGGTTCAGTCCACACACCTTCACCTAAATCTGTGCGATTTGTCTGTACAGACAAATCGTATAGTGTGGTGACAAAAACTGTACAATTTTTGGTCTGTTCAGACGGTCTGAAATAAAATGAAAATATCTATTGACAAAACTGTACAGATTTGTCTGAACAGAAAAATCGTAGTATATGTAGGCAAAAAGTGTATACAGTTTTTATTTTAGTTTTGCTACAGCGTCGCTTGTGTCAACTTCTTTTCAATCAACACCATGTTGTTCGCGAAACTGAACTAAAATCTATAGTTTTGCCTACACACTCTACGATTTATGTGCACAGATAAATCGCACAGATTTATCTGAAGGTGTGTAGCGACCTGTACCATTTATCTGACAGACAAATCTGTACAGACAAATCGCAATTGTACAATTTTTGCCTCCACGCTATACGATTTGTCTGTACAGATTTATCTGAAGGTCTGTAGCGGGCTTTATCAATCAAATTTTTAGGTAAATTTTTAGCAATTGTTATCTTTCGCCCCACCGCATTCATCGTTATCATGCTGTCTAGGTAAAAGCGCTACACAACTCCTTTTAGTTCAAGTACTTTCTTAATTCTATCGATCCAAATCTTTAATATAACCTTTCAAATGTACTCTTAATATCGGCAAACATAAAATGTATTGCATAATTTTTTTTCGGGTATTGTTGAATATAAAATAGATTCGAATGAAAATTTAATGCTTCGAAAAACGATACAATCCTTCATACCCGTATTTCCAATAATGCCTCAATAAATTGCTGCGGGTTTAAATATACTTTACGATATTTTTAAAAGTTCTTGATTGATTAATTCTATGGCGTTAATATACAATACTATACAATCTATTTAAATTTAAATTCTTTTCAAAGCTGACTAAAGCTTTTAATGCATACATCTATTTGAAAATGTATAATTTTTTTTAAAACTTCAATTAATCATATTAAAATTGCAAATCCATACAATTTAGATGTTTTTTCTTATAATATATTACATTAACATAATTAAAAGGAATTTCTTTCAACAAAAACCATTCCTACTTCGGAAAAGGAACGCAATTGAAAGTCAATTAATTCGAGGCATATAAATTAGAATACTTTACAGTTCTATGAAATCGAATTCTTCAAAACACGGGTTTTACATAGTACACATTAAATTTACTTTTATTTTAGTTAAAAACTAGTGGAACAAATCTAGTTCGAAATATTCTTTGGAAGTAAAATTATTTTTTTCGCTTATCTCCTGAAATTTTAGGCATAACACACCTACTAAGTAGTCTGGGTAGGCATTATGTACGGTGACAGGCGATATTACTCGAAAAGGAAGCAAATATTTTTAATGTTTCAAATAATATTATTAAATTAATTTTTTTACATTAAAAAAAAGAAAAGAAATAAGAATAGAGTAAAATAAAAAAATTTACAAAAACATAAACATCGACTTCTAAAATCATATGAAAGCAACGAGCGACAATCGCCTGTCGCCGTACAGAATGCCTACCCTGATTTCCTAGTCAAAGTATATAAATTACGAAAAAAAAATTTGGAAATAGTATGCAGCGCTTCCTAAAATTCCAATTCATCTAATTTCTGTGATGACCATGTAAGAGTTATAAATTAAGCCCCGTTCCCAAACTTCTACTAAATATGAATACATATTAAATCTAACTCCATTTCACTAGCTACCCAGCGGTTCTGTTGCTATCTACAATGGTAATGTATAATAGAATAATAAACAATTAAAATACTTTTTCAGTTATATGAAAGAATATAGATTCGGGAATGTTTCACTAGAAGAATCATGCTTCCAACTGGAATTCCATTTCATCTATTGTACATTTTATATCTACAATAGATTTTCTAGTGATATTTTTTTAACAAGAATTTCCCGGTTCTACCATAGTTTCTAGTTAAATTTTGCCTGGAGCTAGTTGAAAAAGTTTTACAGTCTTTCAAATATTAGTTTAGTCTTTAATGTGGCATGAATGTGTAGAATTCTTTCTTCTGGGAACTTAAAGCTTCAAGGTAGTAGGATTATTTTTTATATTCTTAAAATAGCATTTCTCATAATAGGTATTTATTCGTACTCTATTGCTATCGTATAAAAAATAGTATCCGCCGAATGTTCTTTTGGAATCCCAAATGAATATAAAAATTTTCAAAGTTGAACTAAAGTAAAATTAGAAATTCCCAATCGAAACATTATTGTTCTTTCAGTATGTAGTATTTTTGATACGTGAGCGTGCATTCGTTCTAGAGAGGTGTTTTTGAGCTATGCTACTACCTAGATATGTATGTAGGGTTGACAATACACAAAACCTGTTTCGAAATTCACAAAACCTAAGCTCTGGATCTTTCAACCTCTAGTAGCGTTGCTTGAAAGCGCCTCGATCGTGCTATTCAAATAGATAGATTTCCATTTGTATAAAACAAGTACTTTAATAGCAAGGACAATAACCAGTAAATTGGACCCATTTTACCAAGTTTTTATTAACTCACTTTCTTGTTTGTTCGTTTGTTTGTCCAGTACAAATCTTGCAATCGATTTTCAACTAATTTCCCGAATAGCTAGACATTTGAAACTATTAGAATAGCTCAGAACACGATGACAATGCATTCTTTTAATACTTTTAGCCATATTTAAGCAAAATTGAATTCATTTTCAGTAAACTTTGTTTTGTATGGAAAGTCAGTTCGGAAAAAAAGATTTTAAAAAAGAATTTATTAATACATACAATTGTCAAGTTTATATGATTCAACATAAAATTTAAAAACGTGGTAAATAAAAAGATCTTTTTATTTTGTAATTATTTAGAAATTAAACACTAATATGATAAAACAGTTCCTGCAATTAAAACATGGATAAACTTATTACTGACAACTTTTAAGATTTTTCAACAAATCTTCATACCTTTTTATATAAATTAATTCAGAGCATCAAAGCAATTATTCAAATTTTAATTTTATTAAATCTTAATATTCAAATCATATTTTTAATTACTTCTTTTTTAGCCGTCATAGTTTCATATCTTTTTTACAGGATTTTTTAAAACATAATAAAATCTGTTACACTAGATTATATAAGTTAAACTAAAACATCAAGTTTATGTAAGAATTTTTTCTGTTTTGTGGAATTTAATTGTATATTCTTAATTACAAAGTTTTATGAAACTCATAATTCATAACGTCTCATAGAACACTTTTCTTTCAGTTCCACTATCGTCTTAAAGGCTATAACTAAAGCGGAAAAAAATAGTTAACCAAGAAATATGAACCCTCAAAGAGCCCAGATTCTTTTTAATATAATTTGTACATATTTTGTATTATCTTTTTTATCAAATTAAAAGACGATATCATTTTAGATATTATTCTACCAAAGTTTCAAGAAAAATGTAGAAATTTTCTATTTTTTTCACGGTGATTAAAAATGAAAAAAATTCCATTTTTAAAAAATTTCTTTTTTTTAAAAAGATAATTAATATTACTTCAACGAGATTTCTCTTTCACATAACTTTTGCCTTTAGTTTTGATTGAAATAATTCATTAAATTTTATAAAAATATGACGAAGGAAAATATTCAATTTATGCATTTTGAAAGGCTCTAATCCTATTCCACCATTTTCGTTCTTCTAAAGTGAAGACATGGAAGTTACTTGTGACCACGAACACACTCTAATTCTTTAATGAATGAAACGTACGCATACAACTCCCTGAATTTCGTCTGAATTTCCTTTCATTGGCAATGTATGAAGACAGTATTTAATGTAATTAATGTTTTTGGAGGAAATGGATCTGATCTCCTCTAAGTTATATATATGTTACATAATGATTTGGTCAAACAAACGAAAGATTAAAGCGACTATAGCTTGTTTTATTTTAAAAACATCTAATGTGCATCTAATGTCACATATACAGCTTTTCATTTTTTTTTGTTTTGACTTGTCCCAAAATTAAACTCGATGATATACTATCAGAAGTATGAATTTTTTAAACAAAAGCCTTTCATGAAAATTTACCCGTCTATCATCACGTCTTTGTCATCACTTTATTTTTAAGACTATTTGGTATTCTAATCCGGTCATAACGAATAACTGTCATAAAAAAAGATCATAAGTTCTGACCGAAAATACTTTAGATCATAACGAAATTTTATATGTGTTCTCTGAATGATTTAATTGATAAATATGGAATAATTTTCACCATTTTTTTAAACACACAAATAATTTTATACCTATATAAAAATTTAAAACCTATACAAACATTTTCGAGAGTATTTCCCAAATAACAACTCGCTCGAATTATAACAGTTTAAACTGTTATAAATTCACATTTTGGACATAATTATGAACCGTTCGCTAGAATACGAATTTTCGCAGCAGTCATTATTTCAGTCACAATATTATTATCATAAATATTTATGACAGCAAAACTGTGACAATGCCAGAATAAGCTGGTTAATCAAAGTTTGCATATACATACGAGTAGTTTAAAATTATCTCGAATATGGCCGGGCCAGTGATTTCACTGTAATTAACCTAAAACACTAATTTTTTAAATATTAAATAAACTATTTTATAAAACTTAAATGGTTTTTATTAAACATTTCTTTGAAATTTCAATAATATTAAAAGGCATTAAGGATAAAAGCTATTAGAGAAACTGCAATTAATTGTTATGATTTAACCATCTTTTTAGTACATACTAACATTAATTTTTTACTTTGTTGGTTATGTCGTCATACGTTCTAGTATTTTCGAATAATAATTTTTTTTATATACTGAACGTAAACTTTTTACAATGTGATCATAAAAATTAAGATTTTATAATTTTATTAGTTCATAAAAAAGACACTCTTTTTTTCGTTTTTGATTGAGCTGAAAACAATTGAAAAATTTGGAAATTTTACTGTTTCGAAAAAAAAAGAAAACACCATTTTAATTAGTACTTCATGATGCTAGAAATCAAAAATGAACTTTGGCATCATCAACAAAAATAACAATAATGTCCTTAAAAATCGCATATTAAACATTGTCACTATATTAAATTGAAAAAAAAGACCGAAGACGTTTTTTTTTTTCATAATCAATAAAAAAGAACTGTTGCTGTTGTAAGGTTTATGGGCCGTCATTATGGAGGAAAAAGAATACAACCATTATACGAAGAAAATTATAGTCTTGCAATTTTTATGAGTTGCCATTAATTTAACAGTAATATTGTGGTTAACAGCTTTTCCATGAAATTCCCTTTCTATGGGAGATCCATTTCGAAAGGAATAAGGATGACGAAGAATATTCTTAGTTGAAGGAGTATTATCTAAAATATTCCTCATATTCTTAGATAGGTACTAAACATTGTTAGGTCACAAAAAAAAGAGAAATAAGAACAGAAAAAAATAACAGTATTTTCTTCATGTTAAAATATCAGGACACAGAGGTCCTATAAATTTTTTTTAATGATGTTTCTAGAAACATAAATTATGAAAATATGAACAGGATAACGTGACTTTAAGAATCCTCGTAATGTTGAATTCCGGACGGTCGTCATAGGGTGCATATAATTATTTTATGAATATTTCTTATTAGTAAGATGGTTTATATATATCCCCATTAAAATATGTTTTTGTGGAGATTTTAATAATAATTTCACAAAGGAAAGCGATGAAATGAATACAATAAATAAAAATTCATGTAATATAAAAAGTCGACGATATTAAGAATTCTTAAAGGAAAAAAATAAGCTATTACTGAAATTAATGTTTTTTATTCATGTATGTTCATTATGAAATACAGCTCATAGCTATATATACAGGGTGCCTCAATGTCAATATAAAGTACCTAAGTTGTTTTTAAAATATATCTGATTCTAGGGCAATTGGACTAGAAATTGTCCGAGTCGAATTGTGCCGAGTTAAATTGTGCCTAATTGAATTGTCCGAGTCGAATCAATCAGTCACCGTTTATATTGTAGTTTATGGAAAGTATTTACAAAAATATTTTGAAAATGCTAAATAGAAGCCCGATTTTACTGCCATTGTAGAAAAAGGAAACTGGGACTAGTTATTGCTAAATTTTAATATCGGTTTAGTTGTGATGTTTGAAGGGGTTAAAGCAAACATTTCTAATTAATATTATGCACATTTTATTCTTCAAAGGAAATAGCAAAAAATGTATGCCATTTAATCGTGATTGATAAAACATCTTGAAATAAATTTATGATTTTATTGATTATTATGACTAAACTAATAAAGTGATATCACTATTTTTTCAATTAATTTTCATAGATTTTTCTTACTAATTGTTGACGTAGACTTCCCTCTTTAAATTGGCCCCAAAAATGTGCAATAACTCTCAATTATAAGACATTGATTGGATTGTATTCTCTATAGATGTGCCTAATAAATCATGGATTTTCTTGGGATGCTGGATATTGTACAGATGCCTGATCAGGCTAAAAGATAACATTTAATCAATAAAATTTATCACCGATTGTAGAGTTATCTTATAATATTTTTCAGTAGATTGCTAGATTCGTGGTAAAAAAACATGAGCTCTCATAGCTGATTTTGGGTAATCAAAACATTATAAATAATTTTAATAGAATGTAGCTCATTTATAGCATAAGTATCAATCACACACAATTATCAATCAATATTTGACGAGGTCTATTTCGGACATATCTTGACTTACTGAACTTTCTCAAATGTTATCTAATCGAAAATTCTGGGATTTAAGCATTATCTGTCTGTAAAATAGAAATTATTTTGCATGAGCCTGTGTCTTACGCATTTGTGTAAGAATATTAGATAATTCTTCAAGCTTCCTTTTGGCACGGATATGTATGTCAAGGTGACGTTTAAGGAATTTCAAACCACGCTTATCCTTGGACATCTTCAACAAAACTTTCTTTCGTATCACCCGGTATATTATAATAAAAAATTGCAATGCATTCCTCATTTAACTAGTTACCATTGCTAAGAATTTCAAACGCCACACAAATCCGTAATGTAGGAAGCTCATAAATACTATTTGATGTGGTGTTTTGATTCATTACCATGCATGTATGATACTAATTAAATATTCATTATATTGCAGATATATTTTATCATTGGCATTGGCCGATCTTCTTGTGATATTAATTTGTGTGCCATTAGCATCAATTGTTTACACTTTTGAGTCATGGCCATGGGGTGGAACTTTATGTCGTCTCACAGAATGTGCTAAAGATATATCAATTGGTGTCTCAGTATTTACATTGACAGCATTATCAGCTGAACGATATTGTGCTATTGTAAATCCATTACGAAAACTTCAGGTATTTTAATTTTATTAAATCTATATTAAAATAAAAAATAAAGAAATTTTTGTTTTTTTGGTTTAAAATTTACAGACAAAGCCTTTAACAGTGTTTACAGCATCAATGATTTGGTTATTGGCAATTTTATGTGCCACACCAGCTGCTATTGTTTCAGATGCAGTACCAATGATCCTAAGTAATACGACAAATCGTACAATTGTTGTTTGTACACCGTTTGGACCTCAAAAACCCTACACCGAAATGTATACAAAGTAAGTAAAATAAAAATAGATAAGATATAGTAAATTTTCCGGTTGTTGAAACTTGAAAGTTTTTCGAAGAGGTGCTTTTAATCTATAAACATATTCATAACTTCTAAAGTTCTTTTTTGTGAAGTTGGCCCAGATGTATTTGAAAAAAGTATACATAAGTATCAATTCAATACAGAAAATTCTCACAATTTCCCAAAAATAGTATTGCTATCAAATATTTTTGACTTAGGATTGACAACTAAAGTTATTCTAAATTACGAAACACTTCGAAATTAAGAGCTTTTAAATTATTCGACAAAGTTAAAGATTCATCCTTTAAACTGTAACATAAACAAATTATTTATCCATTTCTAGATTATGAAATTCTCAAATATGATAATTGAATAACTTCTCCACAGTACATAGGACATAAAACGGATATTAATTTCAAATATTTATAACAAACAAACGTATTCAATTAAATATCGAAATAATTCAATTATGTTTAAAATTTCTATTAAGTCTATAAATTTCATTCTCAATATTGATTTGCCTGAAGAATTCACCAAAATTTTAATAAAATTTTGGAAAATTTATTGATAACTTACCGTGTAATTAATCGTTTGAATATTTTCTTCAAAATAAAATGTAAATGAATTTCATTACATGAATATTATAATAATAAACTTTATCTTATATTTTAGGCAATATTTAATTTGATAACAGGCAAGATCTTAGGTCTTACGTTTATTTTATTTAAATCCGTTAAGTAGAAAATTTAAGAGATGAACATTTATGGCCAATTAAAACTTGATAATGACTATAATAAACGAAGATCAAGTATTTTAAGAAACTTGAGTTTATTCTGTAAATAAGATTAACTTTTTTCATTATTACTTGAAGTAAAACATAAGTGAATAATAACAAAAACAAAGGAATAGCCAAAATGTTCAAAATGTTGAAAATTAATTTTTTTCTTAAATTATTGCAGACAAAATATAAAGAATGCAATTCTTTAACAAAAATTACTTATCAATTTTGTTGATTAATGTAATAGAAAAGAAGCTATTTGCTTTACAAACCTTGGCCAAAAAAACCACTCATATTTTCACTCAAAAACTAATTTTATCATTATTATTACAGTTCATATGTTCTTGACTGATTACATCAATAAAAATGAGCAAAGCAAACCATAGTAGTGAATTTACATTTTCTCTATATCGGTAGGACCACTATGAAACTTTCCCGATAATGTCATAAAATATTCATTTCAGTTCTAAATGTGCATTCCAAGTTTCATGAAAATGTGACTACTATTGACGGAATTATTAATGTTTTTCTATTTTGGCTCCTCAACCCCACCAAGTGGAGACGCATTCTATCTTTTCAGTTGGCCTATCCAGAATGTACACACCAAGTTTTAAGAAAATCCGTCCATTATTGAGTGAATTATTGAAATTCCTCTTTCTTAGCCCCCACAACCCCCATATAGAGGGGAAACATAAACGCATATAAACACAAACGTACAATCCAAGTTTCATTGAAATCCGACTATTATTGGCCGAATTGGGGAAGTTTCTATATTTCCACAACAACAATTTTTTTTTTAAATTTGTGCATTAGTGTTACCAGAAGTGAATTCCGTTGGAAAGTTAATCACCCTTGTTCTGTTTTACGGCGTTAGGTGAGTAAACGTAACGCGTTCGATTCGATTTCTAACGCGATCAGTGTTCTGGAAAACCACGTTTCCCATTTAAAAAAACGGCAGTCATCGCATGTCAAAAATCAGCTGTTTGTGTTTTTTCTAAGTCATTTCATCAATAAATGTTTTAAAAATAAAGTTCTTGTCCTTATTAAAATAAATTTCATATATTTTTCAGCAATGTTTATTTCAAAATATAAATTATATATTTTCGTAACATTTTTTCCATTCACTAATCATTAAAAAATTTAAAAATGAAAAAAAAAAAACATTTTTTTTTTATGAATATATCCTTCATAAAAGCCATTTTCAGGCCCAAAATGAGATTAGAATTGATTAAAATTGATATTATGGTGCATAGTGTGGGTGGGTTTAGAAATAAAGGAAATTCATACAAAAATATTCATTCGAACGCGCGAAAACTGAAGTGAGTAATTTAAACTGAAAATCGAGTTCCCAGCGGGTATCAGAACATCAAAAATCGAATGCGTTGCTACGCGTTGAACTGAAATGAAACGTTGCGTATTCCAGAACACCAAAAATGTAATATCGAGCAGCAAGTGAGTAATATCGAATTAAACTAACGTAACGTCGGATATCAGAACAGGCACCAATATGTTCTGATTTCGACCTTAGTACACAAACTGCGCAAATCTTATCAAAATTGGACTTGCAGTTTCGGTTTTACAACTAGTGCAAAAATAGACTATATTTGGACAAAGCGTATTCTTAGATAGTGTTGCCATACTTCAATATGGGCCAAAACTAATCAGTTCTAAATTAGGGTCCAATACATGAACTACATAAATTTTGTCGAAATCGGCCCTGCAGTTTAGTCTGAACCGTGCCCACAAAATTTGCTCGTTTTTAGACAGAAAAAGCGTTACCAAATAGTTTTACCATATATTAATTTCGCCCAGAATCTAACACCATCTCGCATTTGACACCAAAACGGTGAAAATTTCATATAAATCGGACCTTCCATTTAGATTATTAACGATTATTAACAATTTCTAGCTCTTCTAGAACAAAAGTTAGGTTTTGGCACGATTATAGCACTTTCCTATAAATATTAGTTTATTGGGAAAGTAAAAAGTTACCAAAACTGTCAATTCGGATTCTTTAAAAGACTTCAAATTATTATTTCATTGAATATTTACTTTCCATAAATACAATATAGTAAAATACATAAGAAATTATAAAATGTAAAATTTACTGAAAGAAAAAATATATATTTTTGTAGAACTTTCTTTTAGAAAATAAAAAGAAAGTGTGAGAAATAATCTAAAGTTGAATAAGTCTTATTTAAAGTGAAGAAGTACAAAAGCAAAAATTCATTGTTAATTTTCTTCGAGTTCTCGAAATGATAAAGTTTGAAAAAGTTACAGAAATAAAAATTCGTATGACTTTCATGGATTTACGTGGTTTGAGTATAAAGTTTTAAAAGAATCCATAAAGTTTTAGTGTAAAAAATTTGACCATAAAATATATATAAATTCAAATAAAAATGTAAATTGAAATTTAAACTTATCATTATTTTAAGGAATGCTGCTAATTTATTTGATAAAAAATATAAATGTGCTTCCCGCGAATGTTTAAAATTCATAACTTATGAATAATATACGTAAATGCTTAATTTTTAAACCATAATATTAGTACAATCGAATGAATATACTATTTAAAATAAATAAGAAAATATTGAACGGAATATTTTATATTTAAAAAGGATATCTTTATGTTTTCTTGGAAATATGTATGTCGTTTGCACACAACAACTTTAGAGTGTTCGTGATACATAACTTACAGATTTACTTCAGTTTGAAGAACATCTTCTGCATTTTTAATAAATGGCATGTATACGGACGTGTCTATTTATTAAACCCTATTGGCTATCTTAAAAATCGATTAATATATAGTATAGTATAGTACATAAACTTAGTATGTTTGCAATGTAAGCTCTGTCTGTTTAATGTTTCATAACTTGACATACTAGATACCCATTTAGTTAGCTAAATTATCATGTAGATAAAATATATTGAATAGAAAACGTATTTTCTACATAGGTACTTATACGTATATTTGGATATTTAGAATTTTCAGTTTTGATTGACATATTTTTAATAGTTTGAAAAATTTGGTAATATTTCTAAAGTTTGCAACAGAATGAAGCTACAACCAATCATAAAAAAAGGTTAAAAAAAAGTTTTATCCAACAACGAATATAGTATCTAACAAAAGATATGTTTTAACTCTCTAATGTGTGATATAGCTAGGGTTATCTGACAGAGCATTAGCATCTGTGCTCTGATACCGTAAATATATTGTAAAAATGTGTTCAAACCGAATCTTAAACAACCCAAACAAAAAAAGAACACGACAAAGCATTTTGGTACAGGCCAATTTTACTTGATAACTACGTCTTTCGATGTAACTGAAATTCAATGCAATGTCGTGTATTTAGGTATTTCTTATGGAATTCAATAAAAGTAACTAAGATTTCGTATATAATTCTTCTTCAAAAGAAATATATTGCATATATGTATTTGGCTACCATAGAATATAATTGTTCCTATATCAACACAAAGTGATTCGAACGATTGCAAGTATTATATAATGCATTTAAATTAAATTTCGGTACATCTTTATCAATTAAACCTTTGTTTCAAGTTTACCAATTTTGCTCAAATACCATATCACATTAATTTAAGGAATAACCAATCTGTTCTCTAAATTTCATTCAAATCATTTATGTGTAGACTGATGGACAGTTAAAAATCGATATAACTTTTAATTTTCTACACATCTACCATACTAGTGCCTTCAGACCTTTCTACGATAATTAATTTCTCTACATCGCAAATATAAATCCAAAGCTAATATAAACTTTCGTATCCTACCATCATAAGAAAATTGATTGGTGATATTAGTTTTCATTATTATTTAATTTTTGTCTATATTAATTCCAGTATAAAAGAATGTTACGTAAACTTCTAGGTCATCCTGGAAAAATTCAGGAATCTGCACGTTTCTATGAAGAAAAAATTGAGTTGCATTCAATCTAAATTGTACATTTTCATTGGAATTCATATTAATTAAATCGATTTGTATTTTTCTTTTCATTCTCGGACGTTTTTAAAAGGATCAATACCTATAAGCTATATTTTTTCTAATTCAAACAATGTTGTTTTTACTTTTTATTCGTTTAAAGGGATAAAAAGAAGAAATATTAATTTACTTCAAAACAATATCAATCCATTTCATTCAATAGTTTTGAATTCAATTAATTTCGAACGATGGAATTAATAATTCAATTGATTATGATTTGACGGAAAAACTAGAAAAGTTTTCTTCCCAGAAGGGATATCTAAGTGGATTGCTGTTGCACTAAAGTGCATTCTGTAATTATTTATTATTCATTGAATTTTTTACATTTCATTAGTTGGTATTTTTATGCCCTATGGTAGGTACTATCAGAGGGTATATTAGTTTTGTTACTACATTTGTAACGCATCATGTAATATGGTAATCATCGGAGAATAGTTTCAATGGTATGGTTGTGTCGGGAATCAAAAGTTATATCGATTTATGCATGTTCATCTGTCCATCTATACGTCCGTCCATGTACAAGATAACTCAAAGCTGGTTATTCATTAACTTGATTTGATATTTCATTGCAACAAAATCGTCCTAGAGGCAATTTTGCGGTTTTTTTTATGGTTTTTTAGTTTTAATTGGAAAGTTTGTAGAGCAATTTTGTGTAAATCATTTACATCTGTTGACTACGTAAATTAGCGATATTGTGATAAATTTTAGTAAAATTAGTCTACTGATAGTGGAAAAAGAATTAGTATGAAAATGAGCCTTTTCAGAAAGTTGTCTTTGATGTATTTAAAAAACTAATATATTGATTTGAATTAAAATTTTCAGAAGAGATTTATGCTAGTCCAGGTTAGCAACGAATTGGAGCAAATTTGAAATAGGAAACATCTTGAAATACTATCAGTTTTGCTTGTTTTTCTCAGAGTTAGTTCATTGAACTATAGATTTGTAAAACTAGGACTCCCATTTCTATCATAAGGCATTAAAAAACTTATTTAGAGCTGTACAATGTTTTAATTCTATTGCAATTACAAAATATTCAGTTGTTAGTATATTTTTAGCGATTATCCCACTACTGTTTAATGCATCGTTTTCTATTTTGATACTGTCTTCTATTTATTTGGTAAGAAATCCATGATTTATAAAATCCTAGAATATTTCCTTATATATTGTATAATATTTATAATAAAATTTCCAAATATTAAATTTTCAAGATGATTTATCTTTTCCTTCAAAATCAATATTTTTCTATTTACAAACGAAATGAATAGAAATATTTTATAATCGGAAATTTCGAATATATTCATATTATGTAAACAGAATTTTTGGAAAACGACAAAAAAGGGTTTTACGTATCCAATACCTTTCTAATTCTAAAAAAATATGCAAAAAATTGTATTTTCAAATTCAAAATTTTGTATACGAAAATTTTTCAAATATTAAATAGAATAAAAAATAATGATTTTTACCTAAAACGTAAAAAACATTAATTGATTTTAGATTGATTTTGTGATTTATAAAACTGTGATATTGTATTGTATGGGCCAAAAAGTCATTGCATTGTTGATAAATACAAAATCAAGGCATCGAATCCAATCAGCTCAGAATCTTAATGTATTAAAATCGAGCGTCGAAAATTATCAATCCATCAAAGAGAAGCATCCAGAATTGAATGCCAAAGTAATATGTCATGGTAACGCTAACAAGTTTAGTTATTCATGAGAGAGTTTGAGTGTAAAGTTATGATGCACCCACAATATAGTCCAGATTTCGCACCACCAGGCTAGTATTCGCTTCGGTTCCTGCTGAACTCTTTTAATGATAAAAATTTGAGTTCAACAGAAGTCTATGAGAATGACTTGTTTCGGTCTTTCCCGTGAACACCTAAAAGTTCTACGATGACATTATAATGGCTTTGTCAGAAAAATGACAGAATGGTCAATGTATTCTTTGATGAAGGTTTTCTTTTCCATAGAAATTTATCGTTTCATTTACACAGAAAAAAAAGCGTAACAATTTATGGCGTATCCAACATATTGTCATTAAAATTTCCCTAAATTATAGTTTTAGGATCAAATGAAGATGTCCTGATAAAAATTCATATAACAAAAATAATCGAAATTCTCTTTCGGGTTTCAAAACTAATAAAATTGATATTCATGATTTACTTAGGTTTCGTTTGGACGCATTTACATGATATGAGATAACAAAATTGATTTTAGATGAATACTTTTTTGGCTTTTATAGATTATTTATAATTATGACAATGAAAAATGCTTCATCATTTTCATGGTAATTTTGTGACATTAAAAAAGAAATAATAAATTTGCATACATTTTGATAAATTAATTCTATATATCGAAAGATTAAATTCTATATAAGGTTTAACGGTTAAGATTCTTTAGTTCTTTATGCCTCTTAAAAATCATACTAGAAAAAACCGTTACGAAATATAGACCTAATACAATATATTCCTAAAGAAAAGCATATTCTATTACACGAATTTGAACTGTAGCCCCTACCAGGCGCTTTCCATTTACACACTTCAAGTACTTCAATATTAAGTATTCAAGTAGTTATTTGTTCTTAAAGATTGCGAATGAAAAGCGCCTAATATTCTTGATATGTATTGAAATACCAAATATGGCGAAACTTTTAAAAATTTAAATTTTTAACCGGAAGAGATTGTTTTTTGATAATAATAGACCTTAAAGTAATTAATTCCTTCCTATGTTGAAAACATGTTTTAAGGAAAAATGACTGATTACGAAGAGAAATAAATTATTATATGGAAGGAAAGGAAATTAAAATAAAACAAGATATATTCTCTTAAAAATACATAGCTAGCTATCAATTTTTTTCAGATTACATTCTGTTAGTGCAACAGAGATAAAAATAGATTTAGCTTTAATAAGCAATTCTAACACTTATATAAAAAATGAGAATCACTATTCATACAGGAACTAAGACTTAAAATATTTGTAATCTGCATAACAAAAAATCTCTTCTACTCATTTTGGCGCCTAAAAGTATAGAAAAACGCGTGGTTTTTGTTTACAAAAATTGAGTTAAAAAATATTTCGACATTACATTCCTTCTTTCGTCCAAAATCCATATGACTATTATAAGACTATTAATGCTCCTGCTTACTACAATTATCTTATACGTAGCATGATGTAAAATAGAATATATTTGATTTATAGGTTACTTCATTCTTTCTAATGAAAAATTGTAATTTTCTTTCCTTATTTTGTGCAGAATTTTTCGTTTCTATCATTTTCAAAGAAGGTATTGGGAAAATCGCGTCTAGTTTTCTCTTTCCAAATTTATTCTGCTTTGCTTCTCTTAAATGAAAGAATTAATTATTTTCGCGTTGAATACTCAAAATATTGGATTAATTCTGTTTAGTCAAGTAATTGCTTGTTCAAACCATGCCCTAGCTCGAGACCTTCTTTTTGATCATTTAATAAATAAATGCTTGTAACTATATGATTGCATAAAGAATCCAATAATGTAAATGTAACTCCAGTTCGTATACATTACAATATCAATTAAATAATTTCATTTTCCTTTTCTAATTTTCATCACAATCAAAAGTAACTACATATTATGTTTCTTGTTATGAATTTTTATAATCTTATTATTTACTTATTAGTTAGTTAGTTAGTAGTCATGCATATAAATCCTTTTCTTTTCTAGATATACTGTAATTGGAAAAGCAATAACATATTATTTTCTTCCGCTATCAATTATTGGAGTTTTATACGTGTTAATGGCTAGACGTCTTCATTTAAGTGCCAGAGAAATGCCCGGTGAAATCGCTGGTCCACAAAGTCGAGCACAAGCACGTGCTAGACGTCATGTTGCACGAATGGTTGTTACATTTGTTATTGGTAAGTTATTTGAAAAGACAACAAGTAATTCTATTATATCAATATTTTGAAGATTATCAAGAGAAGAAAAAAAAATACCCATATTCAAGTCAAATCAAAAGGTTTTTCAAGAAATCAATTTTTTTTTTTTGCTTCTAAATCCTGAACAAATTTATTTTTAATATGAATTCCTTTTTGATGGATAAAAAAGGATTCTTATTATTTATGTTTCCATTATTTTCTCAACAGTTTTTATCACTTGCTTTCTTCCACATCATGTTTTTCAATTGTGGTTTCATTTATATCCAAATGCCCAAGATGATTATGATGAGATTTGGCATGGTATACGGATCGTTGGATTTTGCTTTAGGTAAGTAAATGTATTTTTATTGATATGGGAAAAATCCTATTTTTGTTTATAATTGAAGGAGAAAAGTTTATATATACATTTGAAACTTTTTTCAAACGAGAAGTCTATAATGATCAAATATCAATTTCGGTTAGGCGTTATTGCTAAAGTCGATTTTTCGAAGACTCAATTAAAAGTTTTTGTATTACATTGGATAAAGATTCTAATGTATATTTTGAAACGTATATCGAAAAATAATCCCACATATAAGTATTTTATTTACGTGAGCAAGCATATCATATTTTTTTAGGGATTATTTCATTTCATATATAAAAATATAATTCAAAATATCATTTTAGATCATTTTCAGCTTCCACTTATAGAAGCAGAAAATCAATAACAGAGAAATTTTTATCTTTACCAAAACTCCAGTTTATTATTTTCGACAAAGCTTCTAAAATTAGAAATTTGTAGATCAATGAAATTGGAATATTTAATATTATTTTACAAATATTACACACCTTCACTCACCTGCGGACATTGGATTGATATGCGTATCTTTTTCTGGTTGTATCCTAAGAATATGAAGAGGTTTTTAATAAGTTTACTTTAGATGTTTATATAAAGGTTACATTTGTATGCACACTGATTTTACTTCTCTTCTCATGCCTTAGACCCTTTAGATCCTTTGAGATTATTGAACTTAAAGTTCGAATAAACATTTTTTCATAGCACAGTTCGTATAAACCGTCTTTAAATAAAAGACGTATATATTGTATGATAGATGAATAAACAGGGTCGCAAAATGTATTCCAATTGTTCCGATGGACTTTTAACAAAATGCGAATGTATCCCTTTTGATCTTACTATACTCATATTAAAAGCTTTTTTTTTACTTAGACAACTCAATAATCTGTAAAGCTTGTTAACCTTTGAAATAAGGCTTCTTAACATAAACACAAAGATGCGTATCATCTTAAACTTTAATTCAGCGAAAGGTCATCGATAGATTCGAGATCCATGTAGATAACAACTTTTTTATAATGGAATAAGTTTCAAAGCCGGAAGGCAAATGTATCCTTGTGCATTACAAGTAACATACAACATATTCCAAGTGACATGGAAATATGACAATACTTGGTAAACTTTAGATTCAGTTCCGGTTATATAGCCAAGCCTATGGATTTTCTTAACCCATGACAGTTCTGTTTTTAATCTCATTCTATATATTTACCAATGTTATAACTTTTCTCACTATTTCTATAATATTTCTGGAAGTAAATTAAGTTCTGACATACTATATGGGTTTTAAAGATTTAATTTAGTTTCAAATAATGTCTCCACTTTGCTAAGATTTCCTAAAGATATGCTATATGTACTGTAATTAGGAGTCACACATAGATTTGTATATTTAGTTCAATCCCACATAATGTAAAACTGGAACGTCTATTATAGTTCCGGTTTTCTTCAGGCGGAACTTAAAAAAATGCATTTTCTATCAAAAATTCGAACAAGTAACCAAAAATATGCGATATTCTCTGGAGTGAAATCTAAGCTAACCTTTTCGATACCCGCTACGTACTTGGTATTTACTTGTATATTGCAACTACTGGCGGGCTTGATATGTTGACATGAAATGTTAGCTTGGATCGTGTCCTAAATCATAACACAATAATCGCAATGTATTTTCGATTCGATTTAGTTTCAATTGAATTACACGATTTCACTCTTTTAATCGAATATTAATTATTGATTTCATTTATTTCGAATAGATAAAATTCGATGTGAAAAATTCTGGGTAATGAAAGTTTTAATGAAATCTAAAAAGCTTTCGATTCAAATATTAATTAAAGGAAATTAAGTGATATTTCAAGAATTATTATTAATAGAAAAATTATTCGTAATATGACAAAACAGGAAAAAGGAAACAATTTTTCATATCTATTCTTCATCATCAGTCATAACAACACATTTTCATAATAAATTTCCTTGATCTAAGTAACAAAGAAAATTCCATTACTTCTATTTGGAAAATCTGTTATCAAGAAATGAATGCTTTTATTCTTTTACATGAAAAAGGATCCTAATGAGTTTATGTTCATAATTACTTACCACATAATGGACACTAATAGACAACAAACTATATTCACAATATTTATTCTATTATTTTTTATACTATTATTATTGTTGTTTCAATTTTAAAAAGCTTTATCATTTAGACCAAGCCGTTAAATAACATTTTATAAAATCTATAAAAAAAGCCTAATTTCTTTTCATTACTTTTTCTACATAATTTTTCTCATATACACTTTCTATGTTATTTCTATTATTTTCAAATTAATCCGTTTTTTGTGATGATTTAATGTAATTATCTTTGAAGTTAATCACTTTATAAGAGTAAATAACATTTGCCAGTTTATCTTAGTAATATTATGATCATTTAATTTCCTTTCAAAATAATCCAACATAAATAACAGCAGTTTCTCTACACCTATGTGTGATATTGAAACCAAATATTAATTGGGTTTATATTTAGGTTTAGGTTGGATTAAAAACTACGATAGATAGACGGTTTAAAACAAATCAATTTTACACGAAACAATCAAAATGGTTAACACAACAGACAACAGAAAATTTAAAACAATATGTAACCCTTTACCACGAAGTTGTATATTTTTGCACTTTCTAAAAGTACCAAGTTTCGAGAACATATCCTAAAAATTTCACATAAATATCTGTAGATTTGACGAAATTATAGAGTTCTGAGTGAAGCCAGCTTAAAAATCATAATTGAAATTTTAAACGTATTTTCTCGGAAAACTGTTTGATAGATCTTCAAATTTTTCACAAAATATGGTGAGAAGAATTCATTTAACGATCCCACTTTTTTTAATCGATCTTTATTTTCTAGTAAATATGAAGGAATTATGACTTATAGCAGGAAAATTTTATGTTTGTACTTTTATTATTAAGGCCAATCTCCACACAGCCGACATCCTATTCTGACGGGAAAATCAAAGAACTAGAAAGAGATGGACTTTTGCAATTTTCGCTAGGATTGATCGAATAAAAACATCAGAGTCTCCCCACACAATTTAGAAAAATTGGTAGTGTGCGACGGTATCGTGTGTGATTTTTGTGAGAGTATGCACCCGCAGATGAAGTGCCGTATAAATCAGATAAACATGTTCATCTGATTTTGAGGGGAATCATCTGAAAATCGAAAATCAGATGGGGAAATCAGAAATGCAGAAGCCAACAAAATTAGTAGTATGATTGTTTTCTCCTTTTCGTTTTAACTATTCTTTGTATAGTGTTATCCCATACTTGCATCAAATGTAGGATATCGGCTGTGTGAAGATTAGCTTTTAGTCCCCATTTTGGGTTCTTTATAAATGAATTCTTTAGTGTTACTTCCACCATTTCTTTTTTGTAGTCTAGCTCTAGGTAGATGTAGCTCCTTAAGGAAGAGAAACTATGGAATATTATATGGTATATAACTCAAAATTCTTGTAGAAGATTAAGGATTACATATGCTTGCTTAATTGCGTAGACGCAAATTAAGGATAGTACTATAACCGAGTTCCCATTCCCTGGTATAGGTCCTACCAACTGAGGGAGTTACATATATATATATTTCTGAAGTACTACACTTTCTTGCTTACATTAGTATAGAGAAACGAGGTAATGGTAAATTTTCCCAACTTATTGAAAGAAATACTAGACATGAAGACTCATTTTCATTTATACTCATATATCCGTAAAAAAACGCTCTTGAGTTCTATTTTTTTTTTCATTATATCCGCCTCCAGGATTGCTTTTGGTCAGATTGTAAACGGAAGGACATCAAAATTGAAAATGATTACTATATAAATGGAAAAAAAGAAAAACAAAAACTAAGACGGATGAGAATGCATTCACCTCGTCGTCACCACACATCACTTTACAACATCATCAACAACATTATTTATTCCATCCAAAAATCCAACAACAAAGTTTTCATTCTTGTCGAAGTTGTAAATGGTTGATGTATTTATATACTAAAATAAGCATTTTCCGGTCTCCTAATAAAGGACTATCAGAAAGAAAAATAAAAATATTTTTCCATCAACAATGTTTGAGAATTAAAATGAATGGTGAATGGAAAATTGGCTAGTCATGAGATTTTTTGGCCTATTAAAATTCAATGATTGATTGCTCCATGCTGTTCTGTGGTTGATGGTTTGGGCGGACATAATAATATATGTACACACTTTTTTCTTCCATCATTTTCATTTTTCTATTACCAAAACATGTTTCTTCACAATTTGAAGGTACCTTCTGTTTTGTAATCAGTCATTCATATCAAAATGATGGCAACTCTTTTCATATTTTGTTTGGAAATCCTTCAAAAATATTTGATAAAGTTGTTTTAAAAAAAAATTAGAATCCTTTATAGAAGAGGAGGAGTTAGGGAAAGAAAAGTTCTTTAATGAATATTAAAATATTTTATGGACAGAATATGGAATTATCTCGGTTCGGTGTTGATCTAGGGTGGAAATGAAATTAAAATAAACAAATCTAACAGAAATAAATGTTCTAAAATTAATTTAATTATTATGTTAGGGCATCCTTAGTTTACATGAACTGATTAATAAATTTACATATTTTGGATTAAATTTACTGAAGTATTGAGAAAGGGGTGGAAAATTACATATGATGCCAATAGAAGGGTACTCGATCTAATATCCATTATTTATCAAAAACAGAAGGTTTTATCCACTTAATTTGTTGTCCACTATAAAATGACAGCAAATTAATGAAAAATATGTCTAAAAGCTATTATATTTATAAATATTTTATGATCTAGAATTGTTTTATCAGCGAATTTGCTCAATTGAGAGTTGAGACTCTAATGATTGTGAATTTACGATTTTTTTTTTTGAAAATATTTGATTGGGTTAGCGGACACATTGGAGCCAACCAAAACTTGCTATTAGGCATTTATATCTTCATTAAACTTGTATAAAGTTACGCTTGGTTCTTCGTTATAACAATTTTCAGTAGCATAATTCCAATAGATTAAGTACAATTAATATTCCTCATTTTCTTGATTTATTTTGCTAACAAAAACCATGAAAATGTTATGAAAATAACTCATTTACCATAGTAATATAATTAGTTATATATAAAATTTATAGAATACTGTCATTTGTATTGATCGATAGTAGGATAAATTCATGCTACATAACAATAACGTACAATGACATTTACAGGCCACATCTTTTACGTCACCCTACAATTTCAATCATTCACCAGTGTACCTCCGATTTGAAGGGATATTTGTATACATCATTTCAAATTGCTTAATGATCTTATGAGACATATTATGTAATTTTCTTGCGTAGTCACAATTGATGATTGGAGCTTTGATAAAATCTTTTATCACAAATACAAGTTGTTCACGATGAATAAATTTGTCTAATATGAGAATTGACAGAAAAACCGTGAATAGAAACATATAGAAACTTTGATGCCCTATGGTAGGAATTGGACTCGTAATTAACAAAGTTAAGAAGTTCAATGAATTAAATCTATGAAAAAAATAACCGAACCTAATAACACTTCAACGTTTTTCAGTATAACTTTGTTTCCTTTTCTTTAAATTTGCTCTAATTCTCAACTGACCTGGACGCTAATAACGTAAATCTGTTCTGCAAATTATATTCAAATCGGTATCAACACAATATCGTTTTTTGTTGCTCCACAAATTTTCCAATTATATCCGAAAAACGAAAAAAAAAGTCAACAAGACTTTGTGGTCACCCTGGTTATTTTATAACTTCGCTACCCCTTGATTAAAGCTTTGTAATAGTTTTGAGTTATCTTGTATACATTTGATGCTCTATACATCCATTGCTTTGAAACCATCTGGTAGTACCCAAACATAGGACCTAAAAATTTGCAGCCAAACAAAGTGATACTGTGCTATTTAAATATTAAAATTGAAACTCTATTTATTTAGGTATAGTAGTGAACATTTTTTAATTTATTAGTACTCTTATATTAGTTAATTTAAATACAATATTATTCGATATAATTTCTTGTAAAATCTAAATGCAAAAGAACAATTTCATCTTTCTTTTTTCTCTTTGTATTTTGTTAACAATTGCACTATCATTATTCGATATAACACTTTTACTACGATTCTTTCTTTTATCCTCCTAGAAAAAAAGAAAAATAATTTATTTTAATTTGTTTAAACAGAAATAACTTTATTTCACTATATACCTTAATTATTTCACCAATTTTGAATGTTTTAAGAATTCCAGTAGCATCAGATGAATGTCCAGTTTCATTAAATGCTTTAGTTGCATCTTTACCAGCGTATTCCATAAGCAATTCTCTTCCACCTGGATGCTGTAACATAATAAAAGGAATATTAATTAACTAATTAATAAGATTAAGCTTATTTATAAGAATTATACCTTTTCTAAATATGTTGTAACATCATAAACATTATCTTTAATAATAATCCAAATTGATGTTCCGTCTTTTCCATTGCATTCTGCAACTTCTTGTAATGAGAATTCCTTAAACATTTTTATGTTTTAACGTATTTTCAGAGTATTCGGAATAAAAATAAAAAATTTTAAATTTATAGAAAAAGCTGGATACAACCAATTCAAGACGGATGATTAAACTGAATAAAAATTTCAGACTTAATCGGTATTTGTACTCTACGTGACTATGAACGACTATAAAGATAACAGAGATATGTCTTTTTTATTTTCGTAATCACTTGAGATAAGAAAATGGGAAATTTTGCTACTTTTTATAGACACTAAGTTCCTGTATGATATTTTGAGTACACATTTAAACCTCTGATAAGATAATAATCTACATCTGATAAATTCGTACGTGAATGTTTTTGCAAATTGGTATATCGAAGATATTATTATGTCTACATGGTTTTTAGCAATAAACCACGAATTTTCCCATGTCGATTAGATTTCGGTCAAAATCATTTTTATTGACATTTGCAATTATTGTCTGTAAGGTATTTTGGGGGGGCTTTAAATCAAAATAGATTAATGTTATTGACAATATTGGCAAATATTGCTTATATTTTGGCTTTGATTTAAAAAGGAAATGTCAAATTTTTATTTTTTAAAAAAAGTTTTGTATTAGGAAAGATAACTAGAACGATGAATTTTTCAATTGAAATAAATATTCGCAATCCTTTTACATTTAAATCAAATTTAGGAAAATAAAAAGAATACAAAAATTCAATTCCACAGTGAAATTAGGGATATGACATCAAAAAAAAGCTGGAATAAATAAAATTGCTACATCTATCTATTATATAGAAAAGTTCTTCTCCGCATATCATTTATAAATAAGTCTATGCATACCTTTAGGCCAATATATTGAAGGAAATATTTTTACAAATGAATTTAAATTAGAAAATTTAGCATCTTGTAAAATTGAGACGGGGAGGAAAGAAAAAGAGGATCTTATTCTACTGCTATAGAAAAAAAAGAAAAGAATAGTGTCCTTGACAAATTTTTTTATTTGGTTTAGTATTTTGGTTGTTGTTTATACACACGAGGGTTGGTGAGCGAAGCAAGCATGGGGCGGAGCCCCCCAGTTTGGAAAATAAAATTCTTTTAGCACAAATTATGTGTTACAAAATATTTTTACCAGGTCGAAGCTGTCTTAAAAAATGAGGCTTCTACTCGTATTGGTAATCAAATAAAATAAAACGCCTTTACAGACTCACATTTAAAAATTGTTTATTGAACGCGTTTCAACTCGTAAAATTATCAAAGCACGTTGGTATAAGCTGGAATCTAGCTAGCAGTTCCATTTTCTGTTTATTCCACTAGAAACTAGTGCAAATGTAGCGTATTGCCGTTCCAGATTTCAAGTTTCTTTATTCAATTGATTTCTAGTCTTGACAATGGCCGTTTAAATCAATCTCCAAAAATTCAGCTTAAAATACATTTTCTATAACTAGAAACTATTAATTATGAATAATTTTCCAGATTTTAACTAGAATACTCCGTTTCTTTAACTAGACGCTTTTAATTTTTCAGCTACTTTTGATGAATTCGTCTATTTTACCACGTTTTTATTAACTCGCTTTCTTGTTTGTTTGTTTGTCCAGTACAAATCTTGCAATCGAGTTTTAACTAACTTCCCGACTAGCTAGACATTTCAAACTTTAAGAATAGCTCAGAACACGATGACAATGCATTGAATTCATTTTCAGCAAATTTTGTTTTGTATGGAAAGTTAGTTCGGAAAAAAAAATTTTTTAAAAAGTATTTATTAATACATATAATTGTCAAGTTTATGTGATTCAACAGGAAATTTAAAAACGTGGTATATAAAAAGTTATTTTTACTTTGTCTTGTTAACAGACTTTATTTCTCAAAATATTATTACTAACTAGAATCAAACTTTAAAATTTAGCCAATTATAAGATAATATTCTCCTATTTTATGATGTTCCATAATAACTTGAACTTTGCAATGTTATTCCGCCATCTTTGTCCATCCTCGGAAAGCGTTTTCCTATTCCTTATTCCCATATTGTGCAGGTCATATTCAACTCCGTTAATCCACCTGAGTTTTGGATGGTCATAACCGGTCTTTCATCTTTCATATTGAATCTTAATGTTTCATTAAGTGCTCTTGTTCTGGTGCCAATTACATGTCCAGCGTATTCTATACAGTACTTTGATAAACAGTATTAATCAGTTACCAATTAATTAACCTGAAGTTCCTTCGTTGTCAAACTTCTAGGGTTTTTACAATATTCCTATGCTTAAGAAATACGTACGGTTTTACAAAATTTGGAATATAATTTAATTAATTATTGAAATTAATAAAAATCATAAAAATTCATTCTTTTTTGATTTTGATTCAACCAACAGAAATCAAAAAGAACAATTTATCTCATATACGAAATTTCCCACAACTGATTAGGGATTTGCGATCAAAAAATCCCATTTTCTTGTTTTTGATAACATTCCACAGTACCAAATTTTATCATAATCAGTCAGTAAGTCATTTCAATTTTATTTTGTCTACGAAATAAGCAAGCAGAGAGATACGCACAGACACACACAACACATAAATTCATATCTATATCATTACGAAAGGTCGATAAGACTTATTTATAGCGTACACACTCTTGAACTAAATATTATAAAAGAATATTTCAATAATTGATTTAGATAACATTTATATTTTTGATAACAAGTGTATATTAGAAATATTACTAATAATTTTTTATCATCAAAATTCCCGTCCAATATGATTACATGATTATAGATTTGGGTTTTCCAATTTTGATACGAATCTACGGAAGCACGCTCCAAAATTTGTTTCCTTAGAGTACAGTGACCGTCTAAAGTATTTAAGTGAAGGCATTTTAACTGAGCATAATAACTATGGTTTTCCTATTATACGTACTATTTGTATATTACGAAACAACATTTTTTTTTTAAAGTCCGTGTTTATACTAAGCGGTACCACAAAGGGTATCATTAAACATTCGACACTATACAATTGTAACGACAAAATAACATCTCAGTGTGCAACTGTCATAAAAATGATTCATCAAAACCAATCATCAATTGTGCTTAGGCAGAGAATTACATGATATCCCTTATAATATCATCAGATGATGGAATGCATAGATCTCCATTCTAGAACAAATTTGAAGCTCTTACCATAAGGCCTAATGTAATTTACTCAATTTAAATAAAAGTTTTATTTGAATTTTGCATATCTTTACTTATTAATATCTTTGACTATACTACGGCGCAACATTAGTTACAACCGAAAATTCTAAAATGGTAGCGCGATGTAATTAATATCCCTTTATAATAACATTATGTGCCAACAACTGTTTACAATATAATATTACAATTTCCTTAAACCAATCAGTAATATTAGACTATTTTTAAACTCTCCATTAACTCGTGACTTTTCTTTTTGTCTACTAACCATAATTTCGACAATTAATAATTAAATCTAAAATTTTTTACTTTACTGAAAGAACAGTGATATATTGTACTTTAATAGAAACAAAACAAATATCTACATAACATATATCTACAAACATTTAATTGATAAATGGAGTCATGTTTCCCTAATTTCATCTATTTAAAATTATACTAAGCTAAAGATTCCATTTAAAAGCTCTATTTAGCACATTGTATACTGTAATTCGATATTCTAAATCTATATACCTATTTAAATAAGGTGTAAATGTAAATGAGTGAAATTTATCGATCGCTTTTTTGAAAGCTATCATCATTACGGGCTTATTCTCCTGCGATAGGAACTTTTCAGTCTAATTTTCGGTTGTTTCTTTTAAGATATGACTTAAATAGAGACAGCTTTTGTAAAGTCTATTTGGACACGGTATTTTCACCTCAGTCTTAAAAGCTTTAGCTATCAGTTTTTTCAAAAATTGTTAAAGGTATTAAATATACAATTTTTCAGATTTTAAGTTTTGATTGCAAAACATTTAAGAATAGCCGAGTGTGGTACTTTTTGTTTTTAATTATACCAAGAAAATCCCAATATAGAGCTGTAAATGAAAAATTGTTTAAATATTTCAGTCTGATTTAAATTATAATATTTAAAATGCTGTTTAATTTCTAAAACGGACTCACTCGTGTCGTAAAAAATCACATTATATCCTAACCGCGTTTTAATTTGTTCAAATTTTTCTAGACGAAGATTTTAAAAGAATCGATAGAAAATCTCTATAAAAAAAAAGTTATAATATCAGACAAATCTGTCACTGTCATCAAAAAAGCTCCCATATGAGTACAGAATAAAATTTTTAGGGGTTGTCGTTGCATAGCAATCACTTCTATCAACTTCTATCGATATCGATAAATGAATTTATGTCAATGGTTAGAGAATAAGCCTGTAAAAACTGTTACACCCATCATTTGAAAATTTCTAAATTCAAAATATCGAAATAAATTCATTTTACAGTATTCAAGTTCTGTACTCAATGATTTTTTTTTTCCGTCCAAAATTTAAAAGTTCTTTTAAAACTATCTTAAATATTGTATCTTCTTTTCTTTTAATAGTTTTCTAAATTCCTGTGTAAATCCTGTCGCTCTATATTGTGTTTCGGGTGTATTCCGTCAACATTTCCATCGTTATTTATGTTGTCGTCAAATAACACCACCAAATCGTTTGGGACATCATTCATCAGCAACCGGTGTTTGTGACACAAGCTTTATGTCGGTACGTCGTAATACGACAACTGGTAATCATCTTCATCAAAATCATCATGGTAATAATAATTCAACATTAACATCAAATTATCATCATAATAATATACAACGTCAACCGTCGATGCAATTACAACATACCGTCATCAACAGTAATGGTAACTTCACCAACTCAACTTCACCAACTCAAAGTATAATTTTAACAGAGAAAAGATGAGGAACGGTAATGATGCTTCAAAGTAATTTCTTGTAAGTGAAAGTAAAGGGAAAGTATTTTTTAATTAAGTAATAAAAAAATTAATTGAAAGCACAAAGAAAAACATTAAAATTTGATAAGTTTTTTGTTTTTATGTTTGTAGCTTTCCTGTGCGAATGAATGTGATATTTTGTAAATACTTGAAAAATTTTTCAAAAATTAGAAAATTTATAAAAATGAAGTAAAAAAGAAAAAATTTGTAATTTAAAAAAAAAAAAATTTGTTAAATTTTAAGCAAGAATTTAGTCAAAATAATATCAACTAGCATTTGAAGAGTGAAGACAGAATTAAAATTAAGTAATATCAAAAACCATACAATACTAATAGACAAACCAACCAAGGTAGTTTTTTTTACATCTGTTTTCCTATCCGTGTGTAATAGAAAGCGCCAGGATCATCACAGTTGAAATCGTCATTTTTATTGGAGGAGATGATTAAATGGGACATTGATACATTTGGCTTTGAAAACAACTGACCGGGCTCTTTTACACTTATTGTAAAATATTTTTTTTTTTTGGACTTCGTTTTGATTGGTTTTTATAATAATTATCACATTGTTTGGGGGAATATATCAGAATGAAAATGAGAAAGGCGTCCCATTTAATCATTTTCTGAAGTACTATATTGAAATTATTTTGAAGAGGTGGCAATTCGATAAATCACACAAACAGTCTCAATTTAGACCGAACAATAATAATGTAACGAGAGCACCAAATTGTTCCCAGTTATACACAGAGGATAATGCTTCTATTTATTCCTTCTTTTACGGTAATATACAAATGGAATTGTGAAGAATTTAGTATAAAGAGTCTGAAGTTCTATATTCAATTCGATCAAACTGTAAAAGTGTTTTCACATTATGAATCATTTTGTGAAACATATTTTGTCGCATGGTGTGAACGTACAAATTATAGTACATGTTTGGCGAAATGTTTCGTCCAAAATTCGAGCGATGGCAGTGGGTTATTCATGCATCAAATTTATTAGTTCCGCATATCCTAGAAAAAATATTTTATGTGATAATCGAGTTCTCTACATTATTCTATGCCCACTTTGTAAGTGATAGCTTAAGCTCGGTGGGAAGCTTAAGTTGAGCGTAAGTGAGAATTTCACAGTCTAAGCTTAAGAAAAACTTAAGATTCATATGTTTCCCACTTAGGTTTTATTTTATTCAATTTTACAACCAAAATATTATGGAATTTTTGTATTTAAAAATTTGTTCGTTTGATATTTTCAACAAATCATCTACATTTGTCAATTTAAGAACAAAAATTCAAAATATTAAACTTATTTAAGCTTAATTTTCATTTTCGTGTGAAATGCAACGACCTAAGATGAACTTATTCGTAAAATCTATCTTAACTTAAATTAATCTTAAGCTTTAACTGTAAAATTCAGCATTATAGTTTTAAAAACTTTTTTTTTAACCAAAATACCCCTTCACAATTGTGAGAAACAGTCACTTATTATTACAATAATAAATCCTCGCCATGTATTTATGTTATTATTTTCGTTTTCCAAATTAAACTCAATATTTTCTCACTTTTCATTGATTTTCACAATCATTTGTTAATTTTGACATTAAGATTTCTGGCAATAAACATGTAGTACGAAATGTCCGTTCTAAATTATAAAATTATATACGAAATGGTTCATAGTGTGAAAGCACTTCACGAGATTTTAACTTTAATAGGCTTTTATTATAGCAGAAACAACATAAGTGCTGCCATATTCCCGAAAACTTGAAATACGAAAATGTGAATTAAGTGTTGATACCCCTGATTACCAAAAGCATCTTTAAAAAAATGTATTTTGAATTTGGAGAAGCCATTACTTTGTTCTAATGGCTTTCTTTCAGAAAATCGGATTATCTTTCTTCTGGAAAGCATTTTTGTTGTAGATTTATTATGGTCCTTTTCTTGAAAACTATCCATCAAAATTTCTTTGGAAAAATTTGCTCAACATAATTTCTGAAAAAATAAAAATCAAAGCTGGGCATTTTTCCCATATAAGTATAGAAAGCGGTAATGTACTCCTAACATAAACTATAGTTTCAACCCAATAAAAGATCTGTAAGTAATCATTGAATGGGTAATGTCTTAGATTTATCTTTAAATTACGACATTAATCATTTGTGACCGCATAAAGCCGACCAACTAAAATCATTCCTTTGCAGAATTTAGAAATAAACACTCTTCTAATAATCGTTGTTCAATTTTGAATAAATTCCATAAAATGAAAAATATGAACCACTTTTTAAAACAATTGTATAAATTTGCTTTAAGACAAAAAAAGATACTTATTATTATTATTATTTAATTTTAATTATTCAACTGAAGATTATTCTTATTATTTGAATTAAAAATTATTAATTATGAAAAATAATATTTTTAAATTATAAAGTTTGAAAAAGCTTTTGTCTTAATTTAGAGATTCACAGCGTTTCGTTGCGAGACGTAATAGTATTTATTTACAATATTTATTTTTCTCCGCAGTTATATATGTAATATGTTTGAGACGTAGTAGAGTTGGTGTTCCCCACTAATGTGTACATCGGAGAACAAATTCCTTAAGAAATAAACATTATTTCTTCGAGACTTTTTGAATATACATATGTATATTGACCGACCAATCCAGCTTCACAAAAGTGAAATTCCATGAATCATAAACTATTGATTTGAACTTGAACTTTTTATTTTTCTTAACATTTTCAATCGAACCTGATAATCCAAATAAAACTATAGAATATTGTGAATAACGAAAACGTTACAGTTTATGGACTTCTCATTGGAAAAGATTTACAAGTTTGTTTTTATTTGGAAAGATTGCTCATTCAATTTCTTTTGAAGAGGTTTATTTATAATTTTACTTTTTGTGTACTTTACGAAACACTTAGCAGGCCAGAAGACAAAATGAAATAAATATAAAAGGTAGAGAATGTCCTTTCTCTATACCTGAATTGGATGAATAGAAATTAAAAGAGATTTGTGTCAATCTATTGCAAATTGGATCTTTCCATTTGCCACATTTACTGGTTATTGTTCTTTATATACTCGCACTGCACGTGAAAACATACTAAAATTTAATTGAAAGAAGTAAATATTTGTAATGCTTTTAAGAAAAAACTATACATAACTATGTTAATCCAAAATTCCAATTAAATCTCTTAGAAATGTTGTTCCGATCCAGAAATCTTCTAGAATTCATATGCAATCCCATCTATCGTTGTATGTAGCCGCCACCTTTCTGGCACTATTAACAATATATGTTACTAGTAAATAGCAGATATCTGCCGAATGGTAGCTGGAATTGAAGAACTGAGCATTTCTAATCTGCTCCTATAAATGTATAGAGAAAGTATATTATATTCTTCGAACAGGAAATCAGAGAAAAAAAAACCAACGGAAAGAGAAGCTTTTAAAATTGATTCTATTCAAGATGGGTTAACCTTTTTATTTATGCTCTAAGAAGAAAAGTTCATTAAAAATCAAACAACAGAGAAAAAAAACATAAGATTTTCGAGTCGGTAAAAATCCTTTTTACTTTTCCAAAGACAAAATAATTTACTGTGGAAATTGAAAAGGATTTATTTACAATGTCACAAACATTTTTCTTTTATAAAAAAGGACAATTCAAGATTAAAATTATGCCATTATTGTTTTACGTTATCATTTAAATATATATATGTATAAACAAAACTAATTTTATTTAAGATCTCCTCAAGAAAAGAAAATATTTAAAAAATTCTTCCTTTTTCATTAATTCATGCTTAGCTATTTCTAGAATAAAATTATATTTAGAACAATTTAAATTCTCTTAATTATATTTTATAAATTTAATTCATTAAAAATTATTTTCTGATCTTATTAATTAAAGGATTTCAATTCACAATGTTTTACAACATTTAATTTTGAAGATAATTTATAATGCGGGCATTATTACACCTACACCGTCTTGCTTGATGTTTCCGAAAGAATTTCCATAAAATTACCCTAAAAAATATATGAGGGTACCTAAATCACAATAATTGAAATTTAGGAATATGGCACAACGATTTATGAAATCCTATTGCTCACAATTTACTACTCTTTAGTAAATCCAACTAAGTTGGAACCGCTAAGGAGGCTTTATTTGCTGCAACAAAAAATATTAGCCACTTGTAGTAAGTGAAAACATTTCAAAATGTTTTAAAATATGTGTCGTTTATGCATTTCGCTTAAACTTGGTTGGTTTTTGAAGGCTGGAATTCAAATACACTCGCTCCATGCGGTTTTTTTACGTGGGGTAAAATCGCGTATATTAAGTCTAACAGCAAATATGTAATAAAAAAGATTCGTATAAAATTCAAAAAGATTTTTTAATGAAAATTGGAATATCCATCAGATTACAGGTAGATGTTTTAGCAGACTGTTTTAAGAACTTCAAGCTTGTAAAACAGCTTGCCATATATTTTCTGATCACGTAAAATTTGAGTAAATGAAAGAAAAAACTATCGAGTACATCGAGGGATGGGTGTATTATATTCATAAACTTTTCAAAAAAATATGCCAAAGCATTTTCATTGAAAAAACTTCTTTAGAAAGTTATTATTATAAATTAATTTTACTTTTATGTCCTATGGTAGGTACTACTCCATTTGCAACACATCCAAAAAAGCGTCGTAAAAGGTTTCAATGTGTTTTACTTATTCTTTAACTTGGTTTGGTATTGCATTTTAACAAAATCAATCCAGGGAAGAAAAGTTATAAAGGAAAAACCATCGTGACCAGAAAGTTTTTTCGTTTTTTTGTTTATGGTTTTTGGTATTTAATTGGAAAATTTGTGACCCAATTTTGCTTAAATTAATTATATAGGTTAACTACACAAATAGACGATACCACGTTAAATCGGTCTAAGATAGTGGAAAAAGAAATAATCCTAGGAGAAAATAACCCACTTCACATAGTTTTTTTGATGTACTTTAAAAATTAATACACCGATTTGAATAAAATTTGCAGATTAGACTTATTAGAGTTATCAGGGACTGGGTTACCTGCAAATTAGAGAAATTTTGAAAAGAGGAAACAAAGTTATGAAGAAAAACCTTGAAATAATGTTAGTTTTAACATTTTTTCTGTCTGATTTACTCCATAGGGCACCAAAAAATGTGCTATAGGCTGATTTTCAGTTACTATATGTTTCAAGTTCAAATTGTTTTCAGTTGCAAAAAATTTTTCCTATTTGAAAAAAGAACGTCCATTTTTCTTCTTCATATTTTCTATTAATTAAATAAATATTTTTGTAAAATAATTTATTATTATTTTTCATAAATACAATTAAATCCAGTGACATTGGCATTTTTAATTTTCGTCCTTTTTTTCTATTAATTCATCAAGTAAACTCTCTTCATAAAGTTTGTTCTTTTTTCTTTGTATTCGGGACTTAAAATCTGATAAACAAAAATTGTCATGTGAAACCTCAAAATTGTGCTTTCAGTTTCATTCATTTCCTTTTCTAAAGATATTTCAAGGAAAATGTTAAATAATAGAATCTGACTTTGCAGATTTAACAGCATGCCCACATCACAAAAATCCCAAATAATATTTTATAGGACAACAAGTTTATAGATCAGATTCCATCAGAATATTACTCGTATCTTGTTTTTCCTCTCAATATAGACGGGATGGTGCTGAACGACATTTACAACTTTATAAAATGTTATTTTACATATTATATGAAATTTGTTTTGTAATATAAAGTTTCATATTGTAAACGGAAAGGCACATGAGCCCTTCGAAAGAAAACCAACATCATTCATAAATGTACAAATGAGATATTTTCTTCTTCGGATCTTTGAATTCTAATAATGGAAACTTTATTTGGATCATTTGTTTTGCGGTATTCATACATAAAAAAATATGAAAATAAATAAAAAGTCAAAATCATGTAAGTTTATCTTAAACAGGGTCTTACTTGAAGATCTTGTATAGAATATATGAATTAGTCAACTAGGACTAGGACTAGGGTGGATCCAAACGAAAATTATATAACTACAAATAATTAGCATTTAGTAATTAATAATATAATGTGGCAATGGCAAATGAATATAGGCAAAATATAGTAACTATGAAGTTCCCTTGGTTTAGAATTGTCGTGAATCAAAACTATGATTTTCAAAGAACAGAAAGAGATTGTACTTGTTCTATGAAAAGAACAGTAATTTTTATCTGTTCTTTTTTAGAGTCTATAATTTTTTGTAATGAAATCTGCTCTTTTAATTTTAGGTTTAAGCTTTAAAAACGAAACACTATATGCGTCTTCGCCTATTTTTAATATTGTTGTTTTGAAATACAAATATGTATCAAAAAGAAGGGAAACAACCATCTATCCTCTCCCATTCTCCTGCTAAATTTCAAAAAACATCAACAGTTAATGAAAATTGAAATATTTTTGTTTATAGCTTTCTATGGGAACACTAAAAAAAGGCGAGCTTTCGTTACCTTTCTCTTTACGTTTCGTTCGCAAACTGCACTTTTAAGGAGTCGGTTATAAGTTTATCATTACAGTGAAGAAAATTGTGAAAGAAATGAAAACTGACCTCTTTTACTTGACTTTGCATGAAATATATACAACTATTAGTGAAATTTAATACCAATTCCCAATTCTGAGACCAAAAATGGGCGAAAAATGTTCAATAAAATCAAAAAATAGAGAATTCTTTATTAAAATGAATGGAAATTGAATCTGTGTTAGAAAAACAGCTGGTCAAGGCAAATATTAATTTTTTTTAAATAATTATAAGAAACAAAATACGCTATATACGTACGATATTTTTTCTCAAATCTATTTATTGAACTATTTGTCATGTTTTGTATTATTTTTATTTTAAGAAATATTCTTTGAAATAGGTTAATTTTCCCTTGCGAAAAGTATTTCCTTCATTATATTGATGAGTCTATAACCGAAGTCTAAATCAATAAAAAAACAAATTCAATTTTTACGTCTGTTCTTTTTAATCACAGTTTGTGATAAAGCAATTTGCTCTATCTGCCATCTAACATACTCAGCCTATAACTTCCAAAATACCATTTTTAACCGCCTTATACATTTTCCAAATGAAAAAAGAACATGGAAATCATTTCTACTTTAATGTACGGTAATAATAATGAAAAATATGATAAATTTTCCTGGAAGATATCTTCTTTAAAAACACTCAAAGAAAATGACTTCTTAAAAAGTATAATATTGAAAAACCAACAAGAAAAATTTCTGATATCTTCTTTTTTTTCTTATACCTAACATTTCAATCTTAAAATCCTTTCTTTTACTTCGTTTTTTTTTTCTTCTTCGAATCTGTCTATCTCATTCCAGAATAACAAATTCACTTTGTTTTGATTCTCATCACTTATTTTTTGCTTTCGAAAATGAATTACGACCGAAAAAACCGCACAACAAAAAAGCTTACACAACATTTACGCGGGTTACATATTTATGTATTTATACTGAATATCTTCAAGTTTAAAAAAAAAAAACCCAGGAGATTCCCAACTCCTTCTGTACAAAACAGAAAAAAAAAGAAAATGCCAAATTTGCATTAACAAATGCGATTACTCGTGTGAGTTTGAAATTTCCCACTTTTCTTTTTCAATTTTTCTTCTTACATATATAAAAAAAAAACTTATGTGTATGTACGTATATTGCTTTTCTTTTCGTGGTTTATTTTTCGAGGAAAGCATATACGCTTTTCTTATCCATTTTCAAAATTACAATCATTGAAAAATTTCTGCCTTTTATTCTGTTTTAGTATATAAAATATGAATAAACCTTCTTCTTCCCTTTTGGAGCCATGGCATCCCTATGAATAGGTTCGGTAAAATTATTGTACTCATGATGAATCTCTTCTATTTAAATATTTTGACATGACCAATTTTTAACTTCTATGACGTATACTATATCCTTTTTTAGACTAATGCAAAACAAAATTTATTACGATAGTATACATTTTAAACCAGAAGCCTCTATGCCAATACAACTGACATTGTTTAAAAAAGGCTAGAACCACCTTCCGCAACAAACTGAATGGTTCACTACATTCACCAATCTCAAGAATATTCCTCCCGAACACGTTCTTTGCTGATTAAAGTGCTTCACTTCTGGATCGTATTTCTGGCTAAGTCAGTTGTACATTCAAATCATAATTTGAATTCGCTACATGAAGACATAGTAATTAAATTGAGATAAAAGCTTTTTCAAACTTTCTATTGGATGGCCCAAAAATTATCATGCTGTTAATGGCGGCAAAGCAAAGATATTGATCAAATACAAACGGCAATTAACGACACGAGAGATTGCTTAAAATCTTAGAGTACATAAATCGAGCGTTGAAAAATATCATACCATCAAACAAAAGCGTCCAGAAATGATGAATCTTAAAAGGGTTGTGTAATAACGCTAGGCTACTCGTCAAAAATTTAGAAAGCTTGGATGAGAATTTCTGATGCATCCATCGTATAGTCCCGACCATTGTCAATTTGCTTCGATCTGCACAACTTCTTTAATAGTGTAAATTTGAATTCCAAAAGAATCTTGTGAAAATTACTTGTGTCGAGTTTTCTCTTAAAAAATGCCAGAGTTTCTACAATGATATACGATAATGACTCCGCCAGGAAAATGATAAATGGTTATCAAGCAAAATGAACAATATATAGTTAATAAAGCTTTTGTTTCCCATGAAAAATTAACATTTTACCAGAGATGCAAACCAAGACTTTTTTACAGTTGGTTCGGTTTTGGTTTAAGCATAAACCTTCTTTTTGGTTTTTGGTTTGGTTTTGGTTTCTAAATATTTCAAAATTTGGTTTTGGTTTAAAGACTACATAATTTTTGGTTTTGGTTTTGGTTTGGTTTTGGTTTTGGTTCTGAACTAATATGTCTTTTTTCTTAGTTGTTGTGACAGAAACGAAGGAAGCCAATGTAGATTTGCTTGGAAAATTTTTTTCAGCTGTTTCTTTTGTTCGCTTCGTGTCAATTATGTCATAGGATTCGGAGTGCTTTTTCTAAGACGCCGCATTAAATTTTCTGGGTCATTATTTGTCATAACAATGCAGCATTCATTGTACTTACTGCTATTTGTTATTGAATCACAAACAAATTTTTCAAAAACCGGGTAATTTTTATCTTTGTTGCCTGACATTTTCTTTTAGGAAATACTAAAAAAATTATTATTAAACTCAAAAATATACAGACTTGCTTACATTTGTCATTTAGATGTGAATTTTATATCTTTTAATTTTAAGTATATTCTTCCTTCTTGTGTTTGTTTCTGTTTTTATTTTAATTATGATTTCACTAAATGAAAAACTATGTCGTGTATGATTACTCGTTAAAAACAAATTTGAAAAATGGCAAACTGTTGAATGTTGATTAACCATCGTTTTTATAAGAAAATGTGGTAGACTTTTTTAGGTTTTTTAAAAGGAAAATGTAAATTATAGGACAATTTTTTCTGTTGAACCGAACCATAAACCAATAGAAAAATTTCGGTTTATGGTTCGGTTCAAGTATTAATTTTAAAAGTGGTTTGGTTTTGGTTTGGTTCGACCGAATTATTTTAAAAGTGGTTTGGTTTTGGTTTTGGTTTTTGTTCGAAAAATTTCGATGGTTCAGTGGTTTTGGTTCGGTTCAAAGTGGTTCAAAGAAACCGGTTTGCATCTCTGCATTTTACTTACCTATATAGAAACAAACGCAACGACTTTTTGAACCATCTAATAAAAGAAAAATTTGTTGCCCAACTCTTTTTAAAGTTACAAAATGTAAATACATATTACAAAGCTGAGATTTTTTTAATTTAAAATAAAAATGCTGTAAAATAATTAATTTATTTGTATACTAAGATAATTTAAAATGTAAAAATAAATAATTTATAAAATAAATGAAAATTTTGTCACAGGTCGAACGGCCTAATAGTGAACAACTAAGAGTCGAGGTTACCCTGAATTAGAAAATTATTTTTGCTAAATTTTTTTCCTTTTTAAATTGTATAAAAGAATAAAAAATTTAATTAATTTAAGAAATAAATAAATAATATTAAAATGTTTATGTATAAAAGAAAAATTAAAAATCCCCGATGTTATTCACAATATTTGAAATAACAAATTCGCTCATATCAAAATGAATAAATAATTATAGGAAATAAAATGAGAAATTTGTATAATTATTGCAATTAATTGGGTTTTTTTCCAAAATTTTTTTTAATTTCAGATGGAATTTTAGATAAAGAGTTCATAATTTTCAATTGGAAACGAAAAAAATACGTCCGTGTACAAAGTAACTCAAAAATGGGTTATCCGATTTTTATGCAATTAACAATATTAGCACGTTTTGGTATTAAATTTCAGCAAAATCGACCGAGCGGGATCGAAGTTATTAAGCAAAAACCAGGCTGACCAGAAAGTTTTGTCCTTTTTTTTTAAATTTAATGGAGCAATTTCATTAAAATTATTTACATACTTTGACTACTTAAGTAGGCGTTAAATTTCACTAAAATCGGTTCAGGGATAATGGAGAAAGAAATAGTCGTGGGAGAATATTTCGAATAAAATCTGCAGAATTTTTTTAAGCTACTAAGGGCGCAGTGGTAGCTTAAGCCTAGTTTGTTGCTAAAGCAATACTTTGTATTTATTAAACAACCTTTCAATCGTCTTCCAACTTTTTAACTTTATCCATTCTCGTCCTATCTGTTCTCTTACATTCTATATAATATTTTTTTTAATTTAAGAGAAGGGTTTTTTCTTGGTCGAGAAATTCGCACTCTTTTTATTTATTCCTTCCATTTTATTGATTTTAAATTTTTAATTTAATATTTTAATCTAATTGAAATTTATTTTATTTAAATTCGAAATTTTTACCGCCAAAAAACTTTTGACTTTTGACATTTTAAAATGTATGATAATTCATTCACGCTTACAAGTTACGAAGAAATATTCACAATAGCGCCCACTTGTCAAAACCGTTTAAGCCTGCACTTGGAAATGTAAAAAAAAAAGTTGAGCTTAAGCCTAGAATCTCGTTTAAGCTTAAGCCACCACTGTGAAATTGACCATAAGCGACCTGCGAATTCGAGCAAATTTGAAATAGAAGAAACAAAGTAATGCATAAAAAACTTTGAAATATTTTTAGATTTGGCTATTTTTCTATCCTATTTCTGCTATAGGCCATCAAAAAAACCCAGCTATAGGCAAATTTTCAATTAGTATATGATTAAAGTTTTTAATATTGATCGATTTCATTTTCTTCGAAAAAGTAAATTACAAAATAGAAATTGTCTACAAATATTCACATCTATCAAATTCATTTCAGTTTTTATCAATTTCAAATAAAATTCTTAACATAACAAACAAGAATCTACGGCAATCAATTTTATTAAATAAAAGTCTTTTGTGAATAAAGGCGTACCATCGAGACTGATTGAATTTATTTAACTCATTTTAAAAAGCTCGAATTGAATATGACTTTATTTCCATCAAATATAAAAAAAAAATTTACAATTCCCAAAACTATATTTTATATAGAATAAATCTAGAATTTATTGTAAAATAAAACATAAGCTGAAGTTCTCAATTTCGTCTTAAAATAACGAACGAAAATCTGGAAGAAATTTAGCTAACGCAATTTTCTGCATAAATTTTTTGCTTAAACGGACTAGAAAAAATATTTTCATAAAAAATTCTTTTATCCAGATTTTATTTGATATATGCTCCTACTTTGGGGATACATATTATATTTCATATAAGAGGGAACGCTATAAAACTGAATCCGTGTGGCGTTTGATGTCGAAAATTGATAAGCTCGAATTTAATGAAGTTTACAGAATATTCACTTCTTGTTTAGCTTTCTTTGATGTTCACGTAATTTCATTTCTTCGTCATTGTGTGGTGGCAAATTTTTAAGCTTCAATTTAGGAAGGTGATATTAAATAAACAGGATGAGTCAACAAAGTATACAACATAAATTGGAAAGTTTATTTCTAAGTGAAAATCCTGAAATAAGAATTTCTTTTTTTTTCTCTTTTTTTTTTTTTTTATTAGAATTAATTTAAAAGTTGAAATATTATTTTAAACGAAAATTTTTTAGTAGGTGGTTTAAAAACGAAATTCCATTTAAACATTACTTTAAGAATAGATTTTCGGAATTCCGTCTCTGTATTTTAAATAATCATAATAAATATTTGTATTCTTTTTGTTTATTGAAATAAAAATATTATTCATATTAAAGGAAGTTCATTGAAAAATGATTTGATGAAATGAAAACAGGCAATAAAAAGTCGCAACCAATTTTAATTAAATTCTTACGTCATGGAAGCTTTTATGCCCTATGGTAGGTATTACCATTGTTGGTTTACCCTGGAGGCAATCTCGACGGACGCGAACGACGCAATGAACGCGACGGACGCGTGAAGTGTCAAATAAAAGTTCATTTCATATGAAATGTATGGGAGGTGGCAATCTCGACGTAGACGTTTGCCTACACAAAAATATTTATACCGTCACTAACGTTTTTGACAATTCACGCGTTCATTGCGTCCGTCGCGTCCGTCGAGATTGCCTCCAGGGTTAGTCTTGTATTTTATTTCAGCAGAATCGATCCAGGGAGAGCAAAGTTATAAAGGAAAACCCGGGGTGACCAGAAAGTTTTGTCGTTTTTTTGTTTATGGTTTTTTGCATTTAATTGGAAAATTCTTGAATCAATTTTGTTTAAATTAATTATATAGGTTAACTACATAAATAGACCATACTGTAAGAGTTAAAATTAGGATACAACTGAATTTGGTAAAACAATTGAGAGGTTTGACAAAAACAGTTGTAATGATTTGATAATATATTGGTAGTAGAGGAAAAGGCAAATGAACAGGCTGGTAGATATAGTGTAGAACGGTCTAGTCGGTTAAGACCTCGCCTCATGAGACTGACGAGACCCGAGTTCGAAACTTGGTCTCGGTTCTTCACTTTTCCTCTACTTTTCTGTGCCTTACTACCATGTTAAATTTCAATCAAATCGGTCCAAGTATAGTGGAGAAAGAAATAATCCTAAGAGAAATTTAACCCTTTTATAAGGTTTTTTTGATGTAATTTACAAGCTGATAGACCGATTGGAATAAAATTTGCAGTCTAGACTTATGCTATCAGGTTCTGGGTTACTTACAAATTAGAGGAAATTTTAAAAAGGAGAAACAAAGTTATGAAGAAAAAGCCGTCCTCTATAGGCCGATTTTAAAATACTTTATGTTTTTAAACTCATATATTCATGACAAAGACAAATTGAGAATTCTATAACAAGTGGAATTGAACTATGTCAAATTTGTAGTATACAAAAAAGATGTGAAAGCATTCAAAGGCGAGACTTCTCAATTAACATAACCACACTCTTTAACTTTCATTCAAAATTCATATATGTATGGCTGTACATATATTACCGCATAGACAACATAATGAGCTTTTAAAAATTACTTAAGGCTACTTAAGCCCAAGCCTTGTTATTCGATTTTCTAATAAATTTATTGAATTTTTCGTTTTAAGATTTTCTTAGACAATTTAAAAAGAGAATGTTCGCATATTTTAAATCCTAATTATAATAATTAAAAGCATAATTCTATTATCAAAAAAAAAAACCTTTTTATAAGATCTTCCTGTCAAATATTCAACTTTCAAAAGATGCCACTCCATAAATGAGTGAAAAGTTATGTTCATATAATCATCATCGACATCATCATCATCTTCAAAGAATGAACTTTCTTTAATTGGTTTTATCTCGTTCACAAACATAGAACCTCGTAAAAATGATAATTTCATCAAAACTTTCTTTATATTTTCACATGGAAAAGCTCTTGAAAAATTCTTCGTAAAATTCTTCATGGGAAAGGCAAAAATATGAAAACAAATTAGAAGAAAATTTATATGATAAATAGTTTTAAAAAATTTTCCAATAGATATTTGATTATATTAAATTCCAATAATATATTAGAAAATTACGATGAATATACACTGTCAATACATTAAACTAGAAGTAAGTGTTGTTCATGCGCATACACCCTGTTATCATACCAGTATCCAATTCATTCCAAACAAAGTCATCTAATTTCATTAAAATTTGTCATGAATATATTCATGAGTTACTAAAATTCAATTACAAACACAAGACCATTTTCCCAAAAACAGATTTTCCGAATTCAAATGAGTTTAAAGTATAGAGTGGATTTAGTACACACTTTAAAGCAGTGTTTCCCAACCTCTTTTGTGCCATGCCCCACCTTAGCCACCTTTTTTGAGCCATGCCCCACCTTAGCTCCCTTTTTTGTGCCATGCCCAAACTTAGCCTTTCTAAAATTCTTATGCCCCCCCCTATGTAACATACATAATTTTTAATATTAAAAAATTGAATTGTTCACTTAAGAAACTAAATTTGGCACCGAAATCTAGCATTACATTTAAATGGCCCGGAGCGAAAGGGTTAAACTCGTGTCATGTCCATTTTCGAATTGCCCCCTTAACAATCAAATTGCCCCCTGTGGGGCGTGGGCTCCACGTTGGGAAACACTGCTTTAAAGGAAATGAAATTATCAATACAGAACTGACGTTTTATGCCAAATCCGAAACGAAAACTTCAATTTTTGATTTCGTTTCTCGATATGCAATTTATCGACGAAGTTATTAAATTAGATGCTATGATCAAAATTTCCACACTTTTTTCCTTTCATGAAAATATTAATTTATTTCAGTGTGCACTCATTTATTTCTTTAATTTAGTACATGCACACAACACAAGTTATGGGCACATGGAATCTGTTCAAAATACTTACGATAGTCACTTACGATTATAACTGAAGCCTAACACTTGTGGAATTTTTAACGTGAAATAGTTTACAAATTCACTTGTAGATATTAATTTAAATTCTGCAAGTGCCTAACATGCGGGTTAGACCTTTAGTCACAAATATTTGTAAGTATGGAAATAAAATGAATTCAAATTAGGCACGTACTTCTTACTACTAATGGTATATATATTGCAAAATTTGTTGCAACTGAAGAAAGGTCAAACTATGTTTTTGAAGAAGAAAATTTATATAAGATTCTGACTATCACATGCCAGTGCCAAAGTATAGGTAATGATAAAGTATGGAAAGCTAGCGAAGTAGCCATAAAGAGCACGTGGCAATAAGTGCGAAAGAATAGGCAAGAGTATATACAGTTTTCATAGGCAAAACCCATCAGGAAGAGAGATAATGAAATTTTCTTAATGGAGAACTCTTAAAAATCTTATCTTTCTTCATGTATTTGCGTATTGCCATATAAATTTCAACACGTGCTTCTTTGCTTAGATTATATTTCTCATTCACCCATACGTACAATATGTAGCTATCTATGCCAACAGTGGATAGAAAATTGTTTGAAAAAGAACAGTCAAAATTTAAAAAACAGCAGTACGGTAAGGATAGCAAGTTTCCAGACTTTATCATTAGTTACACTTTGCCAGTGCTCAGTAGATTTTAATTTGCAAATATTGTAACCAATGAAGTAACTATGGTTAGATCATGAACACACAATAGTTACAATTGAAATTTTACAAATGGCTATCTTGAACACACGTTTGTTGACAATTATAACAATTGGTAAATATCGTAAGTATTTTGAACAGATTCACAATTTCAATCTTATCTTTTGTATGGAATAACATATTATTATTTCGTTTACCTTTGGGATTTCGCTTAAACTCCATACTAGACTTAATACATAATCTGTTTTTCGTATTTTTTTACTGGCACAAAACTTTTACTCCGATTAAATAGAAAGACAGAAATACATTAAAAACGTCGACAATAATATCAAATATATATGTATATAAAAATTTTTCATTTTGATATTAAAAGTATATGAAAATTTTTTGACAATTTTAATTAAATATTTGACATTCACAAACATCAAATATTTTATTTAAAAATTATTCCAGAATATTTTATATGTTGATGTCGTGTGAGTTCGTTGGGATTCATTCAATTCAAAGAACATCCATGCTTTTTACTAGGTCTTAAAATTTTACATTCTCTTTACATAGAAGATTGCATTCTTCGTATAATTAAATCGATAAAAAGGTGTACTAAAACAAACACAAAAATTCGTATAATATTCCCAGGTCCTTGTAATCATCATTGATTGAATTTGATAGTAGAACTATCGTATTGTATTTGGTCCCTTTTCTAGATATTATTTTCGAGATTTTCAAGTAGGAAAAATAGGTCTCTCGTGATTACCTTCTCTTTTCAAGGAGTTCAGATTCATAAATATTAAAAGACTATAAATCCTTTACTGTATTTGTTATGTATATAAAACAAATAATTAAAAATTAAAATATTTCCTTTCAAAAATTATACGTTCATAAAATAAATCAATGCATTTATAACATTTTTGCATAAAATTGAGATAAAATCATGTCTTTATGAATAATTTATAAAGAAAATAAATATGCTTGTACGAAGAAAATTAACTCAAAGAGTACACAAATCAAAGTTATGCTATTAAGAATATCATCACAAGGATTATATTCAGTGGATTCTGATACATAAACGACGGATGTATCAAACCATACAAAATGTTTCTTATATAGGGTGATACCAAGATAGCAATATGAAAGCTTTAAAGTTAAAAGCTTGCACAAAGATATATGATATCAAATTTTACATTGTATACGTATATATGCGAATATCAGAATAGAAATATCTATTAACACCTTCCAATGCTATTCTAGAAGTGATCACCTGTATTATAAAAGACTGTCTCTCCAGACTGGTCACTAAGTAGTCTGGAGACGAGGAAGCCTATTGTCACACTGTTTGCAAACTGTCATCAATTTCTAATGGGTTGTATTCACACCGTCCACGCACTAGTTGTCAAAAAATCAAAATATTTTGTACACTTGGAGGCGTGGACACCAACACGTTTGACAACATGCTTGAAGACAGGTTTCCGTGTTTAAGGCCTGCTTAAAGTACATAAAATAAGGTAAGATAAGTACTATAAGGGTTGTACAAATAACCGAAATCAAAACGTACGTACCTCTTTTCGTTTGTTGCAAAGACTTTGTTCCAGCTTCGCATTTCTTTGGTGGCTCTTTTTTTGTATTTGTTAATACTGTAATGTTGTCACGCTGATTAATAAATCTAAGTTTTTGTTTCGATGTTTGAAAGCCATAAAAGATAAACTCGAATTTACAACGGTTTTATGCATGGTAACGTTTTGTATAACGTCCAAATATTTCGACCGACCTGATTGAAAATCAGTATCCAGGTTTCTTGGCTCATGAGTTATGAATTTGAGGTAAATTTTTGGTCATGATGCGTTGTCAATAAAATGTATTTGCAAGCATTTTTTTTTTTTTTTGAGTTCGACGTTGGTAATATCATTAATATTAAAAAAACCAAATCACGTTCATAAAATGGCTAATTTTGATTACAGATTCCACTTTTTAATTATATTCTACTAGTTATAATTCACCCTATAAAATTCTATTTACATTTCTATTCTGGTAGTTGTTTATTCAATACAAAATCAAATGGTATCATAAATTTTCCAATGAAAAGTAATACAACCGTATTTACGGAATATATAATTTCAATAGAATCCTTTTATATGATAAACAAATTTTCCGCAACAAAGGTAAAATATTTAAATCGAATTTAACAAGGCCAGAATAAATCACATATAAATATGTTTGTTAAGTAAATATTTATCATTGCAATACGAACTTCATAATAATTGTTTTTATTTAGATTTCATGGAAATTACATTCATGAGCACCAACTTTGACTTCTTCTATACAAACGTTATGAATGAATGCCAAGAAAATTTAATATTATGATATTAAGTAAATAATTTCATTGTGACTTGTCGTTGAAATTCTCAAGGATTTCAGACTAAATTCTTTTAACAGACTCCATTTAAAGGAAAAAGAGACCATTCATCATCATTCATTTATACTATGAAAAAATCCTTGACATAAATTGCGAATTGTTATAATTTCGGTTTTTGAATGCGTGTAAAAGAAAATTCTAGAAACGCATTTTACAATCGAAGTGTATCTTGTTTTTTTTATAATTGTTTAAATTTTCCCTGATGTGAAAATCACTTACCGGATCAGCTGTTTTTTTAATCGGATTTCAATTACGAATTAGTCCATTATCGTGGAATTTTTTTGTGATCCTGAAAACACCCTGAAAATTCTATTTTGCATATGCGTGAATTTAATTCTTCAGACAGCTGAATACAGTATAATTAGTGGCTTTCGTCTATAAAGATAGCTTCATGACACAGTACGTTAAATCTTTTCTTGCGGTACAATGGGGTGTAAAGCCTCAGCATAGATCCTTTTCTACTGGCCTCAAAAACAAAAATAAAAAATTAATAAAATGCGTACCTTTTGCCATCTCCTTTGACAAGTCTGTAAATTGATTTATATTTATACTATATTGTACTATAAATTACGAAACACAATTAATAAACATATTTGCAATAAATTTAAGCATTTTATGCCTTTTCTGGAGAGGAAAAATCAAGAAATGTTCCAGAATATAGGAGAAGAAAAGAATCCATTGACATTTTTATATTTGTGATATTTCTTAAAGGATGTAGAAGGTTTCATGGCGTATAAACATTTAAGTCTGGGAACTTTACCAGTGATTATTAAAGTGCTTGTATTTGAAGTATATTTACACTAAAGGTCCAAACAAAATGATGAATCCACGACGGATTTAGGACACCTTAAAATTTTAAATGTATACGTTTTCAGTTAAACCACACAGAACGCGACGGATCCAGGACGGCCTATTTTTAATACAATCTGAAAACTAAAAACCGTGAATCCGTCTTGGATCCGACATTCTGTTTACGACATAAGTAAAGCGATTGAAGAAGTTTTATTTAAGACCTCGAAAAGACGACATTTAGTACCAAAACTGAATTCAAAACAGCAAGTTTTGACGCTCTTATTTAGACACTGCTTTTATTAGCAATTACTAGAAATAGTGTTTTTCTATTGTAATAAGCTGTGATTAAATTAATTTTTTAAAGATTTTTTAAATAAAATTCATACTCAATTTATTATAAATAAAAAGTCTTATTAGTTTTAACATCGAACTGCAGATAACATGAAAGAATATATATTTTGGAAGCATGTCTAGGTCACCCAGAAAATTTCAGATTGAAAAGCCCTTTTTCTTATAAAAATTGTAATAATATATCCTAAAAATGAAATCAATTGTGTTTGTGTCAAGAAAAGCTTAACGTCTTGCAGCATCTCTACAAGAATCTTTTAATATATTTAATTTAATATCAAAAAATTTTCACTTAACACGATTAGTTATTTTCACCCCAAAATCAGATAAATTTTGGTTTGATTAAAATTGTTTTAATAAAGAAAGTAGAGCCCGAAAATCCGAAGTAAAAAAACTAGATAAAATGAAAATGTCGATGAAATAAAAGGATATTTTGTGTTTCCAAAATTCCTTAACTGTGTTCTATTTTACTCAGGAAAATTCTATTCAAAGGAAGCAATTCTCATTCTATTTCAATGTTTTAGGTATGCAATTTTTATAATTACTTTTCTATAATATTTTTACAAAGGATTAGAAACAAAACCATAAAAGAAATTACATATATAAAAAGGAATTAATTGTAATCATTTCTAGATGAAAGAACATTAACCAATTTAGTTAATATCGAAAATTGAAAAGAAAAAAACGAGATTATCTAAAATTTAAGGAAATAAATCGGTAATAAATTAATTTAAATCTTAATCAAAAAAACGTTGTCAATAAAAGAATTCGGTTATTCCTATTAAATATACGTTGCACGTTTTATTTTGATTTGGAGAAGTGATTTCAAGATGAATTCCACTTCGTTTATTTTGGTTGAACTTTTGATATTGGACTGGTTTGATGAAAGTCATTGAATTTCGAATACAAAGGTATATAACCCAAAATTTTCGATAGGTGCTACGTTCCTGTTAAAGCCCATACACACGGTCAAATCGTCCGGTTTTGTACGACAAACTAGATTGGAAGAAAAGTTTGTAAGTAGTCTCTGCTTACACATGAACAAACTTTTCATCCTTCTTTTCATCAAGATTCTCTATGTACATTAGAGTGGCCCTTATTTTTCAACTTTGCAAAAGTCTAGCTCCCACCCCTCAACCTTGTTCCAATTAACAAAAAAACGATATATCCCAAATTTTAGCTCAATCGGACAACTGCAAGACGACCCTCATTGAGCTTGTATTGAGATGTATTACATACATCGGATGTTTTTTAATAGTTCCTGAGGGTCGCCTTAAACTTGGCCGATTGAGCAGAAATTTTGCATAGCCTGCTTTTTGGTCATTGAAACAGGATTAGGTGGTGGGAGCTTAACTTCCAAAAAATTTCATACAGCTAAGGGTCACCCTAATGTACATATATAAAAATTGTTTATGTGGAAAAAAATACATCAAAAATATTATTACCCAAAGGACCAATATAAAAAAATACTAAAGAAATTCTAATGACTACTTCTTATTCAAATTTAAATGACTTTGTTGGTAAAAGACGGATTTGATGGCATTTTTGCATACATACGATCCGTATTGACTGACACATTACTTGTACCCAATTGGTTTTTTAGTAATTCAATCACGCCAGACTTTCGTAAAGTATTCCGTTAAGTTTTCTATACACACGATTAAATCATACGTTAGCGGTGACTTGTCCTTCCAGAACCGTACGCTAGATTTGACCGTGTGTACGGGTCTTTACTTGCTAGTATATTTCCAAGTAGTAAGTGTCGACATATAATCCCAGTTGGGGTATGATCGTGATGTATTGTTTAAAAAAAAGTCTATCATACATTATGCAAAAGGAAAACCAACTAAGCATTTTACTCCAGTTAACATCTTATTTTGTATGCAAAATGCTGTTGGGAATTGAAAGTAATATATTCCTTCTTTTTTTTGGGGAAATCAAATTTTCACTTTCAAATTTTTGTAATAAATATATTTCATATAAAACGTTTTAAAGTACGTTTAACTTATGAAAAAGGAAATTTTGGTAAAAATGGAAAAGACTTTAAACTTCATTGTTTTGTTTTTTATTAAACCTGCGAGGGAGATTTTTACTAATAAGTAGATTGTTGAATTTCCATTATTATCCTGTAATCCAAATACGCGAAATATTTCGTTCCCATGACTATTGATTCAAAGTTACAGTTACAATTACTTAGTTACATTTATCTGAGTAGTTACCAGCTAAAGGATTTAATTATATCCACATCAAAGATTTTTTGCTTACTACATTTTGATAAGGCCGAATTAAAGAAAGCTGAGTAACATGAATATTTGTCATCATTTTTCTAATAAATTTTCAGAAAGTTCCTTTTTTGCAATAAAACTACGTTTGTTTTAACGATTTAATTTTCGGGTACCTAATATAGGTTTTCCTGGAAATATTCATCCATATGTATACGGCCCACTACTAATAGTAAAAACTTTCTCTTTTACAACTTTTCCTTTTATGAAAACCAAAAAGGAAATCTAATGAAAAACAATCATTTGTTTTTTCCATAACACCAATCGAATCGAAAAAGGTAAAATGTTTATTACAGGTAAAGTGTTGCGGTGACATTTTATGATGTGATTTGTTGGTCGTCTCACTTCTTTTTTTTATGAACTCAATAAAAACAGATTCAATGGTCAACCGTACTATTTCAAATGTTCACCACATAAGTATATCTACTGACTCGGTTAGTAGATTAACTTTTGTTCAAATTTATCCATCCATAACTTATTTTTATGACTGATTTTCCAGAAAAAGTGAAAACTTTTTTTGGGTTTACTAACGTTGAACTTTATATGGTTATGATCGATTCGTGATGGAAAACCTTTCTTAATATCAATGTCGTATTTTAATCCTTAACCGCAATATAGTGTAATGAAGTTAGGGTTTATTTTTGTGGTGCAAAAGGTTTGAACATATAAATATTTACATAACCAGTGGGAAGATGTGAACTTTAATGAAAACTTATTTCTTCAATCTGTTTAAAAGTAAAGTTTTCACCTTTTTTGATATTCTATACATGTGTGGTTCTTGTAAGAATATCGATTGCAATGCAGTTCTAGAAGTGGACTTTAATACTTTCACTTTTATGATAACTTTTTTTATGCTCCAAGAGGCATATGAAAGTCATCCTTTTATATGCTATACGATGAGAGAATCTGATATTTTTATCATAAATCTGATGATAAGGATGATGAATACACGAAATGTCATAATAATATTCCTTGAAGTATTTTGATATGGTCGTCTTTTTTGTGATTTTTTTTTAAAGGCAAAATGCTTTATATGAACTGTATTTTATGGTGATAATACATACCTATGTATACATAGGTATTTTTCATGGTTCAAAAGTGACTGATCAAAATGTTGGTGTGTTTTATCTTCTGCTCATCGTACACTTAACATTCGATCATGATGGAAGCATCTTACCTACATGAATCACGTCTACACTATTATATATAGACCAATTTAAAATATCACAATGTAGGCGTCTTATCTGTAACTATGTAGGAGTAAATTAGTATTAGTCGAAGAATTATTAATAATTACCATAGAATTAGTAGATAAATTACAAATTTTTGAATCTGCGTCAGAAACGAGGAATAAAAAATTTACATGCCTTGTATCTGTAATAGTCCTCTTCTAAATTGCTAATTTTCGTAGGATTAACAGTCGATTGTTATGTTCTTAGGCGTCTCTCCAAAAATGAAGCTACATAACATAGTTGCAAGCTATGAACGAGAATCAATTTATTTATTTACTTATTTTCTTGGATTGAGTTAACTTCAAGTAGATTAACAGACTCTATCGAACGAGATAATTTTTCGATTGAATTTTTATTCAACTGAATATATTTATTGATTTTGATCAAGCTTAAATCGATTCGACTGAAAAGAAAATTGGGGTACAGACTGAAATGATCACACATTTCAGTGTTATTTCTGATATTATGAATAGTGATTCCTTTGAACATTTTTCCGTACTAAAGGTTTAAACAATTTCTTTGCATGGTATTAATGAAAAGCGATCTCTTATAAAATGAATATAGTAGATTTCTGAAATACATCTTTTCTCAATGGAATAGTTTTGAGCCCACCCTGTACGTAAACATAGCAGTGATATTAACTTACACTAAATATGGTAATTGTACAGATTTTTATGAATTTACATTTCCATATGAACATTTGAGGATATTATGTTTCTGTTTTCCTTTACCATGGATTATTATATATTCAAGTTTGTTTCACATTATCATCATTTGTGAGTGGTTTACCAGATGTGGTCGTTCAATCCCAAGAAAAACTGAAAAATAATAATAAGAATATTATATTAATGACAAAAGCATTTCGATATTCTTTTATGTAAAAGAAAATTCTTAAAGTAAATATTATACGTAATGTATAGTTTATTATAATTCAGAATTTTATTATTATTACTATTGGTAACATAGTAGAAAAATGTATATAATACTATTTCTCTGTTTTACGACCAATTTTATGATATCAGCACATTTTATATCATATAGAACTTTGTCTGTGGTTTTAAAAAACAAAAACGAAAACCAATTTTTCACATAAAATATTTATTTAAAATGCTTTTTTTTAAATCATATATTGTTACAGTTTGTATTAGTTATTGGAGAGACTTTTTCCTTAAAATTCTGTTAATACTATAAACAAGAAAATTTACTAAAATATCCGTATTTATATAGGCACCAATTTTCCTGCTTAGGAAGAATATGAATAGTAACAAAGAAGCACTAGAGAGTGCCAAAAATAGTACCAGATCAAATAGTGTTCCAAATAGCCATTTAATTCTATTTTGTATACAATAAGATTAAGTTTATTCTTGAACGTTACTCAGTTCCATTTTATTTTAATTTTTGTTACAGTTTCTAGTATTAATTTTCTTCAGGAAAACAGAAACTGTTTTGATCAATTAGTTAATGTTACTAAAATTAGTATGGAACTTTCAATAAATATTTACTTAGAAAATTTTAAGAAATTAGCTTTTCATCTTATGTATGCGATTTCAAAGAATAAACTCAAACCTAACAAGTTTTGACTAACAATTTTTTTAATAAAAAGGACTTTGATGTTCTAATCTTGACGCAGGAAATTTAGCAAGTTTACAATTTATTTCAGATAACTTAAGAAAACAGACTTTTTAAGTTTCACAATCAACCGATTTTAGTTTTTATAGCAACACTACTTATTTCGTTCCAATATTTAATTATTATACAAATAGCTATTGTTCTAGGAAGGGTGAGAACTGGCAATCTCGCCATCTTCTCCTTCCCCTGTCCTCCTGGTTAAGTCACCTAACCAAACATGCCCTCCTCATAACACATTGAAAGCGGCCAATAGCTATTTCATTAAAAAACATTTAAAAATTATAAATTGCCTATTTGCAGGCGTTGAAAAATATTAGAGGTAACATATATCATATAGATCAGACATTGGAAAATTATTTATAGAATTGTGCAGATAATTATCATTCCTATATCTAAGCCCATGAAATTCTGGCAACAATTACGTATACCTAACAAGAATCATAAAATTAGAAATTGCTAAAGCATTCAAGAAAAAATATATTGTAATAAAACAGTCTGTCAAGCCAGGTTAATCATGAAAGTTCTCTCATATATTATAAATGAATATTCATTGCATTTGAACGTGATGACATCGTTTTGCAAACAACTTGAGAATGCAGTCTGGCCAAGTAACCCAACATAATTATAATTAAAATGTCAAAAAACCAAAGTCCTTACGGAGCTTATTAATCAAAAAATTCTTAATTGTTTAAAAAAAAATCCATAACATTTTCTGTACGCGAATAAATTTTATTATTTCATCAGGTTTCTATGGTTCCCATTTTTCGACACATTTTTGAACCAAAACAAGATCTATGACCAAGTCAAAAATTTCCCAAAGAAAATGATTTCTCATTAGAATTCTCGACACATCAACAAAATGTTTCGTGAATGAATAAATACGAAATTTATTCATTTTCAAAACTGAGAAAAGTGGTGAAAATTCTTTTGGGAATTTTTCACTTTATTTTATTTTTTTTTTTTTTTTAAATTTAAGATAAAAAAATGTTCGTTCAAAAATTCCGAAAGAAAAATCTTAAAGAAAGAAAAAAAAGAAAAATGAAAAACTTTTCTTAAATTCCAAATGATAAAAATATTTCAAGTTGTTTGTTTTTTTCTTCCTTTTTTTAAGTTGCCCTCCTAGAAATCCGCTCTTGAATCTAAAATAAGATGATTTTGTAATAAAATTTTGACCATTTTTGTTTTTCCTGTTTTTCCTGAAAATATATGATTTTCTGGATATTTAGAATTCAACGAGTTCCAGAAAACGTGTTTTTTAATATGTTTTCTTTAGAATATTTTCTTCGTTGAGAGGAAAATATCAGCAAATAATGATCAAATTTTAACTTTTATGACATTAAAAAAGGAAAAGATATTATCAGAAAAGGTTTTTTTTATTATGTTTTTAATATTCTTCATTTTCAGAGTTAGCTTTTCAGAGTTTAATATAAAGTTCTTTGAAATTTTCTTAGTAATCCATTTTAATATTTTATTTGAATAAATATGTATTCAACAATACGTACATAGTCAATTATTAAATGGTACTAAGTAATTGTAAAGACTCGATTATCTGATTTACCTTTAAACCGAAACTCGTGCTAATCATTCATTTAAAAACGTTTCCATTTTTCGGAAAGTTTGGGGAATTATATGGAAAAATGTGAAAGAAAAGTTATTCATAAAATACAAATATTTATTGAAATAAATACTTATTCATTTGAATCAATGATGGTAAAAGTCCTCAAGTTCTCCTCGGGACAAATAAATCAATATATGTGATCTTATACTATATAAATATGGTTATGTTTCTTTCCAGCTGATCTTATGCTTATTCCGTTCTGAATCTGTCCAATTCCTGGTTCATCCTGTCTAACAATATAATCATGTTTAGCACTCCTCGTCAAACTCTCCAATGTTACAAATATTCCAATGACGTTTATCATGTAAATATTGTCATAAAGGATCCTTCAAATGATCATTCAAGATACTACGAAATCATTTATGAACAATGATTCTTTCCAATATGGCATCTAACAAATATTTTCCTCATATTTCCTGCTACACCTACATATCTACATACATTCCCTTCATACAGAAAAACAATGTTGAATATCAGATAAAGACTCTTCTTAGATTAGAGGGATAATCTTCTTAGAAATCTAAATGATGTTAATGTTCTTCAAATATATAATATATTTTTAGCGATTCTTCGAACAATGAACTCGACATAAAGACATTTCCTATTAAAAGGCCTAAGAAATAGCTAAATTCTTTGTTATTCAATGAACATTAGCAACTCAATTCCTACTTATCTAAATATTCATTTTAATTTATCTAAAAATCTTTAGAGAACTCCTTGGAATTCAACAAAACCTCTACAATCTACATTCGATATTTCTATATATTAAATGGTTCCCTATTATTACACTCCTTATTATCTTAGAAAAACCACCAGCATAGATATTTAAACGATTATAATGAGATACGATTTACCATTTGTATTTTTGGTAACTTTTCTTGGAAGAATTTTTCGAGAGGAAAAGCCTGAAGCTCATCTAAGCATAATACTATTATATATCAAAATATTTATAATAAAATATATAACCTACCTTTATAAAATCGAAACCATTCTCCATTAACATATAATTTCCAGAAAATCATTTACAATCGATGAAATACTTGGAATACATTACGCGGGTGTAAGGATTTCTTTGTGAAATTTCATTCTATGAATAACTTCGGTATCGAAGGACTATACCAATATGAAAATTGTTATAGGTATAATAACATGAAAATATATAGAACTGAGAAAACAATGATATTTTCATATTAACTATATAGTCTTATGCTCTTTGACAACCTTCTGAAATCATCCAAAAGATTTTCCATTTTTAGTATTCAATCTTATAAAATTAAAATCTTCGAAATACTGGCAAGTAAATTGTGGAAATTAAGTATATTCACAATTGATGGATATTGTTTATTTCTTTTCTTATTCTTTACTATACTCGAACTGTTGTTGAGCACTTGAAGTGGTATTCATCAAAATCGAAAAAGAAAAAGATCAATTCCATAAATATTTACCTTTCAAAGGTGTTTGATAAGGTCTATTTAACTGGAAATAAATGTGACTTGAAAAATAGTGGTTTGTGGTTGCTTTTAAATTCTGAAATGATGTAATCATTTGAAAAAAGAAATCCAAAAAACCATTTTAGATCCTTTTTAAGCTTGTCCCCATTCAAAAATTATTTATATTTCTCGTGTTTATTTTTCTCTCTTTTTTTTGGGAATATTTTCCAAATTTAAACATTAAAATCCTCTTATTTAATTGGAGACGAAATAAGGCCACCAACATAAGATCTTAAGTATCAAAAAAAAGATCTATTTAAGTATAAATTTTCATTTTCAATAAAATGAAATAAATTTACCTAATGATTTTCTTATTATGTTTCAATTCAATTCTGAATTAATTAACAATAAAAAATATTAATAATAAGGAGTTTTAATCGAATTCATGGAATTGAAGTATATACCAAAGTCTCGTCTATTCATAATAGGATTCAAATCATGGGGATTTATACCGCAATGTTGATAGATCAGTGACCAAGTAGCCGGACTTACCTTAAGAAGAATTTCTAATCGCTTTTTGGAAATATTAAATGTTAATGCTTTATATACTCTTTCCAAACACTTGGATTTAATATTTGGTCGAGATATGTACCCAATAGAGGGCGAATTTTTTCACAATGTTCTTTTTGCGAACAGGACGGTAGGTGAAAAATACCCAAGGAACTGAACCAAGGCAAGTGCTAAATGTTGTTATTAGTAACCACATGGAAATTAAACGTTAAATACAAATAATTTTCAAGAGGTAAATATTTTTCAATCTGGGATCATCATTGCCTAACAGAACAGAGCCACCTATATCTTAACTAATGAAATACAAAAATAGAACAAAATCCTTGCACCAAATAAAAAAGATGTGTACGAGTTGCTGTAAAATTCTGTTCCGTTCTTGAGTAACTAGCCAAACAATTACACCTTAAAGGATCAAAAGAGGTTTTATTTAAATTCTGTTGCTCTTATAAAGAACATAAGAAGAATTTGGTTGACGCTAGTTACAAATGGAATTGAAAAGTTGGTATGTTGTATGAATAATCCTCTTTTACATGGATTAACAAAACTTCCATACATAACCCTTTAGAATCGTTGCCATATTTATAAGAACTTTTCTATTCAAAATTACTTTTAGAATTCGTCCTACTGAATCATCCTGTATAATCCTAATAATGGCCTATCATCATGAATATTCGCATAGTTTTTGCACAGATTTCAATGCTATGGTTGTTATATATAACAAATCTCTAGAAATACGATTTCATTGAAAATGAGCTAGGATTTATATACTTTGTGTATTCATTGATAGACAGCTATACTCCACCACATTCTTGAATTACATCATACCTCGTTGATAGTCGGGTCACACATGTTCTAACCTTTTTTTTGTGATGCAGATGTTTTGCCCTCGTTTTTATAAAGAATCCCTCTTTGAATATCTACGTTCCCAAAAAAAAAAGATGGACAGAATGGATTTATTCAGACGTTTTTATACTTTCGCAAATATTTAGTATATAAATACGAATAAAAACTAAAATACTAGATTTAATAGAATTAAATTAAATAAAATACTTTAAATAAAGTTTATGTTAAACTATGTATGTATCTGATGTATTTGATAATCTAAGTTATTTTTTTCTTGATGTAATTTGTTTTAGAAAACTGAAAAACTCTAAAACTTTGGATTTTAATTATGTCAGCCTTGTTGTAATAGTATGGGCTCTCAAACTACGCCAGACTATGTACTATATAATCACGTCATCTCATCAGTGGTAAGAGTAGTAAAGTCAGGGCAACTTCAAACTACGTCGTAGTAAACTAGCTTCAAACTAGCTATTATTGGATGAACTATTTTTAGTATAACTCTTCTTTTGACTTACACTACTATCCCAATAAAAAAAAGAATTAGTCTCATAGTATTTAAAAAGTTTATATTTTGTTTTACCTTTGGCGCTAGGCTTTTCCTTCTTATTATAGAACAATACAATACTTGTGTAGAACGAAAAGATCCTGTTTGATTATATGACATAAGATAAAATCCCATCTCATACATATAGCCAGGATCACAGGTGTGGTTTGCCTCTAAAAGAAGAGGGGGCAGCTAGCTCTGGTGATAACGGGAGTGGAGTGGAGAGTAGTCTCATTTGAACATTCCCAGACGAGATTCGAATCTTATCGTTTTTACGAGCGTCAGGGCTAGTTAGTCCAAGTTAATAACAATTACACATATACTTGTAACTTTATCCTTTCCATACGTATGATATAATTGATATATTGATATGTATTGATATATGATATATTATAGGATATCCAATTAAAACTAAAATGCAAGTTAAAAATTTTCTTCAAATTTCCAATTCATTTCTTGAAAGAGGAAAAATCGAACTGTTAATAAAATCATCTTTCTTTTATAATTTCCTATAACATCCAATATGCTATTTATATTCGTATTATTATTAAATTGTTGTAAAATAAAAAAAAATCATATCTGTTTAATAAAAGATAAGAAAACGAAAATAACAGACATTATTGAATGTCGTTTTTTTATAAGAAATTTGATTTATTTCCTTACAAAGAATGCCAATATAATTTCATCGAAAAAAATACAAGTCAAATAATATTAATATGATTTTATAAAAATGGAAAAAAAATTAGGCTTTAATACGGCTACAATTTTTGATCTGTAAATATCGAGGATCTTCATATAAATGTCTACAATTTGAAAAGAATAATTGTATTTAATGGAGTTAAAAATCTTATCACTTAGTTTAGTATGTACTTTTAAATAATTTCAATTTCTATCTCTTAATATTGAAAGAATTTGTGATTTTATATTAATTTTTACGAGATTCCACAATTTTTCACACAATATAACAGTAGAAAATCAAATCTTATCGGAATTTTATTCATTTTTCGATAAAGTGTTATTCAAAACAGGGTGTTATCCAATGATTACCAAAAAATATTGTTTAATATCCAATTTGACCATTATATATTTCTTATTATATTCATTAATCCAAGTGACTTCCATCATAAACTAAATACATAAAGAAAATGTCAATATTTTGGATACAACAAGAGCTTACTATTACTATACTACCAAAGAAACTGACCTAACTAACCTAAAAGATATCAATGCATTTACCTTACTTGTCTGCTTATGCAAGTTTTGAGAGAAAAGCCGAGAGAAGTTATTTTCACAGGCTTTTTTTGAACCCAAATTAACACCATTCAAACAGTTCTACAGAAACCGAAACAAATGCTAGTATGATGACGTAGATCATAATTATATGATGTATGGACGTAATGATCCCAAGCTTTTCAATTTTTAATGAGTAAGCAAACTTGTATGTGCATTATCATGAAGAAACATAACACTATTCACTAAATCTGGACGGTTCGATTTGATGGTTTTGATATGTTAAGTGTACGGCCACATAGGTTCTGCGCTTTCTACGCGGAATGAGAAAAATATTAACGCGGTGAGAGGAACGAAAGCGATGAGCGAAAAGTGTCCACATCGGATATAACTCTTGTCGTTGAACACATTTACATTTTCTTTAGTTTGTCAGTTAATTCACAAATACAAATCTTCTTCTCAATTGAAAAAACAAATCATGGCCTTCTTTTTCGAAAGAGGCGAATTGAATTGAATTTCTATTCTTCTCTTTTTTTATATCGTATCCTGCTTCCAACGAACTCGGCTATATGGCCACTTCTATTTAATTAGTAAACGTAGAGCCTATGTGGCCGCACACTAAGAGTAATCTCTCGATGTCGTCAAATGGGATTTGATTAATACCTTTCGTCTGTTGGCATCGACAGGGGTTTTTTTAGCTATTCTAATATCATTCATATAAGATTTGCATTTTTCTGTCATATTTAATTAAACCAACAATTTTTGATCTCATATTTTTACTAAATCAAATCAAATTGGAAATCTGATTTAAATCTTTTATAATTTCAATTCAATTTTTACGAAACACTCTGTATATCTTCAATACAATGCGAAGTTCTTTCATTTGGGAAATAAAAATAAGAACTGAAATGAATACGCTTTAAGAAAATCAATTCCCAATGGAATGCTAAAAATCATCACCTTCATTCTGTTCTAACCGAAAGTCTGAAATTTTCCAATCAAAAGCCTAAACGAGTATGTTCTGACCTTAAAACATATTTTTTCGTCCTTTTATTTGTAGGCTATCAATTTAATTTTTTTTTCCGGTCTGTTAGATTCATGTTTACATGCATTCCGATGGAAGATATGAGCACATAAAAAAAACCTTCCCATCATTATTTGTAACGAGTATGGAAGAAAAATAAATTTCATGACAATTTTATTAAGAATGCCGGTTAGTAGTAGCCATAACGATTTTATCCGTCATTTAGAAAATTGTAGTTACTATATTTGAAAATGTTTTATTCTCATTTCAAGAAAAATGTAAGATCCAAAGTTCGGGTTTAAACGAATTTGAATTGAAATGAGATGAAATTATCTAGAAGATAACAAAAAGTAAATAGAAACGCGTTAAAATCTTTTATTAAATATACTATTTGCTACATTATGCAAATGGAATAAAGGTGGTAGCAAACCGATTTCAATGAATTGGTTAAGAAGTTCATTGACTATTCATATAATAATGTCAGAAAATGATTCTTGCCTTTAATGGATGATATACACAATCATAGAGAAGCGGTTGGAGCTACAATAGTACTGATTTTAAACACCACAGCTACACTTCAAGGATTTAAGATTTTCTTTTTTCGCTACAGTTCGAATAATGTAAAAACATTAACCTTTAATTAAACCATATTTAAGCAAATTCCAATTTAAATGTTGTACATATGGTATATCTATAATAACTAGTTCGTATATTTGACTTGCTGACTGAATCCAAGAGTCCACATTAAATATAGCATCTACTAATCCTTGGTTAAGCTGATTGACTAAGATATAGTGGCCATGTGTACTGTACCTTACCGTACACATGAAAATCATTTTGTCATTTTCATGAGAAACATTGTATAATAACATAGTAGTAATAACATATTTAAGACACACCAACAAGTAACTAAACACGAACTGAATAAAATCTAATAATAATAGCAACTAGGTATCCAATAAATATAATTCAAATGTGATGTCCTTTTGTGTGGATTCATCCCAAGCATTCGCATTTATGATATGTTTTCCGGACAAGTTACAATCTCGTTTAGTTTGTTGTTATATTTCTTTTTTTTTGTATTTCTGCTTAGATGTAACATTTTCTAGGATTAAGAATATTTAGAGAAATTCCTTTTTCCAAGGCAGATGAAATATCTGATAGGATCGGGAAAACTATACTGAAGACTTGGAAGAACTGAAAAGGTATGAAAAGCGATAGTGATTTTGCTGGTTCAAGCAATACAAATTGTTATATATACATATATATTACTTTTAGGTCTAAGCTGATAAGAATGTATTTAATATGAGAGAACAAGAAAGAATTTGTAGTCTTTTTTTTTTTAGAATATAATTCAAGATCTATTCTTTATTTAAGGACATATAAAAAAAAACTCTAACTGGAACATTGATAATGACGTAAATTTATACTAATGAAGGATTTTATGGTTTGAAACAAGATATGGTGTGGGTATGTAAGTATATCTATTAATTTCTTTCATTCTCGAGAATTTATTTAATATAATTATTTCCAGAAAATAAAAACGAACATTAATAAAATTAAACTACATATTTTTCTGAGCAATTTATTTTAAATATACAATCTTTTCTTTAAATAACTCTAATAGGATACCTTTTTCTGACATATAGAATATCGAGAATTAGTGTACTGGTTTTTGCGACTACGTTTATAAGGACACAAAATCTCAATTTAAGGAAAACTGATGTTAGGTGAATACCATTAAATCCAGATTATTATGTTTATTATTTGGTTGAAAAAGATTTAAGCAAACAATTTATTCAATAACATTTCTACTATTACATACGATTTTATCGATTTTACAATATATTTTTTGATTCCATTTTATGAAGAATTCAAAATATTTACTAGCCTTCAGCCGGAATTCTTAACATGAAGGCATGTTAACAAACGCTTTTAAAAAATATATTTTTAGTATTTAGATTAAGTTGTGGCTATCTTCTTTTATTGTATTTGAAACCGAAAAATAATTTTGAACCCTTTTTTCAAAGGAGGGGGATTTAATTCATTTATTCATAAAATAAATTTTCTATCAATAAATCATCTCCAGAGGTAGTAAGAGGGCGATATTTGCGGTGTAAACTATTTCTGATTAAGTATTAAATCAAATAATATTTGAATTCTAATCGAAAATATACTTCCCTGTTAAACAAAAATATAAAAATATACTATGTATTCAATCCTGGAGACAGTGTGACCCCAAAAAAAAGGCTTTAAAATGAATAAATTAGGACCATCAAAAGACTAAAACTGTCGAGCGCTCAGCAAGAAATGGTTCATTTTTCTCTGGGTTTTTTCTGGAAAAACAGTAGACCTAAGATCCCAGAAATTTTTCCTCCAATTAATTGCCATGGTAATCTGGTCTAGAGGTTATTTTGGTTTTTTTACTCGACACAATAACATTTTTTTATGTTTGACCTAGTTTTTGATATGTTACAAATGCGAATAGGACATCGACTGGCATACATTTTACCGACACTGCCTAATAAAAACGAACCAATAAAATATTGATAGAGTGGTCGGATAAAATCAATTAAAATAAATAACAAACGAAAATACATTTTCATTTGGAATATTTTCTACTCGAAATTTTCATCATACTTATATTGTTTACCAATCCATGAAAAATATAATTTTAATGAACCTAATCAAATTTGATGACCAAAATTTATTTGAATTTCTTATATTTCAAAACATCATGAAATTATTAACTTTAATAAATATTTCATAATAAAACGATAACTTTTAGAAAATATTATAATTTTTGTCAGAAATAACATTTGCCAAAATTTAGGTCATTAAAGTTTCAAAAATGTTAAATTTATGCCAATTTATGTCCAAAAAGAACTTTCAAGAAAACGTAATTTATTTCCAAGAATCGAAGTAATTGAAACAATCAGGTTTGTACTGATTTACTGACGAGTATAATAAAAATTTGTTGGCACATATTTTTGAAAGGAGTATATGTTAAACAATATATACTTTCTTCAGTAGAGAGAGTATCTAATCTAAAAAGTACTATCCACAGTTGATCGATATGATCAAGAAAATCTTAAGGAAACGTTTAAGAATAGATGAATGCAGATTTATGTCTAAAAATGGATCGGTTCGCTCTCTCTATAGTTTAAAAGACTTTAATTTAATTTTTTATGTTCCAATAAATTGAGTTCTGCATGGGTTGAGCATGATAACCCAGCAAAAAATTTTACTCCACACAATAATCATATTTATAAAGCAAATCATAAAAATTTGGATTCAACCAAATTTTTATTTCTTTTTAGAAGACATTGCCAACGTATTTTTTTTTAATTTTTTCATTTAACGCGAAAAGCTTTTGACTAGAATATTAAATGATTTGCTCTTAAACCTTTGTTGACACGTAAAATTCCAATCAAATTAATTGTTTTTTTTTTGACTTAAACTTTCACCCTTTTTGCAAATGTACTTCCATTAAGGGTCATTTTGTTAAAAAGGTAAGCGTGCCCATTCAAAAGTACTTCATTGAAATACAAAGGTAACAAAAAAAAATTCGAACAATTTCAATTGACTTCATTAAATTTTCTGTACAACGTATTTGGAAAATTTCTATTGATAAAAAAAAAACAGTATTTTCAAAAAAAGGAAGAAACTAGATTGTTTTCAAAAGAACTTCTCAAAATAGACTTGACTTTAGAATAATGTTAAATCTTTAAAAAAAAAATCATCAAAGAAGGAAACTTAATTATTTTTTTTTTCTCGAAAAAGAAAGTAAAGCCTCTCATAAAATAAGAAAGATTTTGTCACAAAACCAGTTTTTCCAAATAAACAAATAAAACCACAACTCAACGAAAACTTCTAGGATAGCTTTCCCTATATGTACTTACATATTATCCTTATTGCCCTTGTCTGATTGAGGTGGTTAGACCAATTTTCTATCAAATTCTGCTAAAGAAAAGAAGTGACTTTCGAAATCAAAGTTTTTAACGGATTTTTTCAGAGGCTCTAAAATTCTTGTGTGCACGTAACTCTGAGCACAGAAAATTCTGTAATGTTAAAACAGTTGCATATATTGAATATCCATCTGCAGTGCAACAACATTGTAGGAGTATTAGTTTAATAATAGTTAATACAAATAATTGGCATTGATATTGAAAGGTTATAGAATAATTGTTATATTTCGAATAACAGTTATTTTGTTTGACTAATGTTTAGAAAAGGCAAATTGAACAGATTGATAAATACAGTGGTTAATGGTCAAGTCAGTTAAGACCTCGTTTCTAGAGGCTAATGAGGCTCTGGTTCAAATCCAGAGCTCGGTTCTTCATAATTTATTTTTCTTTGCCTACAACATATTCTTAGATATGTAAATTTTGTTCGCATGAAATAGTTCTAGTTGAAAATACTACCAAATACAAACGATTCTTCGGCAAGCATAGGTAAGTAAGTTGGGGACAAAACAAGTTTACCAGGTTTCAAATATGGCAAACAACCGCAATACAAAATGTTATTGTTATTAAATCAATTGAAAAAGAAAAAAGTTTTACACTTTTACACTATTATAGAAAATTGACTATTTCTAGAGCATAGTTTCTTATCGGAACGATTTTTCCAAGCAATTCCTCTCTTGTATAGGTAAAACTTACATTTCGGAATATGAAACATTCTTTCTGCATATAGAGAAAGTAAAAAGAAAACAATTTGTTTCCTAGAAGAGTTCTTAAGTGTATAAAACATTTTCAAATGATTCGACTTAAAAGAATGTCAACGAATTTAAGTTGATAGAACACGTCATCATCTCAACAGCTTCACCTAAAGATATTATATAGAAAGATTTTTAGAAAGAAAGCGTAATCCTCCAGTATTTGATATGTTGCAAGAAAGTTTATGAAAACTTTTTAAGAACTTCTATTTTATATTCTCTGCACTCGTACAACCTTTGTTAACTTCAAATATCCAATTTATTATTTTGGAAATATTTTAATTTTATAGTTCATTTATACTCTAAGGACATTACTACAACATATTTTCGTAAAATTGTAACTAAAAACCTTTTACCTTTGAGAATTTTCTGTAATATAATTATTTTCGATTTTATAAGAATATCATTGAAATATTGCATACGAACAGGCGAAAGAGAATATACATTTTCAAACAAGATTCTTTACTGTAATTCTTGTAATTCGCATAGTTTTGGGACTGAAAATTTCTAATTAAACTCGAATAAACTAAAGAGTAAAGTGGAATCATATAACTCGATTTGTTCCAAATGGTATTGAAAAAGCATAGGAATTGCAATGCTCATCAAATCATTAAATTTGAGTTTAAAGTCTTATCAGGCGAAACTGATACTTCTGTTCAAGACCCCTTTAGCATACTGTAGCATATCTGTAACAAATCAAAATCTCAAATCGATTAAAATAATGCGAAATAAGAATTTTGGTTTCATCATGACTGTTATCAAGGTATTTTGATAGAGTGACTGCAATTTAGGAACGACTACCTCAACCCAGATTTGAAAAAAAATCTATACCTGTTGTAGAAATATTGGCGTGCAATGGATTTCTGTAAAGTGATTTCTTTAAGGTTTATTACTTAGAATATTGTCTAAACATTATTTAAAAATGGTATTGAAGTTAGATAACCTATCGCCTTAAATTTATCAACCGACTTAGTGTCCTTTCAACTGTGGCTTGTCGCGTTACAGAATTTCACAGCATCTTTAATTAAATAGAAGTACAAATTGTATTATAAAAGGGTTAAATTTAAACAATTTAAATGTTTTTGATTAATTCATTCTTGAATCGAACTTTCCACACTCTCTCTAATCTTTAGTTTATTTATATTCCTGATTCATACTATCGAAATAAAACATATTCGAATAGAATCTTTTCTTGATAATGTTATCATGACGCAAAAACCCTCGTCATTAAAGGGAAAACTTTTGATATTGAAAGAAAGAAAAAACTTTTCTAACTCATATCATTATATCGTTATCGCTTTTTGAATTTCAGATCATGTTCAACTAAATCGACAATATTTCTACCAAAAACTTTCTAGAACAAGATTTGTTTTCCCACATTAAACTTCAGATAAATATGGTACTATTTTAGTCTATGATTTAAATTGTTTCATTTATATTAAATTGGAAACAATAGAATATTTATAAGAGCAAATAATTTAGAACTAGAAAATCAAAACAAATTAAAACAATGTTAAAAACACAATAGGTTTTTAATTGACATTTTTATTGACTTTAAGTTATTTCTCGACCTTATAGAAAACGTTATTTTATAAATTGTTGTACATAGTTGATTTTAAAAATCCTTTTCCTATCCCAAGTTCCGCAGAGATTGAAATAAATGGGAGTTTGATTATGCAAGATCAGGTCAGGACTATATAATTATAATTTTTCAAACAAATTCGAAACCTTCAGTTTGATGGTTTTCAATATTCGATTTCGATATGTTAAGATTCTGAGCAATTTCTCGAGACGTTTAACGATTGGATTCGATTTTGTAATCATCAATAACACAAATGCAATGAATTTTTGGCCCATCCAGTTATAGAAATTTGCAGTTTTCTTACAAAATCTTTTGTGACAGGATTTTTTTTGTTTAGTTAAATATTTTATGTTTTAATGAATTGAATTACTGAAAGATTATAAAGTATATTGTTCAACATCAAGGACAAAATATTATTAAAGAAAAGTAGCGAAAAAATGTTTCAAGAATAATAAAAAGAGTTTAGGTATTAATCTTACAAATTATCAAAAAATTTTTCTTATTCTTGGAATGTTTCTAGATTTTTTCAACCCACTAGAATAATTATTTTTTCCAGAAACTCATTATTCATAACAAATTATAAGACATTAAAGTATTAAATTTATCGAGAGTGCTAAAACCAATTTTAAATGTAATAAAAAGAAACAGTTTCTTAGAAATTCTTTTTACGCCCTATGGTAGGTACTACCAGAAAAAATTATAGAAAAAATCATCGGAGAAAGGTTTTAAGGCTATGGATGTGTACAGAACGAAAAATTATATCGATCTATGCATGTCCGTCCGTGTACAAGATAATGAAATTTACTATCTGAATTGGTTATTCCTTAACTCGATTTGGTATTGCATTTCGGAAAATCGACCAAACAAGAACCAGAAAGCTTTGTCGTTTTTTATGATTTTCAAAATTTAATCAGAAAATTTGTGAATCAATTTTGTTTAAATTATTTACGTATAGTATTTCAACTACATAAAATAATAATACGTTAAATTTCAGTAAAACCAGTCCAAGGATCGTGGAGAAAGAAATAGTTGTAGGAGAAAACAAGTCTGTTCATAAAGTGTTTTTGATGTACTTTAAAAACTAACATACCGATTTCTAAGAATTAGAGCAAATTTGAAAAAGTATGAACGAAATGGCTGTTTTTTAGTCCCATTTCTGCCATCAAAAAATTTGCTATAGGCCGATTTTCAGTTACCATACGTTTTCGAAGTAATTTTGTAAAAAAATTTAATAATGTAAAATTTGTAAAATAAGATTCTTTTATTTTTTGTAGATAATTATGACATTTTTCAATTTTCCAAACGTTCTTGTAAAATTCAACCAATTTTCGATCTTCAAATGGAAATACCAATTTAAATTTAATGAACATAAGTTTTAAGCTTGTTTTCTTTTCAAAAATAGCATTAAAAGGAATTATTCAATTTATTAAATCTTATATTTTCAATATTTATATCAAAACACGGGGAGCATTTCATTCAAACCAATATTTGGATAGAATTTTCTATTTTTAAACTAATTCATCCTTGTTAAGTAGTAAAAAGCCTAATATCTAAAGTAGAACACGATAATTTCATTTTCAAAAGGCCATAAACATGTGGTATTATCGTTCTTGAGCTGAAAAAAGATTCTTCAAATTTTCACAACAACAACAAAAAACGAAACAGATTAAAGAATTTCCCTCAATTTTTACAGAATTTATACTTGTTACATCTTCTAAATATCTTTCTCTAATCTTAGATTAGAAGCACGAAAAGATTTTCTTTTTTTTTTTGTATTTTTCATATTTTAAATGATCCTCATCTTAATTCTTCGAATCCGGACATAATTTTCTTGGTTTGTAGATGATGATGGTTTCAGATTTCAAGACGAAATTTTAATAAAAGATGAATTCATTAGACTTATATTGTGTGTCCGAAAAGATTTCCGATGGGATTAAAAAAATAAGATTTGTGCTTTCAAATATTTCTCATGCTTTTTTCCCTTTGAAAATTAATTTTTTATTAATTTTGAATGCCTTCAATTTGTTTCTAATAATTTTAGGGATTTTTTTAAAAAGAATTCCAATAATTTTAGTTGTAATATTTTTGTTTTATTAAAATCATGAATTCCATTTTAAATGAACTGAAATATTTTTAGTTCAATAATCTTCTTCAAAAATTAATTAAGCGAATGAATGAAATTCTTCTTCTTTGGCCAATAGTCGCAATTTGGGAATTCTATGTCTGAATATGTTGCAGACTTCAAGGGTATTTTATATATGTCACTAGTACTGTCTACCAACTATGTGTTAGATATTTTAAACTGGTTAGTGCAGAAGTGAGAAATGAAATGAGACATTTGAAATTTCTCAATGAATTTAACAAACTTTTCTGTTTACCTTGAAGTGCGTCCTATCCAAGCGAGCTCTATGAATGCTCAATAGGTGTATACGCCTCAGTAATCCTTGCGAGCAACTTTAGAAATAGTCTTTACACTATGGCACAACAACAGCTGTAATCAGTAGAATGCTTTCGACCATTGTTTCTGCTTTGTTGATCATTTGAATATTGAGAAGTTCGAATGAAAACGAATTTTAAGTGGTAATGAAACCTTAGTTTTTGGTAAGAAAAAAAACAAACTTGAATATTCGACATTTGGCAGGCAAATAGCATCTTAAAGTATATACAAGTTTAGTCACGAAGAGCTGTAGGATTTGTGTAAATAGAACCATGCCATCGACTCGCCTTAAATCTGTAAAAATCTTTTTAGCTTCGGTACTAATTGCGAGAAACAATTCAATAATAATCTTATGAAAGTAATTCTCATACAAATCTTCCAAGATATGATACTGTTTCACAAATAAGGTCAGCCCGATTGAAATCCAGATATTTTTGCTTCAAAAAACTTATTACATTTATGAAATTCCAATTCCAAAAACTACATAAGAAATTCTATCAAGACATTATCAGTTCTAATTAAAAAATTTGCTGTAAATCCAAAAATTTCAAATATTAATACTCAAGAAGACTTTTTCGACCTGGCTTTCATTACTAGGTACCCTATATAATTTCTTCCCCATACATTTTATATACCTATATTTCCAGTTCCCACATTTAATGCATCTGTCGTTCTATCAACAAATAAAAATCTTTTTATCAGACTTGCGGCAAGCACACGTTCATCGGATAACTAGTTTCCAAGTTGAAAATTCGGAGGGGTAACATAAAAACCATTGAACAACACACGTTCATGAACGTATGTTGCAGCTGCTATCACAATCTAAAAGTACAGAAGAAAAAGAAAATATTTACAGTAAAAAAAAAACTTACCTGACACCGATCACAGCATACGACACCCTAAAAACTAAACTATACATATGTGTCACACCCTAAACTGTAAAGTCCAAAGGGAACACACTACTACAGCAGAGGTGTATACTGCTATCATTTTATCGTATGTAATATGTTATTAACCATTATCATGCAGTTCATATAAGCATTCCAAGTAAGTTGTACAAGAAGATCATTCACACACGAAAAAAACTTAATCGCGACAAGATTGTAACCAAAAAAAAAAAGTCTCGACGGCTGCTGCCACACGCTTTAATGATAGTAGTTCCGTCGTCCGGTCGATTCTCTCTGCTCTGCTCTGCTCCTTGGATATTATATTTTTCATGAAGTGCACGCACATGTTCCTTCGCTTCTTCCCTTCGATTATATATGTTTTTTTTATGTTTTATTCATATGAAATCTTTCCCCTATATGAAAGGGCAATAAGAATGGTTTAGGACAAGGTGCATTTACAAAATATGGTAGGTATTGGAAGCAGAAAAAAAACAACCTCAAACTTGAATATTAGAACGGGAACAACAATCGTTGCCGTGTGCCGGGCACAATTGAAGAAAAATTTTAGGGATATTTGATCAGAAATTGATCATTCTTCGTGTTCGCGTTGATAAGTGAAGATCTTTTTATTGCGTAAATCGAATAAATGGAATATTTTATTTAATGAAAAAAAAAAATGTGAATAAAAAATTGTGCATTTGAATATGTGTAAATTAAATGAGTTCAATTTAAAAATAATATTTTTTATATAAAAAAAAAAAAGTAATTTTAAAATAAAACCGAAAATGTCGTCTAGTAAATTAGTTAATAATTTAAAACGTAAACGTGATAAAGCATCGAATCAAACCTCAATATCATGTTCGTCGTCGACATCATCGAATTCAAGAAATTCTAGTCCGATTCGATTTCATAAACGTGAAAAATTAGAAAATAATGAACAAGAATCATCATCATCATCACCAGGACCATCGCTACCAGAAGACCAACCTCCTGACCAGCGAAATCATAATGAATTTTTTAATGAAGCTCTTAAAAAAATCATTGAATTGCAAAACGATTTAAATAATGTAGAATCCAGTGAAGATTCAGATTCATCGATTGAGAATGAAATCTCCGATTATGAAGCGAAATCATTGGGTTTTGCGATGTGTGCACGAGAAACTCTATTATTCCTACAAAATGAAGGTGTTTCACAGAATAGCCAAATTTATCGGGCAATAAAAAATCGTCTTCTTGGGCAGTGCCATGGAATACCAATTTGAAGTGACAACTTTTTCTTTATAAAAATTTTCTAGTCACTCAAAAAATCCACAAATCCGAATACAAGGATGAAATATTTTTTAAAGAATTATCCAAAAATTATTTAAATTAACAAAAGTGAAAATCTAGTCACTAGAATTAAGGAATAAAGGCATTTTTTTTTTTTTAGAAATTAATTATTTTAGTATTACGATAAAATATGGAAGCAAAATAAATTTTTTTTTATATAAATTTTCAAAAAATTCTTGTTTTTATTTATTTATTATTTTCTTTTTAGAACTTTGAGTATTTAGCTCTTCTTTTAAATTAAAATAAAAATATTCGAAAATGTCCGTTAATGGCAAGTTATTGACTAGTTTAAAATGACAGAAACAAAAAACAAAAAAATTAAACATTCTAATTCACAAATTACAATAAAAGTAAAATACATTTAATTAATACTAAGTTTTTCTTCGCTTTTTTTTTTGGTTAATTGCACCCATTTTTCTATTATTTATTTTTGGTTTCCTAACTTATTTACGATACATTATTTTACACCCTGTAAATGCAGCCAACCAGACATCTTTTGGATTTATGTCGGGCTTTTGGGTTTCTGCTATCAATTTTAAACGTTCATACATTTTGTATGCCAACTGTTGTTCAGTTGTGGAACTTGTTTCAAATGTTTGAGATTGATATTGGTTTGTGTCCGGACTAATATTGTTTGCAATTTCCCCTTCAACTGGAATCATTCTGAAATATTAATTTGGAAATTTTTTTTTTTATGTTATTACAGGTTTTTATTTTTTAAATAAGTTTTATTAAAATACTTTTAAAATATTATTTTAAATATTTCATTAGTAAAAAAACGACATGTCCTGTTACACAGGAAAGCCAGCTGGTATACCAGAACTATTGGCTAATGTAGACCCTGTGTTAGAAAGAATGGCAATTTAAGTTCTACATTTTTTTCAATGAAAATATTAAAATTACTTTTATAGAACAAAAAATGCAGAACAATTCTCTTCCAAAACGGATAAAACAAAATTTTTGACATATTTCTCTTCCTTTTCACTTCTACTAAATTTATTATGATCCCAATTTCAGATAAAAACAAATTCCGGAATGAAGGATGAATTTCCAAACAAAAAAAAAACTTATTTCCAAAATGCAAAACAATTATTACTCACTTTATGTAAATTTCTTTTAAAACTGATAAAAAAATCCTGTGTGAAAGCCGGATTGTTGAAATATCAAAACAACTTCCGGAACTTTTATTCTTATCACTTGAATAGCACAGAAATTATTGTTTTATCATAAATTTTGATTTATTTGTTATAAACTATTTTAAAACAACACAAAAAGCACAAAAACATATTAAAAACTTGCGACCTGTTATTTCTTTGGCTGTCAATAACTGAAGGATTTTCGACTACAGAAAATAAAAACACGTGAATCCCCGCACAAGCGCGTATTTAAAGATTCGTCACTCCTAGCAATAAAACAGTAACTCCACGAGCCACAAACAGAGCTAAACTAAAAAAAAAAACGTCAAAATGAAATATTTTGAAGTTATGAAAAAATAACTATTTGCAAATGCTCCCTTTATTAAATTCTTCTCTTTTCCCCTTTAAAGATTTTTTTCCTTTTTCATATTTGAAATACGAATTTAAGTACGTGTTGGTGTGTGTTATATGACTTTCAGTATGATTATACCCTATGGTAGAATATCATACAATATAAACTTAGGCTTCACTCGATTTCCTGTTGCATTCGAGCAAATTCGATTGTGAGAAAGGCATAGCAAAAAACCTACATGTCTAAAATATGTTGTTTTTCGGATTTAAATATGTTCAGGGAATTGTGTAACTTAACTGGAACCAAATCATATCGAAAAAGCATAGGAATGGCAATTATTTTCGATACGATTCTCTCAATCTCAATTATACGATTTCACTCGTGATTTAATTCAAAAACACGTTAATAGATTTGAACGAAATTAACATAATAGTTTCACATTATCAGAGCACAAATTGTCCATAAACTCTATAAAAATATAATGAAATGAAATAAAGTTATGCAGAAAAAACTATTAAAGTATTCTTAGTTCTCTTTTCGTAACTACAAATTCTAATTCTACCAAAAATTTCAAAAAATTTACTGTAAGCTGATTTTAAGTTTCAGTATGTTTATGCCCTATGGTATATGCCAGCGTTATCCGATTTTGATGAAATTTACAAAGTGAGCTGCTTATTCCTCAACTTGGTTTGGTATTGTATTTCAGAAAAAGCATATAGTTTTTTTTAATGTACTTTAAAAACTAATGCACTGATTTGAATAAAATTTGCAGATTAGATTTATGCTATTAGGCTTTAAGTTACTTGTAAATTGGAAGAAATTTTGAAAGGAGCAAACAATGTTATGAAGAAAAAACCTTGAAATAATGTTAGTTTTGCCAGTTTTTCTGTCCCATTTCTATCATAGCGGATCAAAAAATCGGCTATAGACCGATTTTTAGTTACTATATGTTTTTTTATCAGAATTTAGAACAAACGTCTTTTTTCTTTTCTTTCTTTTTTTGTGCTGCACTGTGATTGGACAATTTCAAATTCTATTTCGGTTTTTGAGTCCACTTTAATTTTATCAATTATTTAAGTTAGAGAACTTGGATAAATTAATTTGGCATTCGGTTAGGAAATTACCCACTGGGAAATAAAATCTTAATCTCGTTTGAGGGCGTATAGCAGATTTAAAATTGCTGTGATTGTAAAAGATAACATAGATATCACTCGATTTGGAACTTTAAATACATATTGATATATATTTAGCAATTTGTTTATTTTAAAACGCAATTTGTTAACAAATTTCAAAGAATTTAAAACAAAAAAAGTTTTTGGCTGCATAGTGTAAAAAATGAAAGCTGAATCTGTGGACATCAGAATGTCATTGAATATTCTTCACGAACAGTGACAGTGAGTTCAATACTTACGAATAGTATTGAACTCCGAAAATACAATCATTCTGAACTACACTATTTAATCAATTATTTTATGGTTTGGATTGTAATTAACTAATTAACACAGTTTTTAATGAATTATCGAAAAAGAAAGAATACATGTTTGATCACCAAACCTGCATTTTTTTTCTAATACAGTACAAACAAATAAAATTAGTAAATTAGTAAATGAGCAATAAGCCTGACATCCTTCAATCTTATCAATGCTTAAAATGTTGGCAGTAACTTAATACTAAAATAATAAAGCTGATACCTTCATTTTGATACATTAGAAAACCGCTTAATAAGCACCTATAAAATATATGATAGGCGCGGATAACATTCCCAATAAAATACAGCAATTATGTCCTCATATCTTCCAAAGCATACACTATGCATTTAGAGTAGAAACCTGTCTTACTATGGGCTCAGTTCATGTTAAAAGACGTTTCAAACGAAGAAGAATGTGGTAGAAGTCAATAGTCCCGCTGGGATTAATTCCAAATATGAATCCATGTAAATACGACGTCAGATGATATCCATATGAAAACCAGATGTATCATATTTTGTTGGATGAATATGTGCAAGCCTATTAGATTTAATTTAAAATAATAATATTTGCGGGTCTAATGTAAGAGAAAGTTCTTGGAAAAACGAGGCTGGATAAAATAAATATGCATTTTATAATAATGTATTTTAATTCCTTTACAAAATAAACGGGCATATGAATTTAAAAAGGAATTAATTAATCAATAGGTTCCACAATCACTCGTTTTATATTTAGCACTAGAAAATTAAGTTTAAATTGCTACATAAATTATCCACTATTTATGATCATTAACAAATAATTATAATTGTACATACTTACTTAAGGCAGAAATTATGTGCTATGCCCCAAAATGTAGATAATGTAAAAAAGAAAATTCATTTATAAACAGTTAGTGTTAGTTTTGGTGGGTGTTAGGAGCTTTCCGTTTGCATTTGCAAGGTACTTGAATAGCTTGGATAACAAACGGTAAATGGAAAGCGTTTCTGCTAGTAAAATACTAATATAAAAAAAATTCCTGTAATTTTGTATTATGCTCCTTAACTTTTTAATTACAAAAAGATATTATATGAGCAAATACCCTTTTTTAATTTTTTAAATTAAAGCCAAGATTTTTTATTAGAATTTAAACATAAATCTATAAAACGACAAATTCATATGGTTACTATAATGGTTAAGTAGGTGGAATCAGATTTTTAAGCAAATATTCCGACTTTTTTACTAATTAGTACTAAAAACGTGGAAATTTTTCAATTTCTTCTTTAGGGTAGTTAGTTAGCCAGGAAAAACTAAACAAAATAAAATATGTACATACTACAATCGATTTTGTTTATGATTCTGAAAATTTCTTTAAAAGTATAATTTGTAATATTCACAAAATCATATAATAAAGACAGTTGCCATTTGGATTCTGAATCTGGTTTCTGCACATGCAATGTTATTAATAGATTTGTTAAAATGGCTTTGTGTAATAAAGATGCATGTATTTACAGTCCTTTTTATAAATGCTATTAAAAAGAAACCTCACTTTGCAGGACTGCAATCCAAAAATTTGTACACAAAAAATTACGTGTTATAATACGTTATATTGTAATTATGGTTTTATCGTTTTATCAAAAATCGTATACGATATTATAGGATAGTACACCTAATTCTATTTTTACACGGTAGATACGTTCCAGACAAAACCGAGTACAAAAGACCGTGTAAAAAAAACCGCGTAAAAAAAGACATGAAGTACATACATAGAAAAAATGGGGATTAGTTCCATATCCTTCAACCCTGCAAAAAATAGTTAAAATAAATGATTCATACAAAAAAACTATTATGAGAGTCTTTATAAAAGCCAAATTAAATTTGTATGTGCATTAATGCACAGTTTATTTCAAAAAAACAAAAGGCAATTCAAATCTTGAAGTAAAAGTAACATAAATATAAAATTATAGCAGTTCAGGAACTGAAAACTCGTACAAGAAAACAATATAAATTAATAAACAAAAGGTACATATGTAATCCAATTCTTAAAGTATGTTAAATTAAAACAAATTAAAAATCATCAAAAATTTATAAACAAAAAATTAAAAAATATTTTTCTTTAAAATTTCCATCAAATAGTTTTTTTAATCGTGCTAAATCAAATGAAATCGTGTAAAAACGGAATCAATTTTTTTTTCTAGACCGCGTTAAATCAAAACCGTGTAAAAACAGAATTGGGTGTATAGGATCTTTGGTTTTATTATTAAAAACGAAATCATGTACAATCACTGAACTTGTTGGAATATAGCCAATTTGCAGCCGAAGAATTTTTAAATTTAAATTTGACCATATATAAAGTTGTATATACAAGTATAGTACAGTTTTAAAATTAATTTGGAAGTTTTTAGTGAAATACAAAGAATTATTCTACAATATTATTAACGAGAAATCATCCAAAAAGAAATAACTTTAGAACATTCTTTTCAAACGAAATTGAAAAACAAAAATTCGTCACTCTTTTCTGTTTCTATTTCCTCCTGTTAATCTTAAAAATTAATTCAAACATTCGTCTGTTTCTTACTAATTTATAAGACTTCATCAAAACTTTATATAAAAAAAAAAAAGATTTAAAAACAATTTGAATTTTTTCATTAATTCAGAGTATTATAGTTTGTACTACTTCTCACTAGATGGGACTAACCAAAGTAAGCAGTATTTATGATTAGGAGTAAAATATAATCAATTTTCTAATATTTTCGAATTTGTTAATTTGAAAAATATATAAACAACTGTAAAAGATAATTACTTGACGTAGAGCTTATCTGCTGCCATTTCGTGTTTGTTTATCATCAAATGTTAGACAATATTTATAAAACAGGTTTAATCAATTTGAATTATGAAACAACAACGAAATATTTTACATATATTTTTATTAAATAAATAATTTACATTTATAATTTTCAGAAAATTAAATATGTAATTTTTTTTTTTTTTTTTAAATAATTAAGAAATCAATAAAAGCATTATTTATAGTAAAAACTAAAAAGAAAACACGACTTCCATTTTCTGTGGTCGTTAATTTCCAAAGATGTCTAAGGATTCAAGCAGAATGACCAATGATCCAAAAAAAAGATTAAAAGTTTAAACGTAAGGAGAACTATCTAAAAATGGAGATCAGCCTTCAGTGTCGGCTTTTAAATCAATATAAAAGTTTTATGTAGAAATTAAAGTTATTCCCATTCAAGAAAGGAAAACCTAAAACTCATTTTGAGAGCTTTGAGAAAATTTGGAACTTTGTTTATAAATTCCATTATTCTAGATTTGTCTATGAAATCTTTAATGGGAATGAACAACTTCGTTTTGTAGCAACTAATGCTATTATCTAACGCTTTTAATGCATAAACTTTTCTGCTTTAGGAAGGTTATTATAACTTTATGTAAAATTTAAAAGAAAAAATAGCTTTCCGAATCAAACAAAGCTATGCGGTACAAATGTATAAAATATAAACATTTCCAATTTTTTATTTCAAGAACAAATAATCACGTCGACAATTTCTTTATTTTTGTGTTTAAGCGACAACAAGATTCCAGAAAATTTTCAAACTACGCAGATCTTAAAATATTTTAAATATTTATATTTATTTTAATTTGTTTCACCTGGTCCTACATCATTTGGTAATTTAATTAATTTATACTTTGAAATTTTTGTTTTAATAGAATGAACAAATACAGGGTTTTTCAATAAGAACTATTTCTTTTAAATTTTAAATTAAACACACATTTTGAATGAAGGTTCTGAAGCTGTTTATTGAGACATGTTGTAGAGACAATTTATGAATTAAAAACAATATCTGTTAATGTCCACCACGACTATGTTTGCAGACATCAATTCTTTTTCACATTACTGTGTAATTGCGACTCTATCTCACGAACTACGCTTTCGATATTGATTTTGAGTTTTGCAATTGTTCTTGGATTATTCTTATAAACCTCATTTTTCACGTAGCCCGAAAACAAATCCATTAAATTTGGTTTTCAATGACCGAAAGAAGCTACAAGTCGTCGGCATTCTTATCATCAAAAAAGGCCATAAAAAATCGGTTATCATATCTCTTTTGCGCAGTTCATTGTTAGTGACAGCAACACTACACTCATTTTCGAAAAAAATATGGTCCAATGATGCCGTCAACCCATAAAGCACACCAAACAGTGATACGAGATGAATGTAATGATTCTTTAGCAATTGCTCTTGGATTTTCAGAAGCTGAAATGCAACAATTTTGCTTATTACCTTAGGGACAAGCCTAATTTTTGGAAACGTCGTGGAAACGATAAATTTGGGTATTCTTCAATACTTCCACTTACAGCAGCAATGTTTTCAGTTGAACAATCAAAACGAGCACGTGTTGCTATTGTTACGTTATATACTGAACCAGCAGACTCAAATTTTCCACTAAATTCTTAATTACAGGCTCTGATGGACGATTATAACGACCGAAAATATCTACGATTTTACGAAATGTAGTTTTCACAGATTGCCCACTTTCATAATGAATTTCAGTTGATTTTATCCTACTTTTGAGAAAAATTGAATTCATTATAATAAAATATAAACCTTCTGCTGCAATTATGTCAAAAAAGTGAATGACACAACTACCACTATAACCAAATGCAACACTATTGAGAAAAAAACTTCTTATTGAAAAACCCTTTATTATTACTAAAACATATAGTATCTGAAAATCAGCCTATAGCCGACATGCCCTATGGCAGAAATGGGACAGAAAAATCGTCAAAACTAACAATATTTCAAGGTGTTTTCTTCATAGCTTTGTTTCCTCTTTTCAAAATTTCTTCTAATTTGCAAATAACCTAGATCGTAATATCATAAATCGAATCTACAAATTTCATTCAAACCGGTGCATTAGTTTTTAAAATACATCAAAAAAACTTTATGAACAGGCTTATTTTCTCCTAGGATTATTTCTTTCTCCACTATCCTAACATTTAACATGGTATCATCTATTTATGTAGTTAATCAATATAATTAATTTATACAAAATTAATTAAATACGAAAAACCATATAAAAAACGACGAAACTTTCTGTTTACCCTGGTTTTTGCTTATTAACTTCGCTTCCCCTCGGTCGATTTTGCTAAAATGCAATACCAAATGCTGTTAAAGAATAACCAACTCATATTCTAAATTTCAACAAAATTGGATAACATGTTTTTGAGTTACCTTGTATACGGGCGGACGGACGGACATGCATAAATCGATATACTTGTAACTATTATTCCCTTTACAAGTACAACCATACCCTTGAAACCTTTTTTACGATAATTATTTCCATGTGCCAATACTAATATAGCCTCTGGTAGTACCTACCATAGGGCATACAAATTATATGAAGCGCTATTTATGTGACCTAATTAAATTCATTATCTCTATATTCTTAATCAGAAGTTGATAATGAACCAGATTTTCTTAATATTTAAGAATACTTGATGAAATCATTTTCACTTCTGAGACTCTGCGTCGTCGATTCATTAGTTTTTGTCTAGTACAGTTTATATACCGTATGTCCCAAATAAATACATACATGGAAATATCTCGGCAAACGAAACTTGTAGAGTGTGAAGGAAGGAACATAAGATAATAATATTCCCTTTGATATTGGGAACCGTTTTTTGAAGACGAACTTTGGTTTTCCAAATGCAACCCATACCTTTTCCTCAGAATCACTCCTGTCAGTCCAGATCTGATAACGGAAAACATAAACGAAAGATTTTCTTACCTAACTAATTTTAGTAAATATGATCTTCCAATGAAATTCGCATTTTTCAAGATCGAAGATGATTTCAAGAGGTTTGTATTAAACACTACAAATATATATTATACAGGATTTACCTGAATTTCTGAAATGAACAATTTTCTTAAAACAAAATATAAGGTAAGATCGTTGTGAAAGTAAATTTGTAAATTGTGTCTGTAGATTTCCATTGCCAAAGAAACTAAATTTATGCTTTCGATCTCATTGTCAGTGCTCAGTACGGATTGATCTGCTCGCGATAATGAATGTGTCTTGTTAAAACGGCAAGAATAAAATTGAGTTAGTCAAATTAAAATCGTTAATAACTTGGTGTTATTTCTGATCAAAAATCAGTGAAATACGCACGTGATAATCTCGCGATCGTTTTTTTTTTGTTTTTATAAAAGACGGCTTTTTATAATATAAAAGTTTTTTTTTGAAATTTTAAATAAATTAGTGTCGACCAAATAAATTGTGAAACATTTTTGTTTATTTTTATATTATTTAAATAGAAATAGCTAAGTAAGTATTTTTAATCATACATAATTTCAATTAACCATTTGTTTAAATATTTAAATTATTTAATTAATTTTTTTTTTATGGGATCAATAGTTTTGTTGTCAATCAATAATTTTCTATTTTTTTTCTTAATACTGCGAGGTGTTGTACTAACAAAAAAAAAATAATTATTAAAAATGTAATCGAAACAAAACGAGTTTATTTCAGTACCTTAAAAGTGTTTCAACTTAAAAATGTTACTAAATATGTTTATAAAGTCTGGCATTAGTAAAAAAACCCGTCTGAATTTTGATCTTATAGAATAGAAGGACATCGCTTTTTCTAACTTTCTTGGTTTAGTACAAAATTGTTTTAAAATTTCATATTTAATATTATAGAATTTGTTAGAAAACAATTTTAGCTGTGCTATGAAGAATTTCAAACGAGAAATAACGATCTTCAATGTATTCTTGCGACAATCGCATTTTCTTCTGATACTAGTTGGTACTATTTATTGATTTAGTTGTAATTCAAAAGAAAAAAAAAGACTTAACCCATTAGAATTGAAATCTAATTATTAAAATTACCTTTTACGTCGTAAAAATCATTACATAACATATTTGTAAATCCCCTATTGAAAACTGAACGTGATGCGTGATGGCTAATTCAAGGAATTAATTATTAATTTCTAATTAACGATTTAAAAAATATTAAGTGAATCGTATTTATTCAGTGATTTTAAGGTGATTTTAAACGGATTACGCAGAAGAGGTATTCAATTATTCCATTGTGGTCAATTGGCTGGCTCTGACTTTCATTTCAGTCATTGAGTTCCCTTTAAAAGCATTTATATAGTAAATAAAAGAGCTATTCTAACAGTTTATGATAAATTTATGATTGACTTCATTTAAGGTGTCTTTAGAATCTCTCTAAACATTTATAATGTCAAAAAAAGTCTAAACTTTATCATATGTCGGTTTACCAATGTGTTCCTTGTGTGTTGACTTTATCATAGCAGGCTTTTTGACCAAATTTTTACAAAGGCATATTTTGTTGAAATTTAGAATGTGAGTGGATTTGGTATTGCATTTCAACAAAATCGACCGAGGGGGGAGTGAAGTTATTAAGCAAAAACCAGGGTGACCAGAAAGTTTTGTCGTTTTTTTATATAGTTTTTCAGATTTAACTTTAAAATTTGTACATCAATTTCGTTTAAATTAATTATATTGGTTAAATACGTAAATAGACGATACCATGTTAAATTTGATCAGTCAAAGGATAGTGAAGAAACAAATAATCTTCAGACAAAATAAGTCTGTCCATAAAGTTTTTCGATGTACTTTAAAAACTAATACACCGATTTGGATAAAATTTGCAGATTAGATTTATGCTAATAGGGTCTAGGTTACCTGCAAATTAGAGGAAACAAAGTTATGAAGAAAAAACCTTGAAATACTGTTAGATTTGACTGTTTTTCTGTCCTATTTTTACCATAGGGCATCAAAAAATCTATATTCCCTTGTGGGTAACTATTATAATAGTTGTCCTAACTTTTAAAAAATTCAACAATGATTTATTTTGTTACTACTTTTATTCTGACAATATAATTTTGTTATTTGCGGTTTTAAGAATTAATTAGAAATTTCTTTGCTATTTCAAAACAATTAACTTGAATTCACCTTGACTGTAATAGCTAATAACTACTCGTAACTGACAAATAAAAGAAAATATTAATGAAAGATTGATTTCTTTTATGTGTCTAGGCGTTCGTGTTTCATTGATTATTGAAATTATTGAATTTTTTCTTGATCAGTTTTATCTGTTTTATTTTTCCTTGGATTTTATAGACATTATTCAAACTTTTAGATGAAAAAGGTTATACAAGTTAATATTGTATATTGTATATTGTAGTAGTAGAATAAATCTAGAGATTTTGTTTGCACACAAAGAAGTCGTCAACCTCAGGTGTTCTAACTACTGCAACGAATCTTTTATGCATTTTAGGTAAAATACATTTTTATTAGGCCTCGTATATCATTTCCAAATATCAAACAAAATTCCTAGATTTTTAAAAGTTTTGTCATAAAATATTATGATTTTTCTATAAAGTATGTTCAAAAACGTAACTAAAATGAAAATTGTTACCTGTTTTAAAACATCATAAACAAATTGCTAAAATATTCTTCTAGTTAGTCAGGTTCTATACATTTTATTTACTCGTAAAATAGATCTCGAAAAACTTCTAATCAAATTTCAGAAGAATTCCATAATTTTGTTTTCGAATTTTTTGAAATATTTTACAATCTTAATTTTCCAAAAATAAAATCCAAACAAATTTTTGATAATTTCTACGAAAACAAATTACTTAATTATTATTTTGCAAATTTTATTATAATTTTTAATATTTTTCAAAGAAAAAAAGAACATTAAATCGGTTCTAAAGTGGGAAAAATTATAAACAAACAAATTTGATTTTAATTACGAATACTAAATGTGTACTAAAATGAAGTTCGCAAATGAAGTCATTCCCTTGCGGAATAATACGTATATAAATATAAATGAAATAATGATATATTTTCTATTTCTTATCAAATAAAAAAATATGTAAAATATACCGAAATATTTAATACAAATATTTACGTAATTAAAGCTTATCGAAAGCCTATAAAAATGTTTGTAATATAAATTTTAATCTTGGTAGCCTTAAAAATATAGACAGAAGACAAATTAACATCCAAAAAACTGAACTGTCGTTAATCTTAATCGCTCTTAACTATGAGTTCAAGACACTGAAAATATGGAAATACAATATTACCATGTAAGGACAGAATTTGGTTAATAAATTTGGAATTTTCTCGATAACTAATGACGATAATTCAGGTATATTGGCTGACGTCGTTACCTTCAGAGCTGAAAAATTTGTCTGAAACGTATACGTGTTGCAAATAGCGTAATAATAATATTGCAATCAATATTTTTACAAATCCCCGCATATGTCTTCCCGGAATTTGGTTAATCTTCAAGAAAAACTGTAAATTTAAGAATATTTTATGAGTAAAATGATGATTCAATTTAATTTGGTGATTTCTTTTGACCAAAGACATTACAAATTGAAAAATAGACGGTCATCTTTTGTCTATTCAGTTGTTATCGACATTTTTTTATCTCATTTTTGCGAATTTTAATAATTAGAAACTTGTTTTGGTGATACGCATATGAATTTGATAAGAAAAACGACGTCAAACTTAATCAATTGATAGGAGATTAATTTCTGTATAATTATTGAATAATGGATTATTTACGTTTCTGTAGACATTTGAGATGTTTTTCATGCTATTCCTTTGGAAAATCCCATGTTATCTTAATTGATTCATGTCATAATCGATATGTCTATGTTTTCATTAGAATTCTTGTTATTATCATTATCATACTTAAGCTACTTAACAACAGATAATAGATAACTTAAAATTAATTTACTTCTGTGGTGTGTTAAGTTGACTAGCTTAATTTTCTCACACACAAAAATGGCTAATTTAAATTAATTACTTCTTTTCAAGAAGCCATCATGCTTTGTATATAACATAACTACCTAACAAAAACATTTACTGCTTTGAATCCTTTAACATTTAACACTACCCGATACCCGTTTCCATTAAGAAGAAACAATTTCTCTCATAGTTGTAACAACCTAAATCAAGATCAAATGCTTATATAGTACATTATTGTGAAATATCCGCTCAATCCATCTCTCGCGTCCATGCGGTGCTATTCGATTCGATTCAAAACACCACTTTTTGTATAAGTGCCTCTTGAGACTTGCGTTTTATTTTAATATCATCAAGACATCAATAACCTTCATATTATTAATTTTCCTTTCCCAAAAACCTAAACTCTAAAGATTAGTTTAAAATATCTTCGGCGTTAAAGCCTAGTAAGTATCGTGTTCGCGTGGAATGAAATTTTCACTGGTCTTTAAATTTTGTATGTGAAATTCATCGTGAGAAAAATCTGTGTATAGAATGTTTTTTATTTTTTTTATATGTAAAGTGTGCGAAGACTTGGATTTTTTTACTAGCAAACTGCGTACTATTGCGTTAAACATTACCGTGGAATTTTCGTTTATAATTTCGCTCAGGTCACGCAAACACGATACTAGGCTTAAAAGGGAAGCGAAATTATTCACTTAAAAGATAACAAGCGAAGACATCGTCATAACTGACTCATATTATGTTTACGAGACAGAATGGACTTTGTACACAAAATTGAAGAAACTATATTACCATATTTAATCTCAAATACATATTTTATAATAGTATCTTTCTTATCAACATTAATCATCAATAATTGAACTCTACAGAATGCATAAATATTCATTCGTTAAAGTTTCCAACAGCAGTTTTTAGTTACTTTAAGCATTTATAAATTTTAATATTCGATTGGCTGTATTAACTGTTTTAAATGCACCTTAATTGGTAAACATATAAAAACACACTTCATATAGTATCTTAAGAACAACATTAATGTGTTCCTAAACAACTTATGCTAAATTATTATTTGTAATCATTTATCAACTTTATTAACGCTAAAGTCATATGGTACCGAATATGGTCACATCGAATATTATTAGAGGTGTAATGTTTATTTCAAAAACAAAAATTGTATAAATATAATAATAGGAATATATTAATTTAGTTTTTTTTTTTTAAATCAAGTATGCAAATAAATGGAGATCATTAAACTATTGGTTTTGTTTCTCGTAGTAGATATTTTAATCCCATTGTCACTTTGGTTGACAAGAAATTTGAATACGACAGGCCGCCTACTCATACGTAACTAATAATTCGTCACTTTTTTTCATTTTTACCCAATTAAAGATCTTCCCCTTTTCGTAAATTTCTTCAAAATTTAATTTATACAAAACGTCATGAACTTGAATTTTGATGATTTATAAAATAACTTAGCTTCTTTTCGTCCAAATGCTTTCGAAGTGCCATGAGTCAGTTATAAATATTGTGATTTTTTAAGATGTTATTGGAATTCTGAAAAAAATCTTGAATCAGCGATGGACAAAGAATATGATTCCAAGACGATTGCCGAAAATGCCTTCAATTTTTAAGAGGAATTTGACTTGATTAATCCAATGTTTTCAAATTTGTATACCCTATGGTAGTATAACAGATGGTGTATTCGTTTTGTAGTAATTTATAATGTGTTTAAATCATCATCGGAAACGGTCTCAAAATGTGTAGAAAACAATTGGATAATATCGATATCTCAAAAAAGCGTTTCCTGGACCAATGAAATCTAGAATAGAGATTCATCATTCGTTTTGGTACTGTGTATTCCAACCAAATCGATAAAAAGGAACAAAGTTATAAAGGAAAAATCAGAGTGACCATCAAGTAATGTCGTTTTTTTCGTTTTTTGTCACTTTTCACATTTAAATGTGAGATTTCTGAAACAATTTCATTTAAATTAATTGCATAGGTACGTAAATTTCCGGAATTTAACATAACATTGTGAATTTGACTACATATTACGCTATTTTCGGTAAAATTTGTCGTAAAACTAAATTAATCTGGCCATAAAATTATGTCGTTTTTCTGTTTAGTTTTTCAAATGTAATTCGAAAACTAATTTCGCAATTTAAATACAATTTACGGAATAGATTTTCGCTATTACAGTCTAGGTTAACTATAAACTATAAAAGAATAAAATTGAAAAATTGTTGGCTTTGGTTGGTTCTCATTGTACTATACTACGTTAGGTCATAGACTAATAATAAAGATTTCCAACGACTGTGCATTCAACTGATTCTTTTTGTACAGTGATATCCCAGTACAATATAGATTCATCTCTTTCTTTCACATTAAACTTCTTTTCATCCATTCTTCTTTAAGTTCACCTACAACAATAACACTGAACATCACGCTGCTCATTTCGCTTGGACATCTAGGTATAATAATCTATGGTTAGGTCCTATTTCTACCAAAAAAAAATTAGTGTTTTCATCGTTTTACGCGAGAATAGCAATGTCATTCAATACATCCCCACCCGCCATATCACATAATTTAAAAAATCTATTTTCAGTTAAGTTTAATTAAAATTTTCAATTTCCAAAATTATAAATAATTTTTTACGAAAAACAATAGATTGGAAAATACGCAGGTAATTCTTAATCTTACGCAGTTATGCTGCTTATCCACTTCAACATGTGGACTTGAGTCGGTTTTATCTTCTTATTTTATTCAATTTTTGATTTTCGACTTGACAGTAAATTTCAATTAAAATAAAAATTATTTCTTAAATAGTATTATTATGTATTATGATTATCCGAATTAAATTGATTTTTCGATTTCGAAATAATTTTGTTATCTGTGGAGCCTCACTTCAATTTTCTGATTTTCCACAAAAATCTATAATTTAAAAAAAAATAATAAACAGAGTTTTTGTAAAAATATGATTTGATGAAAAAAACAATTATTTTAAATAATAATTGGTCAACAATAATCAATTGTTTCGAACTACGACTTACGATTTTAGTGTTACTTTCTATATAATAGGGAAGATTTGTTGATTAAAAAAAAATGGTTGAAAGCTAAACCATTTTGAATTAACTTAAATCATAATAAACTGTCAAACCTAATGGTTACAGTTTTTAATGGAATGTTGCAGAGACCTAAACAAGTATTAGTCTTATGGCGCTTGGTAATACTATACTGTAGGTGAATGAAAAGTTCCCAGTAAGCTCTCTCAATTTTGGATGAGTTGTCCAACTGGTTGTCCAGCTTTATTATAATGAAACACAACATTTTCAACAATTCTAGACACTTCTGTTTGATAGTTTTTAACGATCGATTTCGATACGTTCAGACTTTGTTAAAAAAAAACGCCTATTGTAATTGATAAATTCCTTTATTTTGTTGTAGCAAAAACTATATATTAGACTAATACACCGCTATTGGTTGCAGTTAACCAGGCAATGGCTCTTTAGCCCATCTGATAGTTTATATTTATACTACGACAATGTAATTAAGACTAACCCGCTTATTCTGGTACTGTGACAGTTTTGCTGTCATAAATATTTATGATAATAATATTCTGACTGAAATTATGACTGATGCGAAAATTCGTATTCTAGCGAACGGGTCATAATTAAGTCCAAAATATGAATTTATAACAAGTTAAACTGTTATAATTCGAGTGAGTTGCCATGATTATTGGAGAAATACTCTCGAAATTGATTGTATAACACATATAAAATTCCGTTATGATGTAATATATTTACGGACAGAACTTATGATATTTTTTATGACAGTTATTCGTTATGACAGGGTCAGAATACCAAATAATCTTAAAAAAAAGTTATGACAATGGCGTCATGTTATGACAGGACCAGTTATGACTGCACTCAGAATATAGGGATAAATTAAGTCAATAACTATTTGCGAATCTTCGACCATAAAATTGATGAAGTTTCTGATGTGGTTATTTTTTATTAAAATTAATGAATTTTTCTTGGTCAATTATTTGAATTATTTTTATTATTATGTTCTAAGTCTGTTATATATTTATTTAAAAACGATATACAAAAAATAAAAAATATATTTTGTATATCGTTTTTGAATAATTCAAATTGATTTATTGAAATTTTACATAGCTTAGAAATTATTTTCTGATTATACTATTCACATAGGTATAGAGAATGTTATCATATAATGAAATTATCATTTATTTTGTGAAATTACTTTTTTAAAAAAATCCCAATTTTTATTGTGAAGAGACAAAAATCTTATCGACATCATGAATTTGAATTCTTACCACGAAAATGATTTGAATTGAAATTACTATCGTTTTTTTGCAGATAACTCTTCACAAAAATTTTATCTTTTTTTGATATTATTTTAAGAAATTTTGACAGAAATCTCAATTGAAAAAATAATTACACAAGAAAATGATAAAATACGGTGTACTTTAGTTAAACGTTCATCAGTCCTAAACTGGAACTCAAAGGTGGCAGTTTTTTGTTGGAACAGTTTTGGTTTTCTGCCGTTTTTGTTGACTGAATGTCGGAATAAATACAGTTTTTTAGGATAATTTTGTTTTTATTTTGTGTATTATAATTTTTAATGCTTATTTAACAAAAAAAACTAATTTTTTAATTTCGACTAAAAAGGTAAAAATCATAATTTAAAAAAAAAAAAAAATTAAATGTGTTTATTTTTGAAATAATTCATTTATTATCGGTAATAATAATAAAATAATAATAAACAGAGAATTAATTTATTACTTATTAGCACGTCATTTTAAATAAAAACGTTTCAAAAAATAGCTTTGTATTTACGTTTTTGTTTAGCATTTTAAAACACGTTAAAATTATTTGTTTTTATTATTTTTATCGAATTAAATAAGAATGTTTATATCAAATTATCTAAACAGAAATTGGATATTATTAGAAATATTCGTGATATTATTGAAAATTAAATAAAACTTTTCAAATTATTTGTCGGTATTTCGTGCCATTTCGAATTCGATTATAAAATGATAAAAACAAAATAAAACGTTTTGAGTGAGCATAAGTTTAATAAAATTCAAATGAAAAGTGTTGATAGGCCTTTTTGTTATGTTAAAAAAAACAATAATTCAATAATAATAGTGATTCTTAATTAAGTGAATATTAACCGTGTTAAAGTAATTTTGTGTTCGATTTAAAATTCCCACTCTTTAAATCGTAAACAATGGCGCGAATTTTTAATATAAAATACAATTAATTAATTGATATCTTTAAAATTTTCTGTTTATTAATTATGCCCTATGGTAGATACTACCAGAGGGTATATTAGTTTTGTCACTTCATTTGTAACATATCGAAATAATCGTCATAGAAAGGTTTTAAGGGTATGATCGTGTCGGGAATCAAAAGTTATATCGATTTATGCATGTCCGTCCGTCCGTGAGCAAAATCTATCCAGCGGGGAGCGGAGTTATTAAGCAAAAATCAGGGTGACCAGAAAGTTTTGTCGTTTTTTGTTTATGGTTTTTCGGATTTAATTGGAAAATTTGTGAATCAATTTTTTTTAAATTAATTATAAATAGACGATACCATGTTAAATTTCAGTCAAATCGGTCCAAGGATAGTGGAGAAAGAAATAATCCTAGGAGAAATTAACCCTCTTTATAAAGTTTTGTTGATGTACTTTAAAAACTAATATACAGATTTGAATAAAATTTACAGATTAGACTTATGCTGTCAGGGTCTAGGTTACCTGCAAATTAAAAGAAATTTTTCGGCTACAGGCCGATTTAAAGTTACTATATGTTTTTAATAATATTTTCATTTACCTATTTCGTTTTTTTCGTGATTTATTAATGTTTTAATTTATATTATTACATTTTTTGTGTTAAATCTATTCAAAAATTTCAACTAAAAATGATTTATTTTAAAAGGAATATGATGTTTTTTTGTCATTTTTATAATTTATATGAAATTTTTAACTTTTCAAAATGTTTATAGGGAATAAATTAAAAATTTTTGCAACAAAATTCCGTAACACAACAACAAATTGTCATACAAAAATCGTTACATAAAAAGCATAACATAAATAGTGATACACGAAATATTACATAATCAAAATATGTGTAGAACAAATTCTAGCCCATTTCCATGTACATATATGAGTTGACTTTAGGCACAATTAGCATCAAAACATTACCGAAGATACGACAGGGCTCGAAGCCTAAATGAATCTGGAGTCTGAAAAAGCCCTAAAATATAACATAAAATACGAAGAACATTTTTCAGTACTTAAATTTTGAAATTTCACAAATAAAAATGATATACAAGTAGACTTTATTATATTATATTTGCTACAAATTTTTTCCGTAATATACAGTCTAATTGGATCTGGTATCGATTTTCAGAAAATGTGCTCCGATAATAAAGGTTTTGTGTTCCCATAAAGAGTATTTTCAAATCTCTATGCATTTTCCGAATTTTGAAAGAAAATTGATTCCTTCTGTAAGATAGTTGTAGGCGCTTGTTAATACAAATAATTAAGCTTTGAAGGGTTTAAAATAAAATTTGAAAATAAAATAGTATTTGTATTGTTTTATCATAAGAGTTTATGACAAGAAATTTACAAGAATATCGGTGAATTTGTTTAGTATACATAATTTAAGTAATACTATATAGATTGTTAGCAGTTGAGAGATCTTCAACTCCATGGTTTGCTCTTCGAGAATATTTAATTAAAACCCTGCAAAATATTGTTAATTTATATCAGACAGGTGGTTCGATTAATTATGTATATGTTGTTATATAGAATCTCTGATAGGATATTATTTAGAGGCCCAACTAATAGATTTGACTGTAGTTTTACATATATCCAATTTATTCTTACCATTCATAAAGAGTGTCGTTTCTAAACCGCACTCAATTCATGTTCTCATTATGAAAAATCACGTAATGTTATTATTAAATAAAATTGCATTCATTGACGAGACACACATTTTTTCTATTTATTAATTTTAATAATAATAAATGTATTTAAATATTGAAAAGAAATGCAAATAAAAAAAAGCTTTACATTAATAGTAACCTGTGCGGTATTGTATTGTATTGTACACTTTTTATATTGTCATGCTGTCCCCTAAAAATGGTTGAAAAGCTTTGGATTAGCCAATGTTTTTTGACGTAGAGCTGCTCATATAATAGTAATTTTAAAAGCACGTCTAAACCAAACAAGCAATCAATTGTAGGGATTTTCATTCGCTAATGTTCCCACTCACCAAGGATCATCAGAGTGAAAATCATGATCGCTAGTGCTCACTGAGCCATCCGCATCAACTGAGCATTCGCAAAGAACTTATTTTCAACTTGTTCGTGCAAATGAACTAAAAAAGAAGGTTCGATTACGTATTATGTAACTAAAACTCTTCTCCATAGGCTCTGAACTCCACAAGTGAAGCAATTGATAACTTCGGAAATTACGCGATTTATATTTTAAATTCCAGTCTTAAAATACACGATATACAAATTATTACAAGTAAAAAAAGCAATAATTAAACCGGATATTATACGTGTGATAAGAATTTTAATAAATTTTTATGTCATTCAAATTCAAGCTGATTTTAGTTATAAAAATATTACGTAATTATTAAAAACTTATAGCTTTACGATTGTCTCGTAAAGCAATATTTTATTGGACATTTTCCTGGAGTGGAATTGTGTATCTCGATCTGAATCCACTCCAATCGAAAATGTATATCAAATGGCTATGCTTTTTAGATTTGATTTAGTCTCAATCAGATTACATGATTCAACTCCTGAATAGACTCCATCCATCCTTCCAATATTAGGCTTAGTTATCAGAATAGAATTAGCAAGTTTAGATATCTCTGTTGCCATAATTTCCTTCGTATAGTTGTGAATTTGTATATTTATATAGCGAAATGATAAACAGTATCTGTATCAAATGAAAACTAGATAAATTGTTAAATGTAAACTATACTATGGTATGGGTAACAAGCAAAACTTTGATCATGGTATTTATTTTCCGTACTTCGAAATCATAAACTGCTTAAATAAATTAAACTACATAGTTTACAAACTAACATTTATCAGGTTTAATTTGCCTTAATAATTTTATAGAAAATTTGATTTTAGTGGTACACGTACACAACATGTATTATAGTTTAAAATCTGTCATAACTTAAATGATAAGCTTTATCATGATTACAGGTGTATGGTATTAACATACACGATAATTCCAACTAATCTTGATTAGGTTCCAGATAGTATATAACTAATTAGGTCTCATATTTTTTTGTTATCAAAACTTGATTTATATTCTGTGTTAATTATAATTCGTATTTAAATACAATAAAAGCACTCACTATTGTATCGTTAAAAAATAATTGATTGAATAATATAAGAACAAGAAAAGAACGTATCAATATTATTATATTTGTTTTGGTTTTACAATAATCTAAAATTTTGATTAACATTTCTTTATTTTGTTTTTTTATAAATTTCAGATCACGTTCTTTTTTAAAAAATATAAAAAGAAAATGGCATTCCATAAGTTAAATAAACTAGTCATATTGTTTGCAATATATTTAATAATAGATCAAACAATTGCTGCACCAGTAGTTATTAAAAAATCGGAAGATTTCGACTTAATTATATTACATAACAATGATATGCACGCTCGGTTCGAACAAACCGGTGTAAATAGTAATAAATGTGCTCCAGAAGATGTTAAAACTAATAAATGTTATGGCGGTTTTGCGAGAACAGCACATGAGTAAGTATATTAACTATTAGTATACTATAGTACATTCTAAAAGTACTCGAAAATGTAAATAAATTGGATGATAACCTACCATAATCCATATTTTGGAGGAATCTATGAAAAAGTGAAGCTTCTTGCCAAATTTCGGCTCGAAATTTCCATGGAAAATATATATGTCAGAAAAAAAATATCAATTTAAATATTGTTGTTATAAGATTTTATATTTAAAAGTAAAATAACTTCTTTTTTCACAATTATAATATATTGTATTACGTTTTTTCATTGTTTTTTAGAATCAGGAAATTCCGTGAAGAAGCTAAAAAACCCAATGGAACTCCAGTTTTATATTTGAATGCCGGCGATACTTATACCGGAACACCTTGGTTTACAATCTTTAAAGATAATATTACTGCTACTTTCCTCAATTTACTTAAACCAGATGCAATTGTAAATCTTTATTTTTTCTTACTAATCATAAAATATACTAATTATAATTATTACTTTTTATCGTGTAGTCACTTGGAAATCATGAATTCGATGAAGGTGTTGAAGGGCTTGTACCATTCCTAAATGAAGTTGATTTTCCAGTTTTAACATGTAATCTTGATTTAAGTAAAACACCAACTATGCAAGAGACAAAATCATTGAAAAAATCAACTATTTTCAAGATAAACGGCCATAAAGTTGGTGTTATCGGTTATTTAACGCCGGATACAAAAAAATTAGCAAAACCAAATACTGTCGTATTTTTAGAAGAAGTCGTTTCAATTAAGTAAGTGCTAAAAAAAAAAAAACAATGTAATACAAATTATTAATTTAAATACTTTATTTAGTGAGGAAGCTGAAAAACTTAAAAAGGCCGGTGTAAATATTATCATTGCTCTTGGTCATTCTGGTTATGAAACAGACAAAAAAATTGCTCATGATTGTAAAGATGTTGATGTTGTTATTGGTGGCCATACAAACACATTTTTATATAACGGTGATAAACCTGATATTGAAGTTCCCGAAGGACCATATCCATATGTTGTTAAACAACCAAGTGGTAAAGAAGTTCCTGTTGTTCAAGCTTATGCATATACAAAATATTTAGGACATTTAAATTTGAAAGTAAATAATCTTTACTTAGTTTCTGAATAATATGATATTAATTTTCTAAAATCTATTTCACAGTTCGATTCAGAAGGTAATCTTAAACATTGGGATGGACAACCAATTTTATTGAACGGAACAATACCACAAGACTCTGATGTTTTAAAATTACTCGATAAATATCGTAGCAATATAACTGAACTCGAAGAAAATATTATTGGTAAAACAAAAGTCATGTTAGATGGCCGAAAAGAAGTATGTCGTGTCAAGGAATGTAATTTAGGAAATTTAATAGCTGATTCTATGATTTATGCTCGCGTTAAAGAGTTAAAAGATGGTAGTCCAGATGGTTTTTGGACAGATGCCGCTATTGCATTTGTTCAAGGCGGAGGTAAAATACTTTTTTTTTTAATCAAAACATAAAATTTAAAATTTTAATAATCCTATTCCTCTTGTAATAGGTCTTCGAGCATCAATTGATAAAACTCTTGACGGAGCAATCACGAAAAATGATGTTATATCCGTTTTACCATTCGGTAATATACTTCAAATCATTGAAGTAACTGGTCAAGATATTCTTGATGCACTTGAAGTATCTGCTTCGAAATTTGATCACACCGATTCAAATGGTGGATTTTTACAAATGTCTGGTGTCCAAGTACGTTATAATATCAGTAAACCAGTTGGTTACCGTGTTACAAAGGTTGATGTTCGCTGTGCGAAATGCAAAATTCCAGAATATTCAAAATTAGATGATAAGGAAAAATATAAAATTATTGTCCCGAAATTTTTATTAGAAGGCGGTGACGGTTATGCATTTCCACAAGAAAAAAAAAATATAATAGAATTACAATTAGATGATTTGAATGCTGCCGTCGAATATATCCATAAAATTACCCCACTTTATCCCAGTACAGAATGGCGTATCAGTTTTGACCCAGCATATGTACCAGACGAAAAAGAAAAACCAGAAGACCCAAAACCAAAACCAGATCCAACGAAAGTACCAGGAGGCCATAATAGCAGCGCAAATATTGTTGGATCGAGTGTACTTTTAATTTTAGGGATAATAATTAACAAATTGTATTAAACTATTTTATTAAATTAGAGAAATTTTATAGAAATTCTTTTGTTTTTCATTATTTTTAAATGTATCAAATCTTTTTAATTTATAAAAGAAAATAGAGGACTTATTGATTGACATTTAAGAACTTGTGATTTAAAATTTTTTTCAAGTTCCTAAAATTGATCAATACTATGTTTCCATCTCCCTCAAATCTCGCAATTTTAACCACAAGTACTTCGAGGTACACCCAAAGAAAAAAATTGGAAATCAACAAGTTCTCGCTACTAACATTGGGTTCCAGGACCTATAAAATTACAGCTTTGAAATGGAAACTGTTTGTAAATTTTAAATAGACTCAATCGCCAAAACCATGGAAATTTGTACTTATATCTAGAATTTAATAAAAATTAGGAAGACCGATCATAAAATTTAGTTCTCTAAAAATATAAAAGTGATCCCCAAGTTTTTTCTTTGAGTGCATTTACCTATTATTAGAATTTTAACCGAATTTCTTACGGTCCTCCTTAAATAATAATACAAAATAAAGTTAATAGTTTTACATATCTAACCAACATTCCACCGATATTGGCTGATAACAAAGCTAATGCTAATTTGCATAAGTCTAAAATATCCAATATAGTTATTTTGTGGAAAGATCGAATCCGTATGGTATTTTCAGATGAAATGGAACCATTATTATTATTATTTGCATATCTTCTGAGAACTATAACAGTATCTGCAATAAATTTGGATTACTTGAAATTCGCAAATTATATACTATTTTATTTTTATAACGATTACGAGAAATAAGTGAATTATTGGAATTTTGGCACTAAACATTTATTGAACGTCACGAAAACTAATCCAAAGAATCTAGTAATATATTTTAAACAGCAAAATAAATTGAAAATCAACTTTTGCAAAACATTTTTTAGGACAATATCTTATAAAACCGGTAAAGAATTCAAGTTTTCATAATTTGATCACAATTTTCTAGAAAATATCAACGTACGATCGTTCTAGGAAATATCAATGCATAAGTTGTATAATACTTACGTCGTTATTAATCGTTCCAGGAAATAGTTGTGCAAAATAGTGATAACTCGTCATTGCAGAAAAAACCAATATCCAAATATGGTACATACGTATGAAAAGTTAGGAATCCTGTGTGCTTTCACAGATTGCGGAAGGATCGAGAATCCTTATTCTTACGGTTCATTTACATATAACCACCGTAAAAAACTATCTGACACTTGAGAAATATTCAACTTTCGCATAAAACTCTTTACATGAATAAATCGCAAAAGTAGAAATTCCGCGAATAAATGTCAGATGTAAATGAAGCCTTATACATAAACGAAAGAATATTTCTCGCATAATTTAAACTAAAATTTTTTGAACAAAGAACAACTTAAACAAATTCATTAAAACTAAATTAACAAATCAATAAGAAATAAAATAATTTTTATTTGCATAATGAATTCGGCAAATTGTAATAAAAGTTGCCACACTGTCTGCTCACACCAGGACATTACACCCAGAAAAATGACCCAGGTCATCATAAAAATCATCAGATAATACAAATTGGGTGAATGTTTTACAAATATGTATTTCCATGTGGTCTGATCTCTTTCTTTTGTTAAACCGGTTTTCTTTTGCAATACACGATGATCATTATTTAATTCCACGAATTATTTTGTATAAAACGAAAACGAAAACCAAACAAATAAAGTTATGGTATATAACTACATAAATTTTCGTTCTGTAATCAGTGTTTATAACCTATTCGGAAGGAACCAAACGACGAAAGAAATGTTTTCCTCAAAAGAATCAGCACATTTCTTATAGAAAAGTTGCTTCTGACGAATTGCTTCTTTTTGAAATATGTTGCAGTTTTAACGGTTCAGAATAAATATCTTGGAAAATCAATCTGAACTTAATACCGCAGACCAAGGGTGTCCAACCTTTTTGTTTCCCTGGGCCACATTGGAAGAAGACATGGTGTTTTGGGCCTCATAAATCCATATCATAAAATAAATGTAATACTTGGCATTGAAGTTGAGAAACCAAAGCGTCAATATATGGTTAGATTGACGTGGTTGCAATTCTCAAGCAGTTCTCAAGGTATTCATCCAACACGTTGGTTCTAATTTTACACTTAGTATGTTTCATTCTTCACATAAGCCACCAGGTGACAAGCAACAGAACAGTGTAGCTGAGCGAGTAACGCAAATAGAAAGACAATTTACTACATAACGAAAGAGCTTTCTGTTCTGGTCCTGTTTCTGTTGTTTGTCACTTGGTAACTTTAGCACGAGAGCGCACACAACACACAAATCATTGCTCAGAAAAATGGACATGCTTCAGTAGCTTTGAATATTTTCGGGCCGCATTGATACTTGGCTTGGGCCGCGGGTTGGACAGCCTTGCCGTAGACATATTACACGCTTTAATCTAGTCGATTATTTTTTAATCGAGAATTGTGACACATTTGGTTTTTCTCAAAGATTTCTATAAAATCTTTTTATGGTTAGGAAATTTTTTGGAAATAAAAAGAAATTATTTATGAATATCCGAAAATCTAAAACCTAAAAGAAAAGATTTATAAATGTTATATTTTTTAAAAAAAGAATCATTTTCTTCAAAATACAACAAATTTGGAGCCGCCAAATTCAAATCTGTTTTTTTAATCTACGTTTTCTTCTTACTTTTTCTTTTGAAGGCTTATATCTATAAATATGAGCGGTATTACTAGATATAAAAGCTAAAGCTTTAAAGCTTTTCACAATCAGAGGGCGAAAGTTCTCAATTATTCAATAATTGAACTGAAAATACTCAATTAACTGTCCTCAATAATTGAGAAAATCTGGCCCATTATCGAATTTTAATCGAGAATCGTGAGATAATGTAGATTATCGCTGCTAATATGTCTTTAGTATAAAATGTTATAGAGACATGCAGTCCTGAAATCATAGAATCCAAAGGTCAATTTGCATCGAGGAGGCATAAAAACTTCCTAAAAGTGTGAACGATGTATTGCTTATTCCAAAAATCGATTGGCATAAAAAGTACCGCAAACACTAAAGTCAACAAAATATTTTACAAGTGGCCTCATACATTTTATACATCATCTCAGCTATGTCGCATATAAACTTTAATTGAACTATTTTACTCTCAAACTTAAGAAGATGTTTCGATACTATAAACTGAACTTAAATAATAGACTACCAAAAATACGATAAAAATTGGCTACTATAAAGTGCTGTTTCAATTCATGAACTTTTCAAATTGCCCTAGTAACACGGCTTGGCATACAAATTGAAGCCAATATAATTTTATAAAAGCTCCATTCGATTTGAATATTATTTGAATTTAAAAGCTTTTAGGTATGTTATCGTCTGTGTTCGTATTTAAAAATTCAATATAAATGCCTTTCATAATAAAATATGATTTCAGAGTATTTAAATTTAAAATTTAAGTTACATTTTCTTTACTTTGCCTAAACTGAATTATTTTGGATACAAATTGGAATTGAATTACCGAGTTTCCAACACTGTTTTATAACCGGTTTAAACTTAAAGACTTAATTAAATTGGTCTTTTATTTCTTTTAGTACTGACGGAACCGCGGAACTCTAGCAGTTAATCATTATTATTTTGTATCTCGGAGTTCTTTGTGATTCACTCTCTCATTGCCCTATCAGCATCTCGAACTGATCTTTGGCTTGACTTCAGTGATAATTTTGTATTTTTTCTAGTTTTCTGGTTACAAAAGTTAAGCGGGGGAAAGTTCTAAAAACCATCAGAAAAAGAAAAAAAAAATTACCAAATCAAATTTCAATATAATATGATAATGATTTGATTAGAAATATTTTATTTGGTATTTTTATTGGACAAATATGAACGTATTTAAATAGAATAAATCAAAGGAAATTTACTACAATATTATTTTCAAAAGAAAATACGCTGCTCTCGTTTATTTTTCATTCAGTAAACCGGTGTCGCCCAAAACGAGAAGTTTGTGTAAAGCATAAAATAAATATTCAAAAATAAATCAAATAGTTAGTGTATTTTTTTTTTGGTTTTTTAATGAAATTTGGTGGGCGATTTTATTATAAAATATAATACAAAATTGTAAAAAGAAAATACTAGTAAGTTTTTGTTTGGCCAAATAAACAATTAAGTTTTTAATGATCACGAAAATAGATGAGAACTATTTAATTGATTTGTTCCATTTCTAGTTTTTATAGTTTTTGTAATTTCTATAAGATTATTATATTTTTAATAGAATTACGCTGTTCTTTTCTTTGAGACGATCATAACTTTTATTATCACTTTGTTTGCTAAATTAAAAGTTAATTTATTGATAATAACTACACAATAAAAAGTGTTCACAAAAGATTTTGTTTATCTTTTATCTTGAATAAATATAATTCTTTTTTTGAGATGTTGACATTGAAATTTTGTGCTCGCGTTTTTGTGCTTCAATTAACTGAAATTCATATTTTTTTGCATAAAAACTGAATAATACAATATTTCACATATTCTTAATAATAATTTCGGTAAAAAGTCATCGATTTAAAGAAAGTTGTGTTATTCATTTGTTGATATTCTAATTCTAAAATTAGATTATAGTTTTTATTATACAAAATACTTAATTTTCGTGCTTCAAATCAAATATACAGTAGACTCCATAGAAAACTGTCCACAGAGTGGTTTATTATATTCTAGCTAGACATATCTCCGATTTTAATGATCATTATTGCTCAATCGGTCATTAATGCTCTAGAAGACAGATCTCCGATTTGAATTACAATAATTATTATTTAATGATACTTGAATAATAATTAATAATTAATTAATGTGTAATGAAAATTAAAAAATTTATGAAAATTTTGGAATGACACGAATAATGATCATTGTGGAAAAAAAGAAGATGTATCATGTGTCATTCAGAAGTATCATTAAATAATAATTATTGTAATTAAAATCGGAGATCTGTCTAGACTCTAGAGCAGTGTTTCCCAACCTTTTTTGTGCCATGCCCCACCTTAGCCTTTCTAAAATTCTTATGCCCCCCCCCCCTATATAACATACATAATTTTTAATATTAAAAAATTGAATTGTTCACTTAAGAAACTAAATTTGGCAACGAAATCTAGCATTGCATTTAAATGGCCCGGAGCGAAAGGGTTAAACTCGTGTCATGTCCACATTCGAATTGCCCCCCTTAACAATTAAATTGCCCCCCTGTGGGGCATGGGCCCCACGTTGGGAAACACTGCTCTAGAGAGTATAAGGATGCCGATTTCAGTTCGAAATTTTCGATAATCGTTAGTTAGTTTTATTTTTTTATTTACTACTTTAAGTAATTATGTAAAAAAAAAAAACTTTTTATTGTAAAGTCTCAAATAAATGAAATGAAATGATAATCGATAGTTGGAAGAAGTGGAATATCGACTTTTTGACCGATTTTGTAATGCCCGATTTTTTAGTAGATCGATCTATTTTGAAGAAATCAACCTCTAAATAATGAAAAACTTTTTAACAAATCCAATCCGATGGTTTTCGAGTCATTCGACTCAAAGTTTATCCTTATATAGAAATACTTTCCGGAAAATTTCAGATAAGATTTTAATCTCAATTTGTTTCTTTGTATGATTGATTGGAAATTTTCATCAAATGAGGAGGTCATAGCTGCTGTATATGGTTATTCTGCGCAGACCTCGATGAATTGATTTAAAAAAGGACAGAATATAGTGTTAAAATCGCTGAAATAAATGTATTGTACTTGTAGAAAAATAAGAAACCAATTGTTTCTAATCCACGTACTTTTCAAATCGTTCTCCAACTTTTTTCTTATCTAACTCATAAATCGTCAAGCATAAATTTTTAAATATTGTGAAAAAATTCATATAAATCAATCTCTTCGAATCTTTTCATCCCAATCTTTTGATGGATCAATCTTTGACTGATTGATTGAAAACGATCCAAGCACCTATATACCATATACATTTAGTACTATCTTTTAAAACAATTTAATAATCAATTTTCACTCATATTTTTCCTAACAATTTCTAATAATACAAAATAATTTTATTTTTCTTTTAGATTGAAATATGGCATCAAAGAAAATTCTATCTTTAGTGATATTTTTAGTAGCCTTTTTGAATTATGGATATTCAGCACCACTAAATGATTTCTCTGATTTCCAACTTATCGCAAATCAACTTGCACGGAATAAAACAAATTTAGTTTTAGCTGATTCATCTGGATTTGAACTTATTATACTTCATAATAATGATATGCATGGACGATTTGAACAAACCTCAGTAAATAGTAATAAATGTAAACCTAATGATGAGGCTAATAAGAAATGCTATGGAGGATTTGCTAGAACAGCACATGAGTAAGTTAATATTTTTTGTTATTAAAACTTTTTAACAAGTTCAAGTTTCAAGTAGCTTCAGAAGAAGCTACAGATTAATATATATGCCTCGTATACATGAAGAATCCAAACCAGTACGAAACGGAATTGATTTTACTCGGCTACAGTTGGACTTAATTTGAACTCGATATTCCCACTATGTCTATGCGTAAATAAGTTTCGATCTAATTTCGACTCGCCATGCGTACGTAGTTATAGCTTATAATAACTGGTATTAAAACAATATCTCAAATTAGGGCCTTGCACTCCTATCTAGTTTTTAGACCGGCAATATTTTTTATATAATTTATTTGCGCCTTTTATGGTTTATGAACCATTATTGTCCGAGTGTTAACAACGTTGTAGCCATCGTCAGTAGCGATAGTACTACCAAAACCAGACACCATACAATCCAGCTTGGATTCAGTTCTGGTACACATTTTCGGTCTGCGAGCAATATATCTGATTATTAGTGTTTTGAAAAAGACTCTGTGTGATATAAAAATACATGAATTTACACTCTTTTTTTTTTTGTTTACAAACATAAATGACGAGATGCATTTCTTTGCGAACGGAGAATGGTATTATATTGTATATTTCTTGGTACTACTCATGAATCATTCGAGAGATATCACAATTAATCGTCGGAAAAACCGCGATCCGAGAAATACTTACAGTTAATATATATTTTCCATGACAAGATTTCACAGTACCAAGTGACAGTTTTAGTTCCAAATAAAATGACTCTTTACTTTCACTTTGAGTAAAGCTAAATTCGGGAGCTGACTGTTTTTTTGTTTAAAACTTCAACAATGAACAATTTTAGAATTATTTAAAATTTAATATTTTTCCTTTTATTTGCAGAATTAGAAGAATCCGTGAAGAGGCTAAAAAACCAGGTGCTACACCAGTTCTATATTTGAATGCTGGCGACACTTACACTGGAACCGCTTGGTTTAGTATTTTTAAAGATAAAATTGCTACAAAATTTTTAAATATTTTACAACCTGATGCTGTAGTAAGTGAAATGATTTCTATAGTTTTCAATTATAAGTAAAATTTTACTAATTGCCTTCAAACAATTTAAAGATCATGAACACGCAATAAGCCGAAAATAATTGTTTTTATATTTTTTCCGCGAATACCAAATTAGATGTAATGACTTTGCTCGTCTCGAAAAAAGTATAAAGCCCTGTCTAAATCAAGATAATGCAAACTATGAAACTTTAACCGTGTCTTTTTTGGCCATGAAATTTTAGGCCTTGCAAGTTTTTAACATTTATGAAATTATTGATAGAAACATTCAAAAATTTAATTACACCCAAAAAAATGTATTTAAAAGTATGCATTTTATAGCGTTATTAATTTGTTCTCATTTCTTTTACAGTGTCTTGGAAATCATGAATTCGATGAAGGTGTTGCAGGTCTTGTACCATTTTTGAACAGTGTAAATTTTCCAGTAGTTGCAGCCAATTTAGATTTAAGTAAAACACCGGACTTGTTAGCAGCGAAATCTTTACAAAAATCGATTATTCTTAATGTCGAAAGACATAAAATTGGGATAATTGGATACTTAACACCAGATACTAAAAACTTTAGTTCTCCAAATGATGTTGAATATTATCCGGAAATAGATGCAATAAAGTATGTATTTAGAAGTTCAATTTTAAAATTCCAAATTTTAGAAAATGTACCTAATTTTTTATTTTGTTTTGTCCTTTTAGCAAAGAAGCTAAATTACTCAAAAAAGATGGTGTAAACATTATTATTGCTTTGGGTCATTCTGGATATATGGAAGATATTAAAATTGCACAAAATTGTCCAGATATTAACATTGTAATTGGTGGGCATAGTAATACATTTTTGTATTCCGGTAAACAACCTGATGCTGAAATACCTGTTGATGAATATCCAAAAGTTGTGGTCCAATCGAGCGGTAAAAAAGTCTTAGTGGTTCAAGCTTATGCTTATACAAAATATTTAGGATATCTTAAACTTCAGGTGAACTTTCAAAACAATTAACATAATTACAAACAAATAATAATTAAATATGGTGTTTATAGTTTGATAAAGATGAAAATCTTTTGGGGTGGTCTGGAAATCCAATTCTATTAGATTCAAGTGTTCCACAAGATCAAGATATTTTAGATGTTCTCGAGATTTTTCGTCCTAATATTACCGCTATTGAGCAGAACATAGCTGGAGAAACCAGAGTTTTTTTGGATGGAACAAAACTATCATGTCGAAAGGGCGAATGTAATTTAGGCAATTTAATAGCAGACTCGATGATATTGGCTCGTGTTAAAGAACTTCCAGATGGTACCACAGAAGGTTATTGGACGGATGCAGCAATTGCAATTGTAAATAGTGGTGGTATGATTTCTTTTAGTATTTTCTTGAAGAAAAATAGTTTACGAATATTAATTCATTTTAGGACTTCGTACCTCAATTGACTTACATTCCGATGGTCTTATAACACATAATGATCTCTTGGCGGTTGTACCTTTTCATAATAATCTATATATTGCTGAAATAACTGGACAAACTATACGGAATGCACTTGAATTATCAGCACAAAAATTTGATTTGAACGAATCAAATGGCGGTTTCTTACAAATGTCTGGTATTCAAGTTACTTACGATATGAATCGAGCAATTGGTGAACGTGTTATAAAAATTTTAGTACGTTGTGCTGCATGTTCTGTTCCACATTATATCGAATTAAATAATTCTGAAAAATATAAAGTTATAATGCCATCATTTTTATTACGTGGCGGTGATGGTCATACATTTTCGAATTCTCCAAATCCATTAGAAAATGCTTTAAAATTAGAATTAAATGATTTTGCTGCTGCTTATGATTATGTTAAAAGTAGAAGTCCATTATATATTGGCACACAGGGACGGATAATTATTCATACGGAACCAGTTGCAACTGCCGCTTTTACTGGCGGTAGCTTAAAAACTGCTACATTAAATGTTTCGTTAGTTCTTAGTAGTTTATTAATATCTTTGAAATATTGGCTATAATATAATTGTATAGAAATAGATATTTTTTAATTTAATAACTAGCCATCCGAGTCGAAATACGGTTTTATAAACAAAATAGAATTAAAATTAAATTATTTTAATTTTCTTTTTAAAAAAATTACTTAATAAAATAAAATTATATTTCGTAAATTCTAGTATTTTTAATAAATTAATAATATAAATTATTTTATATTAAATTAAGAATAAAAATAAATAAATTATAAATTGCAAAAAATTTCGATTTCTTTTGAAGATGTTTGGTTTGAAACTTGGCTAAAGAAAAATTTCCCTTCTATCAGTGTTTCTCAAAATTATAACGAATTTTATATAAATCTTTAAATTCAAAAAGAAACGTTTCGTTTAATTAAAGTTTATATTAAAATCGCTTATGTTTAAACTATAATTTGTAGTTAAACAATTATAAGTTAGAATAAGAATAATTGTAATATATGATATATTATAACAAATAATAATAAAAAAATTTTAATTTAAAAAATTAAATTCTCGGAAAACATTACTGAAGAAAATAATGAAAGCTGAAAAGTTTGATGAAAACAAAAATATTCAATTTATATTTATTAGCATTTGTATTATTAATTCAGGGTTGCGTTCACTCACCAACAAAATGTAACTAAAAGCGAATAAAAGTTATACTTTGGCGTTCACTGCGTACCAATATTTAACTACGATGACGTCTTTACACCAAAAGTGTTCAGTGGTTGACACCGGTGTGGATTTGAGTAACTTAAGGGGCGTAGTCGATTATTTTCATTTCTATTTCGTCAGTTAGATTTTGAATTCTAAACAGTTTTTTTTAAATCCATTATTTATTATTTATTATTTGGCAAATTTATAGAAATGTTATAATTTTAGTAATAAGTTTGTATTTAATTCTTTAAAGTCTATTCGAACAAAATTTTCATTGTTAAATGTATAAAAAAGTGAAACCATAAAATATGTTTTTTATATAAAAATGTTTATGGACTTAAATTAAATATTAAAAATAAATAGATTTCATGGAAATAATTTTAATAATTATAGTACATTAATTAACCTATAAATGCGACATTGATATTTCGAAATGACACTAATTGACTGCGACTACAACTACGATCGTTCACTCGCAACAAACTTACTTTTTTCGACACCGACTTTTTTGACATTTATTTACACTGACTTTTATTTACACCGGTGTGGTCGAGTGAACTTAACCCAGATGATGATCTAAAAACCGCAAATCAGGGATTATGATTTTATTTGAATAAATAAGAAGTCAAGGAAATTAGTATTTATAAAAAATTCATTCTAGAAAGATATTTCCTATACCCAGAATCAAATAATTGTAAATATTTTTACTGATAATTTCTCTTCCATCACCCTGCTCGCCCGGAGGATTTAGGATTTAGAAATTTTAGAAATACAATATATTGCTAATTCAGCCTTAGAAATTCAATAGCTATAAATGTGCCATTTGGAAGACATTGCAGTTAAATTCATTTTAAACATTTTTGGAGGGGATTTATTTAAGATTCTGAAATTATTATACAAAATATTCAGATGCCACAAAATGAAGGACTGTCAGACGAAGAAAAGACCAAGTTATGCGTAAATCCTTTTGTTATTTAAAAAAAATGTTGGCTTCTGAACGGATCAGTTTTTCCACTGCATATAAAATAATAGTCGAAAATGTGGTATAAAATTTCGTCTATCATATAACCTTTTTACCTAGACGCAAAGTCGAGTAGAGATTGAGTTAGGATCAGATTAGTAAGCCAACGTTCTATGAAATTTTATTAAGTTAGAAATCCATCGACCTCTTACAGAGAGTAAGCAGTAGTAGTAGTAGAAGTAGTAGTAGTAGATTTGGATCTAGATTTGGCGAAATGTAGCAAAATCTCGGGATTTGAGGGAGATGGAAACATGGTATAAGTTTGTTCCAAGAACTAAATTATTCGCATATCTGGAGTGAAATCGTGTAATACGATTGTGACTAAATCGAAAAAACATTGTTACATTTTCGATACGATTTAGACCAAATCGAGTTACACAATTGATCAAATTGTCCCTGATTTACTGTATTTTCCAAACAAAAATTTTATTTTGTTAAAAACGTTCAAACTTCGTTAAATCAGCGAGATTATTTTTTAAAAAATATTATTAGTATGAATAACAAACAGAAAACAAGAATACATAACAACTAAAACTAAAAATATTAACATCTAAAAATAAAATTCAAAGTTAATGAACTCTTTTTTGTTTTGCTATTAATTTTATCTTAATATATTTTGTTTTTAATGTTGTCCAAAATAATAAAAAAAAAGTTATTATGAAGATAATTTGGATGAAGGAGTCGGAAGAGGTTAATGAAAAGTGGTAGCCAGGTAACTTATGAAAAAAAAAGAAGTTTAACAACCCAAGCCGCATTTATTTTGCATTCGATGACACCAATGATGATGGTGCCCTGATCTTTGATGAGTTTTATTGAATTAAAATTCTGAAGAACTCGTGCAGAAATTCTGTTTTTTTTTTATATTGTATTTCTAGTAATTTAAATATTCTTGTTTTTAATTTTATTGACAGATAATTTTATATTAAAGTAATTCGTAAATATAACCAGAACGGAAGTTCATATAAAACGTGATACAATTAGAAACGACTCAGTGGATATAAGAAATACAGGGTGAGGCGAATAAATTAATGCAGAGTATTTTATTGAAATTAACAAAACAGGATTTTAAGCAAATCACAGATAAGTTTTAGATACGTTTTCTTAGCCAAGTGATAGGTGAACAAGCTGTCCGCAATACTGCAAATCAATATTTATATCCGAATAGAATAGGAATAAAGCTTTGTGGTGGAAAAAATTGCTATCTCCGGATTTTAATGCATTTTCATGATTTGATGTCCTGTGACTTCGAAAAATTGTCTACCTATGTCAATATTTAGTTTACACGATATCTCTCGAACATGTTATTAGGCTCAATTGAATTTTAGGAAATGGGTCCGTTATTATGAAGAATAGATCCATATTGTTTTTGGTTTCGATCTGGGTCGGGTGATAACAGTATTATTTATGAAATTTGAGACTTATTTTCCTGAAATTTAGAATACTTAATTTTTAGGTAATTTAATTGAAAAATTTTTAATTTGGTGAAAATCGTTGAAAGGATCTCGAAAAAGGCGAAAAAACATGTAATGACGATTAAAAATGTTTAAATTATCTTATATAATCATGAGTTACTATTTTACAGTTTTATCCAAAAGGATATATGAAAATCATTTGATTAATACAAGTCCTAATCTTTTTTTTTTAATTTAATTGAACTTTATGGTCGGAACTTTGTTCAAATCATTTCATTTTGGACAAAATTCTACAATTCTAGATCTAATAATGTGTTTATCACCATACGAATTACGGAATGCAAGAGCCTCTGACTCACATGCGTAGAGAGCTTAATTCCCATAACCATGCTTTTTATTTTCATGTGGAAAAGGGGAATTAAGCAAAAACTTCAATTAACTTTAATATTTTTTGGAATTTTTATTGTATTAGTTGTTCAGTTGGCTGCTAGGAGTACGTATCAATTTCAAAATTTTACTCATAAATAATTTTAATACGTATTAAATATTATAACATATTAATACACTAATAGACTAATTTTGCTTTTTGCATCCACCTAAAACCACTTTAATCAGGCTGATAATGCAAAATTCCCTTGTTATTTGGTTCGGGTTATGCTTCTGATAGTGATATTTATATCGCTATGGTGATGTTAAGTAAAACTCCTCTACATTTTGGGGCTTGCGATTTAAACGATATCTGAAGCATATTTTTATTATTTAGTTATAAAGTGAAGTTGATGATAAAAACATATTTTAAAAGGAACGATATCTTGGGAACTTAAAGTAGAATAATATTTATATGGAAGAAAGCATTATTCCAGTGCATGTGCAGGACTTCATATTGGAACTGATTTATGGTACATCATTATCCAAATCATGTCCGAACATACGATATTTCTATACTGCAATAGAGCATCATAGATCAGAAGAATCTACGTAAACGAAAACTACACCTCCTACTTCAATATGGATTTTTCACTCATTGTCCAGTAGCGGTAAAAAATAGTTTTAAATTTAAAGAAGTTAATAAAAAAATGTATTAAAAGTCATAATTTTTTTTATTAACTTCAAAGCTGAGGGGAACAACATGTATGTAGTTTGAGATTATAGAACAATTACAAAGTTTTACATTTTAGGGTCGACAGGAAGATGAAAAGTACACCCATACCTCGCTATACGGCCGCTCTTTATACGGCATTTCACTAAAACGACCTTTCTTAATTATAGCACTTTTTCGATTTACGGCCCCCAATGTTTCGTTATACTTTCAAGAAAAATGCTGTACATTCTGTTAACTACCTTCTGTTTAATTTCAGCTTCTCCCTTTAAGCAGCACTGCTACAAAAAAAAATTGATTCGTTATACGGCTTTTCACTTTACGGCCAGCTTTTCCGAAACGCGTCTAAGCTGTAAAGAGAGGTATGGTAGTATTCATACAGAAAGCTTGAATAATTTCATCCATCTAGTATTCCCTAGAAAAGACTTACCATATATAAAAATACCACTAAATTAGATTAAGTTTAATCTTTTCTGAAATTTAAATCGTATTTTATTGAATTATATTCTTTTTATACGTTTGAATTTGAATATTTAAATTTTTTCCAAAAATCTAGATCCGGTTCTTTCCTTTTTAATGCGATTTAAAAGTTATCAATTTGAAATAAATTGCATCAAAACATGTTTGAAAGACTTTTGGCCGAATATATTTTAAATTTTTTTGCCCATAAAAATTGCATTGAATTCCCAAAAATAACGCTCCTACAAAATTTCGCCATTATTTTATTTATTTTTCCATATTTTTTAAAATATTTTTTATGATTATTTTTTGTTTGCAATAAAAAAAATATATATTTTTTTGTATATAAAATGATAACGCTATTTTTTTACGTTATTTTTATATTCTCATGCAAATATCAATTCCAATAATAGCGTAATCGCGAATCATTATTATTATATAGCCTATGGTAGTGTACCATAGATTGGGTATATTCGTTCTGTTACTACAATGAACTCATAAAAGTAATCGACGGAGAAACACTTTTGGTACTAGCTGTGTAGAGAATCAAAAGCCACATAGATTTTTCCATGCCAGCCTATCCGCCTACACAGTCCATTCCTATTCATGATAATTCAAAAACTGGTTGACTGATTTCAATGAAATTTAGAATATAGAGTCACCATTCCTTAATTTGATTTCGTATTGTATTTAAGGAAAATCTGCAAAAAAGGAATAAAGATGTAAAGAAAAAGTCGGATGACTACAAAATTTCATCGTTTCTTTCGTCCTTTTTTCAGATATACGATAATTGAAAAATTTGTGTAGAAATTTCATTTAAATTTATTATTTTCCTTACATATATATAAATATACGATACTACATCCAATTTCAATGAAATCGGCCCAAGGGTGACGCCAAAATAAATACGTTTTAGTTAAACTTTTTCTAACCATTTTCGGTTTAAAGTTTTAAATTTGATTTGATCCGAAACAAAATTTGCAGAAAGAAACATTTAAATATTGTTGCGTGCTACCTCTTTGGTTCGATGTTAATAAAATGATAACACTTTTTATTTATGTGAATTTAGTGTATAAACTTTTATTTACAATTATTTCTGCGTTAACAATAAGTCTTAAAAATATTTGTCTATCAATTATTAATTATTACAACATTTTTTAATCACAGTTTATTCACAATGGAAAACACTATTAATCATTTTTTAATCTAATATCTTTTATAATCCCTTTGTAAACCAAGCACAAATAATCACGTTTCAAATCTCTTATGATTCAATCTCTTTCGAAGTTTGACTTCAACTGTCTCGTTTCAGCGATGTTTCTTCCTTATATACTTGGTTACTTCAAACTCGAGAATATTCTCAATATTCATTGAAACGTGTTTCTATAAATGTCAAGAAAGTTCTTTGAAAGGACCGTCAAAACGAATGTCAATGATTTTGTTGTTTCCTTAGAATGTTTGGTGGTTTTCGAGGACTATCAAACATTCTAATTTATTCCCTTTGGTTTTGTGAGAGTGAAATATAGTGCAATATCATTGGTTGTTTGATTTATATCAGATTAAATTCATTGGACCTCAAATTTGTTAACTAAACGATTCCTAAAAAATAGGTTATAAGCTGATTTTAAGTTTTCAAATAATTTTTCTTATATTCAATAGTTTGAAAAAGCCAGACTATGAGTACTAAAAAAAAAAACAAACAGGCCAAGCCCAAGAAATTTACGGCAAGAATTTGCAAATGTGATTTATATTATTTTGACTAAAATAAAAAATACTAAAAACAATCCTGGGGTCACTGGCATGACCCCAGGTGCCCTATGATTTGTAAGAAATAAGAAAATAATGTAGTTTTCTTTAATGTCGCTGGCCTCTTCAGAAATTTCTCTGATCTTCTGATTCTTGATTCTAACCAGATGGCGGGTGTTAATACAAATAATTATTGTGTATCTTTGACGCTAGTTTTATAATAACAAAAATTATGATTATTGCGCAAAAATGCACGATAATCAGCAACTTCATGTTGTTTTTATTTTAAAAGTTTGTCTTTCATGTATTTTTTATTTAACAATTTCTTTTTAAACAAGAAAACCGCATGGAATTTTCTAATGTATTTTAATTTTTGTAAGAACTTTTTTTTTTTTTTTTTTTAGAAAATACAGGGTATTCATAAATAACCAAACAGATAATCATAACGTATTATCCTTTGCTTTAAGAAACTTGAACTTTTAGCTTTGTATTACTTATCTAATATTTTCATTAGTCGCTACTTAACTGTATTTCTATAGTATACATATTGCCACTAGAGGTAGGAGCATAGCAACATACAATGCGAGCTGGGAAGCCAATCGTTAGGCCTAGGCGAAGCGCAAAGTATTAATCGATTCTAGGCCGATTCCACTCGGGCAATTCCACTCGGACAATTCCACTCGCACAATTCCACTCGGGCACAATTCCACTCGATACAATTCCACTCGGCACAATTCCACTCGGACAATTCCACTCGCACAATTCCACTCGGCAGAATTCGATTAGGGAGCAATTTAATTCAATGTATTTAACTCGCGCGAGTTAAATACATTGAATTAAATTGTTATGTCATTATTCTAATATAAATTCTAAATTAAATATAAATTACATAAGGTAAGCGAATAAAATTTTTATTTTTTTTCAATTTGACAAACTCAATTCTTGTTATTCCCGCAATAGCCTTCATATATTCTAATGGATCATAATTATTGATGTTATTTGCTACCCGAGATAAATGTTCGGAGAGATCTTTGTATTTCTTTTTTTGTGGGGCACATGATTCCGCACATGATCCTTTTGGAATTTCATTTCATCTTATTTCTTCTTAATACTTGAATAAGTTACCAAATGTTTGGATCACAAATATTAATTAGGTGGTTTACCGAATTGTTGAAACCTTCTGCAACATTATTGGTTTTATGTACACTGAAGAGCAATTTAATTCAATGTATTTAACTCGTGCAGGAGTTAAATTCATTGAATTAAATTGCTCTCTAGTTGAATTGTTATGTTATTATTCTTATATGTAAAAGAAATTAAATTGTTGCCTAGTCAAATTTTTTCGAGTGGAATTATTCCGAGTGGAATTGTGCCGAGTGGAATTGTGCCCGAGTGGAATTGTGCGAGTGGAATTATGCGAGTGGAATTGTGCGAGTGGAATCGGCCGGTTACCATATTAATCCTGTCGCAATGCCAACGAGATTTCAAACAATTTTATATTTACTTCGTTAAATTTGTGCTGTTTATTTTTCAATTTTGAGTTTTGAACAGTATTGTAAAATGATTTCAATGTAAAGTATCCATTGATAGTCAGTCATCTTGCATAGGTGTAGTTTTTTAAGCTTGATAGAACTTGCGATAGAAATAACTGTCAATCCGAGCTGTCATTCTCAAAAGGCTAGAGACCCCATTACATCCTGACAAATGCGGTTTCCACGCATCATTGGTCTTTATTTCTTTAAAAATGTGGCAAAATGTCAATCACATCGTTACCCGATCATGATCAATGGATATTTGTTCGAAAATATGGATGACGTTGATCCTGCCGATATGTGGTTTCAATAAACTGTCGATTTATTGAAATTACGATTGGCTAACATTGTTCCTGTTATTCATGGCATACGGCTGATAGTATTCGAAAAAGTGACTCAACTTTGGACTGACAGAATGCGCTTCGTCAAGAACGGTCGCGGAGGCCATATATCAAAAGTCATTTTCTAATTTTAATTAAAAGTTTTACTTTTTGTGTTATTTTTTTAAATTTAAAGTTAATCTTCATTTAAAAGTCATCCTATAGTATTTGTCAGAAAGGCAATAGTGTACTGGATGCTTAAAAGTCTCTTCGTGAAGAACATAACAACAAGACCTGACCTAAAAAGTTATTGAACTTAAACTTTTCATATACAAATCAATATATATTATTTTGGGTTAATAACTCGATTTATTAGAATCATAATTTTAAAGTTATTGATTTAGATTTTTCCTCCTTCAATAATAAGCTAATTAATTAATATTTTTATAAATTAGTTATCACAGTTTTGTTTAATTAGCATCATTGTAAACATAACATTTGTTGTGAATTCAATAAGATTTTCAAATTTTCTTATTTCGTCCTGATTTTGTGGTTCAAAAATTACGAATTATTTATTTTAAATTCTATAGGATCAAAATATCAAATCCATTGGCCCAATCTCAACTAAATTTTTCAACTATGCTTATATATTTAGTGCCCCATTATTCAGGTATTCGAATTCCTGTCTGAAATTGATCATCTTCATGAAACTTTCAGAAGATGAATGGAACTACGATTATGACGGAAGAATAGATAAGTTTGTGGGCAATTATAATAATATTCACTTAGAAACACTCTGTATATATACTAAGTGATAATTTTATAAGATTCATCATTTTATACAACAATTAATGTAAAAATTTCTTTAAATAAAAAGCGAAAATCTTAGAATTTGACATGATCTGAAAGGTAACAGGAGATAAAAAAAAAGCTAAGAATAGAAGAAAAAACAACACTAAACAACAGCAACATTTTTACATATCAACATTTTTACAAGGGTCAATGTACCAACGAAACAAACTAATAATATACATAATATACAAAATGAATATATCTATGAGATGTCTTGGAAGATTCCGCATACTTTTTTTTGTCTTTCCTAAACAATATGAACTTCTTTCGTTTTAATCAAGTCTAGAATTTTTGAGAAAGTTAAAGAAGAGGCCACGATTTTAACTGAAAACCGTATTTCTTTTGTTAACAACAAAATTGTTAAAATTCTAATGTTCCAAAAAAATATGTACATGAAAAATGCAGATTAATAAACGTTAAGTATTTCTAATTTTTTTTTTTTTTGGACATGATGTCTAAATAAAATTGATCACAAAATTCTAACCGTTTAACCAAAATGGATAAACCGACTGTCAGACCGGGTATCCATTGGGAGACCTCCATGAAAAATTCAATTATATATACGATTATTATTAGAACTATTATCGTGTGTTCTTTATTGTTGGTCAATTTTTCGTTTCTTCTATCAGTGACTGGACCTTATACGAGAGAGTTCTTCCATATCTCACCGAAGAATGATGACATAATAAAAATATAATCACGAAATAATCATAAATATTGGATTTCAGATATTTCAAAGTGGGTGTCTTGAACCGTATTATTGAAATTCAAATATTTTTAAGTTGCATTTAAAATGAGAAAAATATTGCATTTCGAAAAAAAAAACAATTTTCAAAATATCATTTTGGACAAGGTATCCCAAATTTATTATGGAGGAAATGAGTAAACTGTATTCTAAATAATAATAAAAAAAGTATATTAGTTTTATTATTAAAAAGTCTTGAAACATTATATACCACTTAAAATGTAAGAAAACATAGTGAATGGATTATTTATTAAGACATCGGGAAAATCTTTAGCGAAAAACAAGATTGAAAGGTAAATATGGATTCTTATTAAACGAGTAATATCCATATAACATCCATACAGGATATCCTTTAAAGGATAAAATTAAGTAGAAAAGATAGATCGAAATTGAATTAACTTTTTTAATTAAGAAGCAATTCAGAAAATAAGTGCTTTTCCTAAGTTAAACAATTGTACAGATAATACTATCAGTTCTTAGATCTAATGACCATATTAATTCAAAAGCTTGTGACCATTTTTCTCAAGTCATTTCATCAAGAAAGTTTATAGTTATTTATTTATAAAAATTTCAAGCCCATAGATAAAAAGTGGCATAATAAAGGCCTGTGCTAACCGAAACCGAACATGAAGTGATAAATAATAGTTAATATTTTATAGTCTACGGAGAGTCATGCAAACTTTACTAACTACACCAGAGATATGATCATTGAAGGAAAGACGTGAGTCCAAGATAATTCCAAGGCTGTTGACCTTATCGAGATAGGGAATAACAATTCCGTTCAGGATAATAGGAGCAAGCAAACTGAGGTTAAGAAACCAGAGTGGAAAATAATTGCTTGCGATTTTACTGGGTTTAGATCAAGACGATTTTCCATTGACCAGTCAGAAAGATCCTTTAAATCGTTGAAATCGCAATCTGTCTAATCACATTAGTAGTGTTATCAGCAGTTGAGGAGTGGAGTAGTTGAACATCATCGAACAGATGCATTAAAGAGTAAAGCACAAACGACGTTAAATCATTAATTACTCCAATGTTGGTGACCATAGATGTGACCGTCTGGACAAATTTTAAAGTTGTAAAAAAGAAAAAAAGCCAATCTTTTTATTAGTACTGAAGCTGATTCTTTTTTACAGGAATAATTGACTTAATTATATGTTACTAGCTGGTAACCGCGGCTTTGCTTAGGTTATTCTGAGAATATGATAGACGAATCCACGTCTTTCAAAAATATACCTACTATTAAAATTAGAGACACTTTTCTTTATTTCATAACCCACAACCTCCCATCGAGTTAAGTCATAACATATATAAAAAAAAAATAGTTAATTAAGAATTGAGGTAAATTCTAAGTTTCATAAAATTCTCCCAACTATTGACGGATTTACTCCCCAATTTTATAGACGGTTTCAAAAATGTGAATAAACAAGGGATCTGCATGTCATTTCACCAAATCTGTTTTTTGTGCGATCTTTAAATTAGAACGCTCTTACTATAGTTATATTAAATGCCCCGATGAAAATATTGGGAGTAACACCTCGCCTGACGTAAGCAAAGACCCAAATAAGAGTTAATTTCTATTGAAAATACTCAAAATAATTAAAGAACTATTGAAATAGTACATTTTGTAGAATTAGAAATTATCAAAACATACTATAGTCGGTCATTTACAGTTTATCCTATGATGTCCTTGTCTTATTCTTCTACCATTGATATTCCTTATTTGAAGAAAATTAAATTAAATTAATTTTCTTCCGAATCAATATATAAAATTTGATTTAAATGTTGCTATTTTGGAAAATACTTACAGCCAGTTAAGTTTTTTTAAATATATAGAGATCTATCGACAAAAATAAAACAGATTAAAACCGTAATAAATTAATTTAAAAAACAACTCTTTTTAATGATTCGACTCTTATAAAGCTGTTTCTTTTTATTTGATTCATCTTCAATCAATCAGAAATCTACGATAATTATCAAAACGAGGAAAAGATGTTCCCACATGTATAATAAAGCTTCCATTAAAATGAAAATATCAAAGCTGCACCCCTTTACATTAAAGAAAATAAAAACAATATTTTCGAAATTTTTAAGTATACTAATATCATGGAAACACCGTTATTTTTGTCAAAGAAATAAGCACAACAGAAAAACCAAAATTTATATTCTTAAGCCGTTACGAATCATATAAAATAATATTAAAAAGATCACCATAGAAGATCACATAAATATTAACCAGCATCATTATCATCATTGTTCATTAATTATGTCTCTTTTCCAGTGTCTTGTGTATGTTTATCGTCATTTATTTTCATTTTAAGAAAATAATAAGGAATATTATTATGTTAGAACTTTTTAAAAAAAGGAAAACTAATTTCTGTACAATTTCTATCTAATGTTTTAGAGTTTGTTTAAATTTATACTAGAACAATAAATTTTCAGGAATTATCTGAAATAATTTTCTTGTAAAACTTTGATTCCAACTTAATTGGAATTTATTAAAAAGTTTTTTAATTAGTTAGTTGTAAATGTGTAAAATTAAACTAAAAAATGTGTTAAATATTGTTAAAAACAAGAAAATGTTGACAAGATTGAGTTTAGACGTGAACCGAAACACTTGTAGTAATATTTGTAACATTTATCATTACAAGCAATCAAATGTATCTTGGCTAAAATGTCCATTGGAAGATCGTTTTCCATGTAAATTCTAACGTTACTAGAACCCCAGTAAATATTGTCAGTTATATTTAAAAAGTCCAAAAGCATTTATATGATCATTCTTTTCCAACGTATTCGTATTAAATTCCGAATTGATAAAAAAGAGTTTAAAAAATAAATGTAGAAAAAAGTTTCCGTCGTTAGGACGATTCGACCAAGGGTTCCTTCATATCGAACGGTCTAATCTAAACCAATTGAAACATTTATCTCATCTTAAGTTATTTTAAAAAAATTGTCTAGTATGACTACTAAATCCAAATTTAATTACAAATGTTTATAAAAATTTAGCGGAGATAGTAAAATAATTATCATATATTGTTTGAACTAATATAAAATATATTCTAGTCATAAATGAGTTAACCTAGGTTAACTCATTAACTACACTATCAGCTAAAAGTGTAATAAAAAGAAATATATAATATTAATTTTATGAAAATACTTATATAATATAAAATAAAGATAAAATTAACAAGCCGGAAGAATGTTAACATTAGAATTTTATATGTTGCAGAGTTTTATACATTGTTTTTTATTGGTTCATAATAAGCAATTGTAAAAACCATAATATATTATTAGATAGAGACTTATCCGCCAACTATAGTTTATTACACTTCAATAATGATGAATTTGAAAAGTGTGTATAAGAATATAGTCTCATTTTTATTGCTGCTAAACCACAAATATACTTAATACATTTCAAAATATGTAGCTTAAAAACCGTTATTTCATAAATACTACGTGTCAATATTATGTAGTAAGATATTCCATAATTATTATATGACTAGGGTCACAGTATAAGTCTTGTTACTGCTTGCCATTGTCCTTAATACTTTTTAATGATAATGGACAGCATTTCACCGTTTTGATGGAATAAAATTATACTATACCGACAAAAGAGATAGTTTTATTGCATTCTGAAAACGTATGCACCTAATATATCCATATAAATGAAAAGTGACTCTAAAGAAGATACACGAAATTGATGTCTGAAAATTCTGGAAATAGTGAAGAGTCTGCTAAGTCGAATACATGCAACGAGAGACTTTTTGGTCGGAAAATGTATTTTTGGTCTCTATCTTGTGGGTCTCCTATCAATTAGCAGTCTCCAAACTCTCCATCTTAATAATAATATCGAAAATAACAACCACAGATTCAGTATTAAGTACTTGTTCTGTACGCATAGTATAATTTGATATGGTTTTCCATCGAAATTACCACTCTAGATATCCAATTAAAGATCCAAAATTTAAATACGCTATGTAAATGTGTTGAATCTCAACAATTTAGGTACTATACCTGCATTTTTAAAGAAGGCTAAGGTGAAAATCTTATAAGGGACATATGTATAACTCAATCGCATCCTTTAGAGCTTAGAGTTCTTAATATTGTATATTAATTATACCCAAATAGTTTAAAATAAAATGCAATCATCTAACCACACAACTCCACACGACATATTTCAAGACTTATTTTCAGTCGGACTGAAAAAAGTCTTGTGGAGACTCTAAAAATTGAACTTTTTTCAGGCCGACTGAAAATAAGTCTTGAAATAAGTCCAATGGAGTCGTGGGGTAAGTTAAAAAATCTAAAAGATGTGCAAGCTTTTAGAGGTGATCTCAGTTTTCATTTGGATTGCGATGAGATCCAAAAATCATCCTTTTTCTACCATTTTTTTTTCTTTTTTTCGTCAAGTGATCTTGTCTCTCTCAGTATATTAAAAAGAAATCAAACATTTTATTTTCTTGTTTCTACATTAATAAACTAATAAAAATTTAAATAAAATTATAATATCATAAAAGCAGCGGATTTTGGTTCACATTTAAGGAATTATTAAAGAAAAACTATAAATTTTAGAAGACGTTTTGAAAAAGAGATCTTTAAAAATCGATAAAACTTTAATCAAAAAGCATGATATTAAAAAATTCTTTAAAAAAAAAAATGTTATTATAAACAATATTGTTTCTCAAATCAATATAAAGGTGATCGCCCTTTTTTCTTATAAAATTCAAGATCATTTTCCTTCTTGATTAACGTTTACTTTTAGCGCATCTACATGAAAACTATAGAATGTAATCGAATCCCGATATACTAATAATTTCATGCCTCAAAGATTGTGATAGTGATTTGTTAAGGAACATCAAACAAGAAAGATCATCGAAAAAGTGCATAAAAGATTTTGTACTTATTTTTTTAATTATAAAAAAAAACACTATTGTTTTTATTTTAATACATTTTTAATCAGAAAATTCCAAAAGTTTGAATCGTTTTGATACACTCCAAAATTGAAACTTTATTCTTCGTTCAAAAAAAAGCCAAAGAATAACAACATCGAAATCTCATATAAGCTAAAAATGCAGTCGCATCAATGCACTTTAATAAAAGAAAAAAAAAGCTAAATAAAAGATATAGAATCAAGAAGAACAAATTCAACGAAATTAAATTCAAAATCATGTGAAACGAAAGGAAAATTCAGTTCAGAAATGCACGAAAACGAAATCACGACATTCGACGACCTGCTTTAATTTTTCTTACCTATATGGGATAACAAAAAGAAATAAACTAATCGATCGAATAGGAGGATGAGAAGAGAATTGAACAAGCTACACTATAAATATATGTATATATATGAAATCTTAAAGAGTTCCGAATTCCAACGATACCCATCTTGAAAATGTGATTTAAAATGAGGATACCTCAGAACAGAACTATTATAAAAATGCTTGAGGGTTTTGGCATTGCTTGCAACAATACTGAACAACAGAAATTCTTCCAATTTTTGATTTAGTTCTAATTTAAATCGAACGAATTGTATCGTAACTGCGAAACATAGTTACTATATGAAGAAAGGTCAAGTAGTGTAGTCTGGCTCTACACAATGCTTTAACTTTGATATGTTTTTGACGAGTTAAATATATGGTCTGTTCGATGAATTTATAGATCCAATACTAATTATACTATAAATATTTCACAGTACATTTTAGATAATTTAACTACTAAAATTAGATTCCACAACTTATATAAAATTACAATTTGGAAACCGTTACCAAATTTTAGATATTGTAGAAGTTCCATAAATTTAATAGTACTTGTATCTAAAATTTCATAAAACTTATGAAGAGCGACATACCTACTATAATTTTTTTTTTTTTGGTTGCATGTAAACTCCTTTGTGAACATTTTAACCTATTTGTTCTTCCTTTAACAATTCCAGTGGATTTTGTGCGTCGATTCATCACTATGGATGAGACTTGGGTCTATCACTATGATCCTGAGTCGAAAGCAGAATCAAAAGAGTGTTGTGGAACCGATAATGCATCTCCAAAACGGGTTAAGGCCCAAAGATTGGCCAAAAAAGTTTTAGCCTCAGTTTCTTGGGATGCGCGATACCTAAGTCTTTTTTTGATTGCATTTAAACTCTTTTGTGAACATTTTAACCGTATTTGCTCTTCCTCGAAAAATTTCACACAAAAACATGTCAGAATTTAATATTATACGAAAATACTTTTAATTTAATTGGTGGTAATGGAGTTATAACGCTCCCCTGGAGTTTCATATTTTTTGCAATTGACTGTTAAAAAATGTAGTTGAAAACATTTCCTTCGCAATATGCAACTTTAGCTGAAATTAAAGATACACTTCAAATAACACATATTTTCGACCACCCCAATAAACCTTTATCAAATATAATGAAAAATCCTTTTTTTCATCGAACATACCCAATAAATTCTTAAAACTTTCAAGTTCTTGAATCGTAATATTTTTCATTTAACTTTCTTAATCAAATGATTATCAGCATACGGTATGCATCTACAGTCTTCGTTTGGAAGTATTGTAATTTACGTTAAACTTTACATCGTTTTATAATTGCTACATCCTTCATCTTCTCCCTTTTATCTGACTATATTTCTAACTTCTATATCAGGCATGGGCAAAAGATCAGAACATAATAGTGCCCACACACGATCAGGCAAAACGTACGTCTTATTTAAAACTACTATACACGGGTCTTTTTTTTAAACGATGTTGCAACTAAGGCATACTTTTTGCTTGACCGTGTATGGCAGCTTTAAAAGTAGGCTAACCACTCGACCTTTCGTTTTCTATATTGGAATAATTTTTTTCTGTAAAACTTTATGCTTTAAAACAAGGATGTCCAACCTTTTTGTTTCCCTGGGCCACATGGGAAGAAGCTGACGAGCGAAAAAACCGTAATGTTTAAGTAATTTAAAATTTATTAGTTTATGAATTTTTTCATTATAAGAATAGAACATGAAATTCAGTTAATATCTCTTAAGCCACCAGGTGACAAACAACAGAACAGTGTAGCTGAGCGAGTATCGTAAACAGAAACAGAATTTACTACAGAACGAAAGAGATTTCAGTTCTGTTCCTATTTCTGTTTTTTGTCACTTGGCAGCTTTAGCACGAGAGCGCACACAACACACATTCCTCAGAAAAATGAGCATGCTTCAATAACTTTAAATATTTTCGGGCCGCATTGGTACTTGGCTTGGGCCGCGGGTTGGACAGCCTTGCTTTAAAAGATTCACTTCGAAGTACACTCAGGCAATGTCAGCCTGTTTGTCCGTCTGTGAGTAAATAAAATTGCGGCCATATTTATGAAGCTATTTGAACGAAAATTAATAAGATCAGTTTCTACCATACGATTCTATCTGAACCTGATTCCGAATGTATTTTTTGATGGTTTTTAGATAATTGGGCCAATATACCGGAAGATGAAATTCATCCGGGCAACGTACAACTCTGAATTCCCGCGGAACGAAATGGAATATTGCGCCTTTATTTACCAATTTTTAATATTTTATTAGTATTAGTATTAGTTGGCCTATATGTATAGAAGTTCTAATCTAAATATATGAACTTGCATTTTCGTTTAAGCATTATTGTACTTATGAAAATAGTTCTTGCTGTTAGTTTTTTTTTTTTCAATCTATTTATTGGATATAATAGCGATCTCAATAAGATTTATTGAACGGCAATTTGTTCCCATGGGACAATGACTAGAAATAATTCGATGTACATTGGATACTAGATTCTATATGAACGTGGAAAATCAACAAAATATAAAGAAGAAATTTCGTGTCTTCAACACTCCGTAACTAAAAAATATATCAACAATGGGTTTCTTAACTAGATGGTAAAATTCTGTAAGAAGCAAAAAAAGAGTATTTGTAATTAAATTATCGTTCGGTTGTGTTTTTTTTTTCTTTTTTAATTTTCATGTTTGATTTTTGATTCAAACACCAATGATGTGGAACGAATTTGATGATAGATGTTGGAATAATAGGTGCTAGAAAAATAAAGACAACTTCCAAAGAATAAATCACCGGCGTTCAACTTTTAATAAATAGTAAATTTAATTATTTTTTATAAAACTTAGCCAGGTAAGTTTTTTCAGGAAAACAAAGATTAATATTTATGAAATAAAATCAGATTGATTTTTTTCTTATAAAATTGATTTTACGTATAAAACAATTCTAAGAATACTTTTTTTGCCTTAAATTTTGCTTATCATTTTTATTAAATAATTAAATAATTACTATAAGTGCAAAAAATAAATTTATTAAGAATAACCGACAGTTCATCTGCTCCAGAGTGAAAGAATAAAAAACTATCATTACGGTCATTACACACGTTCAGACCTACTTCGCGGGTATAATCGATTTCTTAACTCCAGATTAATTTTGAAAACATTAAGTGGGTTTGAATCTATGCTGACAGACTTGGATATTGATCGTGTTCTATACCTTTTTAGTTTCAAAATGAGAATAGTAAACTTCAAAATGAGAATAGTAAACTTCAATATGAGATTTTTTATTTTAATTTAATTTAAAACAATTAGTATACAAAATATTTTCTAAGTTAAGAGCTGCAGTGAATTTTCTTTAAATGCTTGCGATGCAATTGGCAGACGTTGGTGTAATTGTCTGCAGACATACGGTTTTCTAAGGCTGCTACTCTCTGTTCTTTGACGGATAATTCGTTTCTGCTATTAAGAATACTTGACAACTTTCTTGAGAGCTCTCTTTTTACTATTCTCGTATTGAAGTTTACTATTCTCATTTTGAAGTTTACTATTCTCATTTTGAAGTTTACTATTCCACTTTGAAGTTTACTATTCTCAATTTGAAACTGAAAAGGTATAAATCCAGTTAAATTCGCTGCCAATGCAGTTAAATTAGCCATAAATTCTGAATATTTAAATCTTGTTCATGACACAGTAGAATTTAAATACAATTTTACATCAGTTAGAGCTGTGCAGGGACATCATTAGGTGTGTTATGGTTAATTTTTTATTTTTCGATGGTAAAAGTAAAGAAATATCAGCACTCCTACTACAAATTCAAGAAAAATTTGTGGAATTGAGGATGGACGGGACTCTAAAACTGAAATTTAACGAAGTTGCATTAGATGTTTTCTGGATTTCAATAAAGGAGAAATATCTGAAGATTTCTGACCAGGGTATTGTAGTTCTTCTCCCATTTTCTACAACATTTCTATGTGAATTAAGTTTTTCAACTCTAGTTTTAATAAAAAATGATAAGCGATCAGGCTTAAGGAACCTTGACCACGAACTTCGGGTCGTACTGTCAAGTATCGAGTCAAAGATAAAATATTTTTTATCCAGATATTTATGCCCTATGGTAGGTACTACCAGAGGGTATATTAGTTTTGTCACTCCATTTGTAACACATCGAAATTGGGTTGGTTGTGTCGGGAATCAAAAGTTATATCGATTTATGCATGTCCGTCCGTCCGTCCGTATACAAGATAACTCAAAAACGCGTTATCCGATTTTGATGAAATTTAGAATGTGAGAATGTGAATCAATTTTATTGAAATTAATTAATAATTAACTACCTAAATAGACGATACCATGTTAAATTTCAATCAAACGAGTGCAAGGATAAAGGAGAAAGAAATAATCCTAGGAGAAAATAACCCTCTCTATAAAGTTTTCTTGATGTACTTTAAAAACTAATACACCGATTTGAAAATTTACAGATTAGACTTATGCTATCAGGGTCTAGGTTATCTGTAACTTGGAAGATATTTTGAAAAGAAGTAACAAAGTTATGAGGAAAAAACCTTGAAATATTGTTAGTTTTGACAGTTTTTTTGTCCCATTTCTACCATAGGGCATCAAAAAATCGGCTATAGGCTGATTTTAAGTTACTATATGTTTTTTTTATATTTTCCATTGTGGTGTGCCCCAGATTTTCAGAAAAAAATTACTGTGTCGTATGTGAATAAAGGTTGCAGAGCCCTGAGTTAGAGGTCAGAATTTAGATAAAATATTTTAGTCTGTCGCAATTTTCCTGCGAAATCAGTAGTGGAATTCTGTAAGGAAACAGTGATCATTTTCACAAATGATTGCTTCAAAATAGTATATTACTTAAATATTATTTAAGAGTAATAATTATCAATAGTTATTGTCTAAAATAGATCACTTTCAAACAAAATGCCTTACAAAATATATGATCACGGCAATCAATTGTAACTTGTCGGCTTACAGAATTCTCAAGCTGATCATTTCCACATTATTTTTAACTAAAGAGTTCTATTTACAAATGAAGGTTTGACTATAGCTTCTTCAAAGACGCGTTGTAACATATTTTGTGACTAGTGGATAATATGAATTAATTCTGTTGTTTTCGTTGACATATGTTATATGATATCTTTCTGATTTTGAGACTTTCTAGTTAATTTAGAATTTTCTGGAAAGTGTTACTAATATATGATATTGTCTAAAAGAAAACTTTCCAAAAAAGAAGAAAAATCATATCCACTATATATCTTAAAGATTTCTGGGCATATTGTGTAAACTGGTATTTACTAGTGTTTCTTTTTATATTACACTTTCTCGTGTCCATGTATTCTATTTCAATCTATAATGTTTTCACAAAAAATAGGAAATACCACAAAAATTTATAACAAAATATGGATTTATTTTTTTTTTCAATTCGAGATTTTTTTTTTATTCACATCATCGACCAAAAAAAGGCGCCTGTTGATTCCTTTTTGTGGTAAAAGATTTTTCAATTCGGTATAATTGCATAGGAATTTCTTGGCCTTGACTTTGATGTTGAACTTTTCGCTTCTATCCACAATATATATACTATACAATACGGAGTTTGGGTGTGGTGCTGTATAAAGGAATGAGAATTGAGTAATCCACCCGATCACAACCTAACCGAACCGGTTAAGATCACTGAATTTTTAAGAATGTTTTTTTTTCTCTTTATTATTTTTCGGTTGGCTCTTTTTTTGCACATTTTATAAATAAAAAAAAATACATCTACTCTTCTATATATAACGGGTGGTTCATCTTGAGGTTCAGGAATATTTTGAAATAAAATACATAAAACTGAATGAAGATTATGTCATTCAAATGTTGGCCGCAGCTACGCTTTAGGTGGTCAATTCTATAGGTCCAATGTTCGAACATTACGACTTGAATCTGCTTCCAAGTCATCAATCGTAGCTGTCTTATCCACCTAAACTTTAGACTTCCCGTAGAAAATAATCCAGAGGTGTGATCTCACACGATCTAGGAGGCCAATTCACCGGTCCAAAACGTGAAGTCCGCTGCGTACCGAAATGATTTCTCAACATGTCCATGGTTTCACGCGCTGTATGGCTAGTAGTCTTGTTGAAACCAAATATCCCTGACATTAGGTACTTGAATTTCAGGTAGCAAAAGCTCCACTATCATGGCGCAATAGCAGGTGCCATAGACGGTTACGTTACGGCCATCTTCATTTTTAAACAAATATGGACCGATAATTCCACCAGCCCATTAACCACACCAAACCGTGTGTTTGGGGTAGAACAATATATTTTTATGAACAATGATAATGCAAGGTATTTGTATAATTATCTGTTATGAACCGCAACAAATATGTTTTGTTGAATATGCCCAAGTGATCTTCTCCCAATGGCTGCTGGTTGACGACTGAGAAACAAGCCACATGCTAACAGTATACTTCTCTTGTTTTCCCTTCTCTTGTGTGTGTATGTATCCATGTGTATTTCCAGGGGTTCTGAAGCCGTTGTTAACCATGTTCAGGATTACTGCAAGTAGTTCTGAACACCGCGCATTTGTCTGGATTTGCCGGTAGCTCTTGATACTCTTCAGGTTGTTCATCAGCCCAAATACAGCAATTTTGCCGGCATAATAGTGGAAACAGAATGACGTATCTACAACGGATTAAACAAATTTGGTTTTCAGATTGTATTAAAAAAAGTCCGTCGCGCTCTGTGTAGTCTAAATGAAAACGTATGTATTTAAAATTTCATTGCGTCGTGAATCCGTCGTGTATCCGTCATTCTGTTTCCAGCATAAGTCTTTCCATAATGAAACGGTATTCACTACCGAGTCAACTGCATCATACTATTCGTGCATATGGTAATATGTAAAAAAAATCCTGATTGGAAAAAGTATCTCACGATGAATCACCCCGTTATATATCTAAAATATAAAAAAACAACGAAAATTATATTGTTATTATTTACTTATATCGAAAGATCAGTTAAAATCAATAATATTCAATTAGTATTAATATTGTAAGAAGTCATTTACCTTAAAGAAAACGATTTTATTAAAAAACAAAAAACCGTAAGAAAAAGAAGTATCGTTTCTTTTTTTGTGGAACGTGTTATAACTGTATTAGAATTATCAGATTTTTATCATTTTACATAAATCTTCTTGGCATTAGAATGTAGAAAAAAATTAGCTAAAATAAATGGAATTAAAAATGCTTTTAGCAAATTATTATGAGATTTTAAAAAAAATATATATATCTATATATATATTTTTAAGATTGTCTTCTAGAAACCAGTCACACGGAAAAAGATTTTTATTTTCACAGGTTGTATCATTTTTTGATTACTTTAAGTAAATATGGAATACATATGTAGATCTCCATTCTACAACAAATTTTCGAGATCACTCCTTGAAGAGCTTACACATCTAATGTGCATCTAATCTTACATAGGATGTTTTTTCGTTTGGCTAAAAATGTCAAATATAATGACTACATACTTGGAGGCTGTAAAGTTTTATTCATATACATTTTGGATTGATTTGATACCTTCACGTACTTTCAAGATAACATGAGTAAAAATTTGGAGAATTTCCTTAATGCTTCTAAAAATTTAGCACGTTTATATCGGGTCCCTATGACCATTCTAGAAGCCAATCCGAATGATTAATATAAAACAAGCCTACCTAAAACCTTCATAAATATGTACAAGTATTTGGGAAAATATTTAAGTTCGGATAGTGTACTATTGAATTTACCCAGGACATCCATGGTCTGTAGCGCCATCGAAGTGTAATGTATGTATTAAATTGAGTTTAAGTAGTGCGATATGAAGTGTTGGTATTGTTCTTTTTTTACGTAGCATCTTAAACTGGGGACATAGATCTGGTGCCATGATTTACGAAAACCATCGAACGAAAATTTGATCGATGGATCAAACCCTTTTCATAATAGATTTTATTTTTTTAAATATCAATTTTTAAAATGTTAGAAATGATTACATGATATAATTTATATCATACTTTGGTATCTATAGGGTATGAATACCCCCTGCGTGTCTCTAGTAACAAGCAATTCACACACTATACGATTAATCGAACGATCAATTTGACAACTGTATGAGCACACTCAAAGAAAAAGCTTGGAGATTCGGTCCATATTTTAGAAGAGTTTAATTTTATAGACACTCTTCCTAAGTTTCATCAAATTTTAAATCTCAATGGCTGCATCCAGCACTACTAAGCGCTTAGCCAAATTTTTTGAACTCCTAGATGCGTTTTTTTTGCTTGAATTAAGCGAAAAATAATTGTATTGTCTGTGCTAAACGTCAAATTAGTTTTAATTGAATAAATTCTAAAAATATATTTATTTTTTAACGAAATAAGTGCCGAAAGTAAATAAAAATTGAGAATAAAGTGAAATAAAAATGTTGTAGGGAATTGGAAACATTTTAACAAACTCATTACAATTAAAATTCAATAATCCATACCATTTCTTAACGTGAACAACAACCTCAAATGCGCTGTTTGAGTTAGCAAAAAAATTTTATGCTAGAATTTCACTAAGCGCTTAAAGTTAGAATTGCATCCAGTCCTCTTGCTAGATTTAAGCGCTGTAAAGCGCTTTAAGCGCTTAGAACTGCTGGATGCGCCCAATATCAAGTTTCACGGTTTTAATGATTAAATGTATGGAACTCCTATCAAAATTATTGTAATTGAATCTTATTTCTAATGTTATAAATACAATGCCCTAATTCTAGTAGCGACAAGTAGTTCAAGTTTTTCATTTCAGTGTAGTCCATACGATTTCGATAATCTGCCAACTGATTGTGTAGTGTTATACAACTAATCTCCTGATTAATCCCAGCCGTTTCAAAATGGGTTTAAAGAACTGATATAAACGTATATACTTATAAATAGTATACACATTTGGCTCGGATATATTTAATTCATAAAACATTCCACATATGCGTAAATCGTATCCGTACACAAAGCTATAAAACATTAATTATTTTTTCATTTTTTAATTACCATTTCATAAGCATCAAAATTCCAATAAAACAAAACCAAAACTATTATTATATATTAACAACTTTTCAGACGCATTCTTCAAATTGTAATCTTTATATTCATGTCATTAATTCTGAAAATAATTCTTCTCTTAAAAGTGCCGCACTTTTAAAAGTGTTAAACTAAAATTAATTATAACGATCTTTGCGTGATGTTCACATCTTTAAGAGTATATAATCCGCCCACAATGGACGTTACTAGGATGAAAACACAAGAAAATAAGAATTTTTTCGTATAACATGCAAATCTTCTATGAAGTATAAAATAAACAACACTTAAAGAGTCTCTCTTGTACACAACAAAAAAAGTACAGAAACGACGGTCATTAAACAACTAAGTGTATGTTACTGTTCTTGCCACAATAATAATAATAATATTTTTTTCAGCATCAATGTAAATTTTTATCATTATTTTGCAAAACATGAAATTTAATATTTAACTATTGTCGTGTTTTATTTGCCACTTGCTCAGAGTGAAATTTTAACATGGAAAACAACAACAAAGAGGAACAGCTTGATCCGTTTTGGTGTTGTTTTCTATGTGCAAAATTTTGCTCTGTCTCAAAACAAGTGACAAATAAAACACGGCATTTTTATATTAATAGAAGAAATAAGAACAAAAATATTTTTATAAGAGTTTTCCACTTTATCAGCGAAATGTTGTACGGTCGACCTCTTGAACCTTTTCAACATCAATTGATTAAAGCAATATAATACAATTCTAATCGATTTTTAAGATAATCTACTCATACGTGCACTGTACTTACTATATGGTGCTGCTTATTGCACTTCAATTTAACAAGGTGCACACAAAGTAATCGCTTTTATTCACCTTTTATAAGTTGTTTTCTTTTTTCCTGTAATTATTTTCTTTATAAATTCTATTTTAACAAATTTGTTTGTAAATTGAAATTCCTTATAAAAGAAAAAAAAATAATAACAATACAAATTTATGTTCATTTAAAAATCATCGATTACGATCATAAAGTTTAAGTTGGATTAAAGACCTTATGCCGCATAATATGTTCTCATATAATGTTTTATCCGAATCGAATTAAGATTTATTGAAAAACATTATAAATATTGAAAATTTTAACTTTGTTTTTGAATGTACGTACTTCTAGTGAGGACATTATAAACCCAACTCAGATTTATCACACTGTCTCACTATAAGACGATGTCCAACCAGAACTAAAGTTAATTTTAGCAAACCGAATAATTATTGTGTCTTCCTTTCAATTAAAATTTTCAAATTTTCAACTCAAATTTCTGCTTGGATGAAAAAAGTTCTGCAAACTTCTGTAAGTATAATCAAAAAGCATACAATAAAGAAAGTTTCCAATTTGGATTCTCATTGGGGAGCATTTATTAAAAATACTCTGTTTGATATAAAATACAAGTATTTACAGTCTTTCTTACAAGTACTATTAAAGAGGAGTGTTTGCAGCGCTGCAATGTTGCCAAAAATGTCTACACAAAAATTGTATACGCTACAATATAACACTGTTCTGTTCCCCATATAATATGGTTTTTGTACATATTCCCATGTTGAGCCATTTTGTTTTAAGTTTTAAGAACTATTGTACTATTGGTGTGTTTTTTTCATTGGTGTCTAGGTGAGGGTCTGCTTCATAACATGTAAAAACAACAACAACATAACCCAAATATTTATCGGGGTCAGGGCCTGTGATCCCGATGGATTTTAGTTACGTAAAATTGCAAGAGATGGCGCAACCATAGTTTTCCATACAATGGTACCAAAAATGTTATAATAAATCTCGTAAATTTGTGAAAAAATTATTTGTTAATATCATTCAATAAAGATATTTGAGGATTTGCTAGTATTTATTTGATTTAATTGGGTAATTTCAAAATTTTATTCTACTGAAATAAAACACTACTCAAAGCGAGGTAATTTACAGAGTTATGGAAGTGTAATTTACTAAAATCGCATTTAAGCCAAACATTTTTTTTTCCATTTCTGTTTCCAGTATTTCATGTCATACTAGCATGCTGATTTCTTGTCTTGTATTCTCTGGTTTAAGGATGATTCATGATGTCACAATATACACTACACTTTAAGTAACTAGTCAGTGTAATCTCAAAGTAAGTAGCTATATACATGCCCATCCTGCCTTTCATCGAAACATGTCATCCATATTCCCTTACCGATATAAATCGTGTTGTACTGTTGTATCGGTTGTATGGTTCGGCTTTTTTGTGTAGAACAATATCAAATTATACAATGATGCAACAATACACTACGTTTTGCAACGAAAAGGGAATACCCATATTAATTGAATATGTCTCATAATAGCAAAGACCAAAACCAGAAAGGAAATTTTAACTTCGTCAGTAATATGATTTTAGTTCGAAATTTGGACTAGGCTTTATGCTACATAATTGTTGATGTTAACATTACTTTTATATATAGTAGTAGTAATTAATTGTTCTATTAACACTTGCGTTTTTTCTCGATTATTACAATATCATCTATTTTAAATTATATTATTAAATTAATTAATATTAGACAGTTCAATGAAATCCAACAGAGTTTCCATAATCAATTTATGTAAAACTGCAAGCAAAAAATCTATTCGCATAATAATGAAAGACAAATGATTAAGTACAACGAATTTACTTACTTATACACCAGTATATAAGTACTTATGCGATTGAAAATTACATACCCTCAACGGTTTTGATATCAATTCACTGATGTTGCTGGAAATTTAATATTTATGTGCATGTTAAAGAAAAGCCCTTAGGATGATGAAGATTAGCTCGCGAAAAAGAACAAAAAAAAAAAGAAGTAGAATATAAGAACAATATATAATCTCCTGCTGCATAAAAGATTTTCTATAGTCTGCATAGTCGTCCGTTAACATGGCCAACATAAATAGATTTCTCTATCATCCCATTGTAAGTATGCATCATCAATTCCAAACTGAACTGAATTTTCTAGTCAACATATTCGTGTTGTTCTTCTTTTTTCTTTTTTATTGTACATATTTTTTATTATTTATTTTTATTTTTAGAATAAAATTTGTTTATTTATGGAGGCCACGAAAGATTACCCTTGGCATTGGTGTTTTATAAGGCACATATATATAACATGGAAAAAAGATGCAACGATTTGTGAAGATCTTTACTATATAGACCCGTCTCTTCTTAAAATTCTTTCTATATAAGTAAAGTAACATATCTTCTTCAGTTCGTTGAATTTCTATTCTTTGAAGTTTCTTTTTTTATACTTTTCATTGGTCATTTTTCCAGGTACATTTTCACATCGTCGCCTTCTTTTTCAGGAACATTATTTTCTGTTTTTCTGAGATTCTCTGTTTGTTACAACCTTCATAATAATATTGTGGTAAAGTTTTATAATAGCAAAAATGGACACTTTTATACATATATAAATACGATTCGGGATTTTATATAGTACTATGAAATCAGAGACGTTTACATGATACATTTTTTGATCTTATGACTTCGTAAATCGTAAATCGAATATGAAAACTTTGACAGAAGAGTTTTTTTCGTTTCGCGTTTTGTTGAAAAACTTCTTCGAAAAAAATGATATTTTCAAATCCGATTTTGTTATTATTTCGATGAGAAAAAGACGGTTAGAAGTGGAAGCATGTTCTCTTCGCAAGTCATTTTTTATATTTACCTAATTCTCACAAAGATAAAAATTTATATTTGAAATTCTCAAAACGACGAGAGTGCTTCTAAACATGATCAATAAAATCCTAAATTCAAATTCAAATAAAAATACACTACCAATGCATACACTGGAAGAATACTTTCTTCCATGTAAATTGTTATACATATTTTCCTGAGATATCCTATTTTGTCCTTTTAAAAATGTGTTCTTATCTTTAACTTCGGCTTAGAAAAGTACTCATTGTAAAGTGCAAAAGTTGATCAAATAATTTTCCATGTACTTTATTATCCTTTTTGGATAAAATGTTGTACTATTACAAAATTATTTAAGATAAAACCAAAGATGAAATTTCAGTTAAATCGGCATTATATGTTTTTTGGTCCTTTTCAACGGTATACCTTCACTGATCCGTACCAAATTAAATCTGCTTCAACAAAATTAACTAATGACTGAGTGCTGTAAATTTCATTATAAGCAGTTAAGGCGTATCCAAAATTAAACTAGGTCTTAAATTTCATAAATTATCCTGTATTATCTCAGATCAATACCAAAAATAATATTGATCTATTCTTCATAATAGCCGCAAATTTCAATTGAATTGAATAACGTTCAAAAGATATCGTATTAACTAAATTTAGTGTACGGCCACATAGGTTCTGCGCTTCCTACGCGTAGTGAGAAAAATATTAATGCGGTGAGAAGAACGAAAACGGTGAGCGAAAAGTGTCCACATCGGATATCACTCTTGTCGTTGAAGGCATTTACATTTTCTCTAGTTTTTCAGTTATTTCACAAATACAATTACAAATCTTCTTCACAGTTGAAAAAAAATCATGGCATTCTTTATGCAAAGAGGCGAAGAATTGAATTTCAATTTTTTTCTTTTCTCTATCGTATCTTGCTTCCAACGAACTCGGCTATATGGCCACTTCTATTTAATTACACGGGTATATTAATCGTTGCTCTCATCTTCGAAAACGCCTGCAGTAAACGTAGAGCCTATGTCGCCGCACACATAGACAGACAGTCAGACAGACAGACAGGCAAATGAATAAATTCTAAAAATTGGCCTTTTGAACTCAGGGGACTTTAAATGGTGAAGATTCGTCAGAATCTGGAGGTCGGTTTTACCATCACAAAACAAAAGAATATGTTAATTTTCATATACAAACGTTGAAAGATTTGCATATTATTAGGCTTTTGATAACAGAATTTTAAAATTTCGGAATTGTTAATTAGATTTTTAAATAAGCAATTTTTTTGAAAATAAGTTTTTATAACGTTGTGCACCATTATATAAAAGTTCTAAATTGACTCTATTATCATTATCAAGACCCACATATTCTCTTTAATACAACCTGGATCGTTCAAATCCTAAAGAATGAAAAATTAAAAGAAAAAAAGAACAAGACATTACCACCATTAACATCATCCAATTGACAGCTTCTCTTCCGAAACGGATATGTTTTTGTTTTAAAAATGTTCAAAACGTTTCCAGAATATTTAAATAACGCGTGCATATAGAATAAAATCAAGGTGTGCGCGCACTTCTGCTTTTTTTTTCCTTACTAAAGTGTGGTATTGTGTTAAGTCGTTGTAATGTAATATGGAAGAGTATTACGCTAAAATAGAATCCACCGGATAGTATACTACTGTATTCAAAAAGTATCGGAAATTTCTCATTTGAAAGGACGCGCCAGTACATTTTCAAATAGTTTCTCAGTATCGAAGATATCATTGATAAAATCGATGACTTCTTTGATTCAATTAGCTTTCTCAATAACAAAGCCGATAACTTTTACATAGCGATGTCATTAGATAGTAGCAATACTATCACTAATGACTACTAATACAATATATTCGAGCTCATCACTTCTGATGTTCATATTGAACTGTGTTAATCGCTTCGATAATAAGTGATGTCTTTTTGTAGTGTTATTTTCTTGAAAATTTCTTAATTTTTTCTTCCAGAAAAATCATATTTAAGTATAGCTGTTCTATGTTTATTAATTGTGATTCTTGAATGCTCCAAATTTTCTTTAGAAAAGGACATCATGGAACATTCCCAAGTTATAGTCGAATAGTAAAAAATTCTACAGCTTGTTGAAGTCTGATTTCGTAAGATGAAATAAACATTGTTAAAACCAAAAGAAACCAATTATGGTAAGAAACCAATAATTATCATTACACTTCCATATGTTACTTTTCCTTCATATTCATTGACGAAATCATAAATAAAAATTTTCCTTGATAATAAAAATATCTCAGGCCCGTTGCTGGTGGTGGTAGCTGTTTTTGTGGCTGCATCTTAATTATGGCATTTTTAACTATGTTGAAGTTTTAAAACATGTTCCGATACCTTTTGAACGCAATAGTACAAGAAGGTGCTTTAACATTTCTTAGATTAGTCCAGAATATAACGAAACAATTTGTGAGTCATACCTGATATAGGATATAGGGGAAGGTAATAAAGTCGTTTCCTATATTTCTTTGAACATAAATAATTTGCAAATTTATAGTCTTCATGTCGCGTCAAAATAAGAGTTATGAACAAATGTCAATCAATTGGGTGGAGTTGATTTTTTAATTAGAATTTTCTTTGTGATTCTGAATCATTTCGAAATAATGTTTCTAGAATTCTTAATATGGATAGAAATGTTGTAGAAAATATTTCGAAATTCAATAATGAAAGTAATAAAGTGAGTTTTTTTAAAATTTGAGTTATGGGACTATATAAATTCTTCTCTTACTTGAACAATTAACGCGAACGTAAATATATCAGAGTTATTTATCGTTTTAAAAAGGGCTATTAAATTCATTTTCATATTAACTAATAAGATTTCAATACATTTTTTAATAAGAAAGAAATGGAATTACATATACTCCAAGAATTCCAAACAAAATTAATTTGCCTAAAGGTTTCAATAAATAGAATTTTAAGCCGCCTCAAATATATTATGAATCATTTTAAAAGTTCTCTTATAAAATTTGTGTAGCAGGATTTCTTAAACCACATGAGATATCCAATCTTTGTCCATTTACTAATCAAGTTCCGCCCTAAAATATTCTTTTTTTATGAAATTGCGAAAATACTTCATAGCCATATTTTCAAAGTCACCCTTTAATGGATTCTTTTAGGTCCGTCTTTCGGGGTATCTTTCTTGAATCTTAAATTTCATAATGTTAAATCGGACGGAATAAGATTTTATGGTGATCTTTTTTATGTCCAAAAATTATTGCACCATATTTAAAAGAATACATAAGAACAGATGCTTGATTATTAAATAATGCTTCAGGCAATTCTGTTCTCATCATAATAGCCATGATAAAATTTTCATTTTATAAAATAAAAAAAAATACTTATGAATTCCAGAAAAACTCTTTCGAAACCAAAGTCCTAAAGATGCCAACAGGTAGAAGACAAAAGAAACGATCAATAATGTCATACATCTTGGATAAAAAAAACTAAAGATAAATGCAGAATAAATTTTGGAACACGATCTAATCTAATCTATATAAGTAGTTTTCGATACCTGAAGGAAAAGGATTGCTACATAGAAGGTTGTCTAAAGTTTAGCATGAATATATAAAAAAAAATATTTCAAATGTGGTACATCTTGCCTGGCTTTTTGTGATTGTAGATATCTTTATGTACAAACTTAGTACAAATGCTAGTTGTGGTGAAACCCAGCAGAAAAAAATTAGAGATCCATTACACTTACACATAGAAAAACTCTGAAGTTATTGGCTAATTTTGATAACTGAATAATAACTGTGACAACAACTAAAATTCAGTTGTTCCAACTAAATTCAATGGTTGCAACTATGCAACTCTGTGTAGCATCCCGGTGTCGCCTTACACATTGAAAATTGCTAGCTTGATGGATACACATTGGTAGGGAACGAAGACATATTCCAAAAAAGAAATTCTGGATCTAGATATTATTACAAATGACAGTTTTCTAAGAATACCTCTTCTGAAATGTAATACTTTCTGCAAGGTAACTTTTTCACTAAAAATTTATTTTAAAGTAAACGATGTTAGGTTGGATCAAATTTTGATTTTTTTCCCGAAATTTAAAAGTAGTAACCTCCAGAAAATTGTGCTTTTGTACAGTTTCTCAGCCCAAGTTTATAGTGAAAATTCAAACTCAATTCAATGTTCAGATCAACTTAAACGATAGATTTTTCGCGAGTTTAAACTTCGTTTATTTCTAATTAACTATTTAAGCTGTAAACTTAGTTCAACTAAACTTTATCTTAAATGGCAAGCAGAAATAAATATTTAATAGTTAATAACTTTAAATGTTGGTTTTAAAAATCTTTCAGACTGATCAAAAGCCTTTTAGAAACAATATTAAAGTTTCAATGCGACAGATTAGGAGAAAACTTGTTAGAACAACACTGAAGAATTATTATTAAACTCTTACTACTTAATGACAGCCTACAAATTAAAGTTAGCTTGATGTTTTAAATTAGTTAAACGAAAGTAGTCTGTCGCCAGTTTTATAGCTAAAAATTAATTCAATAAGACAGATAAACAAAAACAAATTCCGAGAGTAACCAAGGCTAAAAGTAAGGCGACATAAAGATTGATTTTGATTCAGACAGAATGAATCAATATTTTCAGAGTTTAGCTCGTTAATTGGTATTTTTTCAAAGTTCAAGATTTCAAATTGTTTAATATTGTATGCAGACAATTTCCAGGAACATGAGGTTCCTGGAAATTAAATTCTTAAGGCTAATCTCCACACAGCCGACATCCTATTCTAACGAGAAAAATCAGAAAACTAGTAAGAGATGGACTTTTGCAATTTTCGCTAGGATTGATTGAATAAAAACATCAGAGTATCTCCACACAATTTAAAAAATTGGTAGTGTGCGACGGTATCGTGTGTAATTATTGTGAGAGTATGCACCCGCAATCAGATAAACATGTTCATCTGTTTTTGAGGGGAATCATCTGCAGATCGAAAATCAGTTGGAGAAATCAGAAATGCAGAAGCCGACAAAATTTGTAGGATGATTGTTTTTTCCCTTACTGTTTAACCAATCTTTGTATAGTGTTATCCAATATTTGCATCAGAAGTAGGATGTCGGCTGTGTGGAGATTGGCATTTAGCTGAGGAAACTTGAATTTGATAGATTTATAACCAAACTGACTATATTTAATTCTAATTTTAGAACTACTCTTCAAATTAATATTCTTATCAAGACATTAGAATATTTGATAAAGAATTTTTTTGGTAAACAAATTAAAATAAGTTCGTGAATCATCGAGAATTTCGTTTAACGCCAGAACAAAAACTTTTGTTCTTTAATAAGTTTTGTGGTCAATAGAAATTAATTGGTATTATATGAAAATTTTTTATTTATTATATTTTTACAATTATTATTATTATTAGTAAAAATCGTGATGCGATTGCAAATAAAAATCAAAAAATTAAAAAAAAAAGTATGGAAATATAATGTTGATGTCTTTTTTCCAGTTTCGGGGCCAATGTTCCACTCATCAAGAACCTTGACACCGACCTTTATATTATATTAGAAGAATATTCATATATGGTAAGATGTGGTATTTTTTTTTGAGTGTCTGCCTTAGAGAACATTAAGCAGTAGGACGAAAGCTTTGTACATAAAACATAACTTTATCTATAGTTGTTTTATTCTATTATGTTTTTTTTTTTGCTAGAATAGTTCAATGGACGTTAGAGTATTCAACATTGTCGTGAGCATTAATAAAAATCAATCATCTGATTTTGATCTTTGAAAATAAATGAATTGTTTTGAGGAAGACATACAAGCGGTTGAATGAATTAACATTAAATAAAAATTTACAGCAAAAAAAAAAAGAAAAAAACGAAAATAATAACAACAACAGTTCCTTCTTTTCTAAGAAATTTTCAAAAATAATTACAGACGATTACTTAAGAAATGACATCATTTGGAACCCGCGATAAGGGAGAGATGATGATGTCCGAAACGGAAGAATTGACCACAAAAATTCCAATTTCTAAGAAAAATTCCAAGTTCTTTTGTTTGGTAATAAACCTGATCCTTACTTTTTTTCTTTTTATAAAATTGAAGGCATATAATAGCCTGACCTTGGGACTCACAGTAGCTTCTACTTTAATATTACATATTCTGCAAAGTATTTCATCTTCTGCAAAGTATTTCAGTAAAAGATAAGTAATAAATAAACAAGAAAACATTAATAAATTCATTTGAAAAAGAAAAGAAAAATTTAAGAAATATGCAAATAAATTGATATAAATTAAAAGAAATTTTATCTAGTTTTATTTGAATTAGGCTTTTATGCCAAAATACTATAATTCTTAAATTAATTTCTGTCTTGAGTTGTTAGGGAAAAAAAACAGAATAAATAATATTGAACATGATTACAGATTCTTAATTATCCAAAATCTTAACAAAACATGAACACCTCTATAAGATAGGAAATAAACTTGTAGGATTTTTGAGAATTTATAGCGAAATATTGTGGCAAATATTTGTCATGTTTATTGAATTTGGGTGCCTCGTACCTCGTGCTATATATCAAATTTGTTAGCAGACCATATACTTCCATCTTCACAGTGATAGTATTTACATTGGCTTCCTTAACAACACATAAAATATTTATAATTCTCTACAATAAGCGAGCTCAATTTTTTTTGAGGTGGCAGCTTACAGCATAGAGTTACAACTTGCAGATCGAAGAATTGGACATGAACTTGTCGAGCATGGTTTCAAAGCGTTTACTTAATTTGTTAAGACCAACACTTTTTTCATTTTTCACCCCACCTCTGCAGCAAGACATCTTCACAAAAATGGTCAATTTGGATTCTTTATTCCCCAAAGATATACATATGTTTTTCTTTGTTTTTCGTAAAATTCTGTGAATCTAGAATAAAATCGTAATTCCAAATTTCTAACTTAATATAATCTTCAGGTTTCGAAATACTCTGAGTCCGAAACATGTTTTTCTTCCCGGTATCAGAATTTGGTTTTTCGATACAACTTTTTTTTTTAGCAGAATATGAGGCGAACATCTTTGCAGGGAAGTTCTGTAAGTAATAAAGCTCGTAAAGAACGAATGTCTTAGTCCTGCATTTCCTTAAGAAAAAGGACCTTTTAGAAAAATATATAGTTTTCGGAAAATAAAATTTTGAGTTTAAAAGGAAATATATCAACTCTGATAACACCTATACTAATAGATTTCTCGTAAAAAGTAGGAGGAATTGTTTATGGAACTGTTGTCCTAAATTGATTGTTTTACCGAAAAGCCTTTAGAAATTGCTGTCATTTATGGGGTCATAGGTGCCCTTAAGAAGGATTTTCTTCAACATCCTTTATCTTGATGAATATAAGGAATTGACCTCCTCTGTTATACTATTTGTATGTCGCAATAATTCTCCAATAAAACTCCATAATACGACATATGTAGATTTTTTTTTATTAACATTGCAAATGCAGAGTTTGTGTCGAAAGTATGGGCTGTAAATTTAAAATTCTCTTATTTCAAAAGCTGTGTTACATCTGAGAACCTTCTCTCGTAAATATATAATTCAAAAGGATAGTAAAGAACTTCAGAAAAGGAAAATTTTAAAATATAATCTATACACACAGAAAAATCGTAAAACTTTGGCCAATTGAATTTTTTGTCGTGAGAAATGAAAACTGAATTTTTTGTTGTAATAACTAAACTTTAGTTGTGAAAACTGGAAAATCAATTGTGACAACTAAAATTCAGTTGTCACAATTAGCCAAAAGCTTTATGATTTTTCTTCTTGTACACAAAAATAGCATTCTTCTAGTTCTACACATTAGCGGTGTATTTAATTGTATGCTTGTGCCACAAAATTTTAACATTTCAACTTAATTAATGAATCTAATCAATGTCGAACAAATTCATAAATATTTTCTCAACCTAAAAAAAATTATACTAATTAAATAGTTTTGCCAAATTCCAAAATAAATGTAAATTTTTTGTCTGAAATATGAATTTCTTAATATTTGCAGAAACCAAAAAAAAAGGAAAAAAAATGTTTTTCAAATAGAAAAATGTGTTAATTTTCCAAAATTTGATTGATAGCGGATCATTTTTTAAATTCCAGTTTTTACATGTTTTTAATGACGATATTTTAATTTTTTTGTTGTTATAGGTTTTTTGGAGAAAAAAAATTTCAAAACATAAAAAAAGCATTCACCTGAATTCAAAAAATTTTGATGTCGTGAAATATTTTTTTTTTTTCATTAAAAGACAAAAAGAAGATGTTTTCTTACAAATTGTGTAAATTACGCAAGCCTCCAGGAAAGATTTTATAATTTTCTTGTTGTTGTTTCGTCTTAAATACTCTTAAATTTTGCCAAATTAAAGATCATTCAACTCGTTCACAAAAACCGCTAAAAAAGACGATTTTTTTAAAGAAAAATAAATAAATTAAAAAAGAATTCACACGATTTTTTTTTTAATTTAACAGGTTTTTGTTTTATAAAGATTTTTCACGATAATGTATTAATTTGCAACTATTTTTTTCTTTGATATTTTTATTATGTAAATTAGAGCATTTTTGGATTCGGAAAAGCGATAATTTTTTTGGCTAGAATTTAACCCAAAAAAAATTTTTATTAATTAAACGAATAGCATTTTCATTTTGAAGACGTTTTTTTTTTCTTCATTTATCATTTTTAAGACTTTAAATTTATGGAATAAACATAAATTTGTCAGTCTAGACCATTTTATATAATTTATGAGTAAAATTAAAACATGAAAAAGTGATTCCATTAATAATATTAAATGTTTTTAAAAATTATTTTTTTTATGCCTTTTAAAGGTACATCAATTTAACAAATTGTATCGAAAAGTTCAAAAACATTTCCCAATCGAAAATAGAAGTCATAAGGTGGTAGATCGGAACTACGTAATGAATGACGGATGTCCTATTAATTTTATACTCGACGCACACAAAATGTATAAATTCTTTTCACACTGTTTAATAATAATTCCTTGGTACAAAATGATTTTGTAGTATTTAGTATTACGTATACTAGGGCATGGTAAAAATAATTCATTTTCCATGTAAGCAAACAAGAGTTGTTTGAACAATTGCTTTAACAATTCCTTCCTATTTTAAACAAATTTTTTAAGGTAAAATAAGTGATTACGAAGGGAAATAAATTATTATATGGAAGGAAAAGAAATGAAATAAAAAAATTTTCTCCTAAAAATACATATCGTTCTCTTTATCTACCTATCATTTATTCAGATTACATTATATTAGTACAACAGAGATAGAAGTAAATCTAGCTTTAATAAACAATTCTAACACTTATATAAAAAATAAGATTCAATATTCATACAGGAACTAACACTTAAAATATTTCTAATATGCATAACAAAAAATCTCTCCTACACGTTTTGACATGTGGTTTTGTTTACAAAAATAGAGTTAAAAAATATTTCGATTACTTTCTTCGTTTCATTCTTTCTTTAGTCCAAAATCCATAAGACTATTAATGCTCTCGCTAGGTACAGTTATTTTGTAGGAAAATAGAATATATTTCATTTGTAGTTAATTTCATTCTTCTAATGAAAAATTTTAATTTTCTTTCCTTATTTTGTGCGGAATTTTTTGTTTCTGTCATTTTCATTAAAGGTATTGGGAAGATCGCGTCTAATTTATTTTTTTCAAATTTTTTTGCTGTGTTTCTCTTAAATGAAAGGATGATTTCATTTCTGTTTTAACAGTGACAAAATAGAACATGCTTTGTTTGCTCAAGTAATTGCATGTTTGAATCATGCCCTAACGTATACGAATATTATGTAAAACCATATTTAGGAATTTACCAGCTGATAAATTAGGATTTTAATCGGGATTTGAAGTTTTTGAAAATCTAATGCCCAATTTCATACTAAGAACTTAAACCCAATTAAAATTAAAGCTAGATTCTTACCTCAAGTTGGACTTAAGTTTTGGTTGCATTACTCCAGAAATAAGAATTAAAAAGAATAATGTTTAATTATAAATATATTGAGTTATCCGGAAACTTCGTACCGATGTCCAGAAAATGATGTTGGAACACATCTCAACATATTACCGTTGCTGAAAACATATGATTTGTATACATATTTCGAAAGAAGACAATTTAATATAACAGGTGAATTGAAGTCCCCGGCCTACCATAGTAAAACACATTTTTTTGGCAAAATTCGTTTTTTTTTATTCAACATAATGCCCTTCAAGGGTGATACACTGATTATAGCGACCCTCCAACTTTTTGTAGTACGATTTGTCCTTTGCTTCAAAATAGGCCTCAGTTTCGGCGATCACCTCTTCATTCGACGAAAATTTGTTCCCAGTAAGCATTCATTTGAGATCTGAGAACAGGAAATAGTCGCTGGGGGCCAGATCTGGAGAATACGGTGGATGCGGAAGCAATTCGAAGCCCAATCCATGGATTTTTGCCATCGTTTTTATCGACTTGTGACACGGTGCATTGTCTTGGTGAAAAATGACTTTTTCTTCTTTAAACCAGGTCTTTTCTCACGAATTTTTACATCCAATTAGTCCAAAAGGTTTCAGTAATAATCTCAGTTTATTGTTTTATCAGTTTGGAGGTAATCCACCAACAAAATTCCTTTTGCATCCCAAAAAACCGATGCCATAACCTTCTTCACTGATCTTTGGGCCTTAACCCGTTTTGGAGCCGAATTATCGGTTTTTTGATTCCGTTTTCGACTCAGGATCATAGTAATAGACCCAAGTCTCATCCATAGTGATGAATCGGCGCACAAAATCCACTTTATCCTTTCGAAAATGCTCCAAATGTTAATGAGAAAGTCGCATTTGCATGTGTTTTTGTTCCATTTTTCGGAAATGCGGCAGCCACTTTGCACAGAGCTTTTTGAAACCTAAAACTTCAGCTAAGATGTGATGTAGTGGTCTATATGAGATGCCTAGGGTGTCAGCTACCTTATCCACAGCCACTCGTCTGTCTTCCGAAACCATATCCTGTATTTTTTGTATCTTTTCTGTTGTTGGTACACTTTTTGGATGTTCTTGACATGGATCGTCTTCAAGGCTTGTACGACCAGATTTAAAAAGGCACCCCATTTTCCAACGGTGGATTTCGAAGGTGAAGAGTCCGGATAATAATTATCAAGCCAAGTTTTCGTTTCAACTGTATTTTTTTTGGCCATAAAGCAATGTTTAATCAACACGCGAAATTCGTTTTTATCCATTTTCTTCACAATAACAAAAGTTGCTTCACTCAAAATGCTATAATTCACAAACTAATGATCCGACAGCTGTCAAATTTATACACGCGTCTTTCGAAGGTTAGGGCTAACTAAAAATCATATGGATTTAATTCTAGTACCGCCATCTATGTGTCAGGCCGGGGACTTGTCAATTAGCCTGTTATCTTAAAGAAAACAAGTTTTCAACTGTCAACTTTGTAAACTTTTAAAAATGACGAACGACAAAGTACATTTTAGACACTTTTCTACCTATTACCGAAAAAACAAAAATGCCTCACAAGCATACAAACAAAGATATTCGCTGGCATTAGCTGACAGCTTATTCAGGTCTTTTTGCAAAATTCTCTTAACGCCAAAAACTTCAAATCTTCAAACGACATCAAAAACCATCTTGAACAGTTTTTTTTACTAAGAAACTTGAGAAATTGTAGAAGGATAAAATCTTCAACCCAATAGTATTTGAAACGACCATGGTTCATTTTTGCACTCAGTATTCTGATGTTCTGAGTTTTAATGGGTTTTTTATCCTTCAGATTTCTTTCTTTGAAAAATTTTATTTTCGAAATCTGTTTTTAACAAAATACGCTTTAATGAAAACCTTTTAATAAACCAAAAACTATTTAAATTTTCCTTGAATTTAAATTAAACTTTGTCTTATTCAATTAATTAAATATTTAATAATTATGTATTTAGTTAAGTTAGGTAATCATCATCTCGAAACAGAAACTCAATTTTTGCAAATCCAAACAAAATCAATAACATTAAATCTTTCAACAAAATCTATTTAATCAAATTCACTTTCATTTAAATCATGTTAAATAAACACAATAAAATATTAACCTAAGAAATCGAAAAGGTTTTAAAAGTTAATTAAATATTAAGTTCAAATTGGAATAATTTAATATGATTTTGCGGTATGAAAAACTTTCTTGTTGACTAAAAGGAAGTAAATAATAATACTACTTTCACTTGAAACTATTTTTTTATTCCGCTTTTATTATTTCCAAACAATTAAAACCAAAAATTATTTAACTAAATTACCAATAAAGCATTTTCTCACCAAAATTTTTAGTACAAAGTTTTCTTAGTAATTCTAAATCTTTGTATTGTTTTCCTTATTTTAGACTTAACATAGTGTCCACACACGACCTTTTTTTCTGTTAGTCAAAACATTAAACGGACGCCATTTTTATTTTAGGAAATTGTAGCTAAGCAATATATGTTATGACATTTCATTTGGAAAGATGTCGTTGAACGAGAAACAAAAATAAGCAATTCATTTAAAATTTGCGGTAAGATAAAGAAATAAAGAGAAATTGATAAAAAACTATTATTGGGTTAATCCTTCTTTTATGAAAACGCTATAAATATTTACGGCTAACATCGCACTGCATCCTTTTGTATTTCGCCATTTTGAATTATGAATTTGTAAAATTAATGTTAGCTATTTCTGTCAGAACTTTCTTCCTAACATAAATCTTAGACCAGAAAATTATTTCGAACATATGTGTTCTACACAAGACATTTTCCAAACAGAAAAGCTTCCATAACAGGAAAAAATCGTGTATAGGCACTATGTAAGGAAATATTATTAGCACTGAAAAACTGTAATTTTGGATAATATGTTTTAAACTTCATAGAATCCAAATATACAATTTTATTAATTCTGTCTTTGTGTGTGACTCGAACCTCTTCAGTATCTACTAGTAAAGAGAGTTATAAATCATACAACCAAAGATGTCACTAGGTTTTTTGTGACTTAACTCGAATATATTATTCGAATATCACTCGTACAAGGAGAAAATATGATTTGCTACACTTGCCATTTTTCATCGGAGAATTATTTATTGTCAAAAGTATTGGAAAAGTCCTTACAAAATCAGTAAATATACATTTTTTCGCGGTTTTGATAAAGTATATGGGTCAAATCCAATTTGTGTTTAGGGCTCCTGTATGATATTTAAAAATCGTCCTACCTATTTACGAAAACCATATGACTTTTTACATTAGTGTACCAATTTACATAGGAGATGTATCCTTTTATGCATTTAGATAGTTTGAAAAAATATAGACCAGTATGGTCATTGGTAGAACTTCTTATACATTAAACGATCTTCCAGGAAAAAATATGAACTAAGTTCAGTCCATGAATGAGTTTAGTAATTAGTTGTTTGTTAATCAGTGAATTAGAGAGGTTGGAAATTACTAAAAAGTTTAGGTGATGCTTATAGATAATATTCAAATTTGTTTTCATTTGTAAGGATAATGACATATACTTTTAACCAGTATGTAAAACCAAATCTTCCTTGATTTCAATATAAAAGCATGTCAATGATTTGGATGATCTAATTTATTGGACAAATTACCATCATTTTACATGCAATTATTTCTTGTGATTTAATAAAACCATACAAAAACTAATTACAATATGAAATCTGGGGCACTGATGTGCTCTAATAAAAAAATTAGAAAATAGAGGAATTTAGGTGGCTTTCTCGCCAATATTTTTATAACATTAGACGAACAATCGAATTTTGGATAGTTTGTGTCTATCTCTAATAGTTCCTGAGAAAAGTATACTTCAAATATTGTGTATAAGAAAGTTAGGTAGTTTTCCATATCAGATACTTTTTTATTTGTTCTCACAACTTGATTTCAGATATCCTGAAGGAATAATAATGAACATTTATTTTCTGTGAAACATGCTTATTTTGAAGAAAAAAAAAATGCTACAAGATTTTATGGTTTCAAATTAAAATTTCTTGAAAAACCACAATTTTCTGAATTTCGCCAAAATTTAAAAAAAAAAAATCGCGAAAAAACACGAAAGATGTTATTTTTAAATAAAAAAAAAACAAGCATCAGGACATGTTTTTGTGTTCCTTTATCTTAAATTGTGATTCTTTCACAAAGGAACTGGTTTCTAAAAGGTTTAATTTTTAGGGTTTTGGCCTCTTCAGGCATATAAAAAACCACTTCATTATTATAGACGCCTAATAAATGAGCTCCAATGATAAACGGTTTTATCCAAAAGTGACTTCATTTTTTTATCATAAATTTTAAAATATTATCAAAAAACAAAATAAACATTCTTTAATAATTTGTATAATTTAAGAAACCCAAAAAAAAAAAAAATTTAAAGATACCCAATAAATAATATTTTCAAGATTTTCAGAATTTCAAAATATTAAAGTTTCAAGCAAACTTTTATAAAAAATTATTCTTCATTGTTGAAATTAGTTTGAAAAAAAATAACTTCTTTAACTAAAATTTTGAATTTTTCATTTAATAAAAGACTAATCTTGATCCTAGTTTCGGATTCTATAGAGCATAACTTTCACTAAATTTTTTCAAGATTCAATTTAACTAGCCCAGGATTTCGTCAAGTCTTCTCAGATCTACAGGCACTACTTAATTAAACACTGATCTGGATAAGGTTTTTAAGCCCATACATATGATCTACAATCCGTTTTTGGAATGACTAGATTGGATGCTAGATTTGATCGTGTGTATAGATAACTTAACGAAAAACCTTACGAAAGTCCTGGCATAATGGAATTATGAAAAAACCTATTGAGTACAAGTAATGTGTCAGTCAATACGGATCGTGTGTATGTAAAAATGCCATCAAATCTGTATTGTAACAACAAAGTCATTAAAATTTTAATGTGAAATAGCGTTGGAATTACTTTAGTATTTTTTATGGGCTTTTAGACACACAATTTTGACTTCTAAACCTCAGCTGTTAGAACTTTAAAAACATAATAAAAATTTTCAGAAAAGTGGACAATAACAGGCATTTAAAATTGTTGAAGTTATTAAAACTGCAGTTTTTAAGATCTTTGTTTCCTACAATTTAAAAAAAAAGAGAGGTTATGGGTGCAAAATATCTAAAAAAAAAACAAAAAAAACAGGGGGAATGTCCTACTTTTTTCTAGGCAAAGCCTAGTCTTCAAAGAATTCAGCATAACATAATCGCATCATTAGGCCACTTTTTTTAAAAGAAATTCCATAAATTTGGTCTCATCCTAATTTCGAGCAGTCAAAACCGAAGCACCTATGTAGATATGGATATTACCCTCATAATCAATTTCTGCAGCAAAAACCATGTAACTTCAAAAAGGGAAAAGTTCGCTTGTACATATTTTATTAATTGTTTATTTTCCTTTTAATTTTTTTAAATATAGATTTCAGCATTTTAACTTCGAAATTTTTGAAAATAAAATTTAAGTTAGGAATTGCTTAAAACAAACTCTTTTCAGGCATGTTTTAAAATTTTTCAAATCGTTATTTTGCTCTTCCTCGAAAGCAAACAATTTTATCAAACGCGGCTCCCGGCCGAAAAAAGTTTCTGTAGAAAACTTTAACTTCCATAAGTTTACATTTAAATACAAGTAAGATGTTTTCATAAAAGGAAAAATGTCGTCATAGGACCAATATAACTAACTCAAATCTTCTTTACTACATCATTAAGTTTATTCTCATCATAATCATTTTTTGCATTTTAAAATGTCCAGCTTCTTTTTCCCAACAAACAATATTATTATTTCGAATGTTTATCGATGTTTTAATTATAGTAAATTAAGCCTAAAGTTGGGATATTGTGATTCGATGCCATCACAAACAAAATATTGTTTTACCTTTGAACGATTCACAGTCCTGTTTTTAATATGCTTTTATCGACATTATCAGCTTTTGAATATTCATAAGCTTTAAGAATATCATTTTAGCATAATTAAAATCTTCCAGATATAGTCATTCATAAAAATATCTTCAGTTCAGGCTCGTTAAACACCATCAGCATCTCAAAAATCTTATCTTCTGTGCAACGAATTCATGCCAGTGAAAAATCATTTTAAAAATTTCAATTTCCCGTCAATTGAAACTTTTATTTCTAACAAACAAAGTAATTCAAAATAAAATCTCATTAAAAAAAAAAAATTTAAATCTCTACTTAATATCCACTAATAATATTATTTAATGTTGACACCTTGATCTCCATACAATCATCCAATTAACTTTCAATTCCCCCTCCCCCCCCCAAACTCTTCTATTATTTTGGAACATTTTAATCGTCATTAATTTAATTACAGTGTTAAACTATTCAAAACTTAAAGTACTGCATTTTGAAAGCGCTATTTCCGAATATAAAATATTATATTTATCTTCAAATTCCCATCGACTAATACAAAGGATCTTCAAACATATACCATAAATTACAGCAAACCAAAAATCGAAGAACATGTATTCTTGAGATGGTGAACTCTTCATATCCAGGTAGTATGAAAAAGATAACAATGGCATTATATATAGAAGATTTCATGTAATTCCAAAGGCAAAAAGAAGACGAAGAAATGAATGGATATGAAGATATATACCAACAAAATTAACCTGAACCTGAAGATTGTATTGAACTATATGTTCCAACAAGGCAAGGCGTCCCAATACCAATATGCTGGTATATTATTTTCACTTCATCCACAATGATGATGATGATGACCAAATTTCATGGCGATGATGATGATAATGATGATGATGATGGTATGTACCTTGTTGTTTGGAAAAAAGAAACATCTATGGTGGGGGAACTTCCTTTTAAGCTGAACCTACCGAAACGTGCTCAAGCATTTGCGTTCGTGAACTTGACTTTTGAACATACTTCTTATTATATTTGAAAATATTAAAAAGAAAAGAAAAATCAGGTGCTTCTCCGGCGAATAAAGTTCTCTACTTGTTTATTTCGATTTTTTGTTTGTTTGTTTGTTTGTTTGTTCTTTGCTCATTTGCTGTTATAAGAATTTTACCTAGGTTACCAATTTTTTAATATAATCCTATAACTTCAGTGTTCTGTGGTCATTCAATAAAGAAAGTGCGTTCATCACAAAACGAAAGTGTTTTTCGTGATACAACACGGAAAAACAACAACAATAAAATAAGAAAAATTAAAATAACGAACTTTTTACAAAAAATTTCTGTGAAATTAAGAAGTGCTTAATTATTTTTTTTATTTTAATTTTATATTTATTTCGGGTTCTTTAAAGAAATTAAAAAAATTATTTAAATATGGCTAAATTGGTAGTATTTTGCTTACTTAGTGTGTTGGCGTGCATTGCAGGTTAGTAAAAGTGTTGTTTTTCCATCTTTTTTTTTATTTATTTCTTTTTTTGGCGAAAAAATGGCGAAAGATGTTCTTTTAAGAACAAAAAATAAAATTTATTTAGACAGGATATGATTATTATTTTTACCATAAACGATAATCAAAGACTTTAAAAGAATTCAAGCGAAATATTCATAAATTTTGTCACAAAATTTCGTTAAAAAAAACGTTAAATTTCGATTTTTATTAAAGAAATCGAATTTCAATTTCAACTTTTAAAATATAAATTTTATTAAAAAAACAAATTTTTTGTTTTTAAATTCGGTTTTATAGCGAAATTCCTTTTAAAATAAAATAATCGAAAAAATTAAAAAGGCAAACTAACATATTATTTAATATAATTTGAAATAAAAATAAGAATAAAAAAATTAGAATGGTTTTAATTTTATGTGGAAAAACTTATCATCTCAAAATTTGAATTACTTAATTTTTTTTTTTGGGAAACTGTGGCTTTTAGAGAAAGGTGAATTGGCATCTTTGTTTTTTATTATTTTAGAAAGGAAATTCAAAAATTCATCTTATTTCAAAAACAAAATAAAATTCAAATTGAAATTTTATGTAATAAAAACTTTTAAAAATGCATAAAAAAACCGATGATGCTGAAATAAAATTTAAACAAATAGAAATTTGCATTTAACTTTCATGAAGTTAAATTTTTTATAATTCTTTAAAAAAAAAAAGAAAATGACGAAAAACTCGTAACCGAATTTATAAAAATACACAGAATTACTTAATTAATAAATAATTTGAAAAAAAAAATAATTAATAACTATTTAGCCATTTAACCCCATCACTAAATCGAGTACAGGGTGTGTATTCATTCTATTTTATTAAATCACTGATGCAACTATATATGGTCATTGAAAGTACTTTTTGTTCTTCTTAATAATAATTCTATGGTAATATATTTTAGAAATCATAATTATTATAATAAATATTAATGTTTTCACAAACATATTGGCTGCATCCTTTCAAAATCCTTAATCCTTAAAGCAGTTAGAATTTCTTGTACTCTTGGATACGTTTGCTTAAATCAACCGAATGGTAGTTATTTGTGCTAAACGTCAAGTTAGTTTTATTTAAATAACTTTAAGAAATAGATATGTTTTTAAACGAAATAAGTGTCGAGAGTAAATAAAAATTGAAAATAAAATGAAATAAGAACTCATTTTTTTAAAAATTCCAATTAAAATTGGATAATACAGAAACAATTTTCAAAAATTCCTCACAATTTATCCTTTACACAAATCATTTTTAAGCGTAAACAACAACCTTAAATGCGCTGTTTGAGTTAGCAAAAAAATTGGTTGGTAGAATTTCACTAACCGCTTAAAGTTAGAATTGCATCCAGTCGTCTTGCTAGATTTAAGCGCTGTAAAGAGCTTTAAGCACTTAGGACTGCTGGATACGCTCATTATTAATAATATTTTGGAATAAGGACACCTATCAGTCTAAAATGTAAGTCTAAGTACTACATGCATAACACGCATATGTCCCCATTATTAAAGTTTATAACAACCAATATACTAAATGAACTTCTTCACTTTTTACTACAAGAAGAGTAGAAAAATCGAGAAGTCGAGTTTGGGCCCAAATTTAAATCCGCATATATGGACACAGGGCTTAAAATATCGAATCCAGATTAAGTTCAAATGTAGTCAAGAAAATAAAGAATTGCAATTTTTTACCTAGCAACTGAAAACCATGACACAGTCACCAAAACTAAGTAAATGGCAACCCATAAACCCAACCAGCATGTACGTACATCGATTTCAACCCAGTTTCAACTTGGTTGGGACTCGCCATATATATATATGTAGTAGTATTTATCAATCCAATATAATCAGAGGAAATATGGAGGAACTTCTTAAATGAACAAATTTCGGTTTTATATTGCTAAAATTTGAATATCCTTGGATTCATTCATTCAAAGTAATTATCACAAAGTATTAATTAAAAGTTAGTTCACTGAAGTTCCCATTACAAATTACTTAATGCCCAATAAAACTTATATTATTGTGTAAATTTCAGTAAAATTAAGTTATTATATTAGCATTAAAAATATGAACTTTAATTCATTACTTAATTACCATTATAAATAGTTAAAATAAACACAATTAAAATTTATGTACATTTTTAAAATGTGAGACGTCTGTGATGTCTGACACCATTGAAAGGTTAATCTTCTTCAGGAAAGTTCACACCACATTATATTTCAAACATAAATTAATTTAATACGATTCTAACATAATTAATTTTGGTTTTCGTTTAAACGACTTCCTATATATTCAAACTTCATGTGAAATTCTGTAATTACCTAATCAGATTAGGTAATTAATCCAAAAGTTTAAAGTAGAATCTCAAAATTGAAGAATAACATAAAATTTTGCATCATTTTCTGACAAAATTAAATCTCAAATTTGTTGACTTTTTGAATATTAAATGTGTACCAGAATGACTTTTCTAACAAATTTTCTTGATGTATAGTTTAAGAGGTAGTTTTTCAATTTTATTAGACGTCCTGAAGAAATCGAAATTTCACGATACAAATTCTTTAAATTAACATTATTAGTTATGTTACAGAATCATTCAACAAGTGTATCTGACTTCAAATTCGTTCTACTTTTTCATATGAGACCTCTTTTAAATATATTTTTCATACATAATTAAGAATTTTAAAAATTTCTAATTTATTTGAAGAATACAAAGGTTTATATTCCAAACCTTTTTTTGTCCACCAACTCCTAAATAACTATTTCTAGAACTCTTTTTTTTAACTCTTGATTCAAAGAATAGAATAATCCAGTATTCTGTTTAAACATGATTCATTTTCTAATTAAAATTTAAGTTTCATTCCATAAATTTTCTAATTCTTAATTTCAAGGCTTTAATTCAACTGTTTTAATACAAAACTAATTAAATTAATAATATTAGATAATTCTGTTCTCAGGTCTATAATTTTCTTGGAACAAATCAGAAAAAGTTATATTTAAATATTGACCTAAAAACAAAATCTTAACTGTTTTTGAACTTGTGATTAATTATAAAACTAATTAAAGCAAAAAAAAATTTTAAATATAAGATTTTTATTACTGATCGAGTCACAAACAATTCACAAATAAGTTTTGCATATAAAATATCAGAACTTTAAAAATTCAAATATTCTTAACGGTAGACGAAAGTATAAAATCAAGAATTCTAATCATATAACTCATTTAAATTACTCGCAAGGAAATGAAATGTTTCCGGTCATCTACATTTAATTAACATTTTATATTTAATTTCTACCGGAACTTTATTTAAGAATGAAGAAAGAAAAAAGCCCCAATCACAAAAAATATCAATCATAAAAAAAATGAAATCATAAAAATAATATGAAAAAAAAACCTGTTAATGAAGTAAAATTAAAAAAAAACTTATAAAACTTGAGAAGCCACTGTAAAAAAATCACGAAACAAATTCAAGTTGTTAAACAATTATAAAATAATTTTCCACATTATTGATTTCGATAATAATCTTCAATGTTTAATTTCAAGAACGATCTTATCTGTTAATACAGGGTGTAAAAAAAGTGACAAAATCTTAAAGTATTAGGATCAGCCATGATTAATAAATTTGTACCGTATTTTAATCGTTCATAACCTATATGAGATCAGAAGTGGAATCAAGTAACTCGATTTGAACCAATTCTTATAGAAATGGTACAGCAGTGACAATAAACTTTCGATTGGTCTTAATAGAATATTATACGATCTACTCCAGAAAACAACTCATAGGCCTGCTTTTTGGCATTTTCTGCTCCAGAACATGTGGAAAACGACAAGGATGAGAAATAGGTTTCAATTCAATTTTTAGTAATGCTGCTTAGCAAAATAACATTTAGAAAAAAAATATTTTAAAGAAAATACAAAACACTCTACCTACATGTTAGAAGAATAAACAGATTTCTGGAAAAATTTGTTCGGCTCCGGAGAAATTGGTGCACGAAATCCATCTAATACGGATCGAATCACTTTATTTCGTATAATATTTAATTCTTATTCCTAGTCCGGCTCGCCGACGAGTTTCAAATCGTATTTTCTCTTTAAATTCGTGTCTTTTATTGACTCTATATTTTATTGATTCTATATTTCATACCCCTTGATATCATTGGTCCCTTGCGAATACGAAATAAAAATGTTCGTCCAGTTATTTGAATCCACCTCTTACGGTCTTAAAAGTTTAAATAGAAAAATGAACCGAACTAGCAATCAATTTTCATCACTAATAATGGTTAAAGCAAACCTAGGTTGCTTCAACTGGATATTACATGGTCCATAAACCATGTAAATTCTAACAATAAAAAAATATATAGTATGAATTAGTGCACATATTCAAAGTTTAGGGTACTACATCCCTTTGTAGGATTAATCTTATTACTTACAGAACAACAAAAGTACAACTTTTTTCTTCTCTCTCGCAACGCAACAGCTTTCAGTTGACCCTGTCCTTACTTCATTATTTCAAGATATCTTAACTGCGAGAAGTATAGAAAAATAACCAACCTATAAAAAAAGAAAACCAAAACCAGGTGTAAACCAAAGAACTTCTTAATACCAATAAACAAGCTGCTAACGAATGTTAAATAGTAAACAGGCCCTTTTATGTAGAAAATACTTGCAAATGAATTGGAATCATATATCGGTTGAAGAATAATTTTACGACATTTTTTGTATGTAAACTTTGAACATAAAAATATTATATGAACCGAACCCGACAAGTTGATTGACCGCGAGCCCAACACATCTTTCACCTGAACGAAATGAATATTTTCTTCTGTTGGTTTTATTTTTCAATAATTCTTATAATGATGTTGACGTTTTTACTATCGTCTCTAGAATATATGTTTTGTTTTCTTTTTTATGTAATATGCAATATACTATTTGGTTTATTAAAGCGGTTTGTGTGAACAACGGCAACAGGTTGACAAAAACCGAATATATATAATAATAATATAACACTTGCAATGCGGGATGAAATTCTGTTCGGTTCTGAAGCACTTCATTATACCATAGTGTCATTTTTGTATAATAATTGCATAATCTTCAAACAAAATACCTGTTGCATTTCATTGACAACAATACAAAATGTTTGTGGTTTATGTAAAGTTGATGGCTGGCGATATATTGTATAGGAAGTTTACAATTTTTGTATTATTTAATACTTTACCACAATGAACTTATAAATGTTAAGATTTTAATTAGTAAGAAAAAAAAACAATATATTCTTGAGATTATGACACGAGTATACGAGTTTTAAAATTAATTAATTTTAAAAACGAATAAGGAAGAAATTTAGAATTTCTTAGACGAGATTGCATATTATACGAGATGACTAACATATTTTGGAATTTTATATATTCCATATTCATTATTAAATGTCGTAGAATTAGTGTTTTTTGAGAGCATTGAATTCGGTTAGAAAATGCTTTAAAATGTGGTAATATCGCAAACAGAATTGCCTCAAAAATTTTGGATTTGATCTCGAAACGTAAGCAAACATTTTAGCGGCACCCCTCCCCTATTGGTGAAAACAGATATAGTATTTGAAAAAAAAAATAATAATGAAGCATGCAACACCAGTTGAATTATTTTTGCCCTTTATTCGGCGGAGTTAGCAACCCAATCTCGGCATTAGAGCTATTTTATCATTATTTGCGAGCGTTTCAAATCTTATATGCCTAGGTAGGGCAGCCAAACTCTAGATATAAATACATATCTCCTGTAGAAAGGCAATAATTAATTTTTTGATCTAATTTATGAACAAAATATAGAGTTCTGTAAAACGACAAATGACAATTGATTGTCGTTTTTATACATTTTGTAAGTCAATTTTGTCACTTGAAAATGATAAATTTGAGGTGAGAACTATTGAGTTATAAACACTTCAGGTATATGCTTAAAGCATGCATGCATGACATCCGTCATCATTAGTATTGGGGAAGGAGCGGAAAGGAAGGTATTAGTATCGAAAGAAAGTTAGTAAACATTTAACGGAATTGGTACTAAATTATGATATTATCTCATTGATCTAAGAGGCCCTAAATCTGTCAGCCTGTCTCTAATAACATAGTATTATTATTATTATTATTTTTTGACATATTTGCATCTCAATTTAAGGACTTATCAAAAAACTGCTGGTTCTCGTAAAGATCTGGATTATATGTAATACAAAAATTTCGAATGCATATAGATTCTGAAGTAATTAGTTCTTCTTACTCTACAGCCCGTTGCGTAATCCGTAGTCGGGCATTGGGGCCCTCTGCTTAACTATACATAACTAAAAGTACATCGTATAAGTTTTTTAAATAACAAATAAAGATGATTTGTACTTGAATGAAAATTTAGACATCATTCTGATGAGAACTTATCGGATATTTACAAATCCATTGATCTGTATCAAAATTTCTGGGAATTTCTGGGAATTTCTTTTTTTCTTTTATTTTTTCTTTCAATGGGTTTTAACCCATCTACTTCAAAATATGAATAATTGAAAAAAAAACTAAATTAATAATATTTTACATTTCAATAATAACAAGAATAAAAAAACACCGTGAAAAAGAAGTCAATAACATGATCGTATCGAAATGATCGACTTAGTTTTTTTTGAAAAATTAAAATCCGTTTGATGGAACTGATTTTTAAATCTTAATAAAAAGATCACCCGTTAGTCTCTCATCTATATGATCATTGAAATTTATGATGAATATGATTTTTATTATAATGCAAAAATACGCGATCTCATTTCTTAGAAGTTCATCAAATTGATATTCAAGTTCTTTACCTTTAAAGTGATTGACCTTAAAGTTGAACTTTCTTGCTAATCAAAACCAGAAAATAACTTCTTTTACATGTTCTAAAACGTGACTAACTGAGAGTAAAAAAAAAACAGAAGAAAAATTGTAATGTTCTTGTTTTATGGGTGGTGTTGCGTTGATGATTTGCGTTCTCAGATTTATGAATGCATAGAAAAACAATGATGGGAGAAAAATTCTTGAAAACTTATGACTTTATAATAAATCGTAAAAGTTCAAAAACCACTAACAGAATATCATCCAAGAATAGGGAGAATTTAGCTACACATAAGAATTTTCTTTCAATCATTGGCGTCACTTTATTTCATTATTCTAGTAGTTTGGAAGAAAAAACTCGTATATGAAGTTCGTTTTTTAATTATTATTCCTATTATATGCATTCTTGGTTTTTCATCTTGGAGACCCATAAAATACTATACAGAACATCGTTAAAATTATATATTGTACAAATCAAAATTGTAAGTACGTTAACCGACAAAACAAACAATAGTAATATTTGAAATTTGAATCAAAATCCATTGAAAGAAAAGAATGTTTAACAAAATTATTATATTTCAATAAGAAAATAATCAGAAAAACTCATGAAATTCTTTGGAACATTCAAATTGTGTTAATCAGTACTAGTTTTGTAATAACAAGATTTATAACATAACTATTTGGCTCCTTGACCACACATTAGATTGGTTTATGTCTCCTGTTTTCGATACGAAGTTATTGAAAGTCCTTAATAACAAATTGAAAATTTTTTCTTCCTTGTTTATTATTACATATAATCGAAAGATCGAGAAATCGGAATTAGGTCGAAACTTGGACTGCCGTATATGGATACAGATCCAAAATCAAGACCAAATTTAGTCGAGAATATAGAAAATTGAAATTGATTCAAATGAAAACCGTAACAGAGCCACCAACTAAGTAAATAATCCAATATGGACCCGAGAAGCGTATACACGCATTTCAATCCAGTTTCAAAACGCAGGTCGATTCTGGATATCGCCTATTTGAAATAAGCGATTTATCAGCAGAAAAATATTGCCGCGTGTGCATGGATATCGATTTGAAATTTGGTTCTAGAGCATGTGCGAATACTAACTAAAGTGACGGAAATTTTTTTAGTTTCTTAGCTGTGCACTCAAGAAAGTTTGCACTGTATTCCGAACGAAAAATATTTTTATTTTAAAATCTTCAAAATAGCGCCAGTACAAATACTCTTTTTAACTAATATCTGTAGCTTTATGGTTGCCCTTTGAAATTTCTATATTACATAGTTACTCTTAGAATATTCTTAAAATACATTAAAATGATTAAATCATTATTATGCAATGCAATGACACTTTATTTAAGTCAATTTAACAGTTCTTCTTCTAAATATTAACACTTTAACAATCTGTACCCAGTAAAGCGAAGAAGCATAACCGTTCTTTTTCAAAAGAAACAATTAAAATTCAGTACATTCGTCACGTTTATGAAATTTATTTGATTACGAATTAAGAATTTTAATGATTTTAATAAAAAGATGGTATATGCCAGTAGAAAGAACACGCAAAAAAGCGGGTCCCATCATAAATTGTCTGAAAATTTTTATCATTTAAAATTTTTTTAGTACACTATTTGTCTGCAGATTTTTGACTGGATATAATAATACATTATTAAATTTCCATATAATCATCTGAAGACTTTTTAAATATTAGATACTGTCTAAATAGGGTATATTTAAATATAATACAAGTGACTAAATTGTAAATTCAAGTTCCAACTACTCGTATTTACTGTTTTCGATAAATTAAATGAAGTAATTGTAATTTAAAAATGACTGTTAATAAAGCCGCAAACGAAGAACAACGTTTTTTATTTTAATCTCCTGATTTTACTGGGTCATCATGTTTTCTTCATTAGATTTATTGGACATCCTGACAGAAAACCGCACACATCTGTCCTCATGATTCTTACTTATCCAACTTTAATCTGTATACTGGTTTCAATTGAAATAGGTCCTAAGTTTCTTTTTTTGTTTGGTTCCCAAGATTCGCTTTTAAATCAGATATAATTTGTAACATCTTCATTTGGAAGAATTCCGGAAATTACCAAAAACCATTACTATGAAATTCTTTTTCTTGTTCTGAAATTCATTTCAAAACCAGACACATATAATATTTTCAATTCAAATAATAAGAAAATGAAGAAAAAACCAGTGGGCAGACATCAAGTCGTCATCTCATAAAAAATTCAAAATAAAACGTCTTTAAAAAAATTTTCATACAATATTATCCAAAAAGCAAGCATAGAGAGTTTGTATATTTACATAATTTTGAAGAAAAAAAAAAACGACGAATAATGAAGAATTTACAAAACACCGGGAATCACCTGTATTTACACATATACGCATACAAAATCCATTTCCTTTTTGAAAAATTTAAAATTTCAAGCAGAAATGCACATCAGGAATTTAGTTTCTTCTTTTGCTTTGAAAAAAGTCAAATAAGAGCTGATTGGGAAATTTTAAATATTTTGCATATTTAAAGTTGGTCTAATTCATGAAAATAATTTTATGTGATTTTTAGAAATATACCTAAGTCTATAATTCTTACACAGTTATGACATCAACAACAAAACTTTTGGTTATTTGAATAGTTGATACGTCATTATGTCATCTACTGTAACCCCACGACTCCATTGGACTTATTTCAAGACATAATTTCAGTCGGACTGACAAAAAAGTCCAAATTTTCGAGTCACCATTAGAGTTTTTTTCAGTCCGACTGAAATTATGTCTTGAAATAAGTCCAATGGAGTCGTGTGGTAAAGTAAAATGGAAACAGGATAATTTTATTCGAATCATGTAGAACCGATTTGTTGTGTTGTTTCTTTTTTCTTCTTATTTTGTAATACGTATTTTGTTCTTCCGGTCTGTGTTATTCCTTTTCACTAAAACAGGAATATATTTGAATTTTCGGGACCACCATCGAAAATATTTAATTTGGAATTTTGAATTCTTTTTTTTGTTTGGAAAGTTTTTCAAGTTCATTTGAATTCAGAACCAATGCCAAAAAGAATGACTGTGAATTATGACATGGTCAAATATTTCACTGTAACTTATGTGTCGGACTACTAAAATATTGACACTGATCGGTTTCAGTTGAGAAACGTTATAGAGTTGTTCCTATAATTATAATAGTAATAATAATACAGCTCAAATCAAGCCTAAAGCAGAAAATTAATACATAATACCATTGATTGGATATTAAGAATTATATAAGAGCTATCTCAGTTCATAATTACTGAGGCAAAAGTCAAAAACTTGCGCATTGGCATTTACCATGCGCAACACAGAATATTAGAATACCAGAATACCATCGTTCCCTCTAACCTGGACAGTGGACAGCTGGGCGATGGGTACTTAACTAAAAATATTGTCTTCTGCCAAGTCATAATTTGTATCTAGCCATTAATTTTTAAAACTATGTATTATAAAAGTATTTGAGGAATAAGCTCCCAGAAGAAGACGTAATCGATTGGTAACCAATTTATTAAAATGATATAGAAATACAATTGACTTTAACTTTGAATAAGATTGTGTGAAAAGTTGATAGAAAAATTTAGAAACTTCTCGGATATGCCATCTTCTTAACGGTGAATGAATTATAAAAATTTCTAGAACCATCTCAGATTAAAAAAATTACAGGATTTCTAGTATGTTTTCATAAGATTGCATCAGTCGTGCATTGAAATGTTTTGATGATGACAAACACTCGCACTGGGATACGGTTGCTGTTCGGTATAAAAGCTTGGGTTTGAGACTAATTCAAATAATTAGTATTTGCAGAGCTTTAGTAACTACGTTCGATCGCAGGCCTCGTCGATTTCAGACCGTATTATCCTAAAACAATTTTTGATACAAAAATTTTGGTTTAATTGTAATTAATTAAAACATAACTATGTTTTACAATGAAACTATGCTGTAATATACAATATAAATAGTTTAATATATGAAGTAATCACGAATGTTCGTTAAACTAATTTTTACTTTATTTAATCCAAAGCATACGAATTCTGACCGTCTTTATTCGCAATAAAACAATATTTCGTAATTATACTTCACAATATAGTATAATCTCCAATTTCACAAGTCCTACAGACATTTCTATAGTTAACATTTGGAACGAAATGTAGTACGAACCCGTAATAAAGAGCCCTATAAATGGATTCGTATTTCTTTTATATGTTCTCTTCTTATGATATTAAATTGGTATTTCTTTTTTGTTAAAGAAGGATCAAAAGAATTCTTTTTCAAAAAATAAAAATAGAAACCATAAATTCAAACCTGCTAAACAAAAAACAACGACGAACAAAAAAAAACTCCATGTCTAGACATTTGGACGCAGATTCGTGAGATTGTTCTTATTAAGAACTTCTTCTTTAGGGCAAATCTTTTAATATTGGCATGTACAAATTTTTTGTTTCAAATCAACAGAATTCTTATTACTAGATCAATGGTATCCACAATTGTAATATAACTCTTCGGGTGTTCTTTATAATGGTTCATTTAATTTACGATTTATCTTATGAAGTTCACATTCATCAAAAGGTTCAATATGCCGTAGGTTCTACTAGATAAATCTATAGTTGAACATATTTTCTGTATCTAAAAGGCTTATTTTCTGAAATGACATAAAACTATATATAAATATTATTTATAGTTTTATTAATAATGATATTGGAGTCGTTTCTAGGTATTTTTACGATCAGGTATAATAACAAACATTCGAAACAAATTTATTATTTATGGGTTTTTAATAATTTGGAAAATATTAAAAGGAAATGATGATTTAAAAAGAGTTATGAGGCATTTTGGAGATCTATAATGAACTAAACACTCTCAACACAAATATAATTTGACCATCCATTATAATTAAGGCTAAACAAATTACATATATCTTATATTGCATTCTTTCCATAGAATGGGAATATGTAAAGATTTGTGGTGTTTAACCTCAAGGTTATGATGGAACCTCACGTTTTGAGGTCCTCTGAGTTAAAAACGTACTATATCTTTCGAAGGCGTTATTCGATTAAACTGCAATTTGGGGAACTAGTCGGTTATTTTGCTTTTGATATCGCTCTGAGAAGGCGATCGGGTTATACAAGCTGATTTATGAAATCTGAAACTATTATCTAGGAAACATCCTAACTTTTCGATTTCTTAGATAATTTTATTCAAGTGAATTTAACTTGTTGTAGATCGGAAGAAGGACACCGTAAAAAGGGCCAAAAGCACATAATGCCAATTAAAAAATGTTCAATTCAACTGAAATTGTATCTCTGGATTTATCTTATATAATTATGTATCATGATGAAGTCAGGATTTGAACTCGAGACCTCTAGAGCGCTGGCAACATTAGTGTTGAACAACGTCGATGAATGATAGTCACTATAAATTCTATTTTGATTTTGCCTAATTCAATGAACAATACAATTGATAATTGTATTTCTTATTATTTGTATATAAAAACTCACAACTCCTACACAAGTCCAAAATTATTTAGAATTTCTTCCATTCAATTTAATATGATGAGATCTCAAATTTTACTTGTGAAGAAATTAAGGAGTGTTGAGACAAAACAAAGTCAGAATAGGTACATGTTCTTCAAAAATGGCTAAAATAAATGAATTTCAAAAATCAGAAACTTCCATTAATAAAGAAATTTGAGGTGAAGCTATTGGAATGAAATGAAAAAAGTATCTAAATTTTCTTATTAACATAAATTTTTACTAAAGTAAGTCTATGTAAGCATTATATCCAATTATATCAGGATGTTACTACACTCAGTGAAAGACGTTTGTCGCTTAAGTCTTTCGTTTTTGTTAATCATTTATGCCCTATGATAGGTACTACCAGAGGGTATATTAGTTTTGTCACTATATTTGAAACCATCAAAATAAACATCGGAGAAGGATTTCAGAGCTATAGATGTGTAGAGAATCAAAAGTTATATCGATTTATGCACGTCCATCCGTCCGTCCGGATCGGATCGGGCGAGGGTGAACGAAGTTATAAACCAAAAACCAGGGAGACCAGAAATGTTGGTCATTTTTTTTTACAGTTTTACAAATTTAATTGGAAAGTTTATACAGCAATTTTATTTAAATTATTTACATATGTTGACTACATAAATAGGCAATATTGTGGTAAATTTCAGTAAAATCGGTTCAAGGATAGTGGAGAAAGAAATAGTCGTAAGAGATAATAAGCATGTTCATAAAGTTTTTTTTGATGTAAAGGCTGCAGCATCTTTTGGTCCGTTCGGCATCTTTTGATTCGTTTTTTGAACTAGAGGTTATTTCGCCGCTCATAGCTCTAATTTCATCTGTCAAGTGACAGAAATTCAGTATTATATTCCCGATGAACGAAATTAGTCGATATACGCTTGATCGACGTTGGGAAATATTGAAAACTTATTTCCATTTTAGTCCATTTAATATGCATTTTTAAAAGAAACTAAAAGTTGCCGCACCCTGTTCTTCAAAAACTAATGTACCCATGTGAATAAAATTTGTAGAATAGATTAATGCGATTAGGGCCTAGGCTACCAACGAATTAGAGCAAATTTGAAAAGTAGGGAACAGAGTTATGCAGAAAAAACCTTGAAACGTTATTCGTTTTTCTTATTTTTTCTTAGAGATAATTCATTGAATTATAGATTTGCTAATTACGAGTCCCATTTCTATAGTACCATAGGGTATCGTCTAAAAGCCGATTTTCGGTTACTATATGTTTTTTAAAGAATTTTGTATGATCATTTTTTCAATTATTAAATAAATAAATTATAGAATTTCTTATTATTATTTTTTTTATTAAATTCCTCTAATTTTCTTTTCAGGTCAACGTATTACAACAATTCAATTAGATGGTGTACAATATTTCATCAGTCGAATGAATCCATATTCACCAGAATTGAATTATTTCCTAGCATATCAATATTGTCGTTCATTGGGTTTACAATTAGCATCATTTGAGACAAAAGAAAAAGTCGAATCAATGACACAATATTTACAAAATGCTGGATATAGTAAATATGATTTCTGGACATCAGGTAATCGTCTTGGAACCGGAATGTTCTTATGGATGAGTACCGGTCTGCCGTTCAATGCAACATTTGATTACTTTGAAAATTCTGAAGACTCTGTAAACGCTGGTTTATTAGATCCGGTCGATCATAATAGCAATACATCACCACAAAGAACAGCCAGAGACAGGTTGGATATAAATTATGATTTATTGAAATTTCAATTGAAAAATAAATATTAACATTATGTTTTGTTTTGTTTCTTTTTCGTTTTTTTTCTTTTTTTATTATTATTCCTTTCTTATTAAAAATATAGCAACAGCGGTTTAGAAAAAGGTTGTGTTGTATTAAAAGCACCAAATCTACGATGGACACCAGAAGATTGTTCAATTGTTAAAGATTTCATTTGTGAACAGACAAGATGTTATTATTATAATTATGGAAGTATTCCGGTCTCATCGGCGCAGGGGTAAGGATTTAATGTGGGACAACAAAACACTCCTATGTATCTCTGCCCGCCAATACAAAAGAAAAAAATATAAAAAAAAAAATATATAAAATACAAAAATAAAAAATGTTTTAGTTAAAAATTAGGTGAGCTGACCCCTAAAACAATAAAAAAAAACTTTAAATATAAAAACACAAAAAAAAAGAAAATTTAAAACAAAATTACTTAAAAATTACTTTTCTATTTTTTTTTTTTGGTATATAGACAGAGTTTTAAGCTATTCAATTTTGTTTCAGTTTTAGTCAAAATATTAATTAAAATCGGTCAAAACAAAATTGTTTATCTAAATACTATCTTTTCTAATAGTAAAAATAGTACTTAAAAAGTGTTTTTTTTTTCTGTTTTTATTTAAAAAGTATTTTCTGCCAAAGAAGCAGTAGTTTGAAAACTTTTTTTTTTCTAACTTTTTTCAATTATAAAATTGTTTTATTGACTTTTTTTTTAAAAAACGTAAAAACAAATTGGTTTGGGGTTAGCTTCCAAATTAAAGTTTCAAAAAAATGGTTGTTTTCATAAACGCTTAAAATCGCTTATTTAAAAACGCATTTCTTATAATCATGATTACATAAATATGGAAATACGCAGTATACTCCAATAAGGTGCGTATCCACTAAACGCGCAAAATGTTTTTGCTCGCCTGGCTAAAAGAGAAAGAAATATTAAACATGAATAATTTGCATGAGACACATGTATCTCTCTCATTTTAAAACTCTCGATTAATAATTATTTCTCTTTTACCCCACGCGTGCAGAAAACATTCTGCATCTTTAGAGTGCAATTTGAAACATTTATGTGAAAACATCCATTTTATTGCTTTCGTATTTTCTATAATTGGCACGCTTTATTTTCGTGTTTTTATTGTTTTTTTTTTTAGTAAATTTATGATTTTCATTTTTAAAAAAATTAACGAAAAAAATAAACATAAATTAACAAAAAGAAATTGTACTATTAGATTAGAAGAACTTATTCTAAATTTTCTACTTTAGTTTCTACTTTTAACTGAAAAAAAAAATTCATCTCTAAAATAACTGATAACTACAATTATTTGTTTTTCTTCATTTACAGTCGTCCAATTACATCAACAACAACTCATGAACCATTCATTTCGACAACACCATTACCCTTTCTAATGTCTTCAACATATGCTTCAATAATGAAAAAACCTGAACGAGAAGTTAATCCTGAAGATGTTTCAGAACCAACTTTAGAATCATTAAAATTAGCCCATGAAAAAATCGAACCAATTACAAATACTAATAAGCTAGAGGAAACTGTTGAAAGCACTAAGAAAAATCATGATTCTCATACCGATCATGATACTGATGATTCTGATAATATTCACGAAGAATCCGGACATGATGATGATACATCCGATGAAAATATTGATGAAGATTTAGATCAAGAAGAAGAAGAAAAATTAGATGATGAAGAACAAGAATCTAGTCGAACATTACATGATGAAGAAAAAGAAACTGAAACCGAACAACATATTGATGTGGAAGATCAGCATGTAGATCCACAAATTGTCGAGCCATCTGTTGAGCAACGTTTAAAACAAATTTCAAAAGAAATTGAAAAATTAAGCAGTTCCGAAACAAGTAGTCCTGATGATTTGGGACGACAAAGTTTCTTTTCATTATCTGATTTAATTAAAACTCTTCGTCCAAATGATAAGAAAACACCACAAATCGATTCAGATTATTCAAATACAATGCATGTTCTCGGTGAAACATCATCGATAATTGGTAATGAAGAATCACGAAAATTTAATAAAGATGTTGAAACACAAACACCACAAATCAATCGTGCCCTTAATTAAAACAATAAGAATTTTATAAAATAAGATTTATAAATATATTCATAAATTACATGGATTAAGATGTATTGAAGTCATATTGTTGTTGTCACATCATTTTGAAGTTCAAAATGAGAATTGATCTTGACAGAAAAATTTGGGTAATTCCAATTAAAAGCGTTTAAAAAAAAAAAAACGTTTTTTATATCAAAATATATCAAAAGAATCCTTTGGAAATCTTTAAAAACAAGATTCGATTCTTTTGATACATTTTTTTGTAATAATAAAATTCTACAAATAAGACTCTTCTCTTTTGAACTTCTTAAGAAATCTTTAAATCCCAATTTAGCAATCATTCCATTCCATTTCATAAAATTATTCACAAAATTCACATTTTTGTCATTTCATAGTTATCATTTTTTATCAACCATTCCCCATTCACAACCAGGACTTCGTTAAATTCGCAAAAAAAAAAAATATTATTAATTAAAATAAATAAAAAGAAGAAAAATCTATTAGAAATTTTAGCGTTTTTCTTTTAATTTTAACTTTAAAACATTATTTTGTAAAAATAAATAAAAAAAACTTGAATAAAAACGGACAACATTTGTCGATAAATTGAATATTTTGCATTTTATTTAGTCATACCCAATCCCGTATGCCCAGCCTTCTCTCCAACTCGCAACAACATTCTGGCTAGCTGCCTTTTCGAAGTTTAATTAAGTTTTGTGGGAAAATTAAATGTTCCGAAAAAGAATAGGATACTCATTCTACCAGGTAATTCTTGGTCTCGTAGAGATCACAATGGACCATAAGGTACCTAGTGTTGTACGGAAGCACCCCTACCCTACCCTACTTAACCTAGTTGCATATTTCGAATAGGCTAATACAATCATTTTAAATAAGTTATAGCAAAATAAATTTTTTTTTTTGAAAGCAAGCCTTTAATAAAATTTATTAAAAAGGAAAAAATAGTTCTTATACCGCCATAAATAACATTCTTGAAAGAATTCCCTCATATGACTAAAAATAAAAGCATGGATCGCAAATACTATATTTACTAAAAATTATTTATTTATTTATTATTTAGTATTCCAGAATTTTATTTAAATTCCTGTAGATGAGGCATTTTGTTATTTCTTCCTTCACTCCATAGATCTTCCAGATTCCAAGATCGTCATCGTCATGTCATCGAAACAACGTATGCATGCAAAGTTTCAAGTCGGAAGTTAACTTAAAAGATTTCAACCACACCTAGCCTGTTAAAGTATTGTAAAGTATCTGGCGTAAAAAAGTCAGAAATTCACCATATTTTGTGGGGAAGTGCTGTTTGATGCGAAGAATGCAATGGCGTCAAAATCTCAATTTTGTCTTATGTCGACTTAAGGCCAATCTCCACACAGCCGACATCCTATTCTGATAAAAGTAAGGGATGCACTTATGCAAAATTTAGTTAAACAGAAAGGGAGAAACAATCATCCTAAGATTTTTGTCGTCTTCTGGGTTCCGTTCACTCGATCACACCGGTGTAAAAAAAAGTCGGTGTAAGTTAATGTCAAAAAAGCCGGTGTCGAAAAATGTAAGTTGTTTGCGAGTGAACGGTCGTAGTCGTAGTCGTAGTCAATTAGTGTCATTTCGAAATGTCATTTTGAGAAAATGCGCATTTATAGGTTAATTTATGTATTGTAATTTTTAAAATTACTTTCATGAAATCTGTTTATGTTTAATATTTAATTTAGTAACAAATTTTTACATAAAAACATATTTTATGATTTCACTTTTTTTTATAAATTTAATATTTTAAATTTTTTTTGGAATATAATTCAACGAATTGAATATAAATTTATTACTAAAACTATAATTTTTCTATAAATTTGCCGAATAATTAAAAAAAAATAGTGAATTCACAAAAATTTGTTTTGAATTCAAAATCAAACTGACGAAATAGAAATGACAATTAACAACTACACCCTATGACATTGGTTGAAAAAAGTTACTTTTTTTTACACCGGTGTGATCGAGTGAACGACAGAGTGTCGGTGTCATGACGTCATCGTAGTCGAAAAATGTTGACCAGTGAACGCAAAAGTGTAACTTTTAGTCGCTTTTAGTTACTTTGAGTTGGTGAGTGAACGCAGCCCTACAGATCAAATTTCCCCATCTGATTCTTCATCTGCCAGATGATTCCCCTCAAATGCAGACGAACTTGTTCATCTGATTTATGGCTCTTTATCTGCGTTTGCATACTCTCACAATAATCATACACGATATCGTTGCACACTACCAAATTTTCTTATAGGAAGTTTTTCTATGACGAATGGATTTTTATGGTCTACGCAAGTTAAATTTTTAACTTCTATACGAAGTATATAGAAAATAAAAAAATTTGTTTTGCAAATCTTCACGTTTTATAAGATTCTAAATGGTTGCAATCATTTTTATCCAATGTCTGTCTGTCTGAATATCACAACAAATGTTGTGATTAACTAATGACTGCGTACACTCTGAATTCCCATATTCATATAGCTTTCTTTTAGAAAGGCTTTCGGAAGGTAACGTGATTTGAACATACGTATAGAAGTCTCGTCGTTTTGCATTACAGCTTGTTTTTAGATGTGATAGGAATTTAAGCCTTATGTTAAAGTCTGAAAACCCAATTTGGTATTACATTTTCCTATAAATTGGAAGGGAATGTTCTTTTATCCGGAATACTCGGAACATAACACATTCCGGTAAACCGAATTTTCCACATAATAGAAATGCATATTACAACATTAATATCAATAAAAACAATAGGAAGGAAATTTTGTCCATGCCTATTTATGTGAATTTTTAAATGTTCAATTATAAAGGAGTTTTTGGAGTTTTATTATTGGATCTCCTCCAGCCATTCAAATCTAGATGCAACATTTCATCGAAATTGGAGTTTTTTTTATCGAAATTTAATTTTTTTTGCAAATAAAATTAGAATGGCAGACAGAAAGAAGGATAGAGTCCACATCAAACTAAATAAGGCAAATCTAAAGGGGTATAATATAGACGACAAACATTGTTGTCAACTTAGCCGCGTTGGTGTCGATGTTGGACATCTGTGGGCATATCATGTCGTCTACAATGTTGGTTGTTTTCAAAAACTTTCGAAACTATGGGATATTCAGTGGGCGGAGTCTGATGTTGGTGACCATGTTGTAATGTCCGTAGAGAAGTTCACAACTTGGTTGCCAACATTTGGTTTCATCTGTGACAAAACCTGAAAACCAGGTTGACAAAAAACAACCAACACTAATAACATTTCAAGGCTTTTTCTGCATAACTTTCTTTCTTCTTTTTCAAATTTGCTCTAATTATCATGTAGCCTAGACCCTAATAGCATAAATCTATTCTATTAGTTTTTAAAGTACATCCAAAAAACTTTATGAACAGGCTTTTTTTTCCTACGACTATCTCTTTTTATGAAAATATTTCCAATAAAATTGGTGAACAAAATTTCTAATGATACGAAAAACCGTTTTAAAAAAACAGCAGTTTTGTAAATTTTGATGGCGCTTTGATCAGATAATTCCGTTTTACCTGGGTTATGTTCATTTGACGGTGTAAATAAATGTCAAAAAATGGGTGTCAAAAAAAGTAAATTTGTTGCGAGTGGATGATCGTAGTCGGAGTCGTAGTCTGTTAGGGGTAGAACAATTTATTTAGAAATGTAATAAGAGAAGACACTATTTATTGATAAAAGCAGATTACTTCTGGCGCATTTATTGCAACGAAAACAAATGAATAAATATAATTTACGTGAGAAATTAATCAGCCACCAAAAATAAGAATTGTCAAGTAAGAAATCTGGCAAAGAAAATGTGAAAGCTAACGAGTGACCTCGCGTTTTTTTTGTAGAATTGTGTTCCTTTCCGCCCTATTTTTAAATACAATGGATGTGCGGGTTTCTCAGTAAAAATTCATATGAGTCAAATCCCATTCTATCATTTTTTTAGATTTTATTAAGTTAGTGCAACAGAGATAAATATAAATTTAGCTTTAATAAACAAATTCTAACACTTATGTAAAACTTATAGAAAACAAAAAAAATTGCTTCTACTTACAAAAAGTCACGTGCTTATCGAAAATGCCGTTGGGAGCTTATTCATACAGACACCAATCCTTGAAAAAAGTTTGGGATTATAAATTGGCGCTAAAAAAAACACGTAAAAAAAGTAAAAACAATTATTTTGCGCATCTATCATATTTCTCATTACCCAAAAAAAACAGATAATACTGTCAAAAAACCGACTTTGCTGATGCACATTAAAAACATTAGTTTTCCCATTCCTTTATATATTTATTTCGACGGTTTCATGAGTAGTCAAGCGGAGGCATAAACTCGTTTTTACGATATCTGTATATGAAGCACCCATAGTTATATAAGGCCTGTTTTATTTGCCATACCCTACCCTGGAGCAGGGTAAGTGGCAAATAAAACGAGCAGGAGTAGGACAAATTTTTAATTCAAATGTTGGTTGTTGTCCCGACTAGCTTTCTAAGCTCTCAGAAAACTTTCAACTTTGCTTTTAATATTATTAATATAATTTTAATTACTATATAATAATCTTCAATATAAATTAAATAATTTTTATTTTACCTTTTTTCGATAGTCAGTTATTAACTGACATATAATAAATAAATAACAGATTTCTAAAAAGTTCTACCAACATTCTAAGTTCAATTTTACAGGGAAATTTTTAGCTAATACACTTTTTATGGTAGAAAACTGAACTAATTTAGGTGTAAAAGCTGGCCCTGCTCTGAAAGTAGTGTAGGATTTGCTCTATTGTTGTTTTTGTTTTCAATGTAAAAATTTGCTCTACCCTAGAGCAAGTGGCAAATAAAACAGACCAATATATTACTAGATTACTCGAAGCAATAAATTCATTCTGAAGCTAATGGCAAATGTTCAGACTTATCTTTCGCACATACCTCCAGTGTAAAAGGATTGCCAGAATAGAAGAAAAAGCCAAGTAAATTAAAAGTTCTCAAATGTCAAAGTTCCAAGTTAAATTTTAAGTAAAATTTAATTTCCTTTAATAGTTTACCAGAAAAATTTAATAAAATCTTGTAATTCTTCAATTTTTATGAAAAAAATTTTAATTTTAATCAATGAAAATTAGTCCATATGGTAACTCTAAATGAAAATTGTAATTGTAATATTTTGAACTAATCAGGGACAGACACCAACAAAAAAAATAACAAAACTTTCGGTTTTTACAGTTCAAATTTCATTTTTATTATTTTATGTACGGAATAGTATAAAATAATTTTGTATTGTATTTTATATTCTTTAGAGCTGAACGGAAGTGCTATTTGATATTTTTAATAATTATGGTAAAAGAAAAATAGTTTGCGCGCCCTGAGGAACACATTTAGCCATGAAGGCTGGATTAGATTCAAGCAGCAACAGCAAAAATTTTAGAAACTATGCGTTTAAATGGGTTGAATTAAGGCTGGATTAGATTGAAGCAGCAACAGCAACAGCAACAGCAAAAATGTTAGAAACCATGCATTTAAATGAATTAGATTACCGACAGCAACAGCAACAGCAACTTCATTTCTATTTCTAATTTTGCTGTTGCTGTTGCAAGTTGACAACATGATCATGCTTAAAATACAATGCATGAACCTTGAAAATATGAATTATCGTTTTTTGAATTTTTTTCGTTTTTTTGGGTTTTTTGGTTTTGTTTGATGAATAAAATATAATTTCTTTGTTAAATTATAATTTTTATTGCATTTTTTTATTTATTCTAAATAATATTTTATTAAATTAAATATTTAAAATAGAAGATGGGTAATTTACCTAAAAACGATAAATTCGTGTATTTGATGACATTATTTCAGTTTATTTTCAAAAATTTCTTAAAAGAAAATCCATTGCGGTGATGTAATAAAATGTCTTTAAGAATATTTCAAATATTTTTGTCATTAAACGATATGAATTTTAATCAAAATTTTTTAAAATGAAATACTAAATTGTATACATTTTATTGGGGTCGTTATAAAGGCGCCAAATTATTCTTTTCCAAAAAACGTCTAGGAAATAAAAATATTTTAAATGGAAATAATATTGGGAAAAACCTCTCGCAATTATGTGCATTCCGTATGCATTTAGTTCCACTGGATTTGCCGGGTAACAAGAAAGCAAGCAATCTTATTGAAAACTTGAATCGCCAAATTTTGCTGTTGCTGTTGCTGTCGTTTAATGTGTTTCACAAAGCAGCATTCACGACTTTCGCTGTTGCTGTTGCTTTTGCTGTTGCTGTTGCTGCTTCAATCTGATTCAGGGGTAAATAGGCTTGCCAACTTTTTCAAAACCCAAAGGACGCATTTGGCCACCAAAAAAAAAAAAGTCCACAAAATCAACAAATAAAAACAAAATTTCCCTTTCAAACCATTCAGTGGGAATTAAATACATTACTTAACAAACTTTCTTTAAATTTGAGTCCATTTGGTGCCCCTATGAGCGGCGCCCGGGGCATGATAGACCCCTTGCTACGCCTAGTTAATGTTAAATTTTACTACTCTACATAATTATTTATGTACCATCATATATGACCCCTTTATTTTCAAAGTCAGATAAGTCAAAAAAAACATCTTAGAATTGTAATATTCACCCATGTTCTGCAATTCACATGAAAATGACACCAATAAAATGTATTCAACTGAGTATTTCATTTAAAAATAAATTCGTTTTATGACAATAATATTAGAAATATTTTGAATGGCATTTTATTGAGGTAGATTTTAGAAAAACCCTGTATTACATTACCGTAATGCATTTTTCTAAGAAATTTTTGATATCTCGAGTCCGGTTGCTACTAATTATAATTCCGGGAACAATTGATATTTTAAAAATTTTAAACATTTATTTCAGAGAAAATTTTAGAAATTTCATAAAAAAATATTGAAAAAGTCTAATGGAGTCATTGGGTGAAGAAAATTTAAATTTATTTTAAATGTTTTCCTTAGTTTTGTATCAATTCACATCAATTCCACAACACTAATTAACAGTGAATTCATTTCGATTAAATTTCGAGTAAAACGAATTTCAGAACACCAAAATTTCATTTTCGAAATTTCAATTCACAAAATTTTCGTTTTTCATTCCGATCGAACTCCAGAACACCGATTTTCGTTTTCACCATTCCATTTCACAAAAAGTGAAATGCAGAACATAGGTGATTATCTAAGATTTTAGAATGACGAATGAAACAATTTTGAAAATATTCATACAGCTGAAATCACTACTTTTGAAAATTAAATGTCATTTGCTACTAGTTGATTTACATCTTGTAAACAAATTAGACTCTTGAATAGTGGCAAAATTGTTTATTTTATTTCCTTTCATATAATTAATGCCTAACTAACGGAACGATTTTAAAAATAAAGGACATTTTAGCCTCCGATAAAGGACAAGGACAAAAAAGCAAAATAAAGGACTGTCCTTTCCAATAAAGGACGGTTGGCAACCCTAGGGGTAAGTGATTAAACGAATCCCAGTCCAGTAGGATTTACTGTCAATTTTGGAGGGGGGAAAATTGAATTTTTTTCATTCCTAATTTTTAGTGCGTTTCGAATTCCAAATAAAATTAGTTTGAAATAAATAATTGAGCTTAAACAATTTGCAAGATGAAGTGTTTAGTTTCTGGATGTAACAGCAGACAACATCGAAAAATTGCCGGAATTTCCTTTCACACGTAAGTTTGATATATTTTGTATTAAAATTGGCGAATTTTCACGATTGCTATATATAAAAGTGTTTATTTAGTTATAATTAATAAAACAGAAATTATGTTAATTCAAACACGAAACACCTCTTTTTTTAATTTAAAACGAGAACTGCCAGTGGCAGATATTTTCTTGGTCCAAATGGAGGCAATTCTTAATATTTGTCGAGGTCAAAGTATAGGTAATGATAAAGTATAGAAAGCTAGCAAAGTAGCCGGAATAAACAAAAACACGTGAAAGAATTTTAAAAACCTTATCTTTCTTCTGGTATTTGTGCATTGCCATATAAATTTCAACACGTGCTTCTTTGCTTAGATTATATTTCTCTTTCACGCATACGTACAATATGTAGCTGCCTATGCCAACAATGGATAGAAAATTGTTTGAAAAAGAACAGTCAAAATTTGAAAAACGGCGGTACAGTAAGGATAGGAAGTTTCCATACTTTATCATTAGTGACACTGTCGAAGTTTTTGAAAATTCAGCATTTTCATTTTTATGTAGGCGCATACATATTTACAATTGTTATTTAATAATTTAAATTTGCATCTGTTTAAAAGAAATGTGATTCTTAAAATAAATAACCCAAATATTTTTTTGCAATTCGAAAGTTCCAGAATACATGAGCATTTAGAAAGAAACAAGATTCTAATGCTAATTTCATTAGTAACGTGCTTCTTTATTTCAACCGTGCTTCACAATTATATTTCTTTTTCATACACTTGAAGTTAAGACGTCATTGTCGTCTATGTGCTGCCCTGATGAAAATATCTAGAAGGCATTGATTTAACCCATTTACAGTGTTACCCTTCTGAATTGATATTTTAACGCTGCAATAGAAATGCAAGTGTATTTCAAAATAGCTTCAATTTCCCCTGCAAAGGGCCCATCCGAATATTTTATAACCTAACTCATCAAAGCGTAAGTAATGATAAAGTATGGAAACTTCCTATCCCTACCGTGACGACGTTTTTCAAATTTTGACTGTTCTTTTTCAAACAATTTTCTCTCCACTGCTGGCATAGATAGCTACATATTGCACGTATGGGTGAAAGAGAAATATAATGTAAGCAAAGAAGAAAGATAAGGTTATTCTGGCCCGTTCGCTACCTTTCCATACTTTATGATTACCTATACTTTGTCATTGTTCAACAAAAACAGGTAATGCTGTCAAAAAACCGACTTTGCTAATGCACACTAAAAACATTTTTGCTTGTCACGATACTTGATTATTTTTGCGAAGATTTTTCGCAAGTTTGACAGATCATTCTGATTGGTCAGGGAAAACTTAAAATAATCTGCACTCGTGACAACGCTTCGCAAATATAATTTTTCATTTTAGTGTTTCAAACAAAGCATTTTCAATTAAAAAGTCTAGTAATTCCCTTTTTCCTGACATTTTATACAATTTAATAGTTTTTGGAATTCATCTCCAAGAGAAAAACCGTTAAAATAAATTCAAAATTGCATTTGTCAAAAATGAGAAATTTATCTTCGCAAGTTTGCGAAGACAATATACTCCAGAGCATGTTTATTTTTGACAAAAGCTTCGCAAATCTACAAAGTCTTTTAAGCATTTTGATTGGTTCAACGAATTGTCAAAAATAATCAAATAATTTTGCAAATTTACGAACTAACGCGTGACGAGACATATTATTTTGCGCATTCCTTCTTAGACTTATTTCTACGGTTTCATGAGAAATAGATACGATACCGCTGTAACAACATGCTGTGATTTCATTTTTTCAAAGTTAGTTTTGAGTTGTTCCCCGGTTAAAGCTTTTGTGAAGAACGTGGCTAAAATTCTTTAAAGGCCAATCTCCACACAGCCGACATCCTTTTCGGACGAGAAAAATCAGAAAAGTAATTTACGCTAGGATTGATCGAATAAAAACATCAGGGTCTCTCCCCACACAATTTATAATATTATGGGAAAATTATGAACATTCCCTTCCATTTTATAGGAGAATGTAGTACCAAATTGTATTTTCAGCCTTTATCATAAGGCTTAAATTCCTATCACATCTAAAAACAAGCTGTATCGCAAAACGACGAGACTTCTATACGTATGTTCAAATCAAGTTACCTTCCGAAAGCCTTTCTAAAAGAAAGCTATATGAATATGGGAATTCAGAGTGTACGCAGTCCTTAGTTAATCACAACATTTGTTGTGATATTCAGACAGACAGACATTGGATAAAAATGATTGCAAACCATTTAGAATCTTATAAAACGTGAAGATTTGCAAAATAAAATTTTTTTTTTATATACTTAGTATAGAAGTTAAAAATTTAACTTGCGTAAACCATAAAAATCCATTCGTCATAGAAAAACTTCCTATAAGAAAATTTGGTAGTGTGCAACGATATCGTGTATGATTATTGTGAGAGTATGCAAACGCAGATAAAGAGCCATAAATCAGATGAACAAGTTTATCTTTGTTTGAGGGGAATCATCTGGCAGATGAAGAATCAGATGGGGAAATTTCAACTGCAGAAGACGACAAAATTCGTAGAATGATTGTTTCTCCCTTTCTGTTTAACTAAATTTTGCATAACTGCATCCCTTACGTTTATCAGAATAGGATGTCGGCTGTGTGGAGATTGGCCTTAAGTTTGAGCGAAATCTTCTGAAAATTAAGCTGAGAAACGTTTTTTCTTTTAATATTAATATTTTTGTTCACTAGTTTTTTTTATAATGCCCTGATTTTTACAACTCCTGCCCTTTTAGTGGTTACGAAAGTGATGATAGTAATAATGCATATTATAGTTATCGAAGATGCCGCGCATCTTATCCTATTCATGATGTTCTGTACACCAAAACTAATGTCTCGGTCTACACACTGTACGTGACGAATCTAAAAGCAGAGGTAAACTATTTTTTGTAAATTAAAATTAAAAAAGTTAATTATTTGTTCTTTTAGGATAATAAAAATACTATAAAAAGTATATTTGCAGAATTTGGCGTAGTAAGAAAAGTTGACATTATTACCGAACACAAGCGATATAATTTAGGAAAGAGTTTTAGATACGCCTTTGTCACTTTCGAAGATTCCGACTCTGTTGCTATGTAAGCTGCTTAAAATCCAAAAGATAAATTTATTTTGACATGACGTGAAAAGTCTTGTAGAGGCTCACAAAATTAGATATTTTTGCGGTCGGTCATAAAGTTCGACAACTAATAGAACTTTTTGAGGAAGACCTTTCAGACTTTTTTGACATGTTGAATTTATAGTATATAATAACAATTTTATAAATAGTAACTGAAATTCTCTTTTTTTACAGGGCAATTCGCCGTAGATCATCCATCAGACTTAAAATCAAGTTTGCCGATGATTGGAAGCAATTCGAGTATACGCCAAATTTAAAATCTAAGCAATGTAATTATCCGCAAATTAGGAATTGTTTCAAGTCATTATCAATTGAGAATCAGCATAAACCATCGGACCATTTTAACATACTAAATCTAAACGATGATTGCCTTTTTCACATCATAAAGTTCCTTTCGCTGGAAGATAAATTAAGTTTATCGAAAATATCACCACATTTGTTATATCTATGTTCAAAAAGTTTAAGAAATTTGAAGGCCTCAAATTACAAGAATTTGAAGGCATCAAATCGCAAGAATTTGAATACCTTAATAGAGGCTTTCATAACTTTTGGAAGACATCTTACGACATCTACTGCCGATAATATTCAAATACTAAGTATGTTACCGGGCCGTCGGAATCATTTTCATATTGACAAAATTAAAAGAGTAATATGTAAATTGAAGAATTTAGAAAGCATTTCTATGAGTTGTGCAAGCTTAAATGATGATATATTTTTTGAAATGTCGAATATAGGAAATTTGAAAAAGCTGTCATTGACTCAAGCTGGAAATATAAAAGGCAAACATTTTAAAAAGTGTGTAAATTTAACTCGACTCGAATTGAAAAATATCTGTTCATTAAAATCTGAATATTGTACATCTTTCTTGAAGGTAGTAAAACTTAAAGAATTGACCCTTACCAACATGTTTTTAAAAATCGATGTTTTTGATGCAATCTTTGAATTCCAAACTGAGCTAGAAAAGTTGACTATTGATACATCATATAATTGCAGTCATTTAAAAAAAATAACAACTCTTCAAAACTTAAAAAAACTTTGTTTATCTTTCAAAAATGATGTACATTTGAAAGGCGTACGTTTTTGTTTCAAAGAGGAAGTAAATGTTGACTTTTTATGTGATATTCACTTAAGTCAATTCCGAAATAAAGATTTGAAAATATTCTGTGGTAATCCTTCTTTTCACAAAATAGTGTGCAGAAATATTAATGATAGACGAAGAAAAATTGAAGTAAAAACACTATCTAAGCTGTCTGAGGTTAAATTTCTGATATTAACATAAATAAGGGAAATATTCAAGTTGCATTTTGCCTTGTGAACATTTTGTTTTGATATACATACATACAGGAATACCTTAACTTTTTAGGGCCCTAATTCGTGTCACAAAATGTGTCGCTAATCAGTAAATACGTTCTAAGTTGAATTAACGCTTATTGGAGTATGTACTATAAATATACATACATCATTACTATATTAGTATAAGAAAATCTTTATGTTTATAAAAATTATATATTTTTTAAATAAATTTCTTTTAATTTTAAAATTCAAGTTCGTTTCATTTAGTCGAATTTATGGTAAAAGAAATCATTTTCATCCATGTTCTGCAATTCACATGAAAATGAAATCGATATGAATTTCAAATTCGCTCGAAATGTAAATTGGTGTTCTCAATTTCACTCGATTTCATTCAATTTCATTTTATCGAAATCACTTCAAATCCATTTTCGAAACGTCAAAATTACCAGCTGATTGTCTTATTATTCAATTTACATCAAAAAATATTGTGAAAATTTTATAATTGCAATGGAAAATGAAAAAAGAACAAAATAGAAAAGAAAGAATTAGAAAAAAAACTTAAGAGGCAGATCCAATCTTCCAATAGTTGAAATATTTTTATTTCCTAGGCATTTTTTTTTTTACAAAAGAATAATTTGGCGCCTTTATAACGCCACCAATAAAATGTGTTCAATTGAGTATTTTATTTAAAAATAAATTCGTTTTATGACAAAAATATTAGAAATATTTTTAATAACATTTTATTGAGGCCATTTTTCTAAGAAATTTTGGATATCTCGCCTCCGGTTGCTACTAATTACAATTCCGGGAACAATTGATATTTTAAAAATTTTGAACATTTCAAAATAATTTTTTTTGTGATAAAATTTTAGAAATTTTATAAAAAAATATTCAAAAAGTTTAATGGAGTCGTTGGGGAAAATAAACTTAAATTTATTTTAAATGTTTTCCTTATTTTTGTATCAATTCACATCAATTTCACAACACCAACTAACAGTAAATTCATTTCGATTACATTTCGAGTAAAACGAATTTCAGAACACCAAAATTTCATTTTCGAAATTTCAATTCACAAAATTTTCGTTTTTCATTCCGATCGAATTCCAGAACACCGACCGATTTTCGTCTTCACCATTCCAGAACATGGGTGGTAATGGAATTTTGTAAAATAATTTTTGATTTTCAAACACAAATAAGCCATAACACAGGATTTTCATTTACAATTATCGTTTTCACACCGACTAGGTAAATTTGAAGAAGAGGAAAGTTAAGATGAAAAACCTTAAAATATTATTAGTTTTGATAGATTAAAAGTTTCTGAATGTTTTTGCAAATATTTCTTCCAAAAAGAACATTTTAAAAAAAAAAAAAGTTCCTTTAATTTAGACACTGAATTCTCCGGTTCAGTTTTTGTTTGGATTTTGTATGAGAAAAGGCCAATTTTTATGAATAGCTAGGCGAAAATTTGTATGAAATTGTTAAAAATCTCGTGAAAATACTTTTGATTTTATTCTGATTTTGTTAGTAAAATTACCGATTTCGACAAAATTCTTCAAGTTGATTACGACAAAAATATTCTAGCTATAAGCACTTAAAGGATCACAGTTTGGAATTGGTATTCGAATTTCATTAACTACCTTTAAAATACAGGACATTTTATCTCATCTTACCTTTATGTTGGTATGTACTTTACACTATAAAAGTGGTTTACAGTTAATCTTTAGTAATTCGCTAAAACGAGGGATCCCCAAAGCATAATTCGGAACATTACATCACTAATAAATTTTGTTCAATTTATGAAAAATTCTTCGGACCAATTTCAAGTCGTTCAAAATTTGTATGGAATTTTATAGCATTTTTTCAGATTATGGATTTCGCCATTCAGACTAAATTGCATATTAAACAGTTTTTCAATATTTTATCACTCAGAATGTTTTCATTTGATTAAATTAAAACTTAATTTCACATTAAAAATTACTGTTCATTAAAACACTTAAATTTTCAAAACAAATTTACACAATTTCCTTTTTTTGATAAAAATTGTTTATTTTAGTTTAAATGAATGACAAACGATGAAAATTCAGGAATCACGGTAACTCGATTTAAATCAAATCATATCGAAAAAACATAGAAATGGCAATGCATTTTCAATACGATTTAGGTACAAGATTCCATTCCAAGTTTTGCCAACGAACGCATCTAATCAATGAATAAGGAAAAAGGCACAAATAACTTCATAAATTTCAATGTTAAACACATAATATAATAATAATAATATCTTGTTGACGGCGAAAAAATAAGAACAGTAGTAAATGTAGACGCTTCTGCGTTTAGACACCTCACCGTCGAGGTAGGATACACTTGGTGAACAGGTAACACAGAAAGTGGTTAGTTGAGTATTGCTGGAAACACATATGCAGAATTTTGCCTGCAGCGAAATTATAATACACAGATTTATATGAGGCCGAACACATGTAAATTCTGCATGCAGCACGGCGCTGCAAGATGTCTCAATTTTAACTTTTGCTGTGCAGAAAAAGTGTTCCCAACTTACGAAATTCGTTCTAGAAAAAAAAGTTTGACATTTGACGACAACTTTATGGAAGAACATATAATAGAGTTTGTAAAAAATAATAAGTTTTTGTACAACAAAAGAAGCCGATACATGCAGATATTCGTGCAGCGCTGCATGCAGAATATCTGCACATGTTTTTCCAGCAATATTCTGGCCACTTCGCCAGCTTTCCATACTTGATCATTATCCAACAAAAACAAATAATACTGTCAAAAAACCGACTTTGATAATGCACACTAAACACATTACTTTTGCGCATTCCTTCTTACTTATTTCTACGGTTTCATGAGAAGTAGATAAGATACCGCTGTAACAACATGACGGGCTGTCATGTCATTTTTTCAAAGTTAGTTTTGAGTTGTTCCCCGGTTAAAGCTATTGTCAAGGACGTGGCTAAAATTCTTTAAGATTGAACGAAATCTCCTGAAAATTAAGCTGAGAAACGTAATATTTTTTTAATATTAATATTTTTCTTCACTAGTTTTTTATAATGTCCTATGATTTTTACAACCCCCGCTTTTATTGTGGTTACGAAAGTGATGATAGTGATTATGCATATCATAGGTATCGAAGATGCCGAGCATCTTATCCTATTCGGGATATTTTGTACACCAAAACTAATGTCCCGGTCTACACACTGTACGTGACGAATCTAAACCCAAAGGTAAACTATTCTTTGTAAATTGAAATTAAAATAGTTAATTATTTCTTCTTTTAGGATAATAAAAAGACAATAAAAAATATATTTGCAGAATTTGGCGTAGTAAGAAAAGTTGACATTATTACCGAACACAGGCGATATAATTTAGGAAAGAATTTTAGATACGCCTTTGTCACTTTCGAAGATTCCGACTCTGTTGCTAGGTAAGCTCAAAATCCAAAAGATAAATTTATTTTGACATTTACTACACGACTCCACGACGTGAAAAGTAGAAAATTGAAAGTTGAAAATTAGATCTTTTTTCGGTCGGACATAAAGTTCGACAACTACTAGAACTTTTTGAGGAAGACCTTTCAGACTTTTTTTGACATGTTGAATTTATAGTATATATTAACAATTTTATAAAAAGTAACTGAAATTCTCTTTTTTTACAGGGCAATTCGCCGTAGATCATCCATCAGACTTAAAATCAAGTTCGCCGATGATTGGAAGCAATTCGAGTATACGCCAAATTTAAAAGCTAAGCAATGTAATTATCCGCAAATTAGGAATTGGTTTAAGTCATTATCAATTAAAAATCAGCATGAACCATCGGACCATTTTAACATACTAAATCTAAACGATGATTGCCTTTTTCACATCATAAAGTTCCTTTCCCTAGAAGATAGATTAAATTTATCGAAAATATCACCACATTTACTATATCTATGTTCAAAAAGTTCAAGAAAATTGATTACATCAAATTACAAGAATTTGAATACTTTACGAGAGGCTTTCATAACTTTTGGAAGTAATCTTACGACAATATCTGTTACCGATAATATTCGAATACTAAGTATGTTACCGGCCCATTGTTTCAATTTGAAAGTTCTATCTTTAAATTCGTTAACATCCCGTCAGAATCATTTTCATATTGACAAAATTAAAAGACTAATATGTAAATTGAAGAATTTAGAAAGCATTTCTATGAGTTGTGTAAGCTTAAATGATGATATATTATTTGAAATGTCGAATCTAGTAAATTTGAAAATGCTGGCATTGACTCAAGTTGGAAATATAAAAGGTAAACATTTAGAAAAGTGTGTAAATTTAACTCGACTCAAATTGAAAAATATCTATTCATTAAAATCTGAATATTTTACTTCTTTCTTGAAGATAGTTAAACTTAAAGAATTGAGCTTTACTGACATTATTTTAAAAGACGATGTTTATGATGCAATCTTTGAATTCCAAAGTGAGTTAGAGGAATTGACTATTGATACATCATATAATTGTAGTCATTTAAAAAAAATAACAACTCTTCAAAACTTAAAAAAACTTTGTTTATCTTTCAAAGATGATGTACATTTTCAAGGTCAACGTTTATGTTTCAAAGAGGAAGTAAATGTTGACTTCTTATGTGATATTCACTTAAGTCAATTCCGAAATAAAGATTTGAAAATATTTTGCGGCAATCCTTCCTTTCACAAAATCGTGTTCAGAAATATTAATGATAAACGAAGAAAAATTGAAGTAAGAACAATATCTAAGCTGTCTGAGGTTAAATTTCTGATATTAACATAAATAAGGGAAATATTCAAGTTGCATTTTGCCTTGTGAACATTTTGTTTTGATATACATACATACAGGAATACCTTAACTTTTTTGGGGCCCTAATTCGTGTCACAAAATGTGTCGCTAATCGGTAAATACGTTCTAAGTTGAATTAACGCTTATTGGAGTATGTACTATAAATATACATACATCATTACTATATTAGTATAAGAAAATCTTTATGTTTATAAAAATTATATATTTTTTAAATAAATTTCTTTTAATTTTAAAATTCAAGTTCGTTTTATTTAATCGAGTTTATGGTAAAAGAAATCATTTTGTAATGGAATTTTGTAAAATAATTATTTTCAACACAAATAAGCCATAACACGGGATTTTCATTTACAATTGTCGTTTTCACACCGACTAGGCAAGAGGAAGAAGAGGAAACATAGTTAAGCTGAAAAAACCTTAAATTTTATTAATTTTGATAGATTTTAAGTTTCTGAATGTTTTTACAAATATTTCTTCCAAAAAGAACATTTTCAAAAAAAAAAAAGAGTTCCTTTAATTCCGGCTAGGTTTTTATTTTGATTTTGTATGAGAAAACGCCTATTATTCTGAATCCCTAGGTGAAAATTTGTATGAAATTGTAAAAATCTCCTGAAAATACTTATCAGTTTTTATTTCGATTTTGATTTTGTTAGTAAAATTTTGATTTTATTAGTAAAAATATTCGATTTCGACAAAAATATTCTAATTATAGTATAAGCTCTTAAATGCATCACAGTTTCGAATTGGTATTAGAATTTCATTAATTACCTTTAAAATACAGGACATTTTGTCTCATCTTACCTTTACGTTGGCTTGTACTTTTCAACATAAGTGTTTTTCAGTTAATCTTTAGTAATTCGCTAAAACCAGGGATCCCCAAAGCATAACTCGGAACATTACATTACTCATAAATTTTGTTCAATTTATGTAAAATTCTTCGGACCAATTTCAAATCGTTCGAATTTTGTACGGAATTTTATAGCATTTCTCCAGATTTCATTATGGATTTCGTCATTCAGATTAAATTATTATTATTATTATGTTTTTCAATATTTTATCACTTAAAATGTTTTCATTTGATAAAATTAAAACTTAATTTCACATTAACAATTACTGTTCATTAAAACACTTAAATTTCCAAAAAATATTTACACAATTTTTTTTTTTTTGACAAAAATTGTTTAGTGAATGACAAACGATGAAAATTCAGGAATCACGGTAACTCGATTTAAATCAAATCATATCGAAAAAGCATAGAAATTGCAGTGCATTTTCAATACGATTTAGCCACAAGATTCCATTCCAACTTTTGACAACGAACGAATCTAATCAATGAATCAGAAGGAGGCAGAGACAAAGAACTTTATAAATTTTCATACCAGAAAAAATAATATGCGCTAATTTTTTTTTTCTGGTATGTGTGCATTTGTATATGAATTTCTGCCTGTGTTTCATTGTTTACATTTTAAAATTACCCAAAAGTGGGATGTTTTTTAAAATAATGTGTCTCTTTCACCCATACGTACAATTTTTAGTTCTATCTATGTCAGCAGTGGATAGAAAAATTTTTCAAAAAGAGCAGGCGAAATTTGAAAAACGGCGGTACGGTAAGGATAGGATGTTTCCAGACTTTATTATAGTTACACTTTGGTTTAAATACATACGCTTACGCCCGCCCCACACTTCAGCTAAACGACGTAAGCTAAGTTTCTCGCTGAAAGTGAAAAATTCAGCATTTGCATTGGTCGTCACATATTTCAGCGGAGCTTTGAAACTACGTCGCCCGGTCATGAGCGACATGAACTAAGCTCGTTCACATAGTTCAGGCCTCAACTACGCGAACGTCCTTCGCTGGCATCGCTGACACTATATACGTACTTTCGCCATCATACAGTGTAGAATCGATGCTTGCAAAAGTATGTCTTCTTTATTTTTTGTAGTAGCTTGTCGACACAAATGTGTAAGTGTCAAGTGGAAAAGGTCTAGTAATAATTCATCGATGCTATACTCGCACATAATATCTCTATGACGGCTCAAATAGAACTGATGGCATGAATTTACCAAAAATATCGCCGAGTAGCTTAATTCAAGTGTGCCCAGCTATGACACTACAGCAAGGCTCGCCCGCATAGCTTAGCTGGGCTCGCTAACCCCTGCACACATGATTTTTTTTTTTTCAAATATTAATTGTTATTAATAAAATATGTTGGTGTAATAGATTTTAAGTAGGTAGAGATCACCGACACATTATTAGGAAAAATAATCAATCAAATATATAATGAAGTTGGCCTTTCCCTGTTCCACATATTCGATTTTTTTACCATGCTGCTAATAATAATGTACAATTTAAGGTACGGTTTCGCTGGTTATTGTCAAATCTAAGTGCGGAATTAAATATAAAATAATGAGAGATTTCTTGAAAATATTATTAATTGAACAGGAGGAAGAAGAAGAATTTCTAAATTTATTACTATTGAATAAAAGGCAGCCTATAAATAGTATTTTTAAATCACATGAAAAAGAAGGATGCTTTAATTTACTTATAAATGGTCATTTAAATACATCTGGTTAATATTGTAGACTGAACCGAATATATGTTACATATATTACAAATTGTAAAAGAAGATTTAATTAAAAACATTTCAAATGCTGTAAAAAACCCGATTAAAAATCTATTCACTTCAATTCTATTCAAATGAACAGCTTTGACAGCGTCGCTAGACTGGTTCAAAAGCAGTCTAACGGCAACCAACGGCTAGCTGTTGAAAGCCGCCGATGAGCTGTCGAACAGCGTTAACGAAATTACTCACACGGTTGAGCCGACGGTCAGCGATCGCCGTCAACACCTCCCAGCCAAACTGTACCTTTACATGACCGAGGTATGTATAGGGTGTCCCAAATAAAAGTGCAATATTTAATTTGCGTAACTGAAGTTTGTGTATATCTCGGGTATTCTGCATCTTATAAAGACGACCCACATCTCATTCGACGATCAATTTAATAAGAAATTAAATGCCATTCATCGTTTTCAAAAATATTCCTTTTTAGGACAGGAAACACAAGAATTCTTTTGTATGAAGGTATACGTACATGTCAGGTATTCTGGGTCCTACAGGTATGAATTATACCTCATTCGATAGGGAATTTAATAATTAAATATATAAAAATTGCTCCGAAAGAAACGCACAATTTGAATTTTGTGGAATTGTCTTTTTGACAACAGTAGGCGTTCGAAACTTGACAAACTGTCAATAATAATGTCATTCCTTCGTGCAGAGTTCCATGACTATTAACAGCAACAATGGTAAATGGACAGATGTGAAGAATTCAGTACTGTAAACTTAATGAAACGAAAATAGCACGACATTTAAATCTGACGCTATTATGGAGACACCCTTTATAATAAACCAGCGATGTATATTTCTTCCACTTAAAAAGGGCACACATAAAAATGTACTTTTTATAATTAATGAATAATTTTCTTTTTTCTTTTTTTTTTTAGGAAGTAAGACTATTTAATTTATTACAAATTATTTTGTTTTTTTTTTTTTCTTTCTTTCGTTTTGCATTTTTAAGAACTAAAAACGATCAATTTTGGATTTTTCTAATTATCTACATTATTTCAAAATATTTCTCTTTATTTTCTTTTTATTTTTTCTTTTATTTCTAAATTTTCTTTTTTTTTGTTTGTTTTTTTTTACTTAACTCCTATCTAAATTAATAATAATTAAAGAAAACAATGAAATTTTTCTATGATTTTAATAGTAATAGTAAATATATATTTATATATATATATATAAAAAAAAAAAAGAATTTTATATTAGAAATGGATTTTGAAAAGGAAATTAGAAAAACCAAAAACGAGAAAAGAAAAAGGAACTTAGAACAAATAATTATGATTTTCAAATGAAGAAATAAAGTACAATGTTTTACTATTTACATAACTTTTCTTTTTTTTTCAATGATATCTTTTTTTTCTCTTCTCTTTCATTTTTAAAATTAATTTAATAATTATTATTAAATATGATTTTATTAAATTTTATTGTTTTTTTTTCTTTTGTAGATTAGATTTCTTTTTTTTTTTAAATTAATTAAGCTACCCCCGCCGTGTGTGTGTGTGGTCTTGTGTTAAAGTAGTTTTTTCTTTGTTTAATGAAGAATTGTGTGGATATACTTTTTTTTTCTTCTTAATTTGTTTGATAATTAATACAAAAGGTACATCATTTAAAAAGCGCTTAAATAATTTCCATATATCGCTTTTTTCCCCAACTAATTTTTTTTTGGAGACACACACCACGCACCCCCATCATCGTTACTTTACACAATGGAGACAGACCCCCGGCAAAATCTCGTTCATTATTTTTTTTTTGTTTTAATTCCTAATTAGTTAAATCTTAAATTTAATTAAAGTTCTCTGTCAAAAAAGACGACAAAATAATGTAATATAATTCCTCTTTTTTTGTTTTCTTGTGTCTTCTAAAAAAAGTATGTTGTTGTTGTGTGTGTTTTTTTAATGATTTTCAAAATTTATATTCTTTTTTTTTATTACATTCACCGATTTAAAATAATAAATCAATGTGAATTGCGAATCTATTACTTCATTGATTTTCATGATGCATACATTCGGTTAATATCATGTTGATATTTATCTTGAATCTCTTTCCTTTTCAATTTGAATGCAGCTGTTACAAGTCCCATATCTGGTGACCAAACATCTTTACATAATGTTATTGCTGCGGGTACTTCGAATTTAAGTAATTTACCTATTATTAATAAGAAAATAAAATAAATATTAATATATAAATATTTTCTATGGAAATAGAAAACTTACATTTCTTTGCATGATCTGCTATTTCCTTAATAACAGCCTTTTCTAAAACTGGTGATGTGCATAACTCTTCGAAATTAGTCTCATTAATACCATGTTTTAGTGCTAAATCAGATAAATGTTTTTGATTTGGTACAACTAATGCAACTGTAAATTGTTTTGTTGGATCACCATAAACACATATATTCTCAACGATCGGACATGTTTTAAGTTCAGCTTCAACTTTACCAAGTGATACATATTCACCAGCTTGTAATTTGACTAAATCTTTCTTTCGATCTATATACAGAAAAAAAAAATATATGTAATAAGTTCGATAATTCAAAATATAAATACAACGGATAGACAATAAAGTTCATGGACCTAATCAATATCTCTGCTACTAGAACCATCATTTCTAAACGGTTTTTGGAATACATAGAAACGTGAACGTATAGTCCATTTTATCTGTTGTTCAACTTGTTAACAGTCTTCCTGCGCATTCATCGTCTTCAAACGCTTTTCTATCTTCCAAAAATCATTAGTTTTCAAACGCGATTGACCAATTTATGTCTTTCAAAAAATACGAATATTATTAAGTGAGTTAAAGACGATTTTCCATTTTGATCCGCCCATTGGAGATATCCTATCTATCGAGAATATATATTGCAACTTTCATGAAAATCCACGCAGTATTGAACAAATTAACACAATTACTATATTTTTGCATACTCCCAAGACTCCCACTGGTGACTTTAAACATAATACAATACTAAAATCAGTGTATGTCAGAAATATCGAAGATTTGAAATGATACCTCCCACCAGGAGACGGCTTCAGTTACAGAGATATTGGAGAATTCCCGAAACTTTATAGTAGCATATATATTTACCAATAATTTTAAGTACACCGTCTGGATGGATTTCACCAATATCGCCAGTTTTAAACCAATTTCTTCCATCTTCTTCGAAGAAGTCCTCTTGTGTTTTTGATGCTAATTTATAGTAGCCATTTGATACGCTGTCTCCTCCAATTAATATTTCTCCCTGAAAAAATTATATGAAATTTGTAAATTTTATCATATTAGGAAATTACAATAAAAATAATTTACTTGTGGGTATGGTTTATTTGTGACTCTATAACCACCTTCTTCCCAATTAACTAAACGAATATCACATATGGTTAATGGTGCACCAACACGGCCGTATGTCATGTCATTGACTATTCAAAAAAAAAAAGCATGTTAAATATACGTAATATATTTATAAATTTTAATTAATTCAATACCATCCATTACTGTAGCTCCTGATGTTGTTTCAGTTAGGCCATATCCTTGAATAACTCTTACGCATAAACAGATTTTTATTTGTTCATGTGTATCTGGCGACAATGGAGCACCACCAGACATCATTATACGAACTTTACCACCCATTAAACGTGCCACTTTTTTAAAGATTAATCTGTAAATATATACATTTTTTAATAAAATGAAAAAACCGAATTAATTTGAAATTGTCATACTTATCAATTAAAGGAGTTTGATAACCACGTGCTGTCCATTTAGATTTATAACTGTATGCAAATTTAAACAGTGCCTTTGTGAATGACGAGCCAGAATTAACTTTATCATTGATACCTTTTGATATTCTGTCTAGAATTAACTAAGAAAAAAAAAAATAGAAGCGAGAAAATTAATACAAAAAGATACTAATAAAATTGTATTTTTATCAATTTACCGGAACTGTAGTCATACAAGTTGGTTTTAAAACTGATGCATCACCTTTTGATCCTTTCATTATTTTACTACTTGTATCAATAAGTGTTAATGGTGTTGAATAACCAATTGGTACACCGGTCAACAAGCATACACTTTCTGCTAAAAGTTCAAATACATGAGCAAGTGGTAAGAATCTAAAAAAAAATTTATAATAAAATTAAATGTTTTTATAAAAAATCTTTAGAAAAAAAATTATACCCTATAAGAACATCATCTGGATGTATTTTGACAACATCACAAAATCCTTTCATTGTTGATATAACATTTTTGTGAGATAATAAAACACCTTTTGGTGTGCCAGTTGATCCGGACGTATACATAATAATAGCGATATCAGTAGCATTTGGTGGAACACCCTCTAAAAATCAATGAAAATATATATTTAAAAAGAATTCTTTTTTTTTACGTATATAAGTTAATTTAATTACCAAATTTACTCTCAATTCCACTTCGAATAACTTGTGAGAATGGTAAAATACGAACACCTTCCTTGAATCCAGTTGTTTCAGTCTTGTGCAATTGATCCTCCATATAAATGATTGTATTTATTTTCGATGTCTGACCAAGTAATGATTTGAATTTTGGCAAAAGTTCATGTGTTGTGATCACAGCAGTTACTTCTGTTTCGTTAATGCCTAAAAATAAATTAAATAAACATTTTTTAAATTCAATATGATTTTTTTGGAAATTTAAATATACATACAATGAGCAACACCATCATCACCAAGAGTAGCATAAACAGTAACAATTGGTAGACTTTGTTTGAAACATCCATGTGCAGCTATCATCCATTCAGCACGAGTTTCAGCAAATAAAACAATATTAGTGCCTGGCTTTAAACCTAATTCACGTAGACCACGACCAAATGATGATGCCAATTTTTCAACTTCAATAAAATTCTTCCATTTATAATCGCCCATATTGTATTTCTTAAAGATTCGACCATTTGATTGAAGTTCATCTTCTTCACTTAGAATTTGTCTTGTACCAAGACAACGTTTTGTTGAATGAATTTTTGTCACATACGTAAACATTTTCTCCAATGTATCAATATTGGATTGCAACATGTTAACATGAATTTCACGTGGCGGTTCTGTTGTACGATATGTTATCTGGGTATCATCTTGACCGAATGGTTTTGCCTGAGAATATAAATATATATTTATAAGATTTATTATTAGAATTTTAAGAATTAGAGATTTCTATCACCTTTAGAATAATAATAAATAAGATAGAAAATGTTTGTATAAAATATTAAAATTCTTTTACATACAAAAAATTGAAAATTAAGTAAAATTTTTGTAAAGTGCAAATTTTATAATTTGCAAAGAAAATATTGAAACGTGCATTATTTTTTTGACACTGTTTACCTTTAGTAAAAGGAATTTCGTAAAATTTTTTATCTTATTATATAAAAATATATTAAATCAATTATATTTCAAATTAAATTGCTTTTATCCAATTTTTGTTATATGAAAATATTATTTGGAAAAGATTCATTTTCTGCTTCAATTGCTAATTAAAAAAAATAAAAAAATATTTATTTCGAACCATACCCAATGGAAAAAAAATTAAAATGATTATTAAATTAATTTAATATCAAAGTGCATGTAAAATTTAAAGAATAATAAACATTTGAATCGGTTATTTGGAATTTTCCCTATATATAAAACATAAAAAAACTTTTTTTGATGACCTATGGTAAAAATGAGACTCGCAGTTAACAAAGTGAACAAGCTTAATGAATTAAGTCTGAAAGTTGCGACAGACTAGAATATTTTACCTAGATTTTTGCATCACATTTGACCGTGTTTCAAAATACTGGACTTGGTCCAGTGAAATTAGCCCTAAAAATACAGAATTTAAATGTAATTTAACATCAAAAGCTGGATAAATTATCCTAGTCTCTGTCGCTACCTTTAAAAAAAAATAATCAAAACTAATATTTCAGTTTTTTCACCGTTGCTTCACTTCCCCTTTTTTTGAATTCGGTCTTATTTTTCAGTTAGCCCTAATTACCTTAAATTTATTCTGGAAATTTGTTCAAATCGGTATATCAACATTTAAAGTAAAATTGAAAAATTAAACAAAATTTGATGGACACAAATTTTTTTCTACAACTATTTCTTTTTCGATTATCCTTGGATCGATTTCGGCGTAAGTCTGCCAAAATTTCAATTAGTAATAAATCATATTTTTGAAAATATTTTTCTCAATATTTAACATTAGACATATTAGGTGCAATTTTTTCACATTGCTCTGCTTCAGATCAAACCAGAATGTGAAAAAAAACGATAAGGAGAGCAAGAGTAACAACAAAATGTAAATAATGATAGCATATATTCAAACCATATGGTAATTAAATGTCGAACACAAAAAAATCACAATTTGTAAATAATAAATCGTGTACAAAATAGTTGAAGGTAGAAAAACAATTTAAGAAGATGCAAATTTATTAAAAGTATTATGCCATAAACAGATCTCCGATTTTAATTACAATAATTATTTTTTAATGATACTTCTGGATGACACATCTTCTTTTTTCACAATGATCATTATTCTTGGCATTCCAAAAGGTTCATAAAATTACTATTTTGTTAATAATTTCCATTTTTAATTTTTTTAAATTTTAGTTTAGCAAATTTTAAGGAATTTTTAGAATAATAACCATTTTTCCTCCTTTTAAGTTTATGTGAAAGAAGAAAACATGTCAAAACCAGATAAAATTTTTAAAATATTCAAATGTAGATGGCCCTGTAAACATTTGAAAATTAAAAAAAATAATGATGCTTGAAATAGATACTTAAAATTGATCATTATTACGTAAATAAACGTCATTATCGAGTTTTAATGCCCAATTGGGAAATAATGATCATCAAAATCGGAGATCTGTCTAGAATATTAATCGATTTTAACGGTTTTTCAATTTATACTTTTCATATGTCCAAACAAAAACTGTCACAATTATCAAGAGGACAACATTCAAGTATCAAAAAACACAAAACAGAGCCATCTATTGACACAAAAAAAGGAGTATGAATTTTTGGGTCCAAGTAAAAGTTTGTGTATGTTGTTGTTGTATTCAATGTAAAATTTTGCTCTGCTCTAATGAAAACCTTTTTTTCACCAAATTATCTAAAATGTTGTTGTAAATTTGAAGAATTCCGAAACTCGAAGAGCTTATTACTTAATTATCCAAATAGATTCGACCCAAGAAAAACCTCAACACGTGCCTGATATATCTAAAAAAAAATTATAATAATTATAATGAATTGATCCTATTCATTAAATGTATGTATCAACTTATATAATTAATATCCTTCCATTTTTTTGTTTTGTTTTATGTAAATAACCGATTCAAATATGAAATGAGAATTAGAAAAAAATTCCATAACCAAAATATTGAGAAGATTGTCTTAGAAAATCATCTTTCAAATGTAATTTGTATGTTTTTAAATACATATTTACAACAACAAAACATTACACTAAAGATATTTTTTGGTTTTAAATTCAATTAATTAAACATGCACCTCTGGATCATTTTTATGATATTTGAATTTTTCATCCGATTTAGATTTAACTTGGATCGCCTGAAAATTATAAAATTATCAAAAAAAAAATAATAATAATATAAGCAAATATTAAACAGAAGAAAAAAAAATAGTATGAATAATATTTTATTACTAACTAATTAGTTTCAAATCTCCAAAAATTTAAAAAAAGATAAACTTTGAACTTTGGTGTGAAAAACCAAAAAAAAAAAATAAAAATTGTTAATCTCAAAATTGATAAGAGACGCTCATGTTTGACTGATGATCACTTTAATATCAACCTGAATTTAATTATATAATCAATTACATAAGTAAGAGTGTATCCGAAAAGCAAATTAAAAAAAATATTATATTGAATTCTTATCAATGAAATAATAAAAAGCCAGACAGATTTTTTTTTTCTTCATATTGGAAAAAGATAAAAAAAAACGAGATTAATTATTTTAAATTTAAATCCACAAAAAATTTGGTATAGGCATTATAAGTCACTAGCAGAATTCCCCGTCGTTGTTCGGGGTCCCGGATTCTACGTGCCCCTTGATGATTAAAAACAGAATTCATTATATTATGACTGATTTTTAAATAATTTCTTCAGTATACAAAATATTTTAAAATTTTAAATGATTTATTACAAAGCCGGGTAAACAACATTTTTTGTTTTGTTTTGTCTTTTTTTCCAATAATATTTTCTTTATATTCAACCGCATTTATTTAAACATTTTGTACTTCTAATCAAATGATACGATCATCGTCGAAATCGTACGATGTGAACCGATATATGCAAACAAACAAACAGAATTTGGGTTTTATATATATTAGATCATTTTGAACCATTCCCATTGCATGCAAACGTTCACTAACACCATTGAAATATTGTTGGCTGTCACTACTTTTACAAGATCGAAATCATTCTCTGCATGTTGGTTTGTATAAAACCATATCCACCAAAAGCTTCTACAAGCAAAAGTTAACATTCTATGCAAAAGCCGCGATTTTTTAAGGCCTTATTTAAATGTCATATACTAAATATGAATACTTGTTAAGATAACTTCAAATTAAATTTGTTGCCGTTTTAACTTACATGCAAGAAATACTATTTACGACATATATTAGAAAATGATGAATTTTAATTCCCCTACCCAATATATTATATTTAAATTTTCTAGGATTTATATCACTGAATACTGCAGTAGAATCGTGTAACTCAATTTAAACCAAATCGTATGGAAAAAGTATAATAATATGTAATGATTGTTTCAATCGAATTACACGATTCCACTCCTGTAGGTTTTAAAATGGTCAACATTTGTGTGGGAGTCCGTCTGATTAAATCAAAATCCTTTGATATACAGAGAAAAAACAATCTTCAAACCTTTTGTATCATTCCCAAATTGAGCTATCCTACAAAATAATGAATTTATAAAATCGTTCCTGATCATTAATCAAAATAGGCAATAGTTGCCTTTGTAATGTAACATGTAGGTTCAAGTGATTCTGTGTCTTCATCATCATCTAAAAAAAAATGATTCAACAGCACTAAATTCGGGAGGCATATCTATTTTCCTGGACAAGTATCTCATAAAATGTGTATCAAACATAAAATAAAAAAACAAATCCAATTGTAAATCTTTCTAATTAATCTACTTCAGATCAAGTGACTCAAATTCTTCAAAATACTTCTAACCGCAGGCGATTATAAAATTGCGGGGGAATTTTCTTCGTTGTTTAGATTCGTCATAGGAATTATATTTATATTAATTTAAAGAATCTCCCGAAATTTTACTATAGAAGAAAATTGATTTCACAGAAGTATTAATTATCGTTTAAAAATTTAATGCAATGCGATAATAGCATGGCCCGTTGATATATAAGTAAATAGAGCACGATTTCGTGTGGTAGGAATGTTAAAAAACATATCGGCATATAGCCGGTTTTTTGGTGTTGTATGCTAGAAATGGCACCCAGTTTGTAATAATATTTCAGGGTTTTTTCTGCATAACTTTGATTCCCCCCTTCTTCGAATTTGTTGTAATTTACAAGTCACATATGCCCTAATAGCATCTATTCTGTTTAATCTATTCTGAAAAATTAAACAAAAAAGCGGAAAAAACTTTATAGACAAGCTTATTTTTGCCTACAACTATTTCTTTCTCGACTATCCTTGGATCGATTTAATTGAAATTAAACATAATATAGTATTGTCTATTTATGTACCCAACGTATGTGTAATTAATTGAAATGAAATTGTTGCACCAATTTCCCAATTAAATCCGAAAAATAAAAAGAAATATTACAAAATTTCGTGGTCATTCTCGATTTTGCTGAAGTGAAATAGCAAATCGAGTTAAGGAATAAATAACCAGCTCATAGTCCATTAAAATCAGACAACACGTTTTTGAGTCATATTATACACGAACGAAAATCGGTATAACTTGTGATCCTCTAACACATCTAGTGCCTTAAAATTATTCTCCAATGATTATTTCTATGCGCTACAAAATGTAGTATCTAAAATTTGCTAGATTAAACACATTGACTAAAGATTTTTTTTGAGTTCTTAATGAAATACTTAGAAATTTAGAAAATGTTCTCTTAATACTTCTATAGTTTCATATTACTGAGATTTGATACTTATTGTTAGTTAACCTCTTATCAACGTCAAGTTTTTTACGTGGTTTTAGAAACTTCTAATATGATTCCAGGTTTTTCTTATAAACATATTTTGTATAAAGAAATGTCAATTTCAATTAATTTAAAAAATTAAAATACATTTTACGTTGGTTACATATAAACTTTATTTGACATAATCTTAATTGCATCAAGCTTTGTTCAAAAACAATTTCTACTAAGACCACACAGGAATATGGTAATTTTTCTAACAAGATGATATAATTTTGAACGATAAAACTAGAACTATAACAACTTTGAAAAATAACACATCTTTAAAAATGCAGCAGACTATACATTTTATTCACCACGTACTGATTTTGTTTCACTTCTGAATTCAGTTAAATTAGCCGTAAATCCTGGATTTATAAATATTATTCATGTAACAAACTAGAACTTAAGTCCAGTTTGACATCAGAATCTGGATAGCATACTCCAGTTTGTTGCAAGTTTTATACAATTTTGGTAAGACTACCACGAATATATTATTTTATGCTTATAAAGGTAGGTAATTAGAGAAAGAAAAGTTAATTCAATTGTTACATGTATGTCCATGACTAATATAATTAAGCATCATAATGAAGACATTCCAAAAATCAATGACAATATAGTGAAGGTATGGCTGGTTAAAATATTTGTTGACAACAACATAAGCCGATTTTAGTTTTTTGTAATATTTCCTTATTAGATTGATAAAAATTTAAGCAATTTATCACGAAAACATTTTTTTAAAAATCTTATCTTTATGTTTTCATTTAACAGCTTAGATTTCGTTATTATTCTTTTTATTATCACCTTTTTTTTTAGGTAATATAAATTTTGTTCTAACGTTTTTAAAATATTGATTTAAAATAAGGTAATAAAATAAATATAGTTTACCTTAACACGCCGGGATAGTTGCCTTCGTTTCCATGGTCTTTGAAGTACCAAATAAACTGGTAAAGTGATTATATCACATACAAATGCAAATGCTTTAATAGCGCCAATTGCAGTCTGTACCCAGAAACTTTCCATCCTAGAAGAATAGAAATTTTTAAATTAATAATTATTACAAGATTAAGATTAAAAATATATATAACGAAAAAATAAAGAAAGAACAACAGTGTAATAAATTGGTAATAAAAGTTGAGACAGGTTAATATGTTGCAGTTCAATAATTTAAATAACATATCAACAGCCTCAAAAGACTTATCAACTGGTGTGGCACATGGTATGGTCCGGTTGCACTTTGAACTGTTTCGATAATTCGAAGGTTTTATTTATTATATATTTATTAGCAAAATTCGTTCGCGTTCGTTCATTTTGTAAACGTTTTGAGAGTTTTAGAGCATCTAGAAAATATTGTTTTTAGCAAAATATTTACAACAAAAAAAACGATAAAAAAATGAATTAAGAACATTTTAGAGTCCCAGATTTTCAAAACACATAAACCGTATAAATATATCTACAACACCCAATATTTCACAGTGAGTTTAAGCGGCTCAGATTGAATCTTCAGTTACAATAAAATGAATTTCACAGTCAAGCTTAAGTAAAACTTATGTTTTTCTTAAAATATTCATGAAATATTTATATTCATTTTTCTATTTAATTTAACTTCCTAATAGAATAATATTAGAGTTAAAATTTAATCAATTTTTTAAAGAAATAATTTTGAACATTGTTATATAAAAATTCTCCTCAATAAATCATTCACAATTGGTAATTTACGAACAAAAATTCACAATACCACTTGTCAAAATTAGTTAAAATTAATTTTCTTCTTACTGTGAGAATTGAAACAAAAATTTAAGCAAAGCTTAAGCCAAGAATTTAGAGTAACTTAAATTAGGCTTAAGCTCTGACTGTGAAATTGGGAATAAAAGCAAGAAATAACTCAAATTAATATACTATGAGCTTTTTTTTCATAAAATTTACGTTTAAGAATTAATTTTGAAACTTTTCCAATATTTCCCGAATTTTATTCTATCCCAACTTTTAAACCAAACACTATGTGCAACATCACTTTTCACTTTGCGAAAAATCAAATATCCATAATAAAAGAAAAAAATTAGAACCTTATCAAATATCCTATGCACTGTTTTCTTAAAAACAAATAAATTGTAATTGTTCGAAATGAAATTGAACGTTTAAACAGATTTAAGACAGAATTGAAAATGTTTTAAAAATATAAAATACTAAATATTAAATAAAAAAATATAATGAAATCTGGTTTGATAAAAAGAAAATTAATCCATCAAAAAATTCTTATCTTTTAAGAAATAATAAAATTTAGTGGGGATATTTAAAAAAAAATACAGGGTATCACCATGACTAATTAAAAAATAAAAAATTGCTTATAATCACGACAGAACAAAAGTCAATTACTACTACATTAAAAAAAATATTGAAAATTGTTAAATAAATTACAAATTATATAAAGTAGCTGTTAAAAAATTTGCCTAATATTCGCATAATTGTTTCGAGTTGCTAATTCGCCCTTGCGAAGAAGCCATCGGGTGCAAAGGGTTAATAAAACAGCAAATATATATATATATATCTGGAAATACTTCCTGAGAAATACAATTTCGTTTAAAATTTTCAGATCTCAGAAGTTTTGCATTAAACAAGTTTATGTTCATTAAAAATGAAATGAAAAATTTATGGCATTTTTGTTTCTATTTCAATTTTTATATGAATATGACTGATTTTATCTCAATTTAGCATATTAAATTAACTACCTGCCTTCGATTTTATTTATTGCCAATACAACTTAATTGAAAAAGACACGAATGATTTCGGTACATAATATTTAATGGCAAAGTACAGTGTTCAAAAACCTCTACTATAGTTGTACTATACATATAATAATATTTGTAATCTTTTACACGCGATTTTTATAATTAGGTAATTTTAATGCTCATTTAAAAATTATAACGTTTGAAAACTATAATTTACATTTTGATCAGGCCATAGCTTCGGTATAAGATAAACAGTAATAAAACTATTAAGTGAAGAGAAATTAGTCGTGGTCCACTGGACCCTTATACCACCCACTTCTTTTGAAAATAAAAGAAACAAAAAATTCGGTACAAAATAGGGAAAGAAATTTTGTATATACATATTTCATTAGAAGGAAAGAAATAACGTTTATGGCGAGCATGTGTTCTATTTTCAGACATCCTTCCATTAGAGTAATTATTTTCATAGTTTTCAGAAAAAGCAATACTTCAAATGTGAGTCTCTCTCTCTTAAAATTTCATTATTTGTCTAAAAAAAAAAATTGTATAATATTTTTCAAGCATCAAAAGACATGACTGAAGTTGACTTCGTGTTCTATCTAGCAAATAAAGTGAAATAGCTGTTGATAAAAAATCCAAAACACCTATGAATTTCCTAAACTATTTTAAAATGCTAATTCCTGCATTAAGGAAAGGTCATTTTCAGTCAGTTCCCAGATCTTATTTATTTATTTTATTACTGACTGCTATAACATACTGGGACATAGTTCTGTAAGCAATCACTATGTCTGTTCTCTGTGAAACACCTTGTAAATAAATAAATAAATATTTTTTATATAATTTTAACGACAAACGTTTTTTCCTTATTTTAATTTGTAATTGACTTTTGAACTGATAACAAATAAGTAAATGAAAAAAAAAAAAAAAATAGTACGTTTTTTTTTATGGAGATATGAAATTCATGTCAGAAAAAGTTCTAAAGAAATTTACACCTTTGAAATGGTTTTTTTTTATCATCGTTTTGCTAATTAAAAATCTAAATAAAAAAAATTTTTTTTTTTCTTTTTCATGAATGAACATTTTTTAAAATCATTTCATATTTGATACTTAAATTTTTTTTTTTATTAATATTAATAAAATAAAACAAATTTAATTTAATATCAAAAAAATCATTAAAAAAAATTGATTGTTTTTAAAGGGTATCCTCCCAAAGAAAATCGTCCAACGGCGTTAAATCGCATGATCTGGGCGGTCAATTCTGATTACCAAAACGAGAAATTACACAACCAGGAAATAACTCATTATTTTTAAAATATTGCTTATCAATTACTTGGCGACTTCAGAATTGACTTGAGATCGACTTAAAACTCAATCCGCGTTTTTTACTTTTACGGGATTGAAAGGTTGACTTGAAATCAACTTCAAATCAACGTCAATTTCATATGCGGTAGCAAACAAATTTTTATTTTATAGGTTATGTTTCCTCTCTTTTCATACTCCATTTTAAATTTTCAATTCGATTTGAAGTCGATCTGGGTTTACATGCAAATTTTAAGCCGATCAGAAAAATGTTTGTAATCGGATTGACTCAAGTGGATTTGATGTCGATCTGGGTATACATGTACGATATTCGGATTGAAGTCGACTTCAATCCAATCATGTAAACGAAGTAAATGAAAACGTGTTGTTCTTTCGTGTAGTACTCCATTTTTAATAACCCTGAACTTTCAGCTGTTACGCTGTCTTTTTTTTCGTTGGCAACACTTTACCGCACAAATGGCGCAAAATTCAAAACTTACGTGAATTTTGGGACACCCTTTACAGTTCATGTGAAAATATTTCTTTATAAAATCTATATTAAATTACAGAAGAATTTAACAATTAGATATTTAAACATTAAAATTAGATTTTGGATAATAGATGGAGTATAAAATCGTAAAAAAGGTTTCTTTTTTGCAAATGATAATATTTGGATATAAAACAAGTATTGACAATCTATCTGCAATATCTACAATACTACAGATGCATTTAAACATACATATCCTAGGATTAAAGGTAAGCAAAAGAAATTACAAAAACTTTAAGAGCAACAAGTTTCAGTGTTTTTTACTCGATTCCATCCATTCATGACGACCAAAGAATATGAGACGCATCAACAAATAACTTAAAAATGAATGAAAAATCCTACCTCAATAGGAGTTATGATGAAATCTAAAATACCAGTTGTACTGGGCACATATGTTTATAATTTATATACATTTGTATGCACAAACAAAATTAACTACAATATGTGTTTATTCCGAAAATAATCTGGCATACCATATGAGTTCTTTTTTGCTCTAAAAATTAACTTTAATACCTTATCAATTTTAATAACAAATTGAACACCAAAATTTCATGTCATCATCACGCGTGTACTTAAATATTTGGTATGGTTTGTTGGATCCATTTTTTTTTTCCACGAATTTGTACTAACTCTGTACTTTGTATTTTATACGGTATTTAACATCTCTAATCGTAACTGATTGAACTGAATTTATTATAGTAAAATACTCTAAATAATATTATTTATTAATACATTTCCTAGAAATAAGAAAATTATATTAATTGGTGATAACCACATGCTGTTTCTGATAAAATAGATAACGTTTTATCAGAACGTCCATGTAAGTACATATAATATTCTTTCATTGATATTAAAACTCAGGTGATAATGTTCAATGTCCAGAAATACTTTTCAATCAAACAAGTGTAAATTGGTTTAATCGTAAAGTTTTGATTGACTAGAAAACTGCTATTTAATTAAATCAATGATTGTTTATAATACTTAGTTTTGGAGTACATATTTTGTTTTCATAAATTAAAATTTACCGACAAATATTAGATTGTAGAAAGTAATAGTTAAAATCAATCAGAACACGTTAATGTCAGATTATGTGTATTAAGGAGATTTACAATATTATGTATTAAGTGGAAATTTCATGTAAAATGCGGATATTTTAAAAGAAACTACTTCTATACAATCGATCTGTTCTGATTTTTAAATGAAAGTGTATCATATTTTACATAACTATAATATTGTTATTGCATTAGTATTAATTCTGTAAGGAGAACAAAACTAGATCAAAAATTCCTAAAAATTATGCAAATAACAGATCAGAGTTTTCATGTGAGAAACGAACTACATCATTTGTGCATTAGATATTTGCTTTCTATAATTCTCTACTCCATCTATTAATATTGTATATGTTGTGTTCGACCTAACCACAACCATAAATGTATATGTATATACATATACATATGCATGTGTATGTCACGGTAAAAGAACAATATCGGTAGATGTATACATTTACCAGTTTGGTTGGTAAATGTGAATTCAAAGCCTCATATATCTACTTTTTCCGGTAAATGTACATATTTTCCAACATATATAGGAAAAAGTTAAATATGTGGCATACATTTGTGACAAGCCAGTATTAGTTCTTAAGTGGGATTAGCGAGCGGAGCGTAGCGCAGCGAGCATGCATTAAGTCACTAGTAATAATAAAAAATGCAATATTATTGTAATTAAGTGGAGAAGAGGTCTTCACATAATCAGTTTTATATTTGTTTATATACGGGAGTGGTTGGGAAATGTAAGTTGAATTCACATTTACCAACCAACATACCAATAACATATACATATTTTGTTTTTAACCTAATTTAATATATAGTTTTTGAGGGGAAAGATTCACTTAACTCTAATTTAATAATGATTTTGGTAGATACCCTGTTTTGGTAGATACCCTGTTTTTGCAATTTCCCTGGTTGGCCATTATGCTGTTACTGTACTGAACTTCATTTTCACAGACTTCTTTTGAATTCCAATTTACACTATTAAAGGACTTCTGCAGAGATCAAAACAAGTGGTAATCAGATAGTGGTCAAGATTATCCGTGAATGTATTAAAAAATCCCAACCAGACTCAATTTGAAACAGAATACTTTAGCAATTTACCAATTATGGACGCTTTTGTTTGATAGTTGTCATCACAACAATAACGCAATGACTTTATGGCTCATCAAATAGTATTTAAGAACTATAAACTACTTTTAGAGAACAATGTAAATTAAGTAATTGATTATAAACAAATACATATTACTATAATTTACATCGCTTATAAAAGTTGCAATTTAATTCAATTTAATAAAAATTTTGATTTCTTCTTTTTTTTTTTATTCATAAAATTTGATATTTTACATTAAATTCTTACTTCCACTTTTTTTTTTGCACATCGATAATTATGGAGTCATTAGCATAATTTTAAAAAAAACAAAAATTCTAACTCAACTGAACTCAACTTAACCTTTCTAAAGTGGGTGGTTTAAATCGATTTAGACAAAATATATATTTGGCAACTTATTCCGCCTACACATACTTTAATATTTACGTATTTTGATTTTGTTCATTATTTTTTATACTAAAATAAATTTTATTATGACGTACCAAAAATATTGAACAACAATTTAATTGAAATCAGTAAAATTTTTCAAATCTTATTCAATAAATATGTTCTGATTTTTTTTTTTTTAATTATGCGTAATCACGAATGTTATCAGTGCAAGTTCTTCTTCTTTATAAAAATTCAAAATTTCTTTTTCTCTTAAAAATTTTAATTAATAATTTTTATTAGATTTATTAGATCTTTGAACTTTTTAATTCGGTTCATTAGAAATCTGACTAAGATTTTTGTTTTGATTTTTTTTTTGCGAAAAAATATGAAACTAATCAAATTAGTCATTAATGAAAATTTCCTTGGTTGCACATTTATTGTGGAACATTAAAAATGGGGAAAAAACAAGCTCCAGTGCAAAACTACGATGAGAACTTCAATACATAATGATGAAATTATTGTTGATTTTATAAAGTTTTTACTGATACGATGTAATAAATAAATTTTCGGCACGGTATTCCAAGCTTTACTACTTAGATGAACAGTCGAAAATAGTGTTCTGATCTGTGTTCTGTAGTTCAGTATAAGTATATATAAGATAATAGAACGAAAACGAATAGATACACTGAATTAATAAAGCCACCAGTTCTTTTTTTTAAAAACATGTAATCTGCGCCTAATGTAACATATACAGCCTATCACGTTTTGTGTATAGTATGGTTCCGGTGAATACAAAACAAATTCACAATTCGCAAAATTCGCATTCTAATCGTTTTAGTGAAGAGTTCACTAAAGGCTCTAATAAAATAAGATTTCCTTCATATTTTACAAGTCCGACTGAATATAGAAAGAATTCAATCATCGAAGTGAATTGAATTTGTTTTTTTTAGGTGAATGTTGTAGGCATCGTTCAAAGAACATATGTGGAAAATAGAGGTGGCTGATAGTCCAATGCGTGTAATCTGTCTGTCTCGAGGAAAACGAGTCAGTAAAACACGTTTTGTTTAGGGAAGCATGCTAGCCTCTCAAGGAGCTACAATGAGCCACAATGCTACGTGCTACGAATCACTCTAATACAATAGGTTAACGGTCACTAAATGATTCGCTGGGCTAGTTTAAAATATAAATCAGAATATTTTGTAACTATTAGAAGGCTTGAAAACTTTTTATAAAAGAGCTTTGAAAAGTGCTTATGGACACTTGTTTTCGACTTTTCATTTATGTATTCAATTATCTTTGCTATAAGATTGTGATTATAGTGTAGTGTAGCGTGAAGTTTTCGCGTCAAACCACATTGAACTATTCTCGTATAGTCATAATTGATCTAATAAATTTTAATTGAAACAATTTTCCTTTTCCTACTGCTACTAATTGAAATAGATTTAGACCCTTTTGAAACAGAGATTTGCTCACGATTTCAGTAAATTATTCCTTATGCTTCAGACAGATCTGCGATTTTAATTACAATAATTATTTTTTAATGATACTTCTGGATGACATGACACATCTTCTTTTTTTCACAATGATCATTATTTTTGACATTCTAAAATCTTCATACATTTTTTGACATTTAAAAAGATTCGTCCTTATGGACAGTGTTGATTAATAATATACAAGGTGGAGTCCAAAGTAATCAGGACTTTAAAAAAAAAAACAGAACAAATGGTTTTTTCGGCAAAATCAATTGATTTTATTCAAAATAGTCTCCTTCTGCTTCAATACAGCTTTTTGCACGGTCCAAAAGCATGTCGAACGAGTGTTTTAGCTCGTTGGCCTGTATGGCCGCCAGTATGCCGGTGCAAGCCTTTTGAATGGCCTCTACGTCTGCATAACGCTTTCCTTTCATCGGCAAATGCATTTTTCCGAAAGGTAGAAGTCGCACGGTGCCATATCCGGTGAATACGGGGAGTGGTTGATGGATTTTTGGTGAGATAATCGGTCACAAGCGTCGATCGATGAGACGGCGCATTATCGTGCAACAAACGCCAACTTCCATCTTCGCGATATTCGGGCCGAACACGTCGAATTCGGCGCACCAAACGCTTCCAAACTCCTAGGTAGAATACCGCATTAACGTTTTGACCGGGTGGAACAAATTATTTGTGGACAATACCCTTGGAATCATAAAAACAAATCAGCATTGTCTTCACTTTTGACTTCTCCAGGCGCGATTTTTTGGGTTTCGGCTCGTCCGGCGCCTTCCATTCAGCACTCTGGCGTTTCGTTTCGGGATCATATTGAAAACACCACGTTTCGTCACCAGTCACAATGTTATAAAGGAAGTTTTTGTCCTTTTTGACCTCTTTAATGATGTCCTTCGAATGTCGAATTCTGAGCAATTTTTGGTCCTCGAAGCTCATTTTCGCACCGATGACACAAACATACTGCACTTAAAACGCAATAACTTCACTTTCAATAGATGAAATGTCCTGAAATTCTCACAGGAAGTCGATAAAGGATAGCAGATTCTAACGCACCAGTCGGCATATAGATGGCGCCACTAGGGGCGCTAGATTCAAAAAGTCCTGATTACTTTGGACTCCACCTTGTATAAAAAGTCTATAATAATATTTTGAAGTTTTAGGCATTTAATATGATATTTAGTGGACATTTTAATTTGTGAATTTATAGAAGAAAACGTGTCAAAACCAGATGAAATTTTTAAAATATTCAAACATAGATGGCCCTGTAAACAATGTGAGGAATATATTTAAGACCTCTCTTTACAATTTGAAAATTAAAAAAATAGTGATGCTTGAAATAGATACTTAAAATTGATCATTATTACGTAAATAAAGGTCATTATCGAGTTTGAATGACCGATTGGGCAATAATGATCATTAAAATCGGAAATCTGTCTAGAATATTACAGTATAGAAGTTAAAAAATTCGACGAGTTTAAAACCAAGTCCATTTTAGTATAAAGAAAAATATAAAAAAATCAGTAAAATGACTCAATCAAAAATCACGCCACTTTTCATGAGACTTGAAAGTAAACTTTTATTACGTTTTATTTATCAGAGATGAAAAATGTATGAAGAACGTATTTTTCATTCAACTTTGGTGTTTACTCATTTTGCATTGTTTTAAAACGCGTTAAATTAGTTTTTCAATTCGCATTTGTTTCAGAATTGTTGGATTTTTTTTACAACAGATTTTTGCATAATCTAAGAAATATAGGAAAAATGAATTAATTTAATGACTTTATTTAATTAGTTTAAAAACAAAAGCTTATCAGTTGAATAATGACAATATTTTAAAAACAGTATCAGAATTCATTTCATACAATTGGAATTAATATTAATAACTTTTTCTTAAACAATTAACATTAGAATTTTTAAAGGCATTTAAAACTTGATCCTATTAACAATTTAAAAAAACATATAGTAACTGAAAATCAGCCTATAGCCAATTTTTTGATGCCCTATGTCAGAAATGGGACAAAAAACAGTCGAAACTAACAAATATTTTAAGGTTTTTTCTTCATAATTTTGTTTCGCTTTTCAAAATTTTCTCTAATTTGCAAATAGGTCCTAACACAATAGATCTATTTTGCAAATTTTATTCAAATTGATATATTACTTTTTAAAGTACATCAAAAAAAACTTTATGAACAGGTTTATTTCGTCCTAGGTTTATTTCTCTCTCCACTATCTTTGGACCGATTTTACTGAAATTTATTGTAACATAGTACCATCTATTTATGTAGTTAACACATGTAAATAATTGAAACAAAATTGATTCACAAATTTTTCAATTTAATCCAAAAAAACCATATAAACAAAATGACAAAACTTTCGAGTCACTCGGGTTTTTGCTTAATAACATCGGTCCCCCTCTTACGATTTCGCTGAAATGAGATACGAAATCCAGTTAAGGAATAACCAACTCACATTCTAAATTTTATCAAAATCGGATGACAAGTTTTGAGTTATCTTGTACACGGACGAAGGGATGGACGGATATGAATAAATCGATATAACTTTCGATTCTCTACACATCTGGTGCCTTGAAACTGTTCTCCAATGATTATTTCTGTGTTTCAAATGTAAAGACAAAACTAATATACCCTCTGGTCGTATAGCTACTATAGGGCATAAAAAGTGTCTAATTATTTAGCTGGATCATTATTTAAGGCGAAACTATTTTGAATTAAAATCCATTTTTTAAACTAATATAACATAAATACTTCGCATTCTCTATCAATCTATAATAAAGTATCTTCAATGTTGACTCAACTCAACTAAATACTTAATTCTTAATTTTTTTTTTTAATAATTTGCCAAAATACAGTTCGATATAAGAAAGACAAACCAAAATGATGTAATAAGACATTTTTAAATTTGATATTTAAAAACGTTTGGTTTACGCAAACATAATAGATGCAGCATACAGGTTATATTGTCAATTAATTATCCAGAAAGACAGGCTTGTATTATATTTTCAAGCTAAAATCATTTAGAAAAAGAACACATAGTGTTGTCGACTATAACAATGGTTCTTGAAATCAAAGGAGAAAAAAGAACTAACAAACAATACACAAATTGACTTGGGATTCATACAAATTTGAAAAGAACCTTAAAAAATATATAAAAGAACAAAACAATAACATTTTGTTGGAAAAGTTTCTTCAAGCATAAAATATTCACAATAGGCTCATTTAACAGACAAGTAACGTAGCCTGTGTGTCCTTTGATTATGAATATATCCTTACAGGAGATAAATTTTCACAACACTAAATGCAAAAACTAAGATAATGATTGTAATAGTTTTGAAACATGTTTTTAAAAGATTTGTACACATTCCGAACATTCTACGGATACTACTTATTGTTCTACCAATTGCTGAAAAATAGTTTATGTTTGCCTAAAAAATAAATTTGGTCCCAAATCTGAAAATGTCGATTATTTAAACATTGTCGAAAAGAATTTTACTGAAACGTGCGAATTCATAAATTGAAAGACGAGAAAAATTTAGAAAAGTACCTGACGTAAAAGAAAACTTTTTAATGCGAAAAAAGGAGTGTTTCTTTTACTAGCTATTTTAGAGCAGTTCAAAATTTTGGCATTGAAAACCACATTTTGCTCTGCAACACAACAAAAGAAACATTCCTTTACGATTAGATAGTCTTCTTTTACAATACTTTCGTATACTTTAATTACAAATCATAACTATATGCGAAAATTGTTAAGTTTACATTCTCTGGTAAAGCATTTAGATAATGCTTTTGCTCGAAAATCAATGCATTTTTTGACTAAAAGCTCAACAAATTCCACAAGCATCTATTATTCGATTCTAATTTGCGCTATATAATGTCCACCATGGTGAAATCCCTAATTGGAGGTGTCAATAGAAGTAGAATATAACAGACCATTCACATCTGACATTTATACACCGAATAAAACTTTCTGACACTTGAAAAAAGTTATACTTCCGTATGAAACTTTCATTATCAAACAGAAATTTGACGAATAAATTATCAGATCTAAATGAGAAAGATTTAATTTAAGAAGAACACATCATCATATTGAAATGCATTTAAAATAAATTCTTCATGACTAAATAACTGAAATACCACAGCAAAGTTAATAGAGTCAAGTTATAAGCAAATTTTTGGTTCAAATTAATTCAAGTCGGGTCGCTTATAACGAAAATTTTCTGTGACTATTGTCTATTAAAGGATAAAACTAACCCCACGACTCCATTCGACTTATTTCAAGACATAATTTCAGTCGGACTGACAAAAAAGTCCAAATTTTCGAGTCTCTATTAGACTTTTTTTCTGACCGACTGAAAATATGTCAAATTTTTAGAGTCTCCTTAGACTTTTTTTGTGTCCGACTGAAATTATGTCTTGAAATAAGTCCAATGGAGTCGTGTCGTAAAAGAGAAAAACATATTTCTAATGCAAATTACATTAGAAACCAGTTCCTCTCTTAAAATGGAGGTTCTGGACGAGGACAATGAAAACATGTCCATAGGCGAAATATAAATTTTATGGTTTCTAGTACCTCCTATTTCTAAAAACCGCGAAGATGCATTTTTCATGCGTTGGTGAATTTTGTTAATATTGTATGAGATTGATGATTTTTCCCATTTTATGCAATATTCTAAAACCTTTTAATTTATTAATTGTTAATTTCCTTCGATATCTTATTCTAATATGAGAGCACATGGGAACCAAAATATATAAACTATTCAAGTTACAAAAAATTTTAATAATTCATTAAAAACTCTTCAATTGAAATTTCCATACAAAGTTCTAATTTAGAAATTTTCAAGTAACTTCGGCGTCCTGGTAGAGTACCTACCATAGGGCATAAAAACTCTTTCATAATGAATATTTATGAAACAAAATGAATGAAGTGATAGGATCTCCTTTTCCATATATGAAAACCCAAAATATTACTATTAGTATTTTTCGAAAAATGAAGATAAAGGAAAGCAAATAGAGGACTTACGAAAAACATGAATATATTACAAAATAAATATTTTACGAATACATAAACCTTTTGTATTAAAATTGAAACACCTAAATTACATGACATTGTCTCGACACTATTTAAGATTCACTAGGTGTGTTTTCTGGCAAGACATTTCTCGCTCCATTAGTCCTAAATAGACCTGCGGAGTATGGATTGACTGAATTCATGTAAATTAGGTAAAAAATAAAATATGATTATGATTTTATGTAGTTATGATCAGATTTTCGAGAGTCTAATTCTAGTGGAAATTATTTTCTATAGGAGGACAAAAAAAAACACAGAATTAAAAGCAATTTTAATATTAAAATGATAGAAAAATGAAAAATTATACTTACTGAATGTCATCTTCGATGAACATTTTGTGTGATGTTCTTTGATTTAGAAATGTATTACGATTTTTTTCTTGTATTTAGATACTCGCAACTTCACAAAAAATTAGAAGAATTAGACAATTTATTTACGAGTATGTATTTTTTCTTATTTTTTAGTAATACAAATAATAGAGTAAACTCCTGAAATAAAAGACATAAAAAATATGATTAAAATTAACATAAATGGCCTTAACCCAAAAAATAATTTAAAAAAAAAACAAATATGAAATTATGTTAATGATTTTAATAAATAAAAGTACATACACTGAAGGCAAAGCTTTACTACTTTTACTAAAGTACAACTTAATTAAACAAATCTACTAAATTATGAACAAAATACATGCATTTTATTATGAAGAAGTTTTAAGCTTAATGATGCTACATGCAAGGATAAGAATGTTAAAAGCAATGTGAAGTCGTTCTGCAAATATGATTTTGACTTTAAAGCTTCATATTTATAAGCTTATTCTGATCCCAGTCATAACGGTCATAACATAACGTAACTGTCATAATTTTTTTTTTACAGAGTAATTCGTATTCTGACGCACTCAGAACTCACAATTGTGATAAAAAATTATCAAAAGTTTTGACCGAAAGTATTGTACATCACAACGAAATTTTATGTGCTCTCCTGGTGATTTAATTGATAAATATGAAATAATTTCCACCATTTTTTTAAACACATAAATAATTTTAGACCTATATTGAAAAAAGTCACAATTATAAAAACTATGAACTATAGTTTATATGAAATTTTATTTAACAACAGTAAAAAGCAATAATTCTGTAATAATTAGGATTTTCTGATATATAAACAATATGTTGATCCCGTGATGAAGATTCAAAATAAAACCGAACCATATAGTTGGGGGTTGGGGAAAATAGAAAAATATATAAAATTGCATTGCCCTCTGCATATAGTATTATAAAGAACAGTTTAAACTGTTATAAATTCATATTTTGGACATAATTATAACCCGTCTGCCAGAATAAGAAAGTTCTCAGCTTACATATTTGTAGTTGTAAATTTGTTATGACTAACAATTTGTCACAACACCAGAATAGGCCTGTTAAGCTCTCACTTTTGGAGACCTGTATATAAAAAAAATTATCCTACTTATTAAGAAATCATTGAAAATGTTTTCCTTACTAAAATACACAGAGAATGAAAACAAAACTTCAATTAATTTTTATCCCACATCTGAATTTGTATGCCCTATATTAAGTACTAGCAAAAAGCATACAATAATGAGAGTTTCCAATTTGGGCACGTCTGCAAGCGCTATCTCATTAATAGTGTTTGTTAAAATGACTGTGTGATATAAAATTTCATGTATTTATAGCCTTTTTTACAAATACTATTAAAAAAAAGAACGCTTTGCAGCGCTGCAAACGTTTCATCAATTTGTATGGAAATGATTACATGTGGTACTAGCATAGGGTATATTAGTTTTATCACTAAGTGTGTAACATATCGAAATAATCATCGTAGAAAGGTTTCAAGGGTATGGTTGTGCAGGTAATCAAAAGTTATATAGATTTATATATGCCCGTCCGTCCGTGCGTGTACAAAATAACTCAAAAATGCGTTATCCGATTTTGTTGAAATTTAGAATGTGAGTTGGTTATTGTATGTTACTGAATTTGTTATAGCATTTCAGGAAAATCGACTGAGGGAGAGCGATGTTATTAAGTTATCGGAAAGGTTTTTCGGATTGAATTGGAAATTTTGTGAACTAATTTTGTTTAAATTGGTTAACTACGTAAATAGCATGTTAAATTTTTATTAAAATCGATACAATAGTGGAGAAAGAAATAATCCTAGGAGAAAATAAGACTGTTCATAAAGTGTTGTTGATGTACTTTAAAAACTAATACATCGATTTGAATTAAATTTGCAGATTACAGTTATGCTATCAGGGGCTGGGTTACCTGGAAATAAGAGGAAATTTTGAAAAGAGGAAACAAAGTTATGAAGAAAAAATCTTGAAATATTGTTAGTTTTGACAGTTTTTCTCTCCCATTTCTACTATGGGCTAATAGGTCGATTTTCAGTTACTTTATGTTCAAGAATGAAAATATTTTTGTATCATTGTTCTTCTTTCAAATAAAAGAAAAAAAATTAACACCATAAATAAATTTCCAATGCGTATCTCATCTAATAAAAATAGAACTCGTCATTAAGTGAAGAATAAATAAATTCAAAATTAACCGGTTGGAAATTTAAATAATATTCGCAGTCCATTAAAAAGAGAAGAAGTAAAAAAAAGTTTCGCTATTTAAATGTATATACGCGAAACATTTTTCATTTTGAGAAAATCAGCTGAGTTCGATCAAAGTGCAAGTTCTACACGAGATTGGCTTTATGAAATTTTTATTTTGTTGCGCGATCATAAAAATCGTGTTCGAAAAATCAAGGCCAATTCGACAACGTTTTTTTTTTTATCTGTTATGAGATTTTTTTTTTTGTTTTTTCATTAACTTGGTAAACATTTTTACTATGAGAAAAAGACAAGTGTTTTTTTTTTTATAAATAAAACATGTTTATTCAACAATTTTTTTTTGTTTATAAACATTAAATGGCACATGATTTCTAAAAATGAGTTTCTTAAGTAAAATAAAAAGAAAACAGTTCTACACCTAATAATGGGGTCTTTATTCTCCATGAATTTTTAAATTTATACATGGTTCATAATTAATATTCTTCATCTTCTTCTTCAATATCTCTGCTAGAGCGTTCATCTCCTGCTGGATTTCTTTTATAACCTTAAACACTTCTAAACAAATTCGTAACATTTTCAGTGTTATCAGTTGACATTTTTCAATTTTATCACGTTTTGCTTATCAGTTAAAATATTCACTTAATGAAATAAAATAATTTCAAGAAAAACTTTGTGCAACATATACAAAAACGTACCAAATTATGCAAAAAGTTTATGGTTATAATAGTTTTTAAAAGTCAATAATCGATTTTTGAAATATATACAATATTCATTGTTTTATTCGATTACAAAGCATCATCGTCAAATCATTCGTTCCAACTGGTCAAACAGTTACTGGTAATTTTTACAATGTTTAAAAAGTTTGATGGCTACAATTCGACCTGAATAATATCGTAAAGTAGAGACCTGGTGTCTGTTACACGATAATCTATCAAGTTCATTTTTGGCACGAAATCAAGTCTGTGGGTTGGAATTATTCACCATACTCACCCCAATTTAGTATCATCTGACTTCGAACTACCACAAAACGAGCTTGAGAACACGTATTTAAATCACTATTAAGTCTTTTTAAAAACTGCATTGAATTAAAAGGAGATTACTTTGAATAAAAAAAAAAATATTGCTTAGTTTAATTTGTATAGCAACAGTCACCGAACTTCATTCGCAAACCATGTATAGAGAAGTATGTATTCTTTTCAGATGTACATGTCCTACCACTGAGAACTTTAGCACTATTTTGGACTTAACTTAATCATAACATAATATAACATAACATAACATATAGCCCTATTCTGTGTACACATTTTATGTTATGTTATGTTAGATTTGACGTAAAAGAATTTTCGCAGAATACGAAATCTCAAAATATTTTAGAAATCATTTCAGAAATAAAAGGGAAATTAACATAACATAACATAACATAGTATAATATTGTATAATACAAAGTAACAAAAGAAATGCTAGAATAAACTCAAATTACGTGAATTTCTAAAATATTTCCGAATCTAAGAATAAAATAAAAATTTTGTTTAGATTGAAATTTAATCTTGAAAAGAAAATGTTTATAAGATAAAAGATTTGATTTTATTTTTGTGAAAAAAATAGCAAAAAAGATAAAAGATTTTGTTTTTTCAGTACAAAGTTCTTTTAGGATACTATTTTTGAAAAATTTTGGCGCTTGACACACCTTTTAAATGAATGCCCGGAATTCTTTTTTTTTTTTTTTTATTGAATTGCGTATATTTAAAAACAAAATATCTATTTTAAAATTAAAAAAATATTTTAAGACAAAAAGGAAAAAACTATAAACAAAATTTTTTATATAATAAAAATAACAAAATTAGAGAGACTTTGAACTGCACAATTTATATATTTGTGAACTTGAGAATAAGTCTCAAAGTTTATTTATTATTGATATTGAAACGTCATTAAACTTTGAAATACAGGTAACACCTCTCTCGTGTAACACAAAAATACCGCACTATGCAAATCACGTCATCTGATCCCACTGATCCCATCACCTTAAATATAAATAAATACAAAACGAGGAATTACATTTTAAATGTTTTTTTCTTTATTCAAAGAAAATACAAAATATATTTTAGGATAAGAATTCAACAAATGTCAACCATTAAAATGTAACAAAATTAAAATATGTGAAGAATTTCTCAACATAAGCTGTTTTTCTAAAATCGCATTTCGCCGCAAACTTGCATTTGTCATTGGACTGACCCAGCTTTATTGTATGCATAATTTTCACCATTCGATAAAAACCTTATTTCCTAATCCTGCTGACTCTTTCACTGGCTTAGTTATCTATAAACCAGTAATAAGAACCTTTTAATTGCAATTCCAGTTAGCAGCTCGCTCCTAAATTTGTCAGAACTCTCGACTGATGGATAGTTTATTGAGAAACAATAGTTTTCGCCGTAATTTGTAAATTATATTATATCAAAAACGCGTCATACGAGGGTTTATCTGTATACAAATTAGCACCTAGATGAGAATCAATTTTTCATTCATAGAATACATTTTTTGTCACGTATTCAAACTGATCAATAAAATGTGGCAAAAGGCATAAGAGTCTAATTATAGGATTTTCAAAAGCCTGAAGAAAATCGCATACATTGTTTCTTTTAAATAAATTTTTTTAAAACTTCTTCTCAAGCAAAAGTATATAAATAAACTAAGCGCCATCGATGAAATAATGCAACGCCGCCGCGGTAGCCGGTATTTGCCTACCAGTATGAACGATCCCAAATGTATTATTTATAATTAAATATTTGATTAGATTGTATATTATTACATTACAAATAATAAACATTTTTAAATTCACGAGTTTTTAATTAAATTCACGTGAAATAAAAGTTATTTAATCAATAAATATTTGAAATCGATATGTTCAACGGTCAGCGGCCTCAAATGCATTCAACAGGAACCGAAATTTTTTTGTTATAAATGAAATTTTTGGCTTTTATTTTTAAAGAAAGAAATATTTCAATAAGGAATTTTGTGTAGGATTTTTGTTTGAAAAACGTTTTTTTATTTTTGTTGTTGAAAATGTCAGCAATTTTTCAAATTCGGATTTAGAGAAATTAATAAATATTTTATCTTCTCTACAATAAAAAATTAAAAAAAAATTAAAATTAAATTTATTGGACCACGGATTTGTTTCTTTTTTTAAATTAAAAGTTCGAAGGAAAATTCATATTTATTTAAAGAAAACTTGAGAATTAAACTTAATTTTGTTCTTCTTGCACCTCAAAATGAATTTAACACCAATGATCCCAGAATATCATGACAAAACCCACTAATAAAAAGATAAGCTTATATTTGTGCCATTGTCCATCCAAATGACTCGAGTCATCAAGATGAAACTTGGTATCCAGGTCAATTTATAGGAGCAGGAGTTGGTTAGAGGCTGGATTGGGTGCATAAAGACCGTATACTTTGCCCTCTAGCACGGTATAAAATTATGGAATTCTTAAAATAAAATTATTACATAAAATAATTCTAAATATTTTAAGGTTAAAAGAAATTTGCTTAATAATATTTATCTTTCATTTGCGTGATTCTAAAACAATATGAAAAAGTGTTTCCCTTTGTTTTTACATTGGAAAATTGAACTCTGAACAAGTTTAATAATAAGAAAAAAACATTCTATAATAATCGCACAAAAATATAATACAAAACTTGACTGTTTGGACTTTGCAAGTGTAACTTATGATTCTTGATAAAATTTTTAAGATGTAATTTTTCTTTTAATAATTATCATTACATGAATAAATAATAAAAAATTAAAAATTGCAAACATTTGCAACGAACTTTGCCAATCTTAATATAAGTTAATAAAGAACGACTGTTATATTCATGCTATTTTAAAAACCGTATCTTTTTGGTGGCCGCATGCAAGATAGTATAAAATTAAAATGCATTTCGCTAATAAAAAAATTAATTCCTACGTTTGAAAACATGGTAGCCATAGTCTACTGGATAACCTAGTGATAGATTTCATTATAATTTATGGTAGCCCAAGATCTTTTTTGATGAAGTCCGACTTGTTTTAAAGTATAGAATCGAACGGCAAAAATTCAAATCTCTTCTTTTTACTCATTCGTTATCAGACGTTTTTTTTTTTACTCCCACTTGACGTTTTAGTTTATGATTTTAAGGATAAAGTATCTTGCATCATCAAAAAAAAAAAGATGTAGAAAATTCTATATTTTCGGTCAACCTAAACGAACACCACAGGTTTGAGAGATCAAGATTTTTTTTGAGAAAAGACCGGAAAAAATTCCGACACACCTTGAAAACTGGCATAAAATACTAAACTTTCTTTGAGAAACTAAAACGCTATTAGTTTTTGTATGAAATCTGAAAATGTTAAAATTAAAACGATAAAACTTAATGCCCGAGTTAATTTTGCTCTATAACTATTTCTTTCTGCATTACAATTGGATCAATTTAACTGAAATTTAATCCAATATAGTATATTTTTATAACCCATGAATATAAATAAATTTAAATGAAATCGCTTTATATATTTTCCAAATCAGTCGCAAAAAGGAAAAAATACGACAAAACTTTATGGTCATATACCGGTTTTTCTTTATAACTTCCTTTCCACTTTAGCGATTATGCTCAAATACAATACAAAATCGAGTTAACGAATGATGATGAACTATATTATAAATTAAAATTCAAATCAGATAACGTGTCTTTAAGTTATCATGTAAATGGCGAGACATGATTCCTTATATGTCTAATTCCTCCATGATTATACTTTACAAATATAACGACAAAAGTAATAAACAAACCATATTGGTATACTACAAGACAGGATAATTAGTACTAGTAATAATTTAAAAAAGACCAGTAGATAAGCCGCGACATAGATGGGAAGATTCAGTAAGAGCAGATACTACTGACATACTGCAGATTAACAACTGGAGAACTATTTTGTATAAAATAAAATTCCATCTTAATTCCATAATTCCATCTTAATTTGTCCTAATTGACTACGAAAACATATCCTAAGTATTCAATGAACGTTAAAAGCGGGAGATAAAGAAAGTAACTCGCAATTTGATTGAAATAAATTCTCAAGAAAAAAAATTCAAAGCCAAGAATAATATTTTCATGAACCAAAGTTCAACATCATTCACAATAGTAAGAAAAAAATCCACTGTTATGGTTCCATTTATTAAATAATGTATAACAGTTTAATAACCTTGACATTGTTAATATGAATACAATAATGCACGATATTATGACATCATTTAGAATGTGATTGTTGGAATAGTAATTCACAATAATTAGTTAAATCATAATATTAGAACAAAACAATGAACACATCACAATATGCAGTCAATCTGTATATACTTTCAAGTTTCTAGCTTAAACTACACACATCCACATTTTTACGAATTAGTAACCGTGAAATGGGGTGAACTTGACCCATAATTAAATACGAACAAGTTACATAATCCTCACTTTACATTACTGATGCATAAAATACTTACTAATTGTGCGAGTGATATCCTTTAATTTGTCTATTAATCGTCTATCTCACTCACACAGTTAGGAAGTATTTCATACCTTTGTAATGTAAATTGGTCTTAATAAAGATTCTTACCAAGTATATGGCTTAAAACATTGCTATATACCTGTACTATCTGGTATCCGCAACTTCGCTCACATTCTTCGTAGAAGATGATTGAATACTACTGACTGAATTAAGGACGATTTTCTCTTTTTACCTGTTCGCGAACCAAGCGGAGACATCCTACTTTCCTTTCGACTGTTCCAGAATGTAAATTCGAAGTTTCATGAAAATCCACCCACTATTGAGAGAATTAGGCCACCCCGCCAATGAGTGGAAACAGTTTTTCTCTTTCTTTTCTCAGGATTTATCGGTTTAGTTGACCTCTTTAGAATGTACATTCTAAATTTCATGAAAATCAGCCCACTATCGATCGAATTAAGAAGATTTTTTTATATATAGTTAGTATAGACGACATAACCGGGTGTATAATTTATTTTGATTTCTGAAGAAGATGAAAACAAAAAGTTGCTGACTCATTCAAATTAAGACCCTATCAGCCAACTTTATCCCGTTTTACGGTAAATATTTTACAACTAATTTATTCTATATCAGGTTTTGATACTAAAAAAGCGGATATGAAAAAGTTGTATTATACAATCATAGAACAGATCAAATGATATGAAACATAACAAACATCAATTAAAATCTAATGTTGAGATTTCCTTATTACGAGATCAATCGTTGATATTGCACATAGTACACATTCTTATTTCGTGATCCAATTAATGGATTCTGATATTATTATCTCTACAATATCGATGGCAACGAACTAACTTGTTAATGAAAATATGAATGTTTTTGTTTTAATTCCCCCGAATTAGAAAACCTAGATTTATACAAAATAAGTTATTTTGTTATGATAGGCGAAAAATTCCGTTGCTTTTCAATTCATAATCAATCGAAAAAAAGTAGGCTTGGTTTGTTTATAAATAATTCAAAAATATGAAAAACACGTGAGAAAATTATGTATTTCTATTTTTACTACGAAAAAAAAAAACAAAAACCTGTCTCAATAAATAAACAACGCCAAAATGTTATTACTGGTTTTTATTACTAATCGATAATGAATACGGAGACGGAAAAAGTTCACAAGAAAAGTCCTAATTTTCTCTTCTAAATTTTGATTTCATTTAGTAGGTTATTAATTTCGCTAAACTAATACTAAAATCTTTATTTCCATAATATTATCGAGGTATATACAAGGTGGAAGAAAAGTAAATTAATTGAAATACAGTAATTCATTGGATCTTAAAATTAACCCTAAAAGATCATAGCCATTTCCTAGTTTATTCAGCTATAGATTAAAAACATTTTTCGGATTTAATTAGTCACACACTCCAACAAGTTATTAAAGGAAGCCACGCTTCCAAAAATAGTCTAATACTTGTACCTTTGAAGACATATAAAAATTTGTACTATAATACATCCTTTTGAACTTGGATTTATTCCCTTCTAAAATCGAGTTTTACAAAGCTTGAACTTAAGTCAATTTTTCACAAAACTACAATTCTGGATCAAATGCAATCTGCTAAATAAAGAAAAAAATACTATAATTTTCATACAAGAGAGTATGTAGAATCACAGAGAAGAAAAGAAGAAGGAGAATTCTTTGTGTATAGATTTTTGGCACCATTGCAGTGCTGCCAAGATATGTAATTCGTCATTAGTGTTTGTACAAAAGACTGTAAATACATGTATTTTTATATCACACAGAGTCTTTTTACAAATACTATAAATGAAGTGACATAGTTTGCAGACTGTAAATGTGTCCAAATCAAAATCTAAGTTGAGAACCCTGTTTAGTGTACTCTATGGTATTATATACTTTAATGCAGTATGCAACAAAGATTGAAGGAAATTCATAACGCAGCCTGATGGGAGAAAGTTTATTATAAAAATAAAGAAACAAGTTCATGTGAAGTTAAAACACTTTCAAGTAACTTTTTAATCTATTATTATGTAGATACTATATAAGTTTGTTCCACCCTATACATAAACAAGTATGAACTCAAGTTTTTCTATGAATTACATAAAATTAAAAGTTCAACATTCATATATGTGTATTTAGTATGGATTTTCTATGTTTACCTAGTATTAAAATTGTACGTTATTCACGCGTTTCTAGAAAGCAAGTAGGTCAATCGATCAATGAAACCGGTTAGAACGAAAGTCAGTTGATTAAAAGAAAAGAAGTTTTAATAAAAATAATTTAAAAAAGACGAAAAAGAAAACTGACATTAAAAAAGAGTATATAAAAAAAAATGATTTCTTTTATTTTGATGATGAAAATAATTAAAATTAGGAATCTTTTTAATAGCAAAAAAAAAATTACTTAATATTTTCCATGTTTATTAAAAATTTTTCTAATTTTTTAAAAAATCAAATTACGATAAATTTTTTTCATATAAATTGCGTGCTAATCGATTTTTTCTTTTTTACTTTATACATAATTTATGTTATTTAATTTTAATACATAATTAATAAATGGATATTCGAATAGTCCAATGATCAATTTGAATTACGCGCCATTTTTTAGTAATCAAACACAGAACGCTGAAATTTGTCGTGTTATCCTTACGGCTTTGGTGGCTGTTAGATTTGTTTCTTGGGGTTATTTTGATGAAAAATTGTTTATACTAAAAAATCTATTTACAACCAAAATCATACGAAAGAGTAGTAGTTAAGTCAAGTGTATGTTAGACAAGTGAATTGTCGAATATTGGGTGCATCCAGCAGTCCTAAGCGCTTAAATCTAGAAATACGGCTGGATACATTCGAATTTTAAGCGCCTTAGTGAAATTCTAGCGTAAATTTTTTTGCTAACTCAAACAGTACATTTGAGGTTGTTTTTCACGCTAAAAAAAAAATGATTTGTATAAATGATAAACTTGCAGGTATTTTTAAAAATCATTTCTAGATTATCCAATTTTAATTGGAGTTTTAAAAAAAATGGTTTTGATAAAACTTTTTCACTTTCCTACAAAATTTTTTAAATTTTATTTTAAATTTTTATTTACTCCTTGGACACTTATTTCGTTTAACACAAATATATTTCTAAAACTAATTCAAATACAAATAATTTGGAGTTTGGCACAGATTACTATCATTCGCTTGATTCAAGCAAATCCAGGAATTCATAAAATTCAAAAAATTCTGACTGGCTTAGATTAAGAATTTTGGCTAAGCCCTTAGGACTGCTGAATGCGTCCACTGTCTTCTCTACACATAATCTAAAAGTCGAAATCTAAAATCAGTATATACACTGTGGTAGGAATGGGACTAGACTAGATAGTTAGCAAAGTTAACAAGTTCTATTAATTTATTCTATGAAAAAAAATAAATAATCAAAACTAGTTATATTTCATAATTTCCTGTTTCTCTTCTTGGAATTTGCTGTAAATTACATGCAGCATGTTCGTAATACTATAAATCTCTGCAAATTATATTCATATCAGATTTTAAAAATAAATCTAAAAACAAAAAACGATAGAACTTTATGAACAGATTTATTTTATAGCTTTGGATTAATTTTACTGAAATTTAACATTGTATTATCTATTTATAATTGTAAAGTATGCAAATGACTTAAACGAAATTTCTGCACAAATTTTCCAATTAAATCAACAAAAAAAACAACTGGACCAACTGATTTCTGCTTTATAACCTACTTCGAGATTCGAGCCTGAAAGGCTTTTTAAACCCATATTAATTAAAATAAGAGAGGTCGGAATTAGGAAGACTGGTCAGAATTAGGACACTTTACATTAGTTTATATTTTTGTGTTTGTTTATTTATTTGAGGGGTTGTACAGTTTTTCATTTAACATAATAATAATGGAATTTAAGAATATTTTTATAATACTGGTTCTAATTATAGTATATAAGTTCGACTTTGGACTTTCAGTCTTACAACATCAATCACAATAAAACTTAACAAGTTTTATAGTATTTAATCATTAATGAAAAGTGCAAAGTCTATGCTGGTCGAAGTTATTATACAATATTTATGTCCAACATGAACACTTTTTAGCATAGAAACAAAACATACACATTATTAGAGTAAAATCAGAAAATTTTTTTTTAAATTGATAACATCCTGTGCGGTTCCTAAATGATTTTTATGTAAATTAAAGACAATAGTTTATGGACACCAAAAAGTAATTCATTGCTTATCTTAAGAGGGTTTTGTATTCTTATTTGGAATCAAGACAATTGTAGACCATATTATTATGCTATTTAACTATTCCCATGTCAAAATGGTAATATATTTTTTTAGATTAGGTACGAGTACGATTGACCTTATTTACATTGTATCTAAAATTCTAGGAAGAAGGAAAAAAAACTTTGCAAAATATTAAAGAAGTTTTTTAGAATCAGAATAAGTAGATCATTCTCATAATTATTGGAAATATTTTAAAAACCAAGTGTAAATTTCCAAACTTATTTAAATATAAATAATAATAAAAAATTGTCTCATTCAAACGAAAATTATATTCAGTTTCAATTACACTTTCCTCTCTCATAAAGATGTCTTCCATAACATGAACTCAGGAGTGTTTCGATTCTTGTTTTAACCACATGAAGTTTGTTTGTGTGTTGTGAGTTTGGTCGAAACACAACCTGTGAAACGTACACCACCTCAGGTTGTTTCCCAATTTCAAAAAATTTGTTTTAGGAATACATCACGAAAAGAATCCATCCTTTCTTCATTATGCCGTATGGTGGATAGTACCAAAGGGATAATTAGTTTTAATTATTAGAGAATGGCCTCAATAGATGTGGAGCGAATGAAGAGTTATATCGATTTATGCATAACCAGCTACACGATAACTCAAAACACGTTGTTCGACTTTAATGAAATTTAGTACATAGATTGGTCGTTCCTAAACTCAATTTCTCATTGTATTTCAGCCAAATCAGCCCAGGAAGGAGAAGTTTTAAGGGAAAAATCAGGGTGACTACAAAGATTTGTCGTTTTTGTGGGATTTAATTCGTTTAAATTAATTAAATTACGTATGCTGTTAACTTTAACTATAAATCACATTTCGACCATACACTGGGCATCAAAAAATCGACTATAGTACATACTGATTCTAAGTGTCAATATGTTTCAATTCTGGTTTTATTGAAATGAAAAATGTGAACATTCAGAAATAAGAAAAATTTACAACAATGCGCAACATAACAACATTTTTGTTAATCAAGAATTTCTTGAGAAAAATCTTAATTCTTGTTAAATTAAAAACTGTGAAAATATCTAAGAAATTAGCTATAAAATTTTAACTAGACTTTATTTCTCTTTTAATTAGACAGGTTTCCATTCCAGATAAAACTTGTATATTTCCGTTTTTTTTTTCTTTAAAATTCTATTTAATTTAGCTAATTTTTTGCGCATTTTAAATTATAAATATTTTCTAAGAGATAAAACACTTTCTTGGTTCTTCCTTTCTTAAACTTTTAACTAAAACATAAAAGAGTTCAAGTAAACCTCGAATAACACGATAATTCTACAACACGATTTCGTTCTAAATGAAACCAAATCTTTTATAACATAATAACGTATAGAACAAATTCAAACAATCCGTTGCTGCGTCCGTACCAATCTATTAACGTTACACAGGCTGGAATTTAACCGTCCATAAAGTCCACCTCAGGTTTTTAACGGAAATACATACATGTTTTAAGATTCTCTGAATATTAATTGACTATGGCTACGTTTACACCGACAAATTTTTAGGTCACCTAACTAAAAGTTAGGTTTGGTCACACGTGTTTACACCGTACTAGACCTAAGTCTAAAACAACGCCATATGTGAGCATTTATAGAACTTATATATCAAGAAATCAGCTGTCATCTGTCAAAGCTCTCAGTGAAATTTAACATTTCGGAAATATTGCGTTCAGGTTAATGGAATTAACAAAGCATGTCATGGTTTTTTTCCAACAAATTAATTTAATATTACGCCATAATGCGAGTCGTTCTATGATACTAAGAAGGAAGATCAAAAAGAGAAGAGCCAATTTGTACAGACGTTATCAACAACTGTTGAGAAAAATACGTGTAAGTGGAGTTCTGCAGATCACAGCATTTTCATTACAGCTGGAAAAAGAATCCTTCAATGTATACTTGAATTCTGCACGAGTTGCTGTAGAACATGCATTTGGTAGGCTAAAAGCTAGATGGAGGATCCTTACAAAACGTATCGATGTTCATCACAGCTTTGTTCCACAAATAGCAACTGCCTGTTGCATCCTGCATAACTTTTTGGAATCAAGAAGAGAACATATTATACCTAGATGGATGGAGGATTTTTCGGAAACTGAAAAGCTATTTCCTCAACCAGATGGTACTTTGAATAGAACCAGAGAAACTCTAGATGGATCGGAAATAAGACAAAATCTTACAAACTACCTTGTAGAACATTTTCCTCTTCGAAAATCTTTCTTAAAAACGTAATTAACTATTAGTATGATATGCTATTGTGAAAAGCATAGCTTTTTTACTTTTAATTGTATAAGTTTTTAAATAAAGTTTTGTATTGAATATTTTTATTCTGTTTTATTTTGTTTAAAAGTCACATATTGGATTTCGAAATATCATTATTATTTTCCTTGTTTCCCGAATCCGTGTCACTAAATGCCATGAAAAAATCTATGGAGGATAAAAAATCATTACTGCATGATGGAAAGGTCTCCCGGCGTAAATTCGATGCAGTTTGCACACTAGAAGTGGGGGCAGTGATATTTTGAAGTGCACGGAAGAAATTGCTCATTAGAGTCTGGATTTGTGCTGTTTGATAATTGTGCTCTTGTCTCATTTGCTCCTCCTCCCATATGCGCTGTTCAGCCATTTCCTTCCTGAAGTTTTCATCAGCGGCTGCTTGGCTTTCAGCTAGAACACTTTTGAGCATTTCAGCTTGTTTCTTCAAAAGATCTGCAGACCATTTTTCCTTTCTCCTATTTGATGGACGGCCTATGTATGTATGTACAAAAAATAATTATGATTGAGACTAAACTCTTGTTATGATAAAATTTTTACCACTTTTATTAATTGGTGAAATTTGCATAATTTGATCAGATTCTGATGACAAATCGGTTCGGTCTTCCAATATCTGTAAGTCCAACATATCTTCATATGACATATCAACCGAATCAACTCCACCTTCAGTCACAGCCTCTGCAGAAGGCCTACTGCCCAGCAATTCTTCCAACTCGTCCATAAATTTAAACGTTTTTCTTGCTGCTCCGCTCACTGAATTGTTTCTTTTGCATTTGAAATAACTTTCTTTTAATTGCTTCATTTTAAAATGCATTTGCGTGGAATTTCGTTCAAAACCTTTTTGCAGCATTTCTGGTTCGAGACTTTTCCAAATTTCTACGTGACGAAATTTTTTACCGTCCATTAAATTTATTACTTGTTTCTCTTTAAGAAGTTCAATAAATGTTCTGGTTTCTTCGTCCGACCAGTTCATGTTTCTTTTTTTCTTCGTTTTCATCATTTTTTGAATTTTAATCGAAGGTTCACTGTTCCTGAACATTTTTTGAGGTTAACAAAAAACAATAATAACTACTGCAGTGCCATCTAACCAGCTGTCAAAAAGCTCTTAGGTCGATTTAAATTTAAGGTAAGTCTGCAATTTAGGTGACCTAACCTAAGTTACTTTGGACGTGTTTACACCGTCATATTTAGGTCGACCTAAGCACTTAAGTCTCTTTTTAAGTCTCGGTGTAAACGTAGCCTATTTCCCCACAATGATGTCTTTACATCTTTTTTGGGTATGCAAGACAGGTTCAAAACGATTTAATCCCATTTTGTTAAAAAACGAAAAAATGAATCAATTCAGATAAGAAGATTTTTAAGATATTCCAAGACGTTTTCTTATACAGTTTTCTTTTCTTGACAGCACACATATGTATGGTATGTATGCGAAAAATTTCAATGCAATAATTCTACATTATTATTATTCCGAAAAAAAAACGCTATTAGAAATATGCAAAAGAAAAGCTTGAGATTCTATTATAAACCTGAAATTAATTCACTTGTTTATTCTCAGAAATCCAGAATTATCAGCAATTTTTTATTTAACACATTTAAAATACACTAATTGAAATTCTCAACATTTTAAACTCATTAATTTTGTCAGGTCAGGCATGTATGAAATTAATAAATTCATATACATAAATAGGGTAGGTATTAATTTATGTTAATAAAATGTGCTAACAACTGCATTATATTTGAACTAAATTAACCTATTTTAAAATGTTAATTTATTTGATATACATACATCTGGAACTAATAATTGATTTTGTTAATTAGTGGGTTTATTCTTTAAAAAAAACATTTCATTTATGTATATTAAAGGGTTAAAATGTTTAAAAACTCGAGTATCCAGACGTTACAAATTATAAAAAGTTATGGTGGTGACATACGAGTTCATTAGGGTTCATTTAGAAACTCAAATATTTAGCAAAATAAACTTTTGAAAGGTTGTTTAATGAAACTGAAACTGAAACTGAAAATCCAGATTAAAATATCAATGAAGAATCAAATTTAGATCATAAGGTATCTGCTTTGGATGAACTGCAGAAAACAATACAGTCTGGCACATGGTTGTCCCACAAATGGTCAGACCATCATTGTTAGATTAGGAACTAAAACTGAAAATCGCGTAAATTTCAATTGACTCTTGATCAAATTATTTATAATACTAAAAGAAAAAAGAAAAAATAATCATTGGTTAATAAATTTTACGGTTATTGTTATTTTAAATTTGTTGCCATTTGTCGTCATCAAAGAAATGACTCAATAAATTTTAATTCAAAATAGTCACGTTTTCAGAAACTAATAAAATCTCTTTAAAAAAACCATCGCGAAATTCGTTATTGTGCATTTTTCATGATATAAGGTAAGCCCGGATGACATTCCAATATTTGAGATAAGCCTAATCGTTTTATTAACGTCAGATGATTTAACGAAATCATAAAACTTTAATTTTGAATTTACTTCCTACATTTATTTATGTAATAGGAGCAACTAGTTCTTATGAACTACATCTTTTGTTAGGCATATGAGGTGGATTACGATTTCTTTACATATTGGAAATAATAACAATGTTTATAACAAAAGTGAATATAAACATTTAAAAGATTAAAATTTTAATAAATAAATCGTTATTTTGTAAGATTTTATATGAATTTAATATTCTAAAATATTTATATATCAAATTTCCATATAAGTTTTCTTTAGCATGAAATTTGAATCTGCAGAACAATTTATTCTTTAATTGGAATTTTATGAAATTTGTGTAGAACTGAGATTTGGATTTGAACCAGAGACTGACTCATCAGTTACTAGTAACGAAATCTAAACGAACTCTACCACTCTAATAGGATGTGAATAAGTTATATTCATTCGCCTTAGATAGGATCACTGTACAAACTATCGCCTATGCACCATTCACTAAAAATCCGAGATATTTTGCATAATCCTAAAACATTTCTTCGACAAGTTATAAAGTATTGAATTTAGACGATACTATATGACTCCTATAAATGATAGATTTGCCTTATATTACAATTATTATTCAAACTACATAACAGTTTTTTTTTTTAAATATATGTAAACCGATTAATGTCGATTATCTTGTATCCAAGCGTCTGAAAACTCATATATAAAGAAAAGAATAATAATTAAACAAATCTTGTTTAGGATTTATCGATCATTTGTCGACCTCATAAAACATTCAACTTTCAAGGTTAGAACAATGTATCTTCAAGGTGTCTTATTAAAATCCTTTTCCTTTTCATTTTAAATTACATCTTATTACCACCAACATTTTTTATCATTTAACTAAAAAATTATCTTCATCATTTTGTATCTTTCCGCTAATATGATCTTCATCGTCATTAGTTAAATTATAATTCTTAATTTAACATTAAATAGCACCCATAAAAGCTATAAAAATCATAAATAGTCAAATGTAATTGCAAAATCATTGTCTTTGATTATATAACAACCTTTAACAACGTAGTAAAAAGAAAAAATTCCATTCTTTGCCGGTCATTATAATAACGCTGAAAATCAAAGTCCGTACAAAAGTTATAATTTACTATACACATATTATGCCCTCTCCAACCTACTCCATGTTATGAAGAAAAGTCAGTGTTTACCAAACTTGATTCGCGAAAATACTACCTCGTTAAATACGTAAATGTATCGCGAAAAAATCACTTTCGCCGGTTGAGGTACATTAATACACGTGCGTCAACCAACGAAAAACTTTTCATAATTGCAAATTTTAAACATTTTATTTAACCCTTTGAGGTCGTATTAAGTTTATACATGGGTGTCATGCTGGTCGGAATTAATTTTTGTTGAACGAACAGTAATACATAATATGCAAGATTATGAAGGAAAAATAAAATTTATTAATACTTTTTTAAACTTTATAAATATTTCCAAAACAACCGTTATCACTTTCTATATCAAAGTCAGTGTTCAAAGAATTCTACGTATCTCCGAAGCTTGTCGACTTAATATAATATAAGATCATTATGCTTCTTTGCTGTGGTGGCTGAGACCAGACATACGACTGGAACGGTAGAAAAGAGTTGGTGGCTGAGAGTAGACATACGACCGCAAAAAGTTAATACTCACCATTTATATAGTATATCTATTAAAATAAAACAACATCAATCTAATTGTTATTAGAAAACATGAGATAAGGTAAATATTTCTTGACCAGCCACTAGCTTCATTAAAGATCGATCGAAAGAGAATTTTGAACCAAGCCCAGCTACGAACAAACCTTTCTTCTCAATTTCTTGACTGACTGGCCTCTAAGATTAATATATAAATTGCTAAATTGATGCTACTATAAAAAGAAAAAAAAAAACGGGGCCGATTTTTCATTTTCTGCTTGGAATTTTTTTAAGTTAGGCATTTTGGAGTTACCAAAAACTTGATATTTTAAAGAAATATAAAATTACTACGTTACTTTGTACTGAAAAACGTATTTTTCTATCCTACAATATTATGAATAATATTTTAATTCGTTTTTTCGACCTGTTCCTGGCTGCAAATTTTTAAATGAGATGATTTCAGAACCGTACAAAAGTTTGAAGACCACTGAAATATATGATTAAAAACATATAGTAACTTAAAATCGGCCTATAGCCGATTTTTTGATGCCCTATGCTAAAAACAATATTTCAAGGTTTTTTCTTCATAACTTTGTTTCTTCATTTCACAATATCCTTTAATTTCCGAGTAACCCAGACCCTGTTAGCATAAGTCTAAGCTACAAATATTATTAAAATCAGTGCAACAGTTTTTAAAGTACATCAAAAAAAAACTTTATGAACAGGCTTATTTTCTTTTAGGATTATTTTTTCTTCACTATTCTTGGACCGATTTTACTGACATTTAACATGGTATCGTCTATTTATATAGTTAACCAACATAATTAATTTAAACAAAATTGATTCACGAATTTTCTAATTAAATCCAAAAAACCATATTAAAAAAAAGACAAAACTTTCTGGTTATCCTGATTTTTGCTTAATAACTTCGCTCCCCCTTGGTCGATTTTGCTGAAATTCAATACCAAATCCATCTCACATTCTAAATTTCATCAAAATCGGATAACGCGTTTTTGAGTTATTTTGTATACGAACGTACGGACGGACGGACATGCATAAATCGATATAACTTTTGATTCTCTACACAAGCATACCCTTGAAACCTTTCTAAGACGATTATTTCGATGTGTTACAAATGGAGTGACAAAACTAATATACTTTCTGGTAGTACCTACCATAGGGCATAAAAACAAAACATTGTAAAGGCGTTTTATTAACATATATCAACAAATTGATTACGCGATGGATGCTGATAGAAATATGTGCTTTAGGAAAAGTTGATTCAATAAAAATTTAATGTGTACAAAACATTACACTAAGCCCTTTTTAAATTGTCCGCGAGCTTTTGATACAACATTTTTTGCACATATGACATTATTTACCATTAAACTAAATTTGTTTCTAATTTTTTTTTTTTTTTGTTTATTAAATTTGTTATTTTAATTTTGTTTGTTCTTTTATGCAGACAAGAAAAAAAAATCATGTTTCAAATGTTCAAAGTTCAGTTTTCCTGTTAATTTACTGAAATACTAAATCAATTTAAGTTAATCAAATATTTTAAACAAACGAAATTTTAGCGAGTTAAGAAATTGAAATATTGTTTATTAAAGAAATGACCTCAAAAAAATATAAAAATAATCAACTTTGCAAAAGTATTTTTATTGAAATGAATACCTTCTTTGTTTTTGTGTACAAATTGGACATTAATTGAGAGAACAAATTCGCACTATACTAGGTGTATTAAAAAGTTCACAGCCTGTATAATATCGCTGCTAGTGTACTTTTAAGATGATACTATTATCATTTGTAAATTTCCACGTCAATCTGTAAATTCAATCGTACATTTACACCTGATGGAAGTTTACGTGTCACAGTATTTTTTTTACTATGGAAAAAATCAGATATCGAGTAATTCTTTATTTGAGAATTCACCCACCCTAAGCTGGTGAAAGTTTAGAAGTAGTTTGCTCTTCCGTTTTCAACCGTAAAAAAATGGGCTGCTTTCTTTAAAGCTGGTCGAACAAGCCTTGAAAATGATCAACATGAAAAATGTCCAAAGACTGTACTTACACACACTAGAAACTATGAAAAAATACAAGATATGGTTTTGGATGATAGACGGATTAACTGTGACCGGTATAGCTGAGATCATAGACATTTCATATTCGTCTGTACAAAATACTTTAATTGAAGTTTGTGAATATGAGAAAACTTTGTGAATCAAAAACATATTCGAATGCAAGGAAAATAAGGAATTTAAAGTATGAATTATTGAAACATCCGCGGTATTCGCCAAATTTGCATCCTTCCATCTGTTCAACAACCTGAAAAAATTCATGCGCGTTTTTCATAAAATAAAGAACTCGCAGCCAGCTTTCTATATATATATTTTGACAATCATCCAGATTATCAGTTCAGGCAGGGAATACATATGTTAGAGAGATTACTAGGTGAAGTATATTGAGCACTTTCAGAGATTATACTGAAAAGTAAAGTGTATTTCAAATACCACCGTCTTTTATTTTTAAGCCACTTTTTGATACACCTAGTATAAATATATCTCCCTTCATCCAGATAAAATGTCCAAACTTTGTGGAAGCATCTAATTTAGTTATACCTACGTAATCGATTTAATTCTTCAAATTTTGGACTATGTTTAAATCAGTGTTTCCCAACGTGGGGCCCACGCCCCACAGGGGGGCAATTTGATTGTTAAGGGGAGCAATTCGAAAATGGACATGACACGAGTTTAACCCTTTCGCTTCGGGCCATTTAAATGCAATGCGGTGCCAAATTTAGTTTCTTAAGTGAACAATTCAATTTTTTAATATTAAAACTTATGTATGTTACATAGGGGGGGGAGGGGGCATAAGTATTTTAGAAAGGCTAAGGTGGGGCATGGCACAAAAAAGGTTGGGAAACACTGGTTTAAATGAAGTCTTGGTAAATATAGTCTTTTAGCCAAATACTTTTCAAATGTCGTTGCATACAGTATGGTCACTTGTTCTAGAGATAAATACCCGAGAATTCGTTATACTGTTTCGCAAAATCTAGTATAGGATTTATGTCTTTAACATTATGTGTAAGGCAAAAGTTTTTCATTCAATCTTAAAGAAAAATCTACGATCTAACATAAATAATGATTTATTTATTTGTATATTTGTTTTCCTTTCATTTATATGTTTGGTGGTTTTTGTTTTTTTTTAAGGTGAAGGCCTATTCCAAATGGTTCCGATTTCATGATTCTATTTATTAAGTATAATTTTTAGGCAATTTATTTTTTCAATAAAATATAACATCATATAGGATAAATGGAAAAAACATTTTATAAACAAAAATTTTTGTTATTATTTTTTCGATTTAAAAACCTTGACCAAGGTCAGTTTTTATTTTGATTATATTGATTAATGAAACAATCACAATTTTAAATTACTTTTAGTTTAGTCATTGTTCACAATTAAGTAACAATATATCGATGGGATGATAAGTGAATGAATATACAAATTAATTGCGTGTTTATTAAGTTAGTTAAGGAAATTTACAAATTAATTTGTTTGATATATAAATACCACATGAAAGAGATCGTTTTCGCACAATCAAATGTATGTTAGGGCATCCATCAGCTGAACCCATGACTACGTTTACACCGACAAATTTTTAGGTCACCTAACTAAAAGTTAGGTTTGGTCACACGTGTTTACATCGTACTAGACCTAAGTCTAAAACAACGCCATATATGAGTATTTATGGAACTTGGACATCAAGAGATGAGCTGTCATCTGTCAAAGCTTTCAGTGAAATTTCTGACATTTCGGAGATATTGTGTTCAGGTTAATAATGGAATTAATTAGCTGTCAAAAAGTTCTTAGGTCGATTTAAATTTAAGGTAGGTCTGCAATTTAGATGACCTAACCTAAGTTACTTTGGACGTGTTTACACAGTCATATTTAGGTCGACCCAAACACTTAAGTCTCTTTTTAAGTCAGAAATTGATCACATGCATAAAATTTATCAATTTAAAATCTCGAAATTTATTATTGGACTGCACTTTAATGGATGTTTATCAATTTTTAAATTAATATTGATATTCTCAATTAAATAATTTGGAATAATTGATATCAATATAAAATTTTTTATTTGAAAAAATTAGAAAAATAATGTCCCTGGATTTGGCCAATAATATTTTCATGAATACATTCTGGATAGGCCAATGTAAAAGTTAAAAGACAAGGATATGTTTCCAGCCGGTGGGAGTGAGAAGAATAAAGATAGAAAATCATTCTTAACTAAGTCAATAGCAAATATATTTTCCATCTATCGGATTCTAAAAAAAAAAAAAAAAAAAGGGAGGAAAGCCGCGAGTAGTTCCTATATATTACATATGTTTACATTTTCCGGATAAATTCAATTAAACACTATTACGACGAATATTTCAATTTAATAATCGGAAAAATACATTTAGTCCCGATCATTCCGGACGGCACTATTTTAATCAGTCAGTCAAAGAGAGTTTGAAGTTCAGATTTCATTGGTGAATAATAATTGAAAGTTTAGAAATGTGTTGGGTCAATGAAATTATACGTAGTCGTCTAAAAGTCTCGTAAAAAATCGAAGAGAAGTCACTGACAGCTTTCGAAACATATAATTTCTTTGCCTATTAGAAATGTCGCTATGGATAATAGTAGCCTAGAATGGATCGATACATTTAAAAACATAAAATTAAATTTTTTCATACATGAAGGCACGCAGGTAGAGTTTTACTCAAACAGAAAGTTTAATATCAAACTCATTTCGTATATATTATAATAAATAATGTATTTCTTTATGGACGGAACATATGTATTTAGTTTAAAGACTTTGCTGAACTAACCATGGACCATAGACTAATAATAAAGATTTCCAATGACTATGCATTCAACTGATTCTTCTTTATACTTAAATGCCCTTATATTATAGATTCTTTTCTTTCTCCCAAAGCTCTTTTGATGTCAATTTTACACCTACAACAGGCAACATCATGGTGTCCATACGACTTGGACATCTAGATATACTACGAGTAGTCTATTATGGCGTTTACATGGCGACTTCAAAATTGACTTGAGATCGACTTGAAACTCAAACCGTGTTTTTTAGATTTACAAGATTGAAATCGACTTCAAAGGAGCTTCAAATTGATAGACGCTTGCAAACCAATTTTTATTTTCTGGGTTACGTTTCGCGCCTTCTGTTTATACTCCACTTTAAATTTTCAATTCAATTTGAAGTCGATGGACGTTTTGCGGATTGAAGTCTCGACTTCAAGTAGACCCTGTAAACATCATATATGATAGTACAGTATTGATTTAAATTAAATTTACGTGCAAACATACTAATCTGACATAATATTCGAAACTGCTGTATGCCAGTTTACACTTTCGAGCACACACTGTACAGAAATTATGAATTTAAAACAAACTTTAAGATAGTATAATAGTTTGTAATAAGTTTACCAATTTTTTTTCTCAAATGACCTAAATTACAAAATTTTAATTATGATCATAATTTTCATATATTAAATTGTGTTAAATTATGTTTCAATAAAACATAAAAGGGAAATTTTGAAATTTTATCTAGGGATGAAAAACAACTACCCAGCCCTTTTTCAATGTTGACCCAACCTTTTTTTTCTTTGCCCCCTTTTTTTTTATTGACGAAAATATTATTCAAAAAATCGTATGACATTCAGGGGAAATGAAATCACACCACGTGTGTGCACGTGCGCAATGTGCATTTGAAAAAAAAAAAGAAAATTGTTTTGTGAAAATGCCGAAAATAAAAAAACGTGACAACATAAGTAAAAAAAAAAAAAAAAAAATAAATTTAAATAAAAATATTTATTTTTGATGCAAAACAAAAATTTTGTAAACAATTTTAAAATGTAATTAATTTGTCTGTCCTAAAATAATTCTTTTTTTTTAGATTGTTTTTCAACATTTAAATAACATAATAAAAGCAAAAAAAAAACTAAAAATAAACTTCTTTTTTTAACCAGTTTTCGTAAAAGAAAAATAGTGCATGTTTCTTCTCCGCTTACGGTAACCGGTTAAATTTGTTTCTCTAAATTAAGTAGGGGAAACAACAGATTAAATATCATTCATTAATTTATTGAAAACAAATTTTTAGAAATACTCCCTGAGTCCAAAAATATGGTATAGATTTTTTGAAGTTGGGTTAGACTAGTTTATAATATTTTATCAACATTCTGACCTCACTTCCAATCCTGTTTCAGATACTAGGGTAGAATTCTACCGCAGCCATAGGTATCGGTGGGTTAGGGGTGAGGCAGAAGATCTACCTCTCGAAATGTTGGCGCAACGGAGTTTTTTACGCACACAAACAAGAGTCACTGTTTGTGTCGGTTTCGAACAAAATTCAAAAGTCCAGCGCGCCATTCGCTTACTAACCTTCAACAGGTAATCATAATCTACAGGTACATAGGAAATAGTAAAATAGTAAAATAGTAGATCCTAACAGTTTGACGGTTTAAGGTCGAGTGATGCTGTGCTCACACACACTAATACACTCCTTGTGTAGCTTGTATAAAAGACTGTGGTATAAACATTCCTCGTCTAATCGGTTTGGTAGTTTTCTACCCAAAACTTGACGGTAGATTTCTATTGCGTGTAATCCGGCACCTAGAGTTATAAATTGGATTAAATTCGCCGACAGTGCAGTTAATTTAACCGTAAATTCTGGATTTATAAATGATCTTCATGACAGACTCAAATTTAAATCCAGTTTGATATCAGAATCGCAACGATTAATTAACAATAAAGTTTAAAAAAGTTGTAATCAAGTAACCTTATGTAGGAAATTGAAAAAACGTGCACATTTCCGAAGGTCGAATCCGCAGTTGAACCTACCTCTCAACTGCTAGCTATTTCTAGTACTTAACTACGTGTACTAAAGGAATTCACCGATATGCTTGTTACAGTTTCTTCTCATAAACCTTCCATTGTTTATAATACTTGTAAACTATTTTATATTTATTTTTAATAATTATTTGTATTAAACTATTTAAACAAACGCCTAAAACTCCTACACTTGTTTAGGAATTTAACATCATAATAAAATAACTGATAAAAGTTCGTTGATGGTTGGACTTAATTTATATGAAAAATGTTAATAATAGACGGTATTTTGTGTAAAATAAAGTAACATTCGCTGTGAGAAAATTGCATTGTATTGCTATGAAAGAATTTCAAATTAAAGCAACTAACAGCTAATTAGCGTAATGGTATATTGCAAAAGTTGTTGAAGCTGAAAAAAGAAATTGCTATAAGTCTCCACATATTAATAAGGCCAAAGTTTGCAGCGTAGGACGAGTTCCTAGTTTAGTGTGTTCACAAAAGGCAGCCCTATGAAAAAGTCATGCAAGTCCTATCATAACTGTAAGGCAGCAACACTAAAGGATCATTTCATGGTAAGCTCCATAAGGAGTCTACACACTTTCAATGTTACTTGTCAATGTTGCTTGAGTGACTCATGTTTCAAGTAACATTGATCGTTTGGATGCTCAATGCTCTTGTGCGGAGGCAATTTCCATCAATATTACTTAACGAAAATTTTCATCAATAATACTTATCAAGTAACATTAAACGTGTGTAGGCTCCTATAGATGTCTGGTTACCAACAAAACCATTTTCGCCTTGCCATTTCGACTTTTGCTGGTAATTCTCCAAGGGTGTGAGATAAGTATAATTACATTCATTTTCCATTTTTGCGTTTCATTAAAAATGGAGCTGTATTTTCTGGTTTGAATATATGCTACCAATATTCAAGTTTTTGTTGCTCTTGGTCCTTATCCTTTTTTCACATCCCGCTCTGATCCGAAGCAGAGCAATGTGAAAAAAAACACCTATTGTGATAAATTGTGTATGCTTATGAAAAAAATGTGATTTATTTTTGTTTACTTTTTTTATATATAAATATAAATATAAACCTTGCGGTGCAGTGACCTGACTAGGCATTTCCCATTATAAAGCTAACGTCTTGTAAGAGTTCAGCATGTGTACCATATTTTCGGACCGAGGGAGTATAGTTTTATTATTTATACAAAATTCGTCTGGTTTAAAATTACTTTTTTTTTTTACATAAGTAAATTTCGTTCAAATTATTACGCAACGAGCAACGAAAACGCATTTTATTGTATTTTCAAAATAGTCTAAAATTAAACATCAGACATTGTAGAATTTATTTATAAATCCGTTTTTTTTCCCCCCTCCGAGAACTACTATTACAATTTTTTTGTTTTTTTGGCACACCAAAAAGAAAACTAGGAAAAAAGAAATGTCCACTGAAATTTTCCATCTAAAAAGAAAAAACAATTTCTTCTTATAGTTTTCTTTTTTTTTTCTCTTCAAGATTATTGAGGTTATGTTTTCGAGGTTTTATTGGGGCACATTTTCCATCTGAATTTCCACACCCCTCACCGATTTCTAAACACAACTTTATTTACCGGAACAATGAATTCTCAACACGTAAAAATAGGAGAAAAAAAACTAGGTCGATCATGCAGTTCGTATATATTTTTTTTTAAATTAGTTTTTTGACATTTCATGCTTTTGAATTAAAAAAAAAAAGAAAAGAAAACTTCATAACTTAAAAACATTTACAAAATTTTATTTGAATTAAAAAAAACTTACCTTTCGGATGTAAGAAAATATTTAAAAAATCCTTCACCTTGTGCGGTTTTTTATGCTTCTTCTCTGATGACGTATAAGAAGAAAGGGATTTTCTTTTCAACACTTTCTAAAGATTATCTTTTATTTTCGTTAGAATCTTGTGTAAAGCACTTTGCAAGATAAAAAAAAAATGTATTTATGAAATTTTGGAAAGAAAAACAAACACGCACGCACTCAAATCCGAGTAAAAAAATACTGTCTTAGAAAGGAGAATGACTCAAAAACAAAAAAAAAATGCCTTTGCCCACTTTCTTTACACGAAAAAAAAAATGTATCAGAAAAAAGAATTTTTTTTTATTGAAAAACAGAAAATACCACAAAATTCTTTCTGAATGAAAAATCCTCAATCGGATTTGACAATTAAATCGTAAAAATTCTTATTTTATTTTATTTAATATTTTGAAATCTTTTATATTTTCTTTTCTTTGAGAACTTAACCCGCACAACATTAAAACCGTATTTTCGTACTTCAAATTGTGTGAACGTTCCGACGTCGGTTTTTATAGTAAACAGAATTTTCTTTCAATCGAGTGTAAGCAGTTGGCAGTAGCAAGAGAAAAAGAAAGAAAAAAAAAACAAAATTTGTAAACGGAATAGAGAGAATGTCAAATAATTACTAATGCCAGAAACAGAATAACAGCTCCACGATGGATTCACTGTTTTCTATTTGCAGATTGTATTAAAAATAGTCCGTCATGAATCCGTCGCGTTCTGTGCAGTCCTTATTGAATATGTATACATTTAAAATGTTATTGCGTCGCGAATCCGTCGTGGATACGTCATTCTGCTTTGACCTTAACACTATTTAAAAATTTGTTTGTAGTTTTTCTCAATTTCTCAATCCACGTCAGAATTACATTCTGTTTTTATCTCTTTTTATCTTATGGAAAATTGATACTGAAATAAAACGCAATTTCTCCCTTTTGAAATATTCTATTAAAAATATATATGAGTATCGTTCGGAAAAATTCGGATATGTTCTTTTTTTTTATTTATCTTAAATCGGGTGGCGTGATGTATTTCATATTGCGCATGACACATTTAAATTTAACGGTTTTTTCTTCCAAACACAAACACATTGAAAAATCTAAATAAATAAATGAATATTTATTGCATAAATTTTTGCCTTTTTTTCGCATAGGAAAGAATGAGATGAAATAATATTATTGAGAGTTCATATAAACGCAAATATTGGGTTTTTCAATAAGAACTGTTTATGCCCTATGGTAGGTGCTGCCAGAGGGTATATTAGTTTTGTCATGAATTAATCATCGACTGTATGTGTGCAGAGAATTAAATATTATATCGATTTATGCATGTGTGTCAGTCCGTCCGTCCATGCTCAAGATAAGTCATAAACGTGTTGTACGATTTTAATGAAATTTCTAATGTGAGTTGGTTATTCCTTAACTCGATATTCTATTGCATTTCAGCAAAATCGACGGAGAGCTAAGTTATAGCACAAAAACCAGGGTGACCAGAGGGTTTTGCGTTCTTACATTTAATTGGAAAGTTTGTATATTAATTTTATTGTTATGTTTTCCATACGTTGATTACATAAATAGGCCATACCGTGCTAATTTTCAACAAAATGTGCAACGATACTGGAGAAAGAAATAGTCATAGGCTACGTTTACACCGACAACTTTTTAGGTCACCTAACTAAAAGTTAGGTTTGGGTCAGACGTGTTTACACCGTACTAGACCTAAGTCTAAAACAACGTCATATGTGAACATTTATAGAACTTGGATATCAAGAAATCAGCTGTTATCTGTCAAAAGTTCTTAAGTCGATTTAAATTTAAGGTAAGTCTGCAATTTAAGTGACCTAACCTAAGTTACTTTGGGCGTGTTTACACCGTCATATTTAGGTCGACCTAAGCCGACCGATTTCAATAAAATTTGCAGAATAGATTTTAGGGGCTAGGCTACGTGCAAACTTCAAAAAGAAGAAACAAAGTTATGCAGAAAAATGAAAAAACCTTAAGAGTTTATTAGTTTTGGCTGTTTATCTGTCAAAAAATCGGTTATATGATGATTTTCAATTAATATGTGTTTTTTTTAAATTTTAAACACACATTTTGGATGAAAGTTCTGAATTTCTTTATTGAAATATATTGTAGAGACTACAATTTATGAATGCAAAACAAAATGAAAAAAATGTTTGATCATATTTCTGCATAATTGTGACTCGAGATGAATAATATGATTGTTCAACAATTGCTTTTAGATTTTCAGATGTCCAAAATTATTGCTTACAACCGTAGCCATTCAAATGAAAATGAGCTTTGTCAGAAAAGATGATTTTTTTTTACGAAATATGTTTTCCACAGATCGACCATTTTCATAATGGATTTGAATTATTTTTATGCCAAATTGAATTCATTATAACAGACTTTTTACTAGAATTATGTTAAAAAACTTAGTAACATAACTATCATTACTGAAAAAAAAATTCTCATTGAAAAACCCTATAATAAAAAAGAAAATTGGCTATTTATTTACATTTTGATTACGTTCGGACCTGCGGATGGACCAATGAACTTGATTTTATATAGTATGGAATGTGATTTTCTTGTTAAAATTAGAAAAACGGTTGTTTTTCAAAAGTTTTCATACAATTTTTGTCACATGTTAATAACAGCTAAAATATGAAAAGAAAAACACGTAGTAACTGAAAATCAGCGTATAGCAGAAATCGGACAGAAAAACAACCAAAACTAAAGATATTTCAAGTTTTTTTCTACATAACTTTGTTTCTTCTCTTTCAAATTTGTTCTAATTCGCAGGTAGCCTAGGCCCTAATAGCATAAATCTATTCTGCAAATTTTATTCAATTCGGTATATTATATTTTAAAATACATCAAAAAAAACTTTATGAACAGTTTATATGTGATTTGGATTTGGATGTTTGGGCCTGTAGAGGTTTTCATGCGGCTCTGAACTATAAAAATAAATTTTTAACCACAAAAAGTAGATGTACAAAGTAATGAATGAAAGAATAACTGAAAAAAACACCAAAACATAATTAATTTTATGAATTATATTGTTATGAAGTCTATAACTGAGGTCTATAATTATTTCAAATTTTTGCTAGTAGTGCCGTTACAAAATAGCCGCTCATTTTCAAAATTCTCTCCTACTTATTTTATTATTGCTCCAGTTTTTGCCTTATTATCATTATCGGTATTATTTAAAGGTTGTAAAACCTTGTTAGAATTAACATTACCAGTATCGGTATTAAATTTTGCTTTAGCTACACAAGCTATCTGTTAATTTATTTATTTATTATACAATTTTAGCATCCTCCAAATATCCTCATAAATATCCAAATCTATTCTTTGTTTCTTAGCCCTGAAAAAGATTTTTCATTTAATCTTTGTTCCAATTGGACTTTATAGTAATGTGTTAGTAAGTTATTAATTTTGTAAAATTGTTATTGCTTGTGTCAATTTTGCTCTAACGAATATGTAGATTTTTGTTTTTCCTTTCAAAATTATTAATTTTGTTAAAAACAAGAGACATTTTCACAAAATCCTGAAGACGAGAGGTATACATACTGAAAAGCCTAGATTCTTCAGGAGATAATACCACAATTGACATCCTAGTAACAAGAAGAAATCAAATAAATTATCAAGAATTGAAGATAAGTTACCGTTAATGTTCATCCATTACTAGCATTTAAATTATCAATATTTGCCGATCATACAGCCGATTGAATGAGCATCCTGAATTAAAAATATTGAATCCAGAATCCATCCTTATTTTATTTTACTAAAAACAGCATATTTTCCAGGAAAGAGACTAGAAACTTATTACCAAAGTTCTGGACCCTAGCTGAGGCATTATCACACGAAAACAATTTGATTTCAATTAAAAAAAAACTCTTAAAATAGACTTTGTTTATTTATTAAAAGTTTTTAAAATAAAGTACAGAGTTATAGTTTAAAAAACATTTATTATTATAATAAACACTCTTAAAAATAATTAAATGATAATTTATTGTTTTCAAATCAAATACATATTCGAATGGACTTTTTCAATACTGACTCGGTTCATGTTTTAACCAGTAAATCAGGTAGATATGAAAATCAATTAATAAAAATGTATCAAAATTTTTTAGTAGTCCTTTTTATCTATTTTACGGATTTTAGCGTTTTCACGTTTTTTTGTTAACAATGGCTGGTATTCATAAATTGCAAATTCGCTCTGTAACCGTAAAGATTCGATCAACGAATTAATTGGTATTCTGAAATCATATGTCTATATAACTCCTCTGTAAGTTCCTGTCGAACCGTCTGTATCTTTACGATTGTGTTAGAAATATCGGAACTCTCTAAAAAAAAAAAATGAAATAACATTCCAGATTCTGTATTAATAAAAGGAAAATCGAAGTGAAAATTATTTAAAATATGTTTAAAACAGATAAAACTAAAAGTAAAACATATAATAACGTAAAATTTGATGTCGTATGGTAGAAATGGGACTCGTAGTTAACAAATCTATAGTTCAATGAATTAACTCTGAGAAAGAAGCACCAAAACTATTAATATTTCAAGATTTTTTTTTTTTTACTTTGTTTCGTCTTTTTCAAATTCGGTCTAATTCAAGGTAGGTAGGCTGGGCCTCAAAGCATAAATATTTTTTGTAAATTTTATTGAAATCAGTATATTAGTTTTTAAAACACATCGGAAAAACTTTAAAGACAGGATTATTTTCCCCTACGACTATTTCTTTCTCCACTATCTTCGGACCGATTTCACTGAAATTCAACATAGTGTCGTCTATTTATGCAGTCAACTTATGTAAATAATTTAAAGAAAAATTGTTCCACAAATTTTCAAATTTAATCCGAAAAGCCATAAACAAAAAAACTTTCTGATCAGCCTGGTTTTTTCTTTATAACTTGGCTCATTTTCGGCCGATTTTTCTGAAATGCAATATCAAATCAACTTAACCAAATTACATTGAAAATTTCATCAAAATCGGACCACGTAGTAGTACCTACCATAGGGAATAATTATTTAAAATATCCTTGAAGAAAAATTCTTATTTATTGTAGACGGTGAATTATTAATTTACGACGGCGAAATAGAATACCAATTTAGGCGTTTATGTAACTTTGCTTACAGAATTCTCTGTATATGAAGTTACGGTTACATAGACATACGATTTAGAGAATATGGCAGATTATTTATTTTTAGTTTATGTTTATTCTTTTTAATTTCACTTTTAAAAATGGGTTCTCGCGTTGAATCTTTTCTATTAGTGCATTTCTTAGATTTTCATTTCTAATTTTAGGTTTTAAAGTTCTTTCCTTTTGTTTCGATGTTGCAGAAGTAACAACTTTTTTTCGTCTTCGTTTTGGTTTTTCTAAAATAGGACTGATAACTCGTTCATCGGTTGCAATTAAAAGATTTTCTGGATCAACTGTATCAATTATTGTTTTTTTCATGACTTCATTTTGTTTCAGCATTTCATTTAAATAATTTGAAATTGTTTTCGGTGATGATGATGATGAATATCGTCGTGCTTCGGACATTTCTTGTTTTGTATTTGGTATAATCTTTTCAATAATCATACCATTATTATCATTTTCATAAATTACAATTGGATTTGCATCAATATCATTATTTAATGTTTCGAATGTTTCAATATTCGTTGATGTTAGTGGAACATTTGAAAATGCTGATGAAATTATTGGCATTGATGAAACAGTGGTTGTTGATGGAGTATTAAATGGTGTATAATCTATCGACGAAGTTGCCAAGTTTGTTGTTCCGAAATTTACTGAGGCTGTTGGATAAATTAGTGGAGATATTGGCATAATTACTGGTTGTGTAACAATTGCTGGCGGCATTCGTGGACAATATTGAGCCGGATATATATTTGGAACTTTTGAATTTTGTATTAATGAATAATTTGGAATTTCTGATACAATTTGCCTTTGTGATGGATTTACATTTATCGGAATTGTATTCTGATCGTTTTGTGTATTAATTTCAGTAATTCTTGATGTTATTTTATTTGATGTATTAGCTTTTGCGACTATGGTGTTATTTCGAATTTGAGTTTCTTTCAAAAATTGATTATTAATCGAATTGTTTATTGTTGTTTTCTCAATATCGTTTGGTAGTATTGATCTAATGTCATTTGAAGATGATATATTTTTATCAATATTATGCTGATTCATGTACGGAATAGTAATTGGTGTAAAATTAACGAATGGTGTAAAATTAGACGACTGTTGTGCCGAGCCAGCAACATTAAGCATATTTGGTAAATAAGTCATCGGGGGGAGTGCAATATTTGATCCCACATTGATTTGAGTTGGTAAATAATTAAATGTTGGAAAGATTACTTGTGATGAAGCGTTTTGTGTCTGCGGACAATATTGAACTGATGGTATTTGTGAAGCCGTTAAATTTTGTACTGGTAAATAATTTGGAATTTCTTCTATAATTTGTCCTTTTGGTGTATTAACTGGTTTAGGAATTATCTTTTTTTGTTTATTCGTTTTAACTTGAGTTGAATTAGTTTCTGATGAAATTTTGGTGTTTTTATGAATTTGATTTGATTGTAAAACTTGATTATTTGAATTATTTCTAGTCACTGTTGATTGTCCAGTATTATCTGGCAGCTTATCTTCATTTGTTAAATCAATTTCTTCAATATTATTATCATTTGTTAAATCAACTTCATTAGATTTATCATCTGATAGAAGTTTCAGTAAAACTTGATAAACTTTAACGGCTGTATGAATGTCACAATCAATACCGTTTAATTTATTTATCATTTCTTCAGTTTTATCTTGAGACTTTTTATTGTCGCAAGTGAAGCCCTCACTAATTTCTTGTAATTTTTTTCGAACATCACGTGCAATTTTTTTCTCAACTAAAACAGTACATTTATTAAAGATTACATTAATTGCCATTTTATTCACTTTATCTTGAATATCAGCATGGGTCACAACATTTTGACTATCTTTTGAACATTCTTCGGTATCATTTATAAGAAACGAATTGTTTTGTGTATTACTGGTCTTATCCTTTTGTTTACTCGACTTGGTTTTTGCATTGTTTATAATATTTCTAAGATTATCTACAGCGGTTTTTACATGATCTGCCTTCTCTTGTATATTTCTCGGACTTTCTTCTACGTCTACTTCAATGATTTCTTCAAAATTTTGAGCAGGAATCTTGTTACTTTTCGCAGCTTCTAATAATTTTTGTATATTATTTGTATTTGATTTATATTTCGGATTTTCTTGAACACTATTTTTGAGATAATCAAAGCTAGTATTTCGTAAATTATTTGAAGTACTTGAAATGTCACTATCAGATTCTTTTTCCAAACTATCTTCAGTGTCCGAAATCGATATTGTTTGACCTGACGCGGTAGTTGATTGAAACAAATTTATGTTTAAATTTTCCATTTTGAAAAAGACTACGTTTAAATTAAATCAACATTAATTTGAACAGATATAAATTCACATTTTGTTGAAAAACAGTTGACAATCAAATGTCAAAACTGAAACAAAGCACAAACAAGTTTTCATGCCACAACCTTAGAATGGAGACATAAAGGAATTCAGGCACAGTATAATATACAGTAAGAAATCAGAGGAACAAGATGTGAAAACTGACGAGTGACCTTGCCTATCTTGCGTTTATTTTTGGAATTATACGCCCGTTTTTGGCATCCATAATTCTTATTTTCCATGCATGTGTGTTTTTTCTCAAAAAAAAAATGTATATAAATCAAAGTGTAACTATAATAAGGTCGCGAAACTTCCTATCCTTATCGTACCGCCGTTTTTCAAATTTTGCCTGCTCCTTTTCAAAAAATTTTCTATCCACTGCTGGCATAGATAGCTACATATTATACGTATGGGTGAAAGAGAAATATAATGTAAGAAAAGAAGCACGTGTTGAAATTTATATGCAATGCACAAATACTAGAAGAAACATAAAGTTTTTAAGAGTTTTTCATGTACTTTTTAAAAAACATTTCATTCTCTCTCTTGCTGATAGACTTTGCCTATGAAAAGTATATGTACTCTTGCCTATTCTTTCCCCCGTATTGCCACGTGCTTTTTCGAGCTACTTCGCTAGCTTTCTTCACTTTATTATAGTTATGTAGGGGCCACACCAATCAGTTTTCCATCAGTTTTTGGGAAAATGATCGAAAACTGATTGGTGTGAACATAAAATCAAACGACTGACAGTCAACCATGAAAAATTTCATGGGCACATCAGTTTTTTAAAAAAATGATGCAAAACTGATTGGTGTGAACATGTTGTTGTCAGTCGTGTCAGTCGTATCGTGTGAGAACAGACTCCAGTCGTGAATAAATATGGACAAAAACCAATTTCTATTGGAATTTATAGAGTGTTATAAGTCCCATAGGGCGTTATGGGATGTCAGTAGTGTAGATTATTTGAGAAACGAAAAAAAAATTAGCGGCTACATGGAATTGATTAATATATTTAAAAAGGAGAAACCAAATGCTACACAAGAGGACGTAAAAGAGAAAATTAACACACTTCGAAGTTCTTATAGAAAATAACTAAAAAAATGAAATATTTTGGCAACAGTAGTACTGCAGATGTCGAGGAATGTATGGCAAAAGCATGGGCACAAAAGTTAGGAAAACTACCAGCAAAACAAAAGTTGTTGGCTGAAAAAGCAATCAATGACATATTGTTTGAAGCCGAATTGGGAGCTTTAAGTTCACACAATGACATATCTAGTAAATTATCTCAATAAATGAAATAATAAATAAAAAATAAATAACTGAATGCAATTCTTTAGATGGACCATTTCACTCGGTGGCATCTCTCTCATCACGGTCATCATTAGGATCTATTTATAGCACCCAGACTCAATCTACAGGATCAGATTTACATGTAGAGTATGTACCTGTATCGACACCATTGCCAGAAACACAAGGAGATACAAATAGTTCAGATTTGGCAAATTTTTTCTCAGAATTTGAGGATACCAACTGATAATAAGTATTTACTTATGTTATGTATACATATAATGTATAATAAAATGAGTTTAACTATATGAAAAGAGTCTTTTTGAATATACATTTATATATTGCTCCAAAACTAGATTTATTGCTACGCATGTGTCAGCTATGATGACTGAAACTGTTGAACGTCCTATATATGCGCTAAATTTTAAATCTGCAAAAGTCCTTCCGGTTGCAAGAAATCGCAAAGTCAGTGCTAGTCGTTCATTAGGTGTTACACTTTTTCGGTAGTTTGTATCCTTTTTTTCAATAATAGGTGTCACTAAATCCAATAAAAATTCATAATTTTCGTTGTTCATTCTGAAATAGTTTTTGAATTCCTCCGGTGCACTAATTTTAAGTTCATTCATTAAATTCACATGACTACATTCCGTTTTCTTTTTTAACAATTCTTTCATCCACATTTTTCTATTAATTTTATTTTTTGAATTTAATGCAATAATTATGCATAAACACGCTCTCTCTTTATTATCCATCATCACTTTCTGTACTCTGCAATCAAAATGAATGGAAACTTCTCACAAAAAACTGTCAGTCGCAACTGATAGGTGTGAACGCTAATTAGATAAAAAAAAAAGATGGAAAACTGATAGAAAACTGATCAGTTGCGACTGATGGAAAACTGATTGGTGTGGCCCTTACTTTACACTTTGATATAAATTCAAACCGCCATCTTTTTATCTGGCTATCATTTTTTTTTGGTTACATTATGCTAGTGCAACAGAGATGATTATACATGTAGTATTAATAAACAATTCTAAAACTTATGTAAAAAATGACAATGCCTATTTCAATGCCTTTTAGATATCTCATCAGCCCAGTATGTAGGCAAAAATGACGCCTTAACTTCATATGTGTGGAAAAGAGAAATAATTATTAAGCACGGAGATTAAAAGAGAGAAACAAGCTTCTAATGCAAATTACATTAGAAATTTTACACGAGAAATTTTAGCAAAAGAAGAGGCGGCAGAAATAACAAAGCACTGGGAACAACAACCAGGACAAAGGCAGGCCAAAGATCTCCTGGAGGAATACAACCCAAAGAGATTCAAAGCCTTAATCAACACAAACAGGAAGAATATGAGAGTACTGACAGGAATACTAACAGGACACTGCAGACTCAAAGCACACATAAAAAAAACTAGGACTTGCACTAGACAGCAGCTGCAGATTCTGCGAGGGTGAGGAAGAGACTCCAATGCAAATTCTCTCTGAATGCAAAGGATTATTCTGCAGAAGAAAATACTAGGGGCATACTACCTCCCCCCAAATGAGATACGATCTGTTGATGTACTCCGGATAATAAAATTCCTAAGAGAAATAGGTCTGGAGAAGGTGCTTTAGAATGAGAGCCTAACCAAATGACTGCACCAAAGAAAAGTGGGTACAATAGATCTTAAGATCGCAGTACAAGAATACCCTAATATATAATCTAATCTAATCTAAGATATAGGCGGCACAAGGCGTTAATGGTTGCCTTCACTAAAGTTGAAACGTTTTATGGTTTGGTCGAATAAAAAGTGTGACCTCTCAGAATCGGTTCAAACGGACGTAGTTGCGGTATACCCAAAAACATAAGTTTTTTTTTCTCCTAATAAAAACAATTCGATTAATTTATTTATTTATTCTTTTAAATAAAATAATAATACAAAGTTTACAAATTTCATAATGAAATTCTTCAGAAACAATTTTGCAAATAATTTTAAATCATTTTGATTTAACTTTTTTTTAATTTGTAATTTAATAGAATTTAAAAATATGTCCTTTTTTTATGATTATTTTATATCATGTTTTTCTGCAAAATGTTTCTGCATTAATTCGAAATTTCTTAAAACAATTCCACAAATCGAACAGGACTGTGATGGACTCGCGTGAGATTTTTCAATATGATCTCGAATTAATTCCATCGATGGTTGAACAACTGGACATTTCTGGCACTTAAATTCAAAACCAGTATCTAAAGAGTAATCTTCTGTGTATGGTGAATTAGCTGTATCCTTTGATGTTGTTGCAGCAGCGATTGTTGATGCTGTTCTCCTCGTTGGTCTTTTATCAACATTTCCAGTATTTCTTAATTCTTTAACAATTTTAATTTTATTTCGTGTTTTATTTGGAATTTTTTTTAAAATATTTGGTTTAACTCTTTTTAATGATGATCCAGTTTTTATAATGGATTTCTTTTTTCGACCACGCTTTTTAATTGTAATTTCATGTGTTGGATTAGAGATTTCTTTCTTATTGTTAACTGGTGTTGATGATTTTATTAGAGGTCTTACAACTTGAGTGCGACTACTATTATGATTTGAAGATGAAAATAAATTTTGTTCTTTCGATTCAGTTCTAATACGTGTTGGAACTAAAAGATCTTCCGGATCGACTGTATTCACTAAGGTTGGATCTTTAATTTTAGATTGATTTAAAATTATTCTTGAATTTCTTGTTGGTACCATTTGTTTTGTTGATCCTGGAATTGTTTTTGGGGCTGTATTATTTGATGTATTCACATTATCTTTTTCAATTTCATCCTCATTTTCACTTTTAATTTCAATAGCTGTTGAAGAATCAATATTAAAATTGGACATTTCTAATGATGATGATGATGTTGATGCCAAATCTAAAAACGATGATACAACTGGAGTGCTTAGAATCGATGAAGATAATGTTGATGGAAAATTCGCTGTTGAACTAACATTTAATATTGTCGGCGTAAAATTTACCAATGAAGGTGTAAGATTTGCTGTAAAATTTCTCGCAGCTGATGTATAATTTAATGATGATGTTGAGAAAATTACTGGTGCTGATGTATTATTTTGAGAATCGATTGGAATATTTACCATTGATCCAGATTGTCCACATGATTCAACTGATGATATTCTTGGATTTTTTGAATTCGATGAGTAATTATGAAATTCTGATACAATTTGCCTTTTTGATGGAAAAACATTTATTGGTATTGTATTATGTTCAGTTTGTGTATTGCATGTAGAAATTGTTGAAATTCCTTGATTTAATAAATTTGTTGATCTTATTGGAACTATAGTTTCATTTTGTATTTGATTTAATAGCAAAGGTTGTAGATTAATTGATTGATTTACTGATATTATTGTTCTATCAACATTATCTGGTAATATTGATCTACCTTCATTTGATGGTCTTCCGTTGGTTGTTAAATCAGTGACTTCAGTAGTTTTATCATCTGATAAAAATTTTGATAGAAAATTAAAAAATTTCAATGCTGTCTGTACATCACAATCAATATCTTTTATTTTATTTTTCATTTCTTCAGCTTTTTTATCGACCGATTTTTTACTACCCCAAGTGAAACCTTCACTAATTTCTTGTAATTTTTTCTGTACATCACGTGTAATTTTATCTTCAATTAAATTAGTACATTTATTTAAAATTACTTCAACTGATGTTTTATCATTAGGTTGAGGTTGGGCTGGAATTCGTATTATAAAAGATTCTTTATCTTTTGTTGTAGTTGTTGCTTCTTTAACCATAGTTTGTATATCGTTTGGTTTTAATTGATTCTGTACATTCGTTTGTGAATTATTTGTAAGATTTACTACATTATTTGTTTTATTTGATATTTTACTTATCGTTTCTTTAACATTACTAATATTAGGTTGAATTATTGGTGATTTCTTTTGTGTAACAATTAAATTTTTTTTAATATTTTCAGCAGCTTCTTTTACAGTATCTAAAGTTTTCTGTATATTTGTACGAGGTTTTTGTCCACTGGTTGTTGGTTTTTGAATATTACTTTCTTTTACAGTATCTAAAGTTTTCTGTATATTTGTACGAGGTTTTTGTACACTGGTTGTTGGTTTTTGTATATTACTTGGACTAGTTAGAGTTTTTTTCTCAGTTTCAATTGTTTGAATACTCGAACTTTTCATTACTTTAGTTGATGTTGAACCAGATTCATTCGATATATTTAATACATTCGATAGTAATGGTGTAACATTTTCTTTTCGATTTGATAAAGTTGACTCTAATTTGTTTTTGGCATACTCATTTGCAGTAACCAATTTTGTTTCAATAAATAAATATGATGGTATTTGAAATGAAGTTTTCTTTTCTGGTATTTCATTTGTTAAAATTTTATCATCGATAATTTTGTGTTTTTCTGCTTTTTTAATGGATTCGGATTTTTCCGATACACCAATTTTTAAAGGTTGTTGATTTGATTTAGTTGTTTTAGGAGAATCAATTCTTGGAGTTATTTTCTTATTTTCTTTTAAATCACCGGTTTTCGATGGAAATTGAACTTTTGAAGGTGTTACATTTTGAATGGTTTTCAAGTTTTTAACTTCAGATTTTTGTGGATCAATAATAATTTTCGAAGATTTTAAATTTGATTTGACCGAATCAATTTCTGAAGTTGTTCGAATAGTTTTCGACTCAATTTTTTGTGCTCCAATATTTTTTGTAAATCTTTTATTTGGTAAAGTTTCACAGACAGTTTTACTATTTTCTTCCGGTTGAAAAATTTGTTTTTTATTTTCAATCAGTTTTGAACGTGTTAAATTTGATTTAGTTATATCGATTTTAACTGAATCATTTACAGAAGTTGGTGTTTTGGTGAAAGAAGTTTCAGCAAACATACTCTTACGTCTTTGTGGCATTTTCACGTTTTGTTTATCAATAGTTCTTGAAGTATTAATTATTTCAGCTTCAGCTGATTTAATTTTTGAAACTCGTTTAGTTTTTAATCCTAAATTTTCATCGATATTTTTATTTTCTATTGATTTAGTTAATAATTCACTATATTCATCTTGACTTGTTTCAAATGTTAGATAATTATCAACATTTTCTTCGGAATTCGCTGATAAATAAAATCCCTGATTTGGATCTATTGCCTCATCAATTTGAATTTCTGAAATATAAAATTATAATTAAGAACAAAACTTGATATTTTTTTTTAGAAATGTTAAATGTTTTACCTTGTGATTGATTTCCCATGAATAAATTTGTATCAGTTTTGGATTCAATTTTCCTTGGATTAATTTTTAATATTCCTGAATGAATTATTACATTTTCTTTTGAAATATTTGATTCATTTTTCTTTGTTGTAACATCATTTTTAGTTGTTGTAGCATTACTCTTTAGAACTACATCCTTTTCCGTTGATTTATCATTTTGAGTTGATTTAACATCAATTTTCTTTACATTTACATCCTTTTTAGTTGACTTAATATCATTTTTCTTTAAAGTTACATCTTTTTTAATTGGATCCTTATTAAACTTAGTGCTGTCATCACTTTCATCAAATGTGTAATTACTTCCACCAAAACTATCATCACTATCTTCAAAGGAACTATTACTTTGTAATGATCCTGATGATGAAATATCATCATCGGTATCACATGGTTTTTGGATTATTGTTGGTTTCATTTTTGTAGCATTTTTCAATGTTGTAACTGGTTTAATGATTTTTGCTGTTTTTGTTTTCTTATTAGTTTGTGCTTCTTTGAAAGTTTCATTTGTAGATTTTGATTGAATTTCGGAGGAATCATTATCTTGACGATTTTCATCAAATGAATTTATTAAAAATAATTTTTTATTTTTATCAACATTTTGTGGTGTACTTTGATATGTTGTTGTTGGTTTCAAATTAGTTATAAATTCACCATAATTCTTTTCATTAACCGATTTTGTTATCGTTACTTTCTTTGAATTCAAATTACTTTTGGATCGACGTAAAATACTAAATCGAGTAGATAAAGGATTTTCCTCTGTTTGAATTTCTTTCATTTTATTTTGTTCCTGCAAATAACGTGTAACTTCTGAACGATGTAATTTTATTTTTATTGTTTTATGTAATTTAAATTTTTTTGCTATCGGATTTTTGGTTCTTGACAATTTTAAAAATGATTGCTAAAACATAAGAAAAAAAAATAGATAAATAAATAAATATGGAAATATTTTTTAAGTTTTTAAAGTTTTTTGTTATTTTTCTTATAAATATTAAAAAAAAAAGAAATTCTTATGCCAAATTTTACAGAAATTTCATTTTCAACAACTTTTCAGAAATTATTTTTCCAATACAATAAACCCAAAAACAAAATTTAAACTTAAGAAATTTACCGCCCAAGTTAACCTGAACTTCCACTGAAAAACTGGGAATTAAGATTCCTTCAAACCTTATAGTCTGAATATAATGGGAATAGCCTAACTTAAGAAAATATGCATACTCTAAAATTTAACAAAACTTCCCCTAAAGTGCCAGGAGCATGCACCAATATAATTTTCCTTTTTCTACTTTTCTGATACAAATATATTGATGATATTAGTTTATCTCAAATTACTTAAGGCTGTAGCTAGGCATACTATAAGCCAGCGCTATAATAATCATATTAATAATTTAATATATTCTGTTATATTGGGTCTGTTTTATTTGCCACTTGCTCTTAGGTAGAGCAAATTTTTACATTGAAAACAAAAACAACAAAAGAGCAAATCCTACACTACTTTCAGAGCAGGTGTAACTATTGCACCCGAATTAGTTCAGTTTTCTACCATAAAAAGTGTATTAGCTAAAAATTTCTCATTTAATTACAATATGGTTGCTAAGCAGCGCTACAAACATTTGAATTAAAGCTTTCTCCTACTCCTGCTCGTTTTATTTGCCACTTACCCTGCTCCAGGGTAGGGTATGGCGAATAAAACAAACCTATTATGTAGTTTCGTTTCGTCATTCTGAAGCAATACAAATCAATTAGTACATTCCGTAGGGAAATTTTGACAGTTTAATTGCAAATATTTGACGTAATCTAAACTATTGAAAAACAAAATATCAACAAAAACAGCATGGCATATTACAATAGAGAAGATCAAACACATCCACGACGGTTGGCGGTAGTAGAAATTTGACTGCTAATGGAACCCGAAACATTTTACTCAACTGTAGTCAACAGAATACGTGAAAATTAGATTCCTGTTTTTAGAAATGTTTCTAAACTTAACCCCACGACTCCATTGGACTTATTTCAAGACTTAATTTCAGTCTACGGGCGCCATTTTGAAGACATTAAATTTGTAGGTGGGTAGTTAATGTCCTGACATTCTATTTGTAAAAATGCCATTGACGAAGAAACAATGCAATCTTTGCTGCATAAATTTATTATAAAAATATTTTTTATATGTTGTTACAACTAAAAATGCGTTACGGTTGACAGGAATGAATGTTTTTTTTTTTATAAAAACAAGGATCCAACTAAAATCATTAATATTTCTAAAAATTATTTTGAAATAAATTTGTTGAAATATCGATCCTTCTCGGAATTGTAATTAGTAGAAACTAGACTCGAGATATCAAAAACTTCTCAGAAAAATGCATGGCGGTACGTCAATGCAATAAAGATTCTTTCTAAAATCCATCCCATGATCATTACGAATATTTCTCGTATTTTTTTCCATAAAATGATATGAATTTTAAACCAAATTTATTTTTAAATGAAATTCACTAAATTGTAAACATTTTATTGTTGTCGTATGAAGGCGCCAAATTAATTTTTTCTAAAAAAAAATGTCTAGAAATTAAAAATATATGAAATATCGAGAAAAACCTATTGCAATTACATACATTCGTATGCATTCAATTCATTGTTACCATTTTTAATTTCAATACGTCAAAAATAAGTCTTGAAAAAAGTCTTCCTCAGAAAAGTCTATGTTTATGTCGGACTTTATGCCCGACTGAATTTATGTCCAATTTTTAGAGTCTCCATTGGACTTTTTTTCAGTCCGAATGAATATATGTCTTGAAATAAGTCTAATGGAGTCGTGTGGTAAACGAAAACATATAATAAAACAGATAATCTGAAGGCACCCTTACTCGAACAAATCAAACAATACTAACAAGAGAGAAATTTAAAACAACGATGATCACTGGAACATAAAAATCCCGAAGTAAATAACTAAATGGTTTCTTACCTCCGGTTTTTTTATTTGTGTCGATACTTGCTTATGTTTTTGAATTTCCGATGTTTCTGGTTCTTTTTGAACCATTTTCGGATCAGATTTTTTCATTGGTACAGAATCTTTTTTGTCCTTTCTTATATCAATTTTATTTGTTGTTTTCGGTTCTATTTTTTCCTTGATTACTTCAGGCTTATCCATTGATGTATATTCAATTTTCTCCTTTATTATTTCAGATTTTTTTATTAGAGGGCTTTTTATTTTATTCTCCATTTCTGGATTTCGTTTTAGTAAAGATTTTATTCTTTCCTTTATTACTTCAGAACGCCTTTTCGATGATTGCACTTTCTCCTTTATTATTTCGGTTGATTTCATCACTTTAGAATCGACTTTAAGCATCCATTCATTTACATTTTTATTTTGTGCATGTTTTTTTGTATCCAGTTTCATTTCAGGCTTTCGAAATGGAGTATAGTTTATTTTATTTTTTATTTCAGATTTTCTAGTTGGTGAATAATCGATTTCTTCCATTATTCCAGATCTTCTCGTTGATGAATAATCGGTTTCTTCAATTATTTCAGATCTTCTTGTTGATGGAAAATCTATTTTTTCTTCTATTTCAAATCTATTTGGTGTAAAATCGACTTTTTTCTTTACTTCCGATATTTTTTTTGGGGTAAAATCAACTGTTTCCTTCATTTCAGATCTCGTGATTGGTGTAAATCCATCATGGATTTTATCCTTTTGTAATTTATCCGGCTTTTCATTTTCGCCATCTAAAGCAAATCTTACAGTTTTCTTACATTTTGGTTTATTATAATATTGTTCTTCCGTATTAAGGAATTCTTCGAAAGTTTTATTTTGCGATAATATACCAGTTGTCGTATTTGGAGGCGATACAGTAAGATCATCTATAAGATTGTTATAATCTATAGTCGCGTACAATTCATTCGTTTCATCAATTTGATCTAGAATATAAAAAATATATATATATTATTTTTCCTTTTCCTTTAAAACAATGAAATATTGTATTTACTTATTACGACATCTTCATATTCGTCCAAATATTCAATATATTCCATTTTCAACTTTTTTTTGCTAATAGTTTTTCTTGGATGAAAATATTGTGCCTTTTAATTTTTCTCCATAAAATGCAGTTTCTACTTTACACTTTTGACAATCATCAAATTTAAAACAATTCACTTTATTTTCTTTGAATTATAATTATTATTATAGTTTGTAGCAATTTGAAAAAGTAATTTTTGCGCACAAAAAAATAAATGACATCTTGTTTAATAGATTTAATGTTTGGGGTTACCATGTCAATGATTGAAAGAAAATGGCGCGAGCATTTCACGAATTCAGCTCCGGAAATACGGATAATAAGTTCCGAAATTTGAATATTTTTATATTTCCTATTTATAATTACTATTATAAATTTTTTCTAAATTTAAATGAACTATATATATATCTAGACTGCCAAAGAAAAGCTCGGTAAAATCGAATTTGTTTTTCTAAGAAAATATTGGTGTACATTAAACAAGAGCTTAAAGCATAATAATAAAAAAAGCAAAAGATATCGAAGATAAAATAGGTATAGCCGCTTGTTCCTTAAAATTGGAGCTTGTATAAAGTTTAAAAATATTAAAAGCTATTTAAATTTTTATTGAGTTAACTTTTACCATTCGGTATTACCAGATAAACTTCATTTTACAAAATAATGCTTCCGTTTTTCTACAGAATTCCACTGTTTCTCAAATCTCGGAATGACGAATACACCTAATTCTGTTTTTACACGATAGATACGTTCCAAACAAAACCGCTTGAAGAAACCATGTAAAAAAGACATGAAGTAAATACATAGAAAAAAGGGTATTAGTTCCATATCCTTCAACCCTGTAAAAAATAGTAAAAACAAATGATTCATACAAAAAAAAACTATTATGGGAGTCTTTATAAAAGCCAAATTAAATTTTAGATTACGGTTAATAAAAATATTTTTCTTTAAAATTTCAATCAAATAGATTTTTTTAATCGTGCTAAATCGAATGAAATCGTGTAAAAACGGAATCAATTTTTTATCTGGACCGTGTTAAATCAAAACTGTGTAAAAAAGACCGTGTAAAAACAGAATTGGGTGTATATGCAAATTTTGACATTTCTTTCACATGATTGCGAATAAATTGTTTAGAATTTTAAAAGTAATAACTACAATTTTTATTTTTTTCCATTTCCTTATTTTTTTGGTTAATTTTGTTAAAAAAATAATAAACCCAAATCAAAATAAACCTGCTTAACTCAAAATTAAAAAATTGAAATTAAAAATAAGAGAACTTTTCATTCGCAACTATAGATTCCACAGTGGAATGCGACTTGACAGTTCGCAGGGAAAGAATTGAAATAGCTATTTTAATTAATTTTACAAAATAATTAAAGTATTTATGATGACATTAGGTGTATTAATTAATTCTAAAAAATTGTATGTATGAAAATTATTCAAATAAAATTCATTAAACCTGGAATAATTGATTTGTTCGCGTCTCATGTGCAAATTGAAATTGGAAAACAGAAAAACCGTTTATTAACGTTTTTTAAAATCTTTCTTTATTAAACATTTTCAAAACTACAATTACAAACATTTTTAATTTCATAAATTTCATAGATATTTTTTTTTTAATTTAATTTTGTATTTAATAACGTTTTCAGATCCATGTTACGTGAATTTTTCGACGATGGAATTAAATTCTCCCACGAATTCGTACTACTTGTGGCCGCGGTCGTTTTATGAACAGTTTGAATTTGTACAAATTCATTTTTATCATTTAATTGATTTTGATTTAAATTCACATTAATATCATCAAATATAATATTTTTAATTGTTTCATCATTTAAATTCATTTTTTTTATATTTAATTCATTTACAAAATTATCCAATTGTTTTGATTTTTTATCATTTTCCGAAATTTCATATTCTTTTAATAATAATTCATAACTTTGCATATAAATATTATCACCAAGATTATCAAGAAAAATTTTCGAATAATTCTGATTGGATATTTGTCGTACGAAATTGCCATCCGATTCTTGAAAACCTAAACGTATTAGTACCGAAATTTTCACATTAAATATATGAAACCAATCTTTTATTGAAATTAAAATATCATTTTGTTCATTGCTATTAAATTGATTCCAATAATCTAATAAGATATTTTTAATGTAATCAATTAATATTGATTTTTTTATATCAGCATGTAATTTTCCAACACCATCTAAATGACGAAATGTTATATCAATTAATTCTTGTGGATATTTGATAATTGTTAATTGCCATTTTGTGACCATCGTCATTAAATCCCACAATTTATTCATTGATATTGAATCTAAACGCATCAATGAACAGCAAGCGATATCGTTCAATATAAATTTACAATGTTCATGTTGAAATATCTGTTTTTTTTGTTGATTACCAATCATAAGTCTTTCAAGAAATTTCGGTTCTAACAAAACACCAGTTATATCACGAAGAACTGAAAAATTTAAATGCAAAGAATTTCTTAAATTTATTTAATTTATTTGGAAAATTTTTGAATTTACCTTGAACAGATTTATCAGATGCAACATTTTGAGCTTTTAAACGTTGATCAATCACATAAAGCATTTCACATCCTAAATTAACAATTATAAATGGATTCGATTGATACATTTTTCACTTGTTTTTTAACTATTATTTTTTTTATAAAAATCGAAATTATCGAATTGAATTCTTAAACAAAACTGAAGAAGTTTCTGTAAAACTTTCCATTTGGGTTTTGTGATGATTTTATTGATTTTAAGGTATCCTAGTTACTAGTTTTGGTTGACTAAAGTTTAATTTCGAATACGAATTATGATTAAATGGTTCTTTTGTATTTATTAAGGGTTTTTCTTTTAATTAATTATTTGAAAAATTAATCATTATCCAAAATAGTTGTAACAAAAAATCGTAGTTACAAAATTCTTAGAATTTCATTTTTACAGTAGTAAAATGCCACTATTTTGTGAGCCTTCAGGCCGAAGTATGAGTATTATCCCAATTTCCTATTTCTGTCGTGACGAAGTTTGTCCTATTTTGACTGTAAATTTCCAAACAATTTTCTATACACTGCTGGCATATAGATAAAGCTAAATATTGTACAGAGTGACAGAGAAATATGATTTAATTTTACAATTTTAAATTGTAAACAAATTTGCGCAAAAATACTAGAAAAACGGTAAGAGTGATTGATGTCATGTGCTTTTTTAAAAAAATTCATTCTCCTTCTTCCGTATATATGCATAAACCAAATTTGATAGAAATTGGTTGAGCTGTTTCCAAGTTTTCTAGTGGCTCGTAGGAGGAGGCTGATCTTTTCAAAAAGTACCGCATTTTCTAAGTTGAATCTGTTTATATATATTTCCCAAATTTGGTAGAATTCGGCTGAGCTGTTTCCAAGGTTTATATTGGCAAGTAGTAGGATGAGTAGCACTCTGACCTTCTGTATTTCAAAGTACTAACTGTCAAACGGCATCACTAATTCTTTCCGGTAGTACCGCATTTTTTTTTTGTATTTTGTTTTGATTGGTGTTATGGTTCCTTCGCTAACTTTAGGTACTTTATAATTACTCATACTTCGCTTCAGATTAATAAGGACTTGGTTCGTTTAATAGGCGACAAAATCATATTTGAGCAAGTGAAAGACAGCTTAGTTTCTTAGGCCAAATCAAGCGAGCGAACAAGCATTTGTAGATGTTCCCAATTACCATAGAGTAAAACATGCTTGTGTAACCCTCTGTGAGGCATCCACACCAACGCTAAGAACTTCTTTTTTCTTGCTCGATTGTTTGGTTTTGGATGCGCCCTTTATCTTGTGGTGAACTTTCCTTAATATTGTACATACTGAGAAACTTTTTAATCAATACAAAAAAACAACACTGTGAAGTGTAGAAAACTAGTTAAAAACGATATAAAATGTAGTTCCGTATCTGCTTAGTTTTTTCTTTTTTTTTTTTGGTTTCGGTTTTGGCGGTTTATTTCACTTTTCGGATCAGGATTCGTTGCAAGCGCTGCTTAAAATGCATTAAATTGACCGATTTTAGTAATTTTGAATTCTGTGAAGACTCAAATTATTCTCAAAATTTTAAAACTTTAAATAAAAGCAAAAATATGGTTTCAAAAATTTCTCACGAAGAAATATAAAATACAGTTTTTTTTTTGCAAATTTTTGCTAAAAGCATTTTATTAAAACTTTAAAAATTTCTTTTTTAATATATAAAAATACATTTTTTGCTTCTTTTTTTTTTGATTTTGTTTTGTAAAAGTACAATCACAATTGAATTACATTAAAAAAAAAACATAAAAATAAAATATGAGATCTGAAAGGAATTATTTTTTTTTTTTGTTGCATTTTGCTTTTTTTTAGAATAAAAAAAATATTACTTTTTCTTTTTTCAAAAGAAATATCTTAAAAATATATATATATATATAATTTATAATAAAGAACATGTTTGTATTAATTAACATAGTGTCTACAAATGACTTTTTTTCTGTTAGCCAAAACGGACGCCATTTTTATTTTAATAATTCTTTGCTGGGCCAATATATGTTATAACCATAGAGATACATTAACTGGAGATTTCATTTCCCTCGTTTTCATACAAAATTATGGAGGAGAAATGATCACTATTTAATCTTCTCGCTTACTTACTACAAACGATGGAAGCCCAAGTTTTCCAAGTTTCGGAGATAACGACTAGCCGCTCAACCAATACGATATAACAATTTAACTTGATTTCCCCTCAGTTAGCATTTAAAATTTGCGTTGTTTTTATTTTCCATACAAATAAACCCAAGTTTCATATTCCTCTCTGTCGGCCCACGTGAGAATAGTTAATATAACTCTATGGTTATAACATTTCATTTTGAAAGATGTCGTTGAGCGTGAAACAAAAGCAAGCAATTGATTTAAACGTTAAGTAAGAGACTTATAATTTGTATGGCCTATGGTAGGTACTATCAACTACGTCATTCGAGGCCTGAAATGCATTGTTTGTGTGAAAAATCGCGATTATTTATTTGAAAGGAAATCCACATGTGATGTCATAAAATGTTTGAAAATAAAAATTCAAAATACCCGACATACGCAATGTGCAATCTTTATACTCTTTCATTCATGATTAATTTTGTTTTAAAATAAAATCATTTCTTACTTCTTCTTGTAAATCATTCGTTCAGTCAGCACGTGTTTCATTTTTCAAAGAAGGTTTCCAGCTTTTTCCAGCATTAATTAAATACTTCAAGAAATAATTACAACAGAAATAATCATCAGAGAAGGGTTTCCAATTCAAGGGTATAGTTGTGTAGAAATCAAAAGTTATATCGAATTCTGCATGTCTGTCCATATACAATATAACTCAAAAATGCGTTATCCCATTTTGTGGAAATTAAGAATGTGAGTTGGTTATTCCTTAACTGGATTTCAAATTAAATTTCAGCTAAATCGACCGAGGGGGAGCGAACCTATTAAGCAAAAACTAAGGGTGACCAGAAAGTTTTGTCGGTTTTTTTTATATGGTTTTTCGGATTTAACTGGAAATTTTCTAAACTGATTTTGTTTACATTAATTATGTTAGTTAACTACATAAATAGATGATACCATATTAAATTTCAGTAAAATCTATCCAAAGATAGTGAAGAAAGAAATAATTCTATGAGAAAATAAGCCTGTTCATAAAGTTGTTTCGACGTATTTTAAAAACTGATATACCAATTTGAATAAAATTTGCAGAAAAAAAGTCAGTACAGACACTATGTAAAAATTTATAAGTTTCATATTGTTTTTCTTGTTACAAAAGTGTAACATTACCGAGATTTTCTTTGATTACCGTTTCCATAACAACTTGAAATACGGTTTGTACATTAGCAGTGTCCGTGGCGGTCGTAAAATGTGGACAAATTACTTTACGTGAATTATGATTTCGTTGTAAAAATTTATTTTGTATAAATATTGCAGCTTGATCGATATTTCTATCAGGACCTTTTAGAAAAAAAAAGAGAAAATAAAAAAAAATTGTATTAAAATTGTGTAAAAATTGTTTTAAAGAAATAAATTAAAATCAAAATTTTCAAAAATCGCAAGGTACAGCTTCGAAAAATGTTGATCTCTTTCCGAGTTATGTCACTTGTCGAATGAAGTAACTACCGAACAAAATTTAATAATTTTCCTTACAAGCCACTTCATCCGCTAAATGACAAGTCTTTCAAAAAAGGCCCTATATACATACGTATAGATCTTGATTTGACTTTCTGTACAGAATGGATTTCAATTTATTGTGCAACTACTTCCTTTAGAGTACTCTTTTTAAAGAAAAATACACCGGCTGTACCATACTATTTAATGTACATGAAAATTTATAGTAAAATTACCATTGATTGTCCATTAATAGCCTATTATTAGTTGTATTTTTTTGGGAAGTCTATTGGCAACTATTTCACTTTCTAGATAATATTAATAACTGTCGTTAAATTAGACAGCGTGCCTATTTTTTCCAAAAAAACACAGCTAACATCAATGAATATCAACATACTACTATGGACAAAAAGTAATGAGACTGTATTTTCAAAAATACGCGCGCAATGAATATCTGCGTAAATTTATTTGATAAATTTGTATGACTATTATGAACAGCTAATAGAAATCCCATGATGTTTGCTTTGTTAGTTTAAAAATTTCAGCGTCTTTTGTAATTTTGAAAAATTTGTTGCGGCTATTTTTTAATATGGATAAATCTATTGAACAAAGAATTAACATTAAATTTTGTGTAAAAAACGAAATTTCTTGTAGATAAGTGTGGCAGTGTTTATCAAGATCACAAGTTTTTAAGTGGTACAAATCATTTGGTGAGTGTCGTGAAGAAGTCGAAGACGAAACTCGTTCAGGAAGGCCACCAACCTCAACTATTGATAAAAAATCAATAAAATCAAGGAGCTTGTACTTTTCAATCGTCCATTAACTCAAAGAGACCTTGTAGATATTGTTGGTATATCAAAAGGATCAATACAAACAATTTTAAAGGAAGATTTTGGGCTTGTTTCGTGTGCGTTGTCGCCTTGTCCCAAAATCATTAAATTTATTTGAAAAACAACGTTAGTTTTTGTCAGCTTTTCATCAAAAACCAAGCATCGTATTCGCCAGATATGGCTCAGTGTGATTTTTTTCTTTTTCCTCGATTGAAATTACCACTTCGTGGACATCGTTTTAAATCAGTAGAAGTCGCCCAAGAGAATTCGCTGGCCACTTTTTCTCACAATTACAAAAGACGCTGAAATTTTTAAACTAACAAAACAAACATCATGTGATTTCTATTAATTGTTCACAACAGTCATACAAAACTATCAAATAAATATACGCATTGATATTCATTGCGCGCGTATTTTTGAAAATACAGTCTCATTACTTTTTGTCCAAAATAGTATATAATTCTCGTTTAAAATTTGTCGAGCTCTATATCACACAATTCTTGTTTAAAAATTTACCATTATAATCTGGAAAAAATAATCGTAAATGTCTTTTTGTTGACATAATTTTCTCACGAAATAAATCCAATTTATTTAAAAATAACACAAATGACGCTTCTTTAAACCATCGATTATTGACAATTTGTTCAAATAAATTCAGACTTTCTTCTAAACGATTAACAGTTGAATCTTCCAATAAAGTCATATCATAACCGCTTAATGCCACAACAAAGAGAACAGCACGAACATCTTCGAAACAATAAACCCATTTACGTCGTTGGGAACGTTGTCCACCAACGTCATACATACTAAAAACAAAACAAAATAAGAATATTATTTTATTGGATTTTAATTATTTCACCTAATAATTGCATCATTTACACGAAAATTTGTTTCAATAATTCCGTTTGTTCGAACACGAGCCCGTAAAACATCAGTTGGTGATGGAACATATTTATCATCACAAATTCGATCCATATTTTCGAATAAACTAAATAAAAAACATAACAAATTAAAAGTATTTTCGTTAATAAATTGTATAGAAATGTTTTACTAAAGTGCAGAATCATTTAATTCGTAATCATATCCTCGGGCTACAGCCAAACGAACACCGCGATCTTTCCATAAAATCTTCAAAGCTATTCGAACTTTATCGATAACACGAAATTCCATATCAAAACAGCTTCGACTCGCCAAAACAATTTCCGCATAAGTTTTATTTGAGGAATGTTCCAAATTAATACGTAACAAACCCATTCCAGTTAGAACATATTTCATTGATGATAAAAGATTATCCAAAACGGTCGGACGAAATGCGGATAGTTCGCCTTGTGTAAAACCTTCCGAATGAATTATTTTCATTTGTTTAACTAAAGTACTTTTCCCTGAAAAGATATAAATGAAAAGCAAGTGTTTTTTTTTTGTTTGCATATCTATGTTCTTACCACTCTCGCCAGCTCCCAATAATAGAATTTTCAAAATTCGCGGTCTTTCTTTTGCAAACGTTTCTAACTGTTTATCAATTTCATCGCTTCGCCGACGCATATCGTCGCGCGTTAGACATGAACCCATAGCGAAGACTAAAAAAAAAAGATCGCGTAATTTTAAATGGTAGTTCAAAATAGGTGGAATAATTTTTTGACAAATCTATTCGAGGCATTAACACACGACAGAAGTGAAACTTGTTTAGTTTATTAAAAATTTTATTTGAATACTAGGCAATAAAGCCAACGTTTTTTGCGCATTGAATTTTCCGCTTCTATCTCGTCCTGATTTTCTCGATCTAAGATTTGTAATCTCTGAAATCCCCGGATACCGACTATCATTCCAATCGATTGACTCGTCAGGACGTTACACAAAAACGTGGCAAATTTGAACTTATCTTCTTATATTATAGAACCAAATACGCTTGGTCAAATGGGATCTATGGCTAAAGTTTTTTTGGCCACCCATAACCTAGTTGACTTTTTGGAAAGAGTAAACTATGATCTATCAGATCTCCTATAGTTTTCAATACGATATATCCACTAATGTTTCTCAATCATATCCCGTTTACTGGAAATCTGAACTGACCTAGAAATGGCAAAATATGGCAAAGTTTCCTCCGCACTCATGTTTTATAAATACTTGATTTCGTACTTATATAAAAACTGCCATTAAGAGACAGCGAATTATATACCAATAAAAAATTCATTTTAGCCAATATACGAACCATTTGAAATTATTTCTGGAAATCTTCTAAATTCTGTTTATTTGTTGGTTTATCCCCTATAGACTCGGAAACTACTGAACCGATTTTAATAAAATTTGGTACATGTATTTCTTACTTAGAGTATAGGGTGCTTCAATTTTCGATAGGGGCTGCGAGGCATGGAGGAGTTTTCATGAAAATTGGAATATACATTCGGGATAGGCCAACTGAAAAAATATGATAAGTCTCAACTCGGTGGGGGTTGGGGAGAAGGCCAAAATATAAAGAAAAATTCTATAAGTTACATAAGCGAAATTAAAAGCTGGCTTAAAATCAGTGTTTTGTTACAAATTTAACGAAATTACTAATAGTCGATGGTTTTTGGTACACCCTGTCATTCTGGTACACTCGACAATTCGTATTCTCCTTCCTTCGAAAATCTATCCAAGTTTCACTTCAAAAATTAACATTCGTTATCAATCGGTTTGTATATTTGATATATATATTGCGAAATTAAAAATTTTCTTATCCGAATTTCGAATGCACATGTTTTTCATGAATTTGTCAACAAAAAAGAAAAAAAAATTTCTTACCATTTAAATTTCAAAAGAAAAGAATAACTTTATTGAATTTGTATTGCTTATTCGTTACAATTAATCACCATAAATCTTTAAATCTTGTTTTAAAAAAAAAAAACAATAATTGCACTTCTTTTTTTGACACTTGTTGAATTCATTCACACAACGAAATTTTCTTAATGCGTCACATCGGCAAGGAAACTATTAGATTATCTACATTTACTACATATTTGTCACAATTTATCACATTATTTTGGCTTATTTATCAAATGAACTAAAAATAACCGATTTTCATCTAAATTAAAAAAAAAACTGCACCAAACTTTGTTTATGCTACTACTTCTTCGCCTCGTTGGGGAAATTTTTGTACTCACGCATACGAACAACATTTTTATAGGATTTTAAGCCTTAGGCTGAGTACACACTGAATCAGACAAAACAGCCACAAACAAATATGTCAAATTTATCGAAACAAATTTGGCTTAACCTAACGCACATTAATAACACAAAACTAAATATTTTAATTGTTTTGCCTAATCAGTGTGGGCATTCACAAAACAGAATTAATTAGAATCTAAATTTCAAATTTAGATGGATATATCATTCCCCATTATATGAGATGTTTCAATAAATTTTAAAATTCACACAAGATTTTCAAAGTGCCCGATTACACGCGGTGTTTTTTGGGTAGAATTCTACCGCACCCATGGGTATCGGTGGATTGGGGGTGAGGCAGAAGATCTACCTCTCGAAATGTTGGCGCAACGGAGTTTTTTACGCACACAAACAAGAGTCACTGTTTGTGTCGGTTTCAAAAAAAATTGAAAATTCAAGCGCGCCATTCGCTTACTGACCGTCAACAGATAATCATAATCTAAAAATACATAGGAAATAGTAGATTCTAACAGTTTGACGGTTTAAGTTCAAGTGATGCTGTGCTCACACACACTAATACACTCATTGTGTAGCATGTATAAAAGACTGTGGTATAAACATTCCTCGTCTAATCGCTTTGGTAGTTTTCTACCCAAAATTTGACGGTAGATTTCTACTGCGTGTAATCTGGTGCAAAAATCGAGCACCCAATTTATTTTAACATTTTTGATATAAAAAACGAAAAATTTAAAATAATTTTTCCACATTACACTCTATTGCAAAGTTTAGATTTAGAAAACTTAAATTTTGCAAATAAAAATATATTTTAAAAATAAATTTCAAATATTTTCAATTTTTTTTTCATTTCTAAACTTAAAATTTTGACATTTGACTAAAAAAATATGATATCATCGAATAGTATCAGACATGGTTTTTGGCGTTTCGAAACACTCATACCATCTGTTTTGTTTTGTTTTGTCAGTATGCGTTGCCTCATTTAATTTTATGTATTTTTCTGTTAAGACAAAAATGATGAAGAGAAATATTGATAAGTCTGACTGCGGTGGTTTTGTTCGATTTAGTGAGGGTTGAACGATTTGATTGCGTGTATTTGTATGTCGAAACATTCGAGAAAACATTTTGTTTTTTCGTAGATGTTTTTACCTGATTTAGGGCCGGTTTGTTCACTCTTGGTTAACTTTAACCACATGTAATCATTTCTATATAAATTGATGAGACGTTTGCAGCGCTGCAAAGCTCTCCTCATTTTTAATAGCATTTGCAAAAAAGACTTTAAATATATGAAATTTTATATCACACAGAGTCATTTTAACAAATACTATTAATAAGAAGGTGCTTGCAGACGTGCCCAAATTGAAAACTCTCATTATTGTATGCTTTTTGGTTTAAGGGGTTAGGGGTAGTCAGAATTTTCAAAAAATCAATTTTTGGTTTTTTGCATTTTCGTTAAGTATAATATCTTAAAATTATTCTCTGAAAATTTCAAGTTGATCCGATCATTAGTTTTTGAGTTATTCGACAAATAACAAAGAGAGCTCTGGCACTTCAAAGCGCTCGGTAGTAAGTAATTTAATAATTCGTATTTCTGTACGTAAATCTAGTGTGAAACTTTAAAAGCGTTTTTCTCAAAACTATGTTTTTTAAACTGGTGACAACTGTAACTCGAAAACCGCTCAGTAGATTTTAATGAAATTTATACAGCTTTTAGAATACATAATAAACTCGGGCCTGGATCGAAGGATTTTTTTTTTTTTTCAAAAATTTCGATTTTTTTAGACCAATTTACTGTTGATTTTTTCCTAAAAATCTAGACAAAAATTTCCTGAGGCCGCCATTTTGTTAATTTTTGAAAAAAACAAAAATCCTTCGATCAGGCCCAGGATTATCTATTTATAAAACTAATTTCTTTTATCCGATTGATTTTAGATGAATCTCCAAGGACTTATGATTGTCACCGCAAAGACCTTTTTTTGAAACTGGGTCAACACAGACAGCTATAACTTTGGAAATAAAATTTTTTTTTTTTTGAATTTTTCGTGACTTCAAGTCAAAACATTGTATAATAATGCCATATTACTACTTTTGTAAAATAACACGATTTAATAGCAAAAAAAAAGTACTGAAAATTCTCATTTTTTCGTGCCTCTGACTACCCCTAACCCCTTAACCAATTATTAGGGCCGGTTTATTCACTCTTGGTTAAATCTGTGGTTAGGTTACCACGGATTTTGCTCAACCCATGGTTATGAATCTGTGGTTAACGAAATGCGTTTGTTCACATTTTTTTCACCTTGTTAACCAAACCATAGATTTTTCCATTTTTCCAATGGTTTTCCAATGCATCTGTCAAATTTGAAAAAATGGTTCATTAAAATTTTTAAATAATTGATTGTAATCTTCGTCATTATTTTGACTACTCCACGAATTTCAAATGCAATTTCCGAAAAAACTGAATTTTTAAATAAAACAATACAGATATACAAGAAAAAAGAATAACAAATAAAAAAAAATCACTCCATTTGTACAATAATCGGTCTAGCAGAGCGGGGCGCATCTCTAACATTGAAATTTCCAGACCGGAAACGAGCAAAGCATTTACGTGCTGCTGCTTTTTATTTTCTTTTTCTTCAACAAAAACACTACGAATTTTTTCAGAAGTAAGCTTTGCCGCCTTTGATGAAGTGATATAGTAAAATATAGTGAATTTTTTCAGAATTGGCTCCCTTTCAAAACTAAATTACCAGAATTACTTCTTACTGAATTTCACAATATATTCGATGCATTTATGTTGACAAAAGCGTTGTTTCACTTATTGACATTTGATGAATTAATTTTCCAAAAATCTTGTCTTTGACTTTAAATAAAACTGGAATAATAAAAAAATGCGTAATGGACTATTAGTTTCATTTCCTAATTTTCTAACAGGAGACAAAAACTAGTAACCATTCTAAATATTTTTAAGAAATGAAAAAAAATTTTCTTATTCCATTTGCAAACAATTAATTTTATTTCAATATTATTATTTATTTAAATATAAATATTAAATTTTACACATTTTTAATTTTTTGTATTATTTTTGAAAGCTATTTATTCATGTGTATCTAAAATTCACTGAATGAATTATCGTGCCATTGGTGGAAGGGCTGGTGAAGCTCCAGTAGCTGCCATAGCTGAACCAGGTCCTAACAAAACTTGCTTTTGTTGTGTTTTCTGGATTTCTTCCATTTGGGCTCGTTCAGTCTCAAAAATGACGGGAGCAAAAAGTATCATAGAAGTTGTAAAAAATATCCATGACGCATTACATGAAAATTGAAATACATTCTTAATGCTTGATACTGATAGATCAGTAGCTGATTCACATACATTTCTTACTGGGCTTGGGAACATTTCAGCCAATCCCCAAAGTCTTTCATAAAATGTTTCGTCTGGTTCGTCCTCGTACGATTCTGTTTTTTCTACCTCAGCCACCTCAGATTCATTTGTAGCGATTGTATCAGCTGCACGACGTTCTGGCGTTTCATCTTTACTTCCCCCTAATGACGACATACCGCTGTCCTTTTCAATAAATTCGATGTCAGGATCAGAATCCATTAAAATTTCATCGGCCTCTTCAGGGTCCACGTTTTTGACTATAATTTATACGAAAATGCTTTTATTAGGAATTATTTATTTTTATGAAATATTAAATTTCTCAGTATGCGTTGCGAAGAACTGAAATTGTTTTATGTTTATTTAATTGTTTTATGTATATTTATTTTATTTAGTTCTACTTATAACTTTACGGAAAATTTTCCTCGAATGACACCAAGAAGAAAAAAATACGATATATAATAACGATAAAGACAAATGTCAAAACCATAGAGATACATTAACTGGAGATTTCATTTCCCTCATTTTCATACAAAATTATGCAGGAGAAATGGTCACTATTTTATCTTTTCGCTCGCTTACTCCAAGCGATAGAAGCCCAAGTTTTCCAAGTTTCGGAGATAACTACTAGCCGCTCAACCATTACGATATAACAGTTTAACTTGGTTTTCCCTCAATTAGCATTTAAAATTTGGGTTGCTTTTATTTTCCATACAAATAAACCCAAGTTTCATATTCCCCTCTGTCTGCCCACGTGAGACAGAAAATTAATATCTCTAGTTAATATAACTCTATGGTCAAAACATGAAACGAGCTCAAATTGATACAATTTCATGTATTTGTTTTTGTCGTTCCGTCGTCGTCCCGTCTCCGTTTCGTTAACGTAACTAAAGTATAAGATAAAATATATTGAATTTTATAATGTTGAGAATAATTAAAAAATTTTAATTGTAAGTAATTAAATAATAACATCGAATTTAAATTTTATGTTTTTGTAAATCTCCAATTGCATTGAATTGGTTGTGTTCCCAACGTAAGAAAATAAGTTTAAATGAATTTAAAAATATTTATGTACAAGATTTATCCATTTCTAGATATATTTCAAATATTTTGATTTTATCTCAAATAGGAAAGATTTTTATCAATTTTCAAGTGAAAACCAAATCAGTTTTTAAAAATGTCCACCATAGTTTTTAATTTTCACCAAATTCTGTTTTGCTATAAAAAAAACACATTTTCGAATTGTATCCAACTTCATTTTAATTTCAATTGATTTTTTTTCACCACACCAGCAACATTTCAGAAAAAAGGAATTCAAAGAAAGTCAATCAAAAGTGTTTTTCTTGAAATTAATTTGGAATAAAAAGTTTGTGAAAAAATGTCTTTATTTGGTTCTTTATTGGGAGAGCTTGATGATGATTCAATATTTGGGTAAGTTAAGAAATTACGAAGTTAAGGAAAATTCGAAGAAAAAATTTCATACTAAATTTTCGTGGTGGCGATAAAAAAAAAATTTCTCGTTCTTTCTTTTTTTTCCATTTTTTTTTATTTGTGCGTCAAAAGATTTTAAGGAATTGTTGTTTTTGTAATGAAATGAAAACAAGTGAAAATTTTCAATCAAATTTTTTTTAATATTTAATTTTTTTTTTTGCAGACATCATATGCGTTCTATGAGACAAATGAACAATATTATGGGCTCATTAATGCCGGATCCATTCGGTATGTTGAGCCCTTTTGATACTGGATTAGGTGGCGGACACTCAGCCTTAACTGGTGTCGGACATCGGAATACAAGTTTAATGCCATTTGGTTTCCAAAGTATGCCAAATATTAATCGTCTTTTAGGTGGTGGTATGTACATTTTTTTTTATTTTTTTTTTTATAATATTTTTTAAAAAGTATTCAAATTTTGTTTTTTTTTTTTTTAAATGATTTTCTTCGTGAAAATCCTTGGAAATTTATGTTTTGTAAATGCAACACTTTTCGAAGGCCATTGATTTAGCCATGTTGTATTCAGAGTTGAGGTAGACAATAATCTTCCATGGCACAAAAATTAAAATGTCAAATTGAAATTTCATGAAATTAATCTGAAAATATATGTAAAGATTTTGAAATTTTGTGCTATGCACAGTCAGAAAAACACTTTCTGTATGAATGCACGATCTTCTCATAAATGAGACTCCTACACTGTGTGTATGCATTTCAGGGGAGGATGGGTTAGCTAATCTGAATTTAACCACAGAGCTGTCTTTTATTAGAAAAACTAGCCAATCAATTTACCAGAAGGTCTAATGGGCCAATAAGCCCTACGTGCTAACGTTCGGAATTGTGCGGACAATACAATAACCCGTCATAGAAAAACTCTAATTTAAAGTCAGACTTTTTTTATTCAAACGATTAGAATATCAGTTCTAAGATGTCACTTTTTCAACATTTCATTAAGACTGAAAATTTATTTGGTCCCTTTAGGCGGAGCTCCGCAAACTTTTGACCTGACGGCACATCTAGATACTTTCAACCTTTTGTGGGACACTACAAATAAATACTGAACTCAATATATTTTATTCTCCTGTCCACCATTAACTGTGTGCTTCATCTCTTCTTCGAGACTTTAAAAAGCCACGCATCTCGCATCATATCAGTTGCGAAACTCGTCTTATCGCATGATTATTATTCATTTTTCTTCATATCTCTAGTGTCTGCAAAGCATGTATTATAAAACCATTCCAATATTCAACGATTGATTTATTGAAAATATTCAACGTAATTCGATTAAATAACTTGATTAAAATATTTTTTTTTGTTTATTTTTCTTATTTATATGTAATCAAATTAAATACTGAAGAAAAACATTTGCGCCTTTTGTTATTAAAAATTGGGTAAAAATTAAATTATTTCAAGAACTTATGAAATTAAAAAAAACAAATCACATTTCTATGTACCATATTTATTGCGTACTTGAATTAGTTGTAGTTGTTTTTTTTCGAACTTTTTTTTTTTATTTAACATTCCGCAATAATTTCTGTAATTAAAAAATTAACAAGTAAAAACTAACTTGAATAATAAAAATAAATTGAAAATAAACTGTAGAAATTAATTTTTTATATGTACTTAAAAGCCGTTTATAGAACGGGACTCCAAAAATCAAAATCAAGCGGAAAATAAGAAATTGATCCCAGAGCCATCCGTTGTTCGTTAAGTGTTTTGTAAAATTTGTAAGCTACACTATTAAACTGCCGGATTTTTCAGTTATTTGTGTAGCAGTAATGTCAGCTAAGTCTAATACCCTTGTCAGTGTCTACTGACACAGTTTGTTAGTGCACTGCCAAATGTAATTTTCTGATTTCTAAATAATGGGATTCACATAAACCAAAAGACAAAATTTTTTTGAATAACTCCAGACAGATTTATTTTTCAAAAAGTAGCGCATTTTCTAAGTTGGATCGGTATACATATACGCATATATAAAATTTGGTTTTATAGTGCCACGAATGTGGAGGAGTAGCACTCTTGGATTTTATACATACCTATATTAAGAATATGTATAAAAACACATATTTCTAACACATTTGCCACGATATTTATCAATTAACATTTTCTTTTCTTTTTTGGAAATGTCATCGTAATCAAGACTTAAAATAAATTCAAATGACATAAAATTTTAAATGTGTCTCTTTTTCTAGTCAATGCATGCTCAAATTTTTGAAAAATGTCCTCTAATTGTTCATGACATTTTTGTAAAACACCTATTTCGATTCATGACGTAACAGAAGAATGCCCTGTAGAATACCGATTTGGTGGAAATTAGTATTTTATGTAAAACTACCCGCGATTTTGTTCGCATTATTCCTAAGAATTTAAAGCAAATTTAATTTCAATTTGACCGAATTATTGATATTTTTATATTTTGGCCCCGCTACACTCCACTCAATGGAGACATATCTTTTTTTTTCCGTTGCCCTATCCAGAATGTACATTTCATGTTTCATGAAAATCTTCCTATTATTGATCGAATTAGGGACGTTTTTCAATATTAGCCTCCCGAAACTCCCCGAGGAGTGGCATATTTCAATTTTAAGTTGGTCTATTCTGAATGTTTATTCAAACTTTCTTAAAAATGCACCTATTATTGATCGAATTAACGTTTTCCTATTTCAGCACCCGTAATCCCCCACCGAATGGAGACAAATTGTATCTTTTCAGTTGTCCTATTCAGAATGTACATTCCAAGTTTTATGAAAATCTGACCAAATTTCTCACGTTTTATTTATGTTACCCGCATGTATCATGTTACCTATCGTGAATTTTTGTATGTATCACGTAAACTTTCACACCGTCACTTAAATATCAATTACCCAAAATTTCATCTCGATCAGATTAATGGCTTTTGTGGGAAATAGCGACACATATAAACATGCACATCGTTCATTTTTTATATATAAGAAGATTTAACATAACATAAAATTTGAATGCATAATAGATCCTAATGTTTGATTCATGAATATGTCGGGTGTCTCCATAATAGGGGAAGATTTAAATTTCGCGTTATTTTCGTTTCATTAAGTTAACAGTACTAAAATCTTGATATTTGCCATCTGCCATTGTTGCTATTAATAGTCATGGAACTCTGCACGAAAGAACGATATTATTATTGACAGTTTATCAAATTTCTAGCGCCTACTGTGATCAAAAAAACAATTTCACAAAATTCAAGTCGTGCGTTTCTTTCGGAGCATTCTTTATTACATTAATTATTTCATTCCCCGTCGAATGAGATACGGATCATACCTGTAGGACCCAGAATACCTGAGATATACATATATTTTCATACTAGAGAATTTTTGTATTTCCTGTCCTAAAAAGGAATATTTTTGAAAATGTCGAATAGCATTTAATTCCTTATTAAATTGATCATCGAATGAGATATGGGTCATATCTATAGAATGCAGAATACCCGAGATATACAAATACTTCAACTAATGCAAATTAAATATTGCACTTTTATTGGGACACCCTATATGTATTAAAGAGACTGCTTAGACAACACTCAAAATTAATTCCAGTACCCAAAAATTATATAAAAAAATTAATAAAATTCAAAATTTTCTATTTTATTAACATAAAAAAAAAAATACGCGCGTTTTTCCCACTTTCGAATTTGTTTGCCCAAAAATTCGTAGCCGCGATAATAAATTAAAAAAAAAAGGCCATTTACCTCGTGCGAAATTATGTCATCGCCAAAAATTTGATTCATTTTCATTTTTTCATTGTCATCGATTTAAAAGGCCGAACGATTCTTTAAAATTTTATTCTAAAAAAAAAGCGGGAAACCAAATTTTGGAAATTTTTTTGTTTTTTTTTTGTTTCCCAAATAATATTTGATAATCTTTTTTTGTCTCTAATTTTTTTTTTTTTTTTCTTTCCTTTTTCTTTCAATAGATTTTGTTGATGCTGGCGGTAATCCAGGTACATCATATTGTTCAAGTAGTTTTGTATCAATGACACAGGGACCAGATGGACGTCCACAAGTTTATCAAGCATCGAGCAGTTCAAAATCTGGACCAGGTGGTATACGTGAAACTCGTAAAACTGTACAAGATTCACGTACAGGTGTTAAAAAAATGGCAATCGGACATCATATCGGTGAACGAGCACATATTATTGAACGTGAACAAAATTTACGTAATGGAAAAAATGAAGAGCGACAAGATTATATCAATCTAGATGAAGAAGAAGTTGAAGATTTCGATAAGGAATTCACCAATAAAGCACGCTCAAATGTCCGTAATGTTGGTGGTTTAGCTGCAATTGAATCTGGAAATCGTACGCATGGAAATTATAGACAAACTAATTTACCAGCTATAACAGCTCCACCAAGGTAAGATTTTTTAAATTACTTTCTTTTCTTTTCTTTTCTTTTTTTTTTTTTTTTTCTTTTTTCGCCTTTAAATGTAATTAATATTTTTATTATTAATTTTTTTTTTTTTTTTTTGGTAATTTAGAAAAAACATTTAAACGATTATTATTATTATTATTTTTTTTTTTTTATAAAAGTCAATTTATATGTCGTAGTTTGATTTTATTTCAGAATTTTCTTTTTAATGTAATAATCGTTTAAATGTCGACTGCTATCCACAAATTGTACATTCGCTCTGTAACCGTAAAGATCCGATCAATGAATATCAATGCTTAAGTAATTACTCTGTAAGTTCGTGTTGAATTGTCTGTATCTTTACGATTGTATTTGAAATGTCGGAACTCTTTAAAAAGTGAAATAACATTCTAAATTCTGTATGTGTGACACATCGGATTGTTATCAGAGCCAGTCGTCACATATATGTGACAGACGTTTTTGGTCAGTTTATGAAAACAACAGAATTGTTAACGGTGAAATATATGAAGACCGTGCTTGGTCTGTGATAATATTAGTTTATTTCGAGTTTATATATCAGCTAAATGGAAATATAGGCTGGATGTCCTAACAATATCTATCGTACATCATTCCAAGAAGTACTGTCCAAAAAAGGGTATACAAAAATGAGGCCCTCTGCAGTTGCTAATTGTAATTAAAATATGTCAGTCATACTATTATTCTACATGTGACACATGACCTACAACGTATAGTTTTAATCTATAGGCTAGCGTCACATGTGCCAGTTTAAAAGAATGTTTATTTTACTTTTCGCAAAAATTCTTATTTTTTTCGTAAATGATGGGGAATTCATCTTACGATACAAATTCAGAATAGCAATTTATGCGTTTATGTAACTTTACTTACAGAATCCTCTATATGTAAAGTTACGGTTACATAGTAATACGATTTGAGAATACGGCAGATAAACCAAAAAAAAAAAAAAGAAAAAATGTAAAATATAAAAGGTGTGTTTTTTTGGGAATTTTTATCGACCACTATTTTAACTTTCTGATATTTGTTGGAACACGCAGCCAACTTCAGTTATGTCGTTTTAACGTTTGAAATTTCAAAGTACTCCGTCCAGAAATAAGTGTCCGATTTGGTATTTTTCTTTCTTGTCCATAAATAAGTAAGTGTTTTACTTTCTCAAAAATTTTTACAGAAATTAAAGAACAAATTTCATTAAAAAAAATGTTAAGCTTATTTAATATAGAAATTTAATTAATTCACCATAATTTAAACTTTTTGATTGAGCAATGCTTTAACTTTCTTTGTCTGCTGAGTTCTAACAATGAATGAGGAATGGTTGATGCCAAATTAAGTTTCTACCGAACATTTGCAGCCAAACTATTATTTTCATTGTCTATATTTGGGGGAAACTTCGGTTTGAATTTTTTCGTTAAAAAAGCATTGTTTAATGTAAACACATTTATTTTACAAATAACGTAGTAAAATTGAAACTGTTTAAAAGTTAATAATCTCCTTTTTAGTGTTAAATCTAACATTTACTTATCAGCAATAGCAGCATGTTTTTCTTAATTTTTCATAAAATTTCAAATCGAACACTTATTTTGGATTCTATGGCAATTCGACTAGACATAATTTAAGTGGGCACAATTCGACTCGGACAATTCGACTGGGATAATTCGACTAGTCACAATTTCACTCGGCACAATTCGACTAACTCGCCCACGAGTTAAATACCTTGAATTAAATTGTTCCCTAATCGAATTGTGCCGAATTAAATATTATTCGTTAGTAATTATTGATCTTATTTGTTGCTACTCGAGATAAATGTTCGGAAAGATCTTTGTATTTCTTTTTTTTGTAGAACACATTTTTCTATTTGATTCTGTGCCAGATTCCTTTTAAATTCCATTTCATCTTGTTTTTTTATTTCTGAGTCGAATTGTACCTAGTCGAATTGTCCCAGTCGAAATAGAATTAAAAACAATCAAAATAATAGAAAAAAAATGCCCAAAATGTGAATTGATTCAAAATTCAAACAAATTTTCTGTTAATTTCAAATATTTCAATAAAAACGCGAAAGTTTCGTTTTGCGCTATCTGTATTTTTAATAAAGTACTAAATAACTTTTGTTAAAATTAGGCAGCTCTAAAAAAACATTACTTGAATAAGCAGGGTTATAAAATGTATGGTAACCGTCCTTATTTATCCCCAAAAAAACACTCCTAAAAGCTTTTAAATTAAAAAATATATATATTTACGAAAAAAAAAAAAATGTAGAATGTTTAAAAGTAAAAAAATATTTTTTTTTCGCACTTAATTTGAAAAGCTTTTAAAAAAATATAAAATCAAACTTTTATTGCAAAAATTTGAATTTGAGAAAGAAAAAAAAAATGAAATTGATTTTGTTCTTTTTTTTTTTTTTTCTTTTCAAAACGCATAATTTTTCAGATATTATTATTTATAAAATGGAACTTTAGGTATGCAAATTAACCAAGAAAAAAAAAATTCACAAATTACGCTTATCATATTTATTTCATTTCTTTTGATAACAAAAATAAGTTATTTTTAAAACAAAAAAAATTTCTTTTTTTTATTTTGTTTGACAATGAAATTAATTTTTTCATTTCTAAGTTATGACATAAATTAGCTGGTATCCGCGATTTTGCTCGCGTTATTCTTACATACAGGACTTTTTATCCGTTAGGCCTAAGTTATAAGATGATCATTAGAATGAAGAAAATCGAACGTTTCTTCTGATTTAAGGTCTAAACAGAATGTTCCGTATTGTTTCGGACCGCTCCGCCTCGTAAAAGTTCAAAATCTAATAAAAAACGGAAAAGTAAACACAATGCACCAGTCCGAATCGAAACGAAACGAAAGACTTGTTACGAAAACGTTAACCTTAAAATAGTATTATTATATTAGCTGCGTTTTATTCATCGGAATCAGCGTCAGGGTCTACTTCATAACATGTAAAAGCAACAACAACATAACCCAAATATTTATCGGGTTCAGCGCCTGAGACCCCGATGGATTCTATTTACCTAAGTTACCTAAAATTGCAAGAGATGGCGCAGCCATCGTTTCCCTTATATTGTGGATTTAAATGTCATAATCAATTTCATAAATTCGTGAAAAAAATGATCTTTTAATATCATTCAATAAAGATTTTTGAGAATTTGCTAGTAAATAAAGATTTACGCATAATTTATTTAAAAAATGATCGAAAAAGTTGAATTTTTTTCAAAGAAAATATTTTTTTTCTTCTCGAGACCCACATCGTTTTATTCAAAATAGACGCTGACCCTGATGTATAAAACGCAGCCATTGTAATTAAGTTCAACAAGTCGAAAATTATAAATTTTTTATAATTTTTTTTATTCTAAAAATGGAACAATTTATAGAAGAAATATAAAATTTTTCTGAATTATATTACAAAAACGAAACGAAACTATGTGTGGCTACTAATCCGCATGAACACGTAAACAGGGCGTGTTGGAGCGGGTCGAATCGAAACGATACGGAATGAAACGAAAACATTCTGTATCGGCCTTTAGAATGAATGGTAGAGGAATTTAATACTAATTCCATACTTTGAGGTTAAAAATGGATGAAAACATTCAATTAAAGCAACAAATAGACAAGTCTTTATTGAAATGAATGGAAATTGAAACGATGTCGTTGGGAGAGGAGCAAAAATAAGCTTTACTATATACCTATAAGAGGCTTATAATTTTTACAATTGTACAGAAAATTTCAAGAAAACTACCATATTGGGTTAATAACCACACGCGTCGTATGGGTATCAATAGTATACGCGTGTCTCTCATGTAGTATATCACAAATGTGTCACTTTATACCATTTAAAAAATGTATACCATTTAAACATGATATTGAAATAGTATCAATTATACTATATTATCGATATCATAGTATTCATACTATATGTGTGTCTCTTATATAATATCAAACCGCTTGTCTTTTGCCATTTTGAATTATAAATTTGTGAGACTTTTCTGTTAGAACTGTTTTACTAACATAAATTTCCTTTGTGGTCTACTCAAAGCATTTGCCAAACATTACAGTTTTGGTAACATACAAAAAGTCATGAATAGACACTATGTTAGAATACAATTGAGGAATCCGTTGTTAATTTATTTGACATTATTTTGGTACGAACCAAATCAGATCGAGCTGGTGTGGTTCGCGTATAAACGTGGCTTTTAGAGTACCGTGTTGTTGGAGATTAGGGAGTAATACTCATTGAGAATATCGAAAGCGAGATTAGTACTAGGGCTGGGCTTACAACCCAAAAACCACCGCGGCCAAAACTGACCTATTGTGGTACGAAAGCTAAAACTAATAGTTTTTTAAGATCAAAATCATAAAGATAATCTGTTCAATAAAGAGATCAGGGAGGATACTAAGCTTAAGTAAGATTTACACGGTGTGATATTCTGTTACCTGTTTCCATGACACAAGTTGAAAATAAGACAATTTTCAATTAAGCTAATGCCCAATTTACATTACCGAAGCATGCAAAATAAACTAGCGATGTGAATGAGATAAACGATCGCTTATGCAAAAATCAATTAGTATGAAAAATATGGCAAAATTTTGCCCAAGATATTTTGTGAGGGCGTGTGAATAAGTGTGAGGTAAATCGTCTAATCATTTTGTCGCATATAAATTTAAATTAAACTATCTCACTCAGATTTTTAGTAAATTTTGCATGCTTCGATGATGTAAATTGAACTTAATGGTCGTAGAATTGCCTCCTTTCAAGAACCCATGTTGGTAATTAGAAATAAAAGGTTTTACAACTGAAGTATACTAATTTATGATGGCAAGACAGTTTAGCAATTGGTCTGTAATACTCAATATCACCGCTACCATATTTTGTTATGGGTAGGAATAATGAAAGATTTTTTCAATAATCTTGGAAATGTTCCCGTTTCAAGGGATTTCTGAAAATTCGAAAGTAAAGAGGCGCGATTGATCTATAATTTTTAAGTTTTGGAAATGTCGTAACTTGGAAATTTACTATAATTGCACTATTTGAAATGTTCACACGCATTTTTTTTTTGGTTTTTAGTTCTTTATTTTTGTAGTTAATTTTTTATTAAATTCATTTAGTTTTTTTTTTGTTTTTATTGAAAATTATTAAAGGTAATTTTTGTTGGCAATAAACCTGCTTGCGTTTCTGTCGTTTTTTCTTTTTTCTTTTGTCAAACAAAATAAATTCTCCAAAAAATTATTAACTTTTAAAATACATTAATTAATTTCATTTTTTAAATTCGAATTTCATATATTTTTTTTAACTTTTATATTTTTATGCTTCGATTTATAAAAAATTAACTTTGTGTTTTTTTTTCCTTCTGAATTACTAAATTCTAGTTTTTTCTTTTTAAATTCACGTTAATTTTGATTTTTAATCTTCAAAAAAAAAAAAAAAAAAAAAACAATAAAACAAATTTCAACAAAAATATATATAAATAAATAAATTCAATCAGCTCCGCTACTATCTCCTCCTCCGCCGCAACGTCGACGAATACATCACCGAGACGACCGCTAAGAAATATTCCAAAGGTAACCCCTCGACGTCCACTACGTACCCCCACTTCATCGCCGCTAGCCTTAACTTCGTCAGCATCAACAAGGTTTGTTTCTACTTCATCAAATAAACAAAAAAAATTCTATTAAAAATAATATAAAAAACTACAAAAAAAAAATCAAACAAAATTAATATTCATGAAATATTTTTAAGAAAAAAAAATCAATTATTTTAAATTAAATTAAAAGCAAAAAAAAAATACAATTTTTCTAAAACGAGAAAATTTAACAAATACATATAAAAAGGGTTGGAGTCTTGGATATTTTGGTTTTAAAAATATTTAGTTTTCGTTTTTACTAATTTTTGCTAAAAAAAAAAAATTCTAATTACATTGGTTGTTTCAAAAGTTTCGGGAAAGTTGAGAAAAAACACAATTTTTTCATTCAGAATTAGGTGTATACCCAAAACTGCAATTTTTTATATACTTCAACAGCTTTAGGAAGTCGAAAATGTTGACCACGAATTTTATTCTTTATCTTATTGAACAGATGGTAAATCAGGGCTTTAGTGACAGTGAAACAGACATTAGGTCATATGCATAAAAATCAGACTTTACTCTATTTTGCTAAATTTTGACATTTTGGAGTAAAGTTTCGCATTCGTATGCTAAAAAGTCTCTGAGTAAAGTCAGTGAGTATTGAGTATTCGGACTACCAATTCCGTATGCATAAAAGTTAAAAAAGTCGAAGATACTCGCAAAATTTTGAGTTTGGTCGACACCATGCTCAAACAGCTTTACTCATGCTAGAATTCAGTTTTTTCAATTTATTTTCAATTAGTTGTCGACAAAAGTGAACGGATTTCTGTGCGTTAAACAATTAAAATGCATTCGATTGCGTTTTCTTTAACCGTAATTGCTCGAATAAATGTGGAAAATGAATCCAGTAGTAGCTTGATGTTGGCATACATTTCAAAAAATTTTGATATGCAAGGGTCGCAAATTATATATTTTTATACCGTACTAGCATGCGAAGCATACGTGTCCAACATTGGGCACGTTGGCCTACGTTGGACTTTACACAAAAACGTTACATAAAAACATTACAAATTTGAATTAATCTTCTTGTATTGTAGAGAAGATAATGCAAAATGTCTTAATTCCAAATATTTATCGAAATCGGATCAGTTATTACTTGGAAGATTATTTTATACTGACACAGTGGAGGAGAAAAAGTGTTTTATTGTATTAGATATAAATGTATCTCGTAATAAAATTTTAATTCCCTTTTAGTAGAGATGCCAGTAGATTCGTAAATCGGTCGGTCCAGTGCTATGATATGAAAACTTTGTCGAGAAAACAATTTGCATAAGAAAAGGCCGAATCATAACTTTTTCTAATTTATAATTATTAAAATCTAATTTGTTTATTGGATTTTTGAAAATAAACTTTCTTTGTAATCATTTTTATTATAAAATCATTAATTTTAATTTTTAATCCATTTTAATTGACACTCCTAGATCCTAATTAACCGTAATGAATAATAACTGAAATTTCAAATCAAATGAAATCACAACTAAATGACAGAATGCTACTCATTCCGAATTTCGGACTAAACGGAGTAAAGTACAGTTTTTAGAATACCATATTGAACAAATTCTCAATTACTTTACTCTACTCAAAATTTAGGAAAGTAGAGTAAAGTCTGATTTTTATGCATATGACCTATTAAGTCGACGTTTTAACGTTGCAAATAATCGAAATTCCAGCTGCTTTGTGAAAAGATGTAGCGTTGTCATAATGTAGAATAATTTATATTCTAATGTTGTTTTCCCTGATTTTAGCTATGACTTCTGGTATACAAATTATTGTACTCCGATAAGTATCAACTGTTTTTTTGATCCGCCAAAGTAGCCAGCAACAACGAGTGAAACGATAGATAATTATTATTATTATTTTTAATATTTTGAAAACTACGTTTATTGGTTTCAGCTCATTTGCGAAAAAACAAACAGCCGATTCTGCCAAACTCATACGAATAAATACAAGTCCTCGTCACCTGTTGACAATGTTGTAGACCAGATTTGACGATTCTCTATCTTTCTATCTTCATGCACCATTTTCATGAGCTTCCTTATATTCAAATGTGTATGGAATATCATATATATTTGTTTCATGTCTATCAAACGATATGTCACATGTCGATATGGGATTATCAGTTACACATAAGCAATGTTTGCTGGAACAACAGCTGTTTCGAATTAAAATTATAGAACGATTTATATTCACTTAATTTCTTTTGAACTTTGAAACGCTATAAAAACGAAACTAATTGACATTTCTTTGTTGTGTCAAAATCCTCCCAATTCGAAAAAAAACTATCATAGGACTAGTTTCAATAGAAGTGTACGATTCGCGAAACTTTTGCAGCAACCTATGTAAATTTTTATTTTTATTTTTTAATTTAATGAATTCGCTTTTGTTTTTCATTTGTATTCTGTTTTATTCGTTTTTAATTAAAGAAATTTTTCTTTTTATAGAAATTGGCGATTATACAATCCAAGATTTTACACTTCAAGGGTGTAAAAGCGCGGGTGAAAACGAAAAATATGTTTTTATTTTTTTTTTGATTTAATTCAATTCGAATTTTATTTCTGAAAATTTAATTTTTTTTATTTCGTATAAAATTTTTTTGCGATCCAACTTTCGTACGTTTTCTTTGCTGTACTTTTCTACTTCGCCAAAATACTTCCAAATAAAAACAAAGAAAAAAAAATGTAAGATAAATCTGCTTTTAATCTAATGAAAAGCTTTAAAAATTAATAAAAAATTAAAATTCCCGCCAGAAAAACAAAATTAAAAACTACAAATTTTATATTTTTTAATGTTTGATTTGTTTGATTTTAATTAAATTAATTTTGCGCAATTTTTATTTTGGTTTGAAATTGTTTTCAAGTCATTAACTGTGTCATGCGGAATGCGGGCAGTGTTAACACCCGTCCACTGGTATTTTGCTCGTCTTGGTATAGGAAGCTTTTGATCAGGGCGGGCAACTCTGGAGACTAACCCAGGCCAGATAAATTGATATGAAACCCGAAGACACTTAACATACTAAAAAACATTCTTTTACGAAAAAATGTTGACCTCTTAAAGAAAATGTTCGCCAAAAATGTAGAATTTTCGAAATTTTTTTTTTTTCGACGATGCAAGAAATTCTGACCTTAATAATCATAATCTAAAACACTTCAAATGGTAGTAAAAATAATAACTAGTAAAAAATGGTTTACAAGAGATCTGAATTTGTCTGAAAAAAATTCAGAATTCATTAAAAAAATATTTTCATTTTAAATGTTCGAATTATATCGCAATTTAGTATATTTATATTTATTTCGGTCACACCCGACAAAAGTTGCACCAAATCTCAGCTTTTTATCAGTTGGATTCGTCATTTTAGTGCAATTCTAAAATGAGATTAGAGGTGACTCTTCAAAATACATATTACGAAAAAGACAGTCAGTGCTGCAATGTTGGTTTTATTTAATGTACTGAATTTAGAATCTGAGATTCTATTCTACTCTGTGCCAACACATTTATTTTGATATAAAACTGAACTGATGCGTCGTATAAACACGCTGCTTAAGTCGTGTTGAGTCAAGACAACATTAAATTGTTATTTGCTAGAATCTCTCATGAGTAATTATAAATTATCCTAATTTCCTATCTTCTACCGTGACGACGTTTTTGAGATTTCGATTGTAAATTTTCAAACAATTCTCTATCTACTGTTGACATAGATAGAGCTACATATTGTACGTGTGGGTGACAGAGGCATATGATTTAAATTAACAAGCATTTGCTGAAATTCATAAACAGATGCACACATACCAGAAAAAAATAGGAGCCATTCGAAGTTTTATAAGAGTCGTTATGTGCTCGACGGGAAGCTTTTAAAGAATATTTGTCTCTTTCCAATTCAATGTTTATTTTAATTAAGATTAATCATTTCGACAATTTGTACGATTGGAAAATCAGACACGTATCGTAGAGTTTCTAGTAACATACCGGCTTATTCTGAGCTCAGTCATAACTTTTTTTTTTTAAAGATCAATTCATATTTCGAAGCACTCATAACTTTCAACTGTCATAAAAATATATCACAAGTTCTGGCCGAAAATATTTTAGATCACAACGAAATTTTAGATATTTTCTGTTTGATTTAATTGAGAAATGTGGAAAAATTTCCACAATTTTTTTAAAACACAAATAATTTCACATCTATACAAAAATTTTCAAGAGTATTTCTCAAATAGCCATGACAATTCGCTTGAATTATAACAGTTTTAAATTGTTATAAATTTATATTTTGGACATAATTATGACTCGTCTGTCAGAATACGAATTATCTCAGGAGTCATAATTTTAATCATAATATTTGTAGTAACAAATTTGTTATGACTAAAAATCTGTCACAACGCCAGAATAGCCCTGATAGCGTATCATCTATCTTACGCTATGTACACTGTATGGCGGCACAGACAACAATCATCATTTTGAAGAATTAAAATTGATTATATTTAGTTTGCTGGCCTCATTTTTAATGACGAAAATTTTGAATAAGTTTGTTTTTATTTTTAATGAGGGGGAGAGGGATTTTACAATGAAAGACATCGCAAAACATAAATATGAAAGAATTTAGTAGAATTTTAAAAGAGATGATTCCAGATAGTAAAAAAATCGATAAAAAATTAAAATTTATTTTAATCGATTCTGTTTTTTATTTTTATTTTAAATATTTAAATATTTTTTTTTTTTTTTTTTTTGTAAAATGTGAGCATGCTTTTTTTTCTATTTTTTTAATTTTTGGTACGGATTTAAATTTAATTTTAAAACGTTCTATTTTTTATTAATAATTAAAAAAATATATTTTAATTGAAATTTCTTTTTCTTAAAACAAAAAAACAAATAATTTCAGTGTACATCCACATCCTTATAATCCGTCAGCAGCACGTAGAAATCATCATCATCAGCGGTCAAAGAAAATCTCTTCTAGCCAAATAAATAATTCATCACCAAATGAAAATTAAAAACAAAAACATCAAAATAAATATTAATTAATTAATAATAAAAAAAATAAAAAATTAAAAAATAAAAAAACAAAATTGAAAAAATGAATGGAAAAAAAGTAAAATGATATTTAAATGGAAAATATAATATTTTATCAATAAAACTTAATTACAAGGGCTATAAAAATATTCAAAAAAAAAAAAGTATAAAATAAAATAAATTTTAATATCCGTCATAATCAGATAAATTTTAAGTGGATTTTTAATTATTACAATATAAAGAAAAACATTGAAATATTTAAGGATTTATATGGTTTAGAAAAATGAAATACAAATTGAACCAGAGAAAAAGTGAACAATATCAAAATTTGGGCGGCAATCAAATTATTGTCAAAATTGTTGTCATTTTACTTTTTAAGAAATATCTTAATTAAATATCGCTATTAAGTCAATATTTTTGAACGAAAACGGCTAATAATAATAACTATGGATGATTGGCAAACAATACCATTTTAAATTGAGTCAAGTAACGGATTAATATAGATATAATTTCCATTATTTTATACAATATCCCTAGCGACTACATGCTGTTAGATAAAAAAAATATGCCATTGAAATTTGACCACATTATATTTGAATCCCTTATACTAAAGCCACTTTAGCAGCAATAAATCTACATTATCTCACGACTCTCGATATATGTAAGAGATTATCGAATTTTAATCGAGAATCGTGAGATATAAACTGTGAGAAATTATCGAATTTTAATAGAGAATCATGAGATGAGATAATGTACATTATTGCTGCTAATGTGTCTTTAGTATTAAACGGACATGAAAAGTAACATGTATTTGTATTCAAACATAATGGTTTTAAATCCCATTCATCCAAATAATTGCCAATATTTGATTTTACGTAAGTGGTTCTAATTCAATGGCAGATAATTGTAATTTAAATGCTTTCACAAAAACAAAAAACAATATACTGGAGTGTATACGTGTGTTTACCACAGGCAGGAAGTTGTAGATTATATACTATATGTTCAATAACATTCCTAAAAGTTGCGACAAGACCACAGGCTGATTTAACTAGTTTAACACAAAATGTATGGTCTGTCATGAACTAGTGACAGTTCTCATATCGCTAGTTCTATTTTGTCGGTTTATTCAATTAATTAGATTTTAAAAATTGTATTTAAAAAGTTTAATTTACACTAAAACAAAGAGATCTCATTGAAATCACAATGAATTCTTTCTTTCGTTTTTCTCTATCATTGTTTTATTTTTATTTACTTTCACACACAATCACGTTAAAATTATCAAATTTAATGAAAATATTCATTCTGTAATTTTTTGTCTACTTCCATTATTCTATTGATTCTGTTCTATTATTTATAAAACATAGTTTTATCAAAATCTGGCTAAATTTAAAGTCATGCATAATAGTTTTTATTACCCATTTTTAATTTTCTTATATTTTAGCTCCTTCAAAATACTATTTTTAATTTACATTCGTTTTTCGTTTTGAACTCGTTTTGATTAAATTTTATGATGATTTTTACTATTACGCTTGATCATCTTACTAATAAATAACATTATTTGTTGTGTTCCTTCGTTTGGTTCTCTAGTGCATTCAAAACTTGATGTGAATTCCAATCTTTTCGTTGACAAAATGTTGAACAGTATGGCGTTCGTCGGCAAAGTGAACATTCTGCTAAAGCCTCTCGATTACAATTTGCACATTTTTTTGTAGCTACTAATTCATTTCCAGATATTTGCCCACCAATATTGGGATCATCAATATCCCCATGGACTGTTGCAGCTATAAGTGCTGCATCTCGTTCTCTTTGTAATCGTTCAACTTGCCTTGTGTACACATCTTTTATTTGTAGGTATAATCGTTTAAAATCATTGGTTGCTTTTAACCATGGTAGTTATAAACGGTTTCTAGGCGCTTATTAAATGGTAAATGACTATCAATAATTGATTGAGATGATTGGTCCAAAAACTCTGATGCTCCATCAATTCCATCATCAGTCAATGTTTGCCAGGTATCATCCTTAGAAACTAAATTTTGGTCTGAAAGTATAACTTCTTCGGTTTTAATAGGATTTACTATCCGTTTCTTTTTGGCTGCATGTGATTCTAATAATTCTTGGTCTACTTGATTGCGTCTCCTTCGTTTGTATGGTGTGGAATAGTCGTACTGGTCCCGATGCACTTGAATCATCATCACAACAGGCAGTACATGTACAACTTGCGGCATGTGGTGTAAGAATTTCTTCATCTATTAGTGCCTGCAAGCTTCTACCACCATACCGAATTGAACGTTTTCAATCTTTACTAGAACCTCGTCCACATAAATTTTCAAATTCACTAGGTGTGAACCATTGATCCTTATATTTGTTACATCTCCCTCGTCCACCAGAACCTAATTTATTTTTATATAATTCAGCCGTTGTTGTTTTGCAACGTACCGGAAACATATCTAAATGTGCTGTATCAGCCCAATTCACATTTGACTGTGTTACTTGGCCAGAATGTTCGTTCATATTATCCTGACTGTTGTTTCTCATATCACCCGGATTTGATGGTTGCTGGATCACAATGTGCGTAGCTTTAAGATCACCCCCAACATCTACAACTGCACTACCTGATATGAAACCGTTATTATCTACACACAACATCTGTTTGAAATGCGGTAATTGGTAAAGTAACTTAACGGCATGCACAGACCTATAATAGGGGCGAAAATGAAAGGCAAAAAATTATAAGTTATTTCTCGTTTCTCTGGTTCACCTTATCTAATGGCGGGCAAATTCGTTTAAATAGAATTCAATTTTATACAGACTTTCAATTTAGCTGAACGCAAATATTTCGAAATTGTCAATTCTTTTGTATTTTTTTTTTTTTTAAATCAAATCCTATTTAAATATAAAAACAAAAAAAAAATCTGATTTTTATTATTGTATTACAAATGAGCGGGTTACAGTAGAGGCGAGAAAAAGACTTATTCTGTTCAAATAGTTAATCCATATTCGTAGCATCTCTAGTTTAAACTCTTTAGATAAAACGAAAATATTGTATTTTGAATTTTAAATTAAATATTTTATGATTATATTTTAATTTTGTGTCGTTTTTAATTAGAAAGATATTTCCAAAAATTGTTTATAATAAAAAATTGAACAAACATTTTTAAATATTTTATATGAAAAATCAAATCACATTTTGTTTTTTATGGTAATTGGATTTATTTGAAAAATGTATTTTGAAATTAATTAAATGAAAAAATATATTTTAGTTTTTAAATTTTAATTATTGAAATATTTTTTTTATATTTACATATATATTTTTTATTTCTCGCGCTTTATTGTTCCACGTTAAAATAAATGAAATAAATGTGAATTATATCTTAAAAATTAAAAATATAAATAAAGAAATAACTAAGAATTATCTCAGATTCGAATTTTGTTTGTTCATTTAATGCCCAATTTCGTAGTGAGAACTAAATTCCAGTTGAATGTTTAAGTTGAGCTTAACTTTTGAAATGAATTTCACAAAGTTTAAGCTTTTCTTAACTCAATTTGACAACCAATACATATAGTATGTTGTGAAATGTTTGTATTAATTTCATATTTACTTTAACTTGAACAAGCATCCTGTATATTCTAATCATTCTAAAAGTTAGATAATTATTAACATAGAATTACGAAATTTTAAACCAGTGATTCTTACCCAGGGGGCCGCGGCCCCCTTGGGGTCCGTGAGAAGTTGGCCCGGGGTCCGCCAAATTATGCAAAATTTGCTTCAGTGGGCCGCGAGTACAAAAAGGTTAAGAACCACTGTTTTAAACATTCGTTCTGAAGAGGAGTTGTCTAGCTCGACTTGAATCAAATCATATCGAAGAACCATGAGAATAGTAATGCTTCATACAATTAACTTTTAATCGAATTATACCAAGGCTGTCCAACCCACGGCCCAAGGCAAGTATCAATGCGGCCCGAAAATATCCAAAGTTACTGAAGCATGTCCATTTTTCTGAGGAATGATTTATGTGTTTGCTGCCAAGTGACAAACAACAGAAACAGAACCAGAACAGAAAACTTTCGTTATGTAGTAAATTCTCTTTCTGCTTGCGTTGCTCGCTCAGCTACACTATTCTGTTGTTTGTCACCTGGTGGTTTAAGAATGAAACATACTAAGTGTAAAATTAGAACCAACATGTTGGATGAACACCTTGACAATTGCCTGACAATTGCAACCACGTCAATCGAACCAGATATTGACGGTTTAGTTTCTCAACTTCAATGCCAGGTATCACATTCATTTTATGGTATGGATTTATATATAGTAATATACTTGTGGGCCAAAACACCATATATATATAATTGAGTTTAAGCTGTAAAAAAAATTTCACAGTCAAGGAAACTTCAAGTTTCCTATGATGGATAACTTAAATTTGTTTTAACTCAATTGGATAGCCAAAAAATTGTGAAGTTTTTAAAGAAGTAATGACAAGATTAGATTAGATTATTTTTATTGAGGCTTTGTAGAATACATAAATTTACAGGAAACATTAAGTTTATTAACATTACTATTGATAAGTGTGGATTGTGCTGGCTTATAATATGCTTAGCTTACAGAATTAAGTAATTAACGGTGAACTGATATAGTTTAAACATTAATATTTAGTTATTTTATATTATCAAAGAAAATGCAAAATTTAATGGTGCTTGCTCCCGGCACTACTTATCAAGCTATGCTTAAAATTATTAGTATAAAACTTAAAACTAGGTAAAGAGAGAAAACAAAAAACAAAACAATAAACCACCTTAATGGCTTATATTTTAAAATTAAATTTTAAACTAAACTATAGTATTATTATTTTTATATATTTTCAAATGTTATTAGTAATATTAAGAAGTATGAAGGTGGAATACAAAAAGCGATAACTGAATCCATCATTGTGCTTGTTGTTTACTTAGATTAGTTTAGAGTGTGATGCTTTCCAGAGAACTAGAGAGACAGATGAGAGTTAGCCCCTATAGATGTCAGGAGAGGTGGTTTTGTTATAAAATTTTAGCGTGTGCATATTCTCCCCAATGGGACTCATCAAGTCAGCGCAACTTGGGTTGAGTATATTGACTGGAGAGGCGTAATATTCAGATCCCAGTTGAATGGTCGAATTCTTTTGAGAAATGCTCCTGACTAACGGGTTAGGGTGGTCTTTTAGCTTTTCAAATCTATTAAGTGCAAGCCGCAGCATATATAAGATGATAGGCGTAATTTTTGATTGTTCATAAATAGTATTATTAGGAAACCACTTCCCATCGGATCTTTTATATTTTGATAGGCAGTGCGTAATTAATTTTCTCTCAAAGGTTTGGAGTTCCGAGGCGACATTTGGTGTTATAAAAAGCCAAATTCCAAATGCATAGGCAATGACTGGTCTAATTAGTGATTTATATATTAAAAGTTTGGTCCTAGGTTCCATCTCCTGAGAGTATAGTAGGGATTTAAGAATAGCGGTGGCTTTTCTTGCTTTGTTAAGAGCAAATCTAGCGTGGGGATTATATTTCAGTCTGTGATGCATTTTCACCCCCAGATATTTAATTTCAGTTTTAAGAGGAATGTCATGTCCTCCGATATTTAATCTTAGGTTCTTACTTTCCCCTACTGCCAAGTAATGACCCTTCCCACTCGCATTACGGAAGCAGATTAGATCGCATTTTCCAAGATTGATTTTAATTCCCCATTCATTGTAAAATGCCAGTGCTTTGTTTAGGAAGGAGTTTATCAGGCACAGAGCTTCGCGAGGCAGGGCAGAAGGTGCAAACAAGATAGTATCATCAGCGTAGAAAATTGCTTTTGCAGTACTACCGGATAATGGGAAGTCCGATAAAAGATGTTAAAGAGTTTAGGGCCAAGGATAGAGCCTTGAGGCACACCCGACTTGACCTCAACAAAGTCAGAATTTTCGTTTTTAATTTGTACAAAAAGTTTCCTGTTATCAAGGAAACTTTGTATGATTTTCAGCAATTCTGTTGGGCATTTCAAAGAAAGTAATTTATACAGTAGACCTTTGGACCATACATTATCAAAAGCTTTTTCAAGATCAATTGCGCAAGCGACGGTGCATTTCTTTTGGCGCAGGTTGTATATGATCGAATCTTGTAAATGTAACAAAGCGTGTTCTGTAGAATGGGCGCGTTCAAATCCGAACTGGCAATTCGGAATTATGTTATTATCTTCGCAAAAAATTTCAAGTTTGGCCAGTAAACATTTTTCGAGGATTTTTCCAAGGTTTGATAACAATGAGATCGGTCTAAAGTTGTTGACGTTATTTGAGGCTTTACTTTTCGCAATGGGAATTAATTTAGCAATTTTCCACGCATTAGGAAAGTATCCATTATTTAGGCAATTATTGACGATAATTGTTAAAAAAGGGCATATCTGTTGAGGGCACTTGACCAAAATGAAATTAGGAATCCCATCTGGACCGAACGATTTTTTCCTGTTTAGAGTTTCCATAATAGAGCATATGTAATTAGGTGAAACAAAGAATTCAGTATTTGATGGATCGGATGCTCGATTGTTCTGGTTGAAGCAGGATATGGGGTTCGTATTATTAACAGAAAATGAGTTCATTTTCCTATGTACTTTCTGATTTAATAAAGAATTGTACTGGGGGTTTTTTTCACCGTACAGCCCAGAGTAAAATTTATTAAATGCTTTGAGTTTATCAGGAATGGTATATAGATTGCGTCCTTCATCAACCAAACATGCGTTAGACAAATCCAAATGGAAAGAATTCCTCCCAGTTAACCTAAATATTTCTTTGAAAGCGTGTGGGGATGGCTTAATTAATTTCAGTCTATTGCGAAAATTTTCATTTACTTCGATCCGGATCCTTTCCCTTATGATCTTACTTAAACAGGCAATGCGACCGGACCATTCTTGGTGGGCACTGTTAATTCTATTTAGGTTGTTGTGAAATAGATTTTTTAGAATGCGGAGCCATATTTTTCTTGTTTTTATGAGTTTAAGTGTTAAATTTGAAATATTTTTGTAAAACTTGTTGAGGCCAACTTCTATGAGTTTGGAGTGATTCGCAATACCAGTATTCAGCGTGTTCGTAGGATAGTGATATGGCTATCAATATCACTATTACTCAGATTTTGGTCGTCAGGAGGAAGCATTGCCGATAATTTAGAGCCGATCTCTCTTTGAAATTCATTCCATTTGGTGTGTTTGTAGGACCTGAAAGAGCAAGGTTCCGATCTGAATAGATCAAGTCTCGAAAAATTAATGTTCAGTATAAGCCCAAAGTGATCAGATACAAAAGGAATTGTATGGCACTCAAAACTTTCAGAGTTTGCCGAGTTCAAAACTGAAGAGGAAACCATGAAAAGGTCAATGTGTGAGGAAGATCTGGGAAAAGAGGGCCCTGCATTTAAAATCTCCATATCCACGAAAGGCCCATTTATAAACCATGAGTGTAAATGCAATCCATTAGAATTGCGTTTGGAGTCACCCCAGAATTCATGCCTGGCATCAAAATCTCCCCCAATAATGGTGCCATTAAACTATCCGGATAGACGTTAAATTTTGTCCAAATCGTTTTTGATGTTGATACCTATGTTACAAGGTATGTAAACTGCTGCAAGCAGCAGCTTTTTGCTTATACCCATGTGGTCAACATATGGTAGACTAACTATAGTGACTGAGAAAAATTCGAAGACCAAACCAATTGTGTCAAATCTGATTCCCTTTTTAATTAATATTGCGGTGCCCCTGCCGCTATCATTCCTAAATATTTCATACCCCTCAAAAGAAGGTTTGTGGCAATTTTTTAGGCAAGTTTCGGTTATGAAAGCCGCTAAAGGTTTTGTTTCTAATAGTTCTCTTGAAAGAGACAATCTTTTTTCATGGGAAACCATTGAGTTTATGTTAATATTAACGATTTTAATATTGAACATTTTTATTTATTTTGAATGGAGATACAGAAATTTAAGTAAGCCTGCGCTTTGTCTTCAAGGCTTGTTAATTTTAGGTAATTAGGCCAAAATTCATTGATTTTTACTCGTAAGACTACGAAAGGGAGCCCGAAAAGAATATTGGATTCGTCCATGAAATCTTGCAGAAAATTATTACCTGCTGTATTAGTAATTTCTGAGGGTTTAGTTTCTAGCACTTTCGCATAAGAGATTTTGGGGTCTGTGTAATTATTAATTACATTATCGACAAATTTCCTTCTATTTACTGTTACCTTTTTTGCTAGTAATCTATTCCTTTCCATTTTATCGATATATCTTTTATATACAGTGCATCCTCTATAGTTAGCGGTATGTCCCTCTTCCTTGCAGTTAGCACAAACTGGTTTGGGGGGATTCTCCCCAACATTATTCAAAGTACAAGCTCCTTTTTCATGGTCTAAGCCGCATTTTACGCATCTTCTGACGAAGTTGCAGTTTTGGCTAATATGCCCAAACCTTTGACACCTAAAGCACTGTATGGGACCCGTTCTAATAATCTTTTCCCACCATACTTTTTGATGGAGGAGATATTTGACACTAGCTAATCTAATTGATTTCATACCCGGCTCTAGCTGAACAATAAATATATTCAACTTGGACCCCTGCGCTCGGGATCTAGCCGTTGAAAATGAAGTAATACTAAATATGCCTACCTCAGGAGCGGCTTGTTTTAATTCAGACAAAATTTCCTCAGGGGTATACTCGCACATAACTCCCTTTAATAAAATGGACTCTCTCTTTAGCTCTCCGGGTGTAAAAGTGAAGCTTTTCACTTTAAGCTCTCTAAGTTTATCAAAGATTGCGTTGTGTATTTCCACATCAGCAACCAAGATTTATCTGGTCCAGTGTTAATGACTCTCAGGTTTACATTATTTGGATAGGCTCGCTTGATAGATCCGATTATCGCCTTGGCATCCCCTCCATTCACAAAAATGGGAGGGCACCAATTAATTTTTTGTTTAATCTGGTCTGAAATTAAATTACTATTAATATTGATTTCATTATTTATATTTACGTTGCTTGGATTGTTGGTATCTTCACATCGTTTGTTGTCGTTGTCATCAGTGGGTTCATCATTCTCTAGGGTGGAGAAGCGATTATTGTGTTCTTCAGTACCGTTTGTAGTTGCGGCTGAAAGCTTTCGTTTCTTTTCCGGGTTAGAATATTTTTCAATTGTTTTAAGTTTGAAAGGCACAAAATTCCAATCTCTTGAGTCGGAATCGCTCAATGCCTTGTTTGGTAGTCTATGTTGCATCCCAATCTCCATGTCCATGGGAGATTCTGGATCATCTGGGATTGACTTGCTTTTACTTTTACTTTTGTTTTTAGTTTCACTACAAGTTTTAGTGACACTTTTACTTTTGCTTTTTTTGTCTTGAGGGGCCACAAGTTTCAAATTCATAATTCATCATTTCCAATTCATAATATCCACATTGTGTTATTTTGTTGTAGATTAATATACACTTTATTAATTACAAAAAATACTCTTTATTTTAAATTTAAATGTGGTTACAATTGGATAGATTTTGATATGATGTTTTCTTCTCGCTGTCACTTATCTATGCTGAATGAATGTCTTCGTCTCGTCGTATTTGACAGCTTGTCTAAGTTTGACCCACTTTAGATAGTGCGTACACGATCTATAACACACATTATGTGGAAAAACCTTCTTTGGGGTTGCGTCTAACACCATTTCTTTTCTTTGCCCAGCTTGTCCCTCAGAGCTCATAGGTGGTTTTGTTATCTTAAATAACTTATCAAAAATTTCTTCTTTCTCCTCTTCGGAGAGCATTTCAAATGGGGGCACGAGAGTGCTACGTTCCGCCACTGCGGCGGGCCGCTTTTCGTTTTTTCTTTTTATTAAAATTATTCGTTATTAAATTCACGAGAAAAATTTGAAATAATATTCTTAATTTGAACTAAAATTATTCTATGAATAAGTAAATAGTGTTTTACAAATTCAATGAAAAAAAAATTTTAATATTTATTTAATTTTATTTTTATTATATTTTATTTTATTTTTTGACACGAAAAAAAAGTTCGACTGCTTCGTTCGAAATAAAAATCAAACTCCGAAGTAATGACAAAAATTTTTTATTCAAAAATTTTAGGCCTAATTTCACAGTGAAGGCGGCTTAAGTTCAATTATCACCTAATATATCAATGTCAATAAAGCTCTTTTTTCTTTTTACTATGAAATATGAAACAAAAATTTAAGTAGAGCTTAAACCTAGAAACTGGTTTAACTTAAATTAGGCTTCAGGACATTCAGTGAAATTGAGCTTTAGGGCTGCAGGTGCCTGAAGTTTTCATTTCACCGTGTCAACTAAAGGGAAACACTTCAGTAAAATTAGAAACAATTTATCGTGCAGACTAGTTATTATACTATACTTTTTGTATGCTTTTTGATACTAGTAAACTGGAAAGAAATCAAAAAAAGGTTTACTAAAAAAAAACTGGTTACTTTATATCGTAATGGACGATTTGTAATGATAAAAAGCCACTTTTAGTGACAATTGAATATTTCATTAAGCTACTTTTATTTGCATGCATCTTTTGAAGTCAAGTAGCCTACTGGTGCGAAGTGGTGGGAGAATGGTGGGAGTCAAAAATGAAATTTTTAAGAAATTCGTAGTGGCACCTACCACAGTTTTTCCCCCACCCATATTACGAGCGGACTTTCAATAAAATTTTTGAGGATTAGCGAAATATTGTTAATATTTTTGACCTAAGAAAAAAAATTTTGAGGAATGCAAATTGAAATTTCAACGTTCATTTGAAAAAGTTTTGTTTTTGTAAATCTAAGGTTAGAATGAAAAATTTTAATTAAAATCATTTACTATCTAAAAAACTGGCATAAATGCGAATATGACATTTTGGCGTTTTTTCAAGTTTGACATGTCAAATCAAAAACAATATGAAATTTGCGAAAAGTTTTTCTAACTAAATTTTTTTTTTTTTTTACTTTTACAGAGTTTTACAGATGAAGAACCGTTTTTTAATGTGCAATGTTTGTCCCCACAACTGTAGTGGAGAATCGGAATTTTTCCTTTTGTATTTCATCATTTAATTTGTTTTTTTATTGGTTAAATTTTGATTGAAAGAATTTGAATAAAAAATAATATTGGATAAGAAAAACAAAAACAATCAATAAAAATATAATAATTTCAAATTATTAAGAAGTTTAATCACAATTTCAATTATATTTTACGTATATTTTTTTAAAAAATAAAATAAAATTCAAGAATTAAAAAAATGAAAACAACATTTGTCAAGTTTGACAAATATATGTCAAATCTGAAATTTGCTGAAAGCTGACAAAAACAAAAAATTTGCGAAATTGACTCAAATGTCAAACAGTGAAATTTATTATTTATTATTTTTTTTTTTTTTTTAAACATTTCGCGGCCAAATATATAATATATAATATATAATATATAATATAATATATAATTTATTGAAATATAAATTAAATTCATTTTATTTACATATGAATTTCAAATAATATTTTTTCTTAACTATAACTTACAAACAGATTATGTTATTATGGCTAAACAATTACGTTAATGTTGATGTAATTTCAGACAAGGCCCAAAAAGTTGTTGTACGATTCTATATGGCACCAAAACTCGATCAATACGGAAATCTATATACTTTGAAATCGATCAATTTATGATTTACCAGCTGGACAAACCACAATTACCAGAGATTCCAAAGATTTCTATTACACCTACAATGATTTATACAAAAAAATAATGATGGGCGGTGATAATCAATTCGCATCAGACATATCCGAAGCACATTGCATGCCAACATAATATTCAATGATAATCTACCATTAGGTTATCCATTCGATCGTCAAATCAATGATGCTGTATTCTACACACCAAATATGTATACTTCGTCTACCACCCACAGGAGAGTATGCCTTCAACCACAGTTCAATATTAAAACCGAGTATTGAAACTAAAACAATTAATTATGTTATAATCAAATTTTTAAATGTATTTTCTTTTAAAATACGACAAAATAAATACAAGATTGTCTTTACAAATTCTATTACTAACTAACTAACTAACAAAACCATAAGAATTTAATACTGAAATATTTACATATCGTTGACATCCTTCCATCCATATTTTTGTTTTTTGTTTTCCTTATAATATTCATCTTTTCGGGGCTGATCATATTTGGAGTTTGTCGTTGTTGATGGCACGTTGTTGTGAATCTAAATATGATTTACAACCTAGTTAGTGTTATTGTACCTGTAAATAACATTTTCGATGATGCTGCTTTACATCCTTTAACAAATACAGGACCGATCATAAGTATCACAATATTTATATAAGCAACGTTTAAAATCCAAATCACATAATTCTTTATCACTATTACATGTGTCATTACAACATGTATGTCTCCATTTCAATTGCAGGTAAATATTCTGTACTAATTGATAAAGAACCACATCCATCTGATGATGGTGTATAAAATTTATTTCGACTTGGTTGTACATATGGAATAAAAAATATAGGAACTATGTTTAATTAGGAAATCTTTGAAAATATATTGATTATATAAGGAATACTAGTTGGTATGCTATTCTATGAAGGAAGTCCATCCATCATCAAGACTTGTTGTTAATAATGTTGTAATGTTGTTTATAATGGAACATGATTGCAATATTGCAACCTAACCTCAATTTCCAAGAATTCTCATAACAATAGAAATCTCAATAATCTTACCTGCATTTATATTGGCAATTTTCTTCAACAGCAGCATCAAAGATTTCATGAACTGTTTTAAATTTTTTGACAACTGTTACCATATTCTTGAATACATCACCGAAAATTGCTTCTGCAGCTATTATTGCATCTCGAAGACTAGCTATTGTATTGGAACCGTATCCGGAATATGCGTATGTTAGAAAAGTTAACGCATAAATAGCGAATTTCATGTACGGAAGCATTTTATTACACTTTAATTAAATTCAAAGTTTTCACGAATTCATTAAGTAATTACGACTTTTCTTTGATTTTATCTCATTGAGCTTTTAATGCATTATTTTTAGATATCAAATTAAAAATTACGCTACCGAAAAAAAAATAAAAATATTATTGTAAATTATAACATTTTTAGCGCCGGTTTTCTCTACTATTATTTTTCTTTTTCTTTGAATGCGAATATGACATTTTGGCGTTTGTCAAATTTGACATGTCAAATCAAACAGTGAAATTTGCGAAATTGACTCAAATGTCAAAAATCAAACAGTGAAATTTGCAATATTTCCGGCGGGAACATTTGAATTTCTTTTTTTTTTTAAACATTTAAAAACATTTCGCGGCCAAAATTAATAGTAATAATAATTTATTGAAATATAAATTAAATTTCAAATATTTTTTCTTATGAAAAATTTAAAAAGAAAAGAAAAAAAAAATAGACAGAAAAAGAAGATAATCTGTAAATAATATTTTATAATATTTTTATTATTATTATTATTATTATTATTATTATTTTTATAATATTTTTCTTTCATTTTTAAAATACAAAACGACGTGAATAAGAAAAAAAAGGAATAAATATGATTTAAAAATAAAAAAAAGATAATTTAAGTAAAACAATTTTTACTAATTCGGATTTAATAGAATTTGAATGTTTTTTTTTTTCGATTTAAAAAAATTAAATATAACAATTTAAAATTGTTAAAAAAGGGGAAAAATTTTAATTGATTGTGATTTGAAAAGGTTTGGGTATGAACTAGCGCTACTAGCGCTAATGGGTATACACTATGTCACATGAAATAACCCTAAATAATAAAAAAACAGAAACGTCAAAATATTTGTTTTTCTTTTAGTGAGTTCCAATGTTTCTGATTAGATTGGAAACGTAGAAAAAATTATGTTATTCCTTCGACTTTTATTACTCCTTGGAGTTGGTAAATAAATAAAATATTTGAAAATTGTCGAATATTTAATTGACATTTATTTTAAAGGTAGATTAATGGATTCGATAGAATTGAAAGGTGTCCAACTGCTAATAAATTTAATTAGCGGTGAATTTATGGAATCAAAATCAAAAGCTGAGGAAGATACGAATACTATCCAATCTTCAGGATTTACAGAATATTCATTTATTGATTATATTACTTATAATGACATGAAAACATGTAGTCTTAATCAAACTGAACAAAATGGAACACAAGATACAAATGAGGGACGTAAACCAGTTATTAAGATTCGTTGCCTACCAAATCGTGGAAATGGCACCGTACAAATTGTCAGTTCTGTTAAAGATGTCGTTAATATATTAACACCGCATGGAAATTCAACTAAACGTAATATCGAAGGAAATTGTGCTTTAATATTGTTTTATACACAATCGTGTCCGGGCAGTGCTATGATAGCACCACATTTTAATGCACTCGCTAGACAATTTCCAGATATTCGTATAGCTGCTATTGATTCATTTCGATTTCATAGTTTCAATACAGAATTTGGTATTGTTGGTTTACCAACGATAATGCTCTTTCATCAAGGACGTACAATAATTAAGTTCAATGATACTGCATCGACTGTTAATAATTTTGTTAAATTTGTAACAAAACATACTGGTGTTAAGCCAGCCTTTAATTCTGCTTATGTTACTTCTGATGATTTTAATGGACCGCTTTCAAATAAAGTCGAACGTGAACCAGACAAGTATTTATATTTGGCATGGGCCTTTATTTTCCTTTGTATTGGTTTCTATTTTACTAAATCCAAATTATATACACAAATTGTTGAAATGATTAAAAGAAATTGGAGAGAATCAGAGGCGCAACATGAACATAATAGTTAGAAGAAAAAATTCGAAATAAACGTAATTCGACTGTTTGGCTCCTTTTTTTTTAATTTATTTGTGAAAAAGAAATGTTGAAAATAAACAAAAAATAATAAAAGAAGTTTTCTTATTACGTTAATTAAAATGATTAGATAAATGGATATTTTCATGCCTTATGGTGGGTACTATCAGAGAGTATATTAACCCTACGCGGTCGAGGACTTTTTCAAGTGTACTTCTCGCTGAATACACAAATCTGTTTTAGTTTTTGTATTTTTGCAGATTGTGTAATTTTTCGAAGATGTCGGCAACGTGTATGGCAGGTTTACGAGATAAGTATCGCAGTAGAATCGAAGCCCGCCAATAAAATCTAAGCAAAACAAGACTGTGATATCTGTATGCCTGCGCTGAAGTCATTAATTATTGCAATTCATGTAAAACGAGAACCAAAAAAGTAACGTTTTATAAAATGTGCGACGCAATAATAGCAAAAAAGTATTTTCTAATTGAAAAAATATCTAATGACGATATAGACAACGAAATAATTTTTAACCGCCTTTGTGGCGATTGTACGACGGCATTCGACCACAAATGGTTTAATTTTGTCACCACATTTGTAGCGCATAGGAATATCATTGAAGATATATCGATTTATACATACAACAAAACAAATTTGAAGATGAGAAAAGACAGTTATGCAGAAAACACACTAAAATATTACATTGAATTGAAATATAGTTAATACAAAAATACGTTTTTATTACTTTTTACCATAAAACAAAATACAGAAATACTCGGGAAACTTATCTCGTATGAGAAAACCACCCAACTTTCCTATGCACTTCTTATAAAATATTTGAGATACGAAAATATGTTATTATATATACAAAATTCATCCAAATTCCAGAATTTGAGTTGTCTTTAAAAATATTCTTTCAATTTCTATAGTAATGAACCAAATCTTTCTTTTTCATCTGAAAATTTCTGAGATGGACCTATGTATTATCGTTTAATAGACGAGACGAAATGTTTCTTGATAATATCTAAAAACGATAAAAATAGCAATTGCTGTGGCTGTTTGAATGTTCCACTAAAATAAATAAAAAAAAAACAATTATTACAATTAAATTAAATAATCAAAAACAGTACTTTGAGCTTAATTTTAGCACCAAATATAACTAATACCCATTTTCACAGTAAAAGCTTAAGCCTAATTTAAGTTAAACCAGATTATCATCTTAAGCTCTACTTAAGTAAGATTTTGGCAAGTCAATTTTTTTCAAAAATTAGCAATTGTGAATGATTTATTAAAAATTACAAAGCAAAAATTTTTTTAAATAAAAATTTTAGTAATTATTTCTTTAAAAAAATATATAGATATTATTTTTTTATACTGGCTCACAAATTGAGTTAAGAAAAACTTAAGGTGTCATAAATAAAAAAAAACAATTATTACAATTAAATTAAATAATCAAAAACAGTACTTTGAGCTTAATTTTAGCACCAAATATAACTAATACCCATTTTCACAGTAAAAGCCTAAGCCTAATTTAAGTTAAACCAGATTATCATCTTAAGCTCTACTTAAGTAAGATTTTGGCAAGTCAATTTTTTTCAAAAATTAGCAATTGTGAATGATTTATTAAAAATTACAAAGCAAAAACTTTTTTAAATAAAAATTTTAGTAATTATTTCTTTAAAAAAAATATATAGATATTATTTTTTTATACTGGCTCACAAATTGAGTTAAGAAAAACTTAAGGTGTCAACTTAGGAAACTTAAATTTTACTTCAGGTTAGTTTAAGCTTTGACTGTGAAATTAATTTTATAATTTAGGTTTTAAACTGAATTTAAGCACTTTTTCTTAGGCCTAAGATGCAAAATTAAGAGTAACAATTATTTTTATTCAACTTACAATAAAGAACAAATTCCAGTCTATTTTGAAAATATAGAATAAATTGAAAGGATTACTGATTTCTAGAGAATTCCTGATTTTCTTTAATGACTTTCGAACTTTATTCGAGATATCCTGACGTAAATAATTCTCCACTATACCAACTAGTATACTGCGCTGTATCAGGGAAGAAAATTTTTTTTTTTTGAAAATTTTTCATTTATCAATTTAAATTCCATTTTGAAACCAACCTCTTGACATAACATATAATTTGTGAAAAATAATGTAATATAATCTATAAAAATAAATACGAAAAATCCTGAAAACGTAACGATAAATACTCTTTCGAAATCATCAATTAATATCATTTTCCAACTAATATCGAAATAGATTAAAGCATAGGAAGCAGCGATCATACATAATGTATTTGCAATTATTAACAAAAATAATTGTTTTTGTATGGTTTTATTAAAATCCTTAGATACGATTTTAATATCTTCTAATTTTCTAATAATATACTCAAAATCTTTATCATTATTTACAAGAGTTCCATTTAAATTTCCCATTTCTAAATTTTCCGTTATTTCACCATTTTCACATATTATTATTGTAACATCATTTTTAATTTTCATCGAACATATTTTAGTTAACATAATTTTCAAATTGTTCATTTCAATTTTTATTAACCAAATTAAATAGCATAAATATTTTAAACCACATGAAATACTAAAATGTGGCATATATAAAGCCGACAATAAAAGGACATGTTCAATATCGAATGTTGTTAAATGTAGTAATTTTATATCATAAATTCCCACCGAAATGTTAACAATTAAATTGAAAACTAAAAAATAATAAAACCAAAATTCTTGTAGTTTACATTTATTTTTAGAATTATGGAAAATTCGAAAAATTCTCGTTGAAAGCTCTCCAATCCTTATAGAATCAAATAATATACATATTGTTAATTTAATTCCAATAAATAAATGTACTCGAAGGCAATTATATAGAAATGGTGAAATAATTTTTAAGAACTCAATTAAGAGGACATTTTCAAAATGTTTATGCAAAGCTATTAGATACCATGCTAAATAAATAAGATACGGAAGTACACTGAATATAGATAGACGATATTCTCGTTTTTTAATATCTAACCAATGAAGTTGATATCCACAACATATGAAAAATATATTTGAAACTTTTAATATACGGGTCACGTTCATTTTTTTCTTTTTGTATTTTATAGAAATATTTTCCAAAATAATTCCGTTTAGTATATAATTTTGTACTGAAATTATTTTGAAAAATTTTTAAGGTGATATTCATATACATTTTTCAGCATGGGTACACGATTTAATTGTTATGTTACATAGACAAATTTAAATGTTTAATAATTTCGTGGTCAACGAAATAATATTGATAAAAATCGCAGTACAGGTAATCTTCCTAGAATGCGATATCCTTGGGCTAGCATTTTGCGGGTCCCCAAGAAATTTGGTAGAATACTTCAATATGTTTGAGTAGAAAGTGCGAATATACTTTATGTATGCATGCGTTCACAAAGCTTAACATTATGTTCAGTAACATTCAGACCACTAATATTCATACCTGTATATGCACATATTTATGTATGCATATATATTTATGATACGAGCCCCTTTCTTCCACTATGATATTCAGTTCTGGTTACGGAGCTGTTAACACGGCAAGACAATTTCAAAAACCCTGAAAAGACACATTATCTTTATAACACGTTAACATGATTTTTATTTAACACATTAAAAAAATCACACTAAACATTTTCATGAATATTTGGAAATCCACACTATGGACACATAAAATATGGTTTCACACAACACAACACTTGGTATGAACCTACTTACCGTGTTATAGGAGGAGGATTACCTGTACTTATTTCTATCAATAATTTCATTATTAAAAATATATTAATATATACAGAGAACTAAAATCGAAATATAGCCAAATTATTGGTAATTTATATGAGAATATGCCCTATAAGCACTCCTAGCAGTTAGACCACGAATTGGGTTCATTATGCACGCCTCGGTTGTAGTCCCTAACTTGCAGAATTAGCCAGCCTTTCACAGTCTACAATTAAGACAGATATACGATTGGCGAGAATCCTATTGATTAGACATGGTTTCACAAAGCGGTCACCGAAAGTTTTAAGTCTGCGATTTTAAAAATCTGAATATTGATATAGGAACTGCTCCGTTGCGCCGCAGGATATACAGGAAGAATCACCTGCTAGGTACATTAATTATAAATTTTTATAAAAATAAAAACTGTGTAGCTAAACATTTAAAGCCTTGATACTCAGTTGAGGATTATCTATTAGTGGCATATGATTCTAGGATCATTATATTGTAGAGCAAAACCAAAAATACCAAACAAACGTGTTGCAAATCATAGATCAAAATGAATAAATCCTTGGTATTCTAGATCATAGAGAGTATAAAAACTCGGATGTTATTAGTTAGGATGTACAAATTACCTATAATGTTTATTGTAAAAAGTGTAATGACAATCATATAGTTTTATAAAGCAAAAAGGTAATTATACTTGAATTTTTTACGGAAAAAACAAGCTGAAAAATTACTGAAATGGAACCAAATAATTTTTGACCAACTATTTGAATAACCAAACTTATTGATTGCTTCAAAAAATTTTGATATGACAAAAACGTTACCAACTCTAATCTCTAAATAGCAAGATTTCGTATTATCCTGTCCAAGAGTTTTGTTAGCTACATATGACCTTTATGTTTCATCTTTAAATCCTTAGTGGAAATCTTGTGCTCGAAAGTTGTACCTAAATGACGATGAGCATTCATAAGAATTTACCGTGTCATTTGTTTTTGAAAAAAATTTTGTAAATTTTGTCTAAGCAACACGGCCATAAACTTTCAATGTGAAAAAAAGTAAATTCGGAAGAATTGTGTAAAATTTTTAGTCAAAATTAAAAAAAAAAAAAATACCAAACAATGGCACTTCATAGAAGTCATCTAATCAATCTAGCCTTAGATGTTTATAAACCACCAGATTTATCAAAAGGATTTATTAGTGAACGAAATCGTACAATATTTTCGGAAAAGTTCAAAGAACCCAATGCAACTATTCCAAGGCTATCACAATTATGTGTGCAGACATTGGCAGAGTCGTCTCAAATACATCATCCACTCAAAGGCAACGATGCGATACAATTTGGTGAATTGTTAAGTGAAGACTTATCACTTTTTAAAATGTTACAAATTGATAATGACACATTTTGGGAAAAAGTTATTCAAACAAAAGTTCCACGACATTTTTACTTTTTTATAAAATTGCAAGAGAATTTCAGTTGGAGAAATATTGTAATGGAATCGAAATGTGCTAAAATTGCCGGATCAAAACCTTATGAAGATTGGAATGACGATGAAATAGCATTATTATCAAAACTTGTTTCTCCTTATATTTTCAAATTAGAAATTATAAAATTTCATCCCAGTAATGAGAATACCAGTGATCGAAGTCCATATCTATCGATTTATCCCGTTTACAAGTTACAAGATTCTCAACATGCTAATTTACGTTTTATGGGAAATTTATTAAATTTAACATCATTGAGCTTAGAACTTGCACCACCCACTTTGGGTATAAACTATGATTGTAAATTTTTCAATTTTTCTGATTCGGATATACAGAACCTTTCGGAGTATTTTCGTGTTGTTTTTTTCAAATATATTAATTTTTTCATTAAACATTTTTAGGGGTCTTACCAATTTATTATTTCTTAAGAGAATAAGAATTTTTCGTAGTAGATTGAATGCTAAAAAATTGAAAACATTAGTAATTGGCTTACGAAATTGTCCTCTCGAATTTGTACAGATCTCATTTTGTCGTCTTGGAGATGATTGTGGATTATCGCTGGGAAAACTTTTGGAGACTAATATTTCAATCACATCTCTAGAATTAGAAGGAAATAGCTTATCGATACAGTCTATGGCGGCTTTAGCTTATTCTATTCAAAATTATAAAGGAAAATTGAATTATTTAGGTAATATAAATATGTAAAATGTTAATAATTTTAGGGCAATTACAGAACTATAAGTGTATATCTAAGATGTATGGAGGTGGAGTCCTGTGTAATTTTGTCATTTTCTGTCATTAGAAAACTGCAAGATTTATTTAATTAGACTAACTAGACTAACGTCCTATAGTCTTAAATATATACTCTATATATTAATATTTCAAGAACTTTATTTGAAATTACTATAGTTTTCAACTTTCTCGTACTAGTTTGAAAATGCCCTAATATTAAAAATTTTGATACCAATGTTTATTAATTGAATAAATTTATTAGGACTTGCTAGAAACCCTCTAACAGATGAAGGCGTCGAAATACTTGGTAGAGGACTGTATAAATCGCAACCACAACAAGTTAGTCACATAAATGTGGCAGGGATTAATATTACAGAGACGGGAGCGAAACTTTTTTTAAAATTAATATCCTTATATAGATACTTTCGAAAAATCAATATATCCGATTTTCCATTGGGTATATCAGGTGGAATGAAACTAATCCAATATCTAGAAAGCCATTTTATGATAATCAGTTTGGAATGTTCTAATTGCGATATAAGTGTTGAACAAGAAATCAAAATTCGAATTCTTATTCAACGCAATAATTACTTTACTAATAATCCTATTTATATGAAAGAGTTGTTATCCACGATAAAATAAGTGTAGAAACAATCAAGTTGACATTTTTAAATTTGAATATTGCTAAGAATGTTAAATACCGACAAATGTTTGAAAATTGATTTCTAATGGAACATTTTTTCTTATGCGCCGCAATAGAGCCAGAGATGTGCAACACATTTTTAAATTGTGAAACGAAACAAAAATAAATATTTTCAGATTAATATTATTGAAATTTTTGTGTTTTATTTTCCATATACCATATATTTCAATACATTTTTAATATAAAGCCAAAATTACTAATTGTAACAACTAAAATCTTATATAACACTTATAGTGCGGGAATTATGTCATCGTTTTCATGTTGCTCGACATGTTCGCTTCAAATTTGGTTGTCGGTAATGATCAGTATTAACTGTTTCACCAGGTTTCGGAAGCGCATAGTATACAACGCCTGGCCACAGATGATCAGAGCGTTATTTATTTGCCTTACACATCAAAATTACTACCTTTGTATCGTCTGACCTCTAAACCAATCTCTACAAACGGTTTCAGATAGTGTGTTCACCATAAACGTTCACAGCGAAGCCATAACTTTCAACCGTACTTTTCTTTAGATTGAAGCAAAAAAGAAATGCTTCACACAAAGTTTGCTTTTTGGCACATTTTCAGTTCAATAAAACACTATATTGTTTACTCTTCACATAATTTGCATATTTGCATACTTTAAATTAAATGTGTTGCCATTTTAACTCACATGCAAGAAGAATTACTTACGATTACGACATCTATTAGAAGGCGATGATTTTTAATTTCCATACAGAATAGTAAAATTCTTAGCTGGTTTTTTACATTGAAAATTTTCTAATGCTTTGATTTCATTGAAGTCTTGATAGCTTCTGAATTGATGCCGATCTGATTCTCGTTTGTGTAATAGGGTACGCTATGTACCATCACGCCATGTCATCAGTGGATTGAGCTCTAGCGTTAATATCAGTCCAAACTACGCAACTGAAATTAATTTTGGTGCTATCGAACTAATGTGAGCCAAACAGAGTAGGCGAGCGTCAAATAAAGTTTAAGATTTTTCACCAAAGTTCATTCAAATAAAAAACAACATTGGTTGAAAAACTGAAGAAAAACTACTGGAATTCTCTAATCTAAGGCGACTATCGAAAGTGAACATTTTGAAGCAACATCTATTGGTTTGCCACTTTAAAACAATGTTTAAACGATATTTTAAATCATTATTTTACTTTGAACCTATTGTTTTTAATACTCACCAAGGCGATAATCATAGATTTCTACTGCTGGCCTGCTCAAATTAAAATTTTATAAATATTAATAATTGCAAACAACAGGAATATGTCGAATGAGCTATTGCATCTTTTCGCTGTTGCTACTACTATATATAGTATAGTAGTAGCAGCAGAAACTGTTATATCAGAATAATAAAATAAATACAAAATTTTATTAATACTAATTCCTTATCGCCTTTTTCTCGTCAGAGCCCAGCCATGACATTAGACGTATAACAACTCGTAATAACATAGAACACAGTCGCAAAGGATCTATATACATCAAATGTCCTGCTTGTGAGAGTCCTTAATTTTATCACTTCTTTCAGGGTTGGCTCAAAATTTTTTTTAAAACCCCGCACCCTAGGCAAACTTTTTTGTTGCGCCCTCCCTATCCAAGGAATACAAATTTTTAGAAAAATTTTGCTTTATGAAATTGTTCTTTTAGTTATAGTTTATTAACCATGACCAAAAATAATATAAATGTAAGCATTTGTAAATAAAAAAGGTGTATAATAATTAAAAAGAAAAGGAACGAGTATCTCTCTTATGGGGAAAAACATGAGGACATTAATATGTCTTTTTTGGGTAGGCTATTTATCTGATTTTTGTCAGTAAAAGGTAGGAATAAAATACCTGGTTCTTCAAACAAGTTCATTTTTTTTTAAATGAAATCTTACAAAATTGAAACCTCTTAGAAATTGAAAAATTTCAACTAGTAACTTCTTAAAATAGATTTTGCTACCACTTTACCTTTAATTGACTGGGAAACTTGGAGTAACATCACAAAATATACTAGACACGATGGACAGACACTAACAAATTACAATTTATCACTGAGTATATATACTAATATGTGAATGTGCATAGCAGTTATTGATAATGTACGGGTGTAAACACGCACACACTTTCTCACACACAAGTGTAAAGTTCATTAATTAAATTTTTTTCAAAGAATAAACTAGTTTGTGTACGTGCGTTTTGGAAGAAAAAATCCACCACACTTATGCAATAAAATCCTTTTAACAAAGAAAACAAGAAAGAAAATTAAAAAATATGAAAAATTTAGGTTTTTCTAAATTAAATAATTATTAATTACTCTGCAAAAAAAGGCAGGGAAAGAAACAAAAAAAAAATATCCAAAGTTATATTACACACACACGTCCATGCAAACGTAAAACTTGGTAAAAAAGTGTTGCATGGTTTTCATAACGCAGACAGATTAATATCAAAAAAATTCATTAAAAGAAAAACTTTAAATTTTTCCAATTCTTAATTTTTTTGTAGGTATATTAGGACTATATCATCTTCGATTGAGATTGTTGCCATGCCTACAAGCCGTACTTATGCCATTGTTGAGCGAAGATAAATTTTTATCACCTTCAGTTTCGAAAAACTTCTTTCAATGCTGCTTGCTACTGAAACAGGTAGCGTTAAAACTATTCTTAATGTAAAAAAAAATTTAGATAAGTATTTGATAACTTCTTTTTACAAATACAATATAGGACATCTTTCGGCGACGAACTCTGTTCAATGCGTGTTGAAATAGATTGAAGCTTATTTCATAAATCCACTGCTTCGATGTCTTCAGAGCCGTCATGACTTAATGCTGACTCAAGCTTAGTAGTTTTACATGATGCATACAGATTCTGTGTTATATTTTGTAGGCTGTGAATGTCAAAAATAAACTCAATAACTGACTCAAGATTTTGCATGTGCACAAATTGACGGAGTTAATATCAGTATCAAGGACTGTCAAGTAAATATTCACTTTAAAACATTGTTAGGGGTTCTAAATGAAATTATCTTGCCATTCATATGGATATTGTTTTTTTTTTTAATCGAATGCGAATTGGTTCTTGTTCAAATTCCGTTGGAATGTTTTACGTTAAATCTGTGATCAATCAATTGATTTTAGATTTTATAAGAGAATGAACAAAAAAATTTGAAATGCAGTATTTTTTGGCGCCCCCAACCGTTTAGCGCCCCAGGCGACCGCCTAGTTCACCTATATGGTAGAGCCACCCCTGGAAAAATCATTGGTCAAACATAATTTATCATAGAAAGAAATGTTTGTACTAAAAATGGAAGACAAATTTAAAAACTAAATGAAAATTAAAAATTTTCTTCAAATTTTTGTAGAAATTAAAAAAAAATCAGAAAAAAGAAAAGAATTAGTTTTTTCATTCTTTCTTCTTCAAAAAATATCATTTTTTTTTAAATTTTTGTATTTTAGAAATATACAAAAAGGAATAAAATATTTTAAAATTATTTAAATTTTAATTACAAAAAAAAAAAATATAAAAACTAAAATTTTAAGTCATTATTTCAAGTTTTCAACAAAAAAAGAAAAAATATTAGTTATTTGATTCATTAAAATAAAAGAATGAAATCGAAATAAATTTATTATTAGAAAATGAAAAATTGTAATTGTAAGAGTTAAAAATAGGATACAACTGAATTTGGTAAAACAATTGAGAGGTTTGACAAAAACAGTTGTAATGATTTGATAATATTGGTAGTAGAGGAAAATGCAGATGAACAGGCTGGTAGATACAGTGAAGAATGGTCTAGTCGATTAGGACCTCGCCTCATGAGACTGACGAGACCCGAGTTCGAAACTTGGTCTCGGTTCTTCACTTTTTCTCTGCTTTTCTTTGCCTTACAAAATCATAAAGAAAAATGAATAAAAACTTTAGAAATATTTAAAAACCAAATGCATTTATTTTCAATTTTTATGGAGTAAACTTTGGTGAATTCTCATTGTTAATGACACTCGAGTTTTTGAGAGAAAGCCAAAGAGTTAATTCAAATTTCAATGCAACCCAGCGAAACAAATGCAGCGCCCTGAGGTATTGAGGAATTTGTATTTTTCCACATTTCAAAGAAAAAAAGCAGCAAAATTACGTGTAAGTGCCCGCCCCTAAACTCCTAAATTCCTAAATTAAGTAAATGTGCACATAAACTAAGGGCTTGTGGGAAAAGGCGTCAGTCCTAATCTGAGTTTCGTCGCTTGTCGAATGAAGTAAGACACTAGCAATTTCGAATGGTCACTCTTTAGTTACTATGCGAATGCATACGTTCTGAGCAAATCCTAACTCAATTGTGCATATGAAATGCGCCCACGATTTCATACACGCATATTTAGAATCTCTAGAGGCCATCAACATAAACAAAGAGTTTCAATAAACCTTCTTTGAAGTACACATTTTGTGTTGGAGAAAGAAATAACTATCTACAATCCAGAAATTACGTTTCATTCCAATGTCTTCGATCAAAATTCCCAATATGAAGGAGGTTATGATAGTAGGAGTAAAACTTCCATAATATTACAGTTATATAAAACTTTTATTTTTAATATTTTAACAGCCTCTATCATCAATAACAAAAAAAATCATCTTCATTCAAAAAAAAAAAAAAATATTTCTCCGAAACAAAACTTGAAATTTTTAAATTCAAAATTCTACTTGGGGTACTTCTAAATCACTTAGTGATGGTGCTGTGTCTTCAGCGATTTCTTTATAGTCTCCTTCGAGAACAGCTAAATTTTCTCTAGCTTCATCGAACTCCTCCTTTTTGCATTCCTTCACCAACATACCAATGAACAAAAGCCCGTTTCGCATACATCAAATCGAATTTATGATCAAGTCGTGCCCATGCCTCGCCAATGGCTGTTGTTGAAGCCAACATTGAAACAGCACGATGAACTGGCGCTAGATCACCGCCAGGAACATCAGATGGTGGCTTATAATTAATACCGACCTTAAATCCAGTCGGAGACTAATCAACAAATTTAATTTCGGTTTTAGATTTTACCGCAGCGATTGCAGTGTTGACATCTTTCGGTACAACATCGCCACGATATAAAACACAGCATGCCATATATTTACCATTCCTTGGATCACATTTCACCATTTGATAATCAGGTTGGAATAATTCTGACGTTAGATTAGAAACTGTAATACCTTCGTGATAGGCTTTTTCTAGTGGTAGAACGGGTGAATATGAAGCCAATGGAAAATGAATTCTTGGATATGGAACCAAATTCGTTTGAAATTCCATCATATCAACATTTAAAGCACCATTGAATCGTAAAGATGCTGTTATACTAGAAACAACTTGACTGATAAGACGATTTAAATTCGGATACGATGGACGTTCGACATTTAATCTGTAAAAAATAAGATTTTATGTGAAACTACAAATCTGCGTGAATGTAACAAACACTTACTTTTTGTTACAAATATCATAAATCGCTTGATTATCGACCATAAATGCGCAATCTGTAGTATCCAAAGTACAATGAGTTGTTAATACAGAATTGTATGGTTCAACGATAGTTGTCGATATCGCTGGAGCTGGATAAACTATAAATTCTAATCTACATTTTTTCGCATAACTTTCACACAATTTATCCATTAGGAGTGCAGAAAATCCAGATCCAGTACCACCACCAAACGAATGAAATACAAAGAAACCTTGAAGGCTACTCGATTGTTCGGCCATTATACGGATACGATCAGCAACCGGTTCGATCAACTCACGACCGATATTGTAACCACGTGCAAAATTATTGGCAGCATCTTCTTTACTACTGATCAATTGATCCGGATGAAATAAATCTTTATATTTACCGGAACGAACTTCATCTGAATTACATAATTTAATAAGGATGATTATAGCATTAATTTGTACAATTATTATAAATACCTATAACGGTTGGTTCCGTATCAATAAATACTGAACGTGGTACAACTTTTCCATTATGAGCTTCCGAGAAAAAAGTACTATACCAATTGTCCGGAATCTTGCCAGATGGAAGTTTGAAAGTTGATCAAGCTAGTGATAAGCTTGATCCACTTTCAAATTTCCATCGGGCAATATTCCGTGCTCCAAGCAATAAAGTTCCCATGTGCAATTGCCAATTTGTACACCAGCTTGTCCAACATGTAAGGATATTGTTTCACGCTCTGAAAACACCTAAAAATATTTGCAATAAAAATCCGATTTTAATTAAAAAAATTTTTAAATTCAAACCATTTTTTTCTTTTTTTTAAAGATCCTGAGGAATTTCCCTTAATTTCGCGAAAAATTTAAATTTTTTTTAAATATTTGTATAAAATCAAATGGATAAAAAAGCAGTTACAATTAAATTCGAAATAAATTTGTAAATTCTTAATAAAGTGGAATTTTGATAACGAATTAAGATGCGTTAATGACAAATTTAAATTACATAATAAAATTATATCGCAAATGTTTTCGAAAATTGAAAAATCAGGCTGCTTGGATTTTTTTCTTTTCGTTTCTTTTCTAGGACAAAGTATTTTTTATTATCGCGGAGAATAAATCAATGGCGTAGCTAATTAGGGGGTTTGTTCATGATACTTTCCAATTGTGAAACGATATGATTTTGTAAAATTTTAAAATAGTTTACGTTTTCAAGATCCAACTTTATTTGCTACAAACCCATTAAAGCAGTTGAGATTGCAATGATCTTAGATGAGTATTTTGGGATTGGGAGACATTCGACGTATTCAAAACACTGTCTGAAATAGATATCCTATATCCTGAAAATTAAGAATTCGAAAAGCATTGCAATGGCTGATATATTAGCTGGAATTTAGTCGGTTGTTTCCATAAAAAAACTATGTAGGAGGAATAGTCATTTCTATCTCTTCAAGCCCAACATTTTCCGTTTCAACCAGGGAGATATAATTATTTATATTTGGTTTTATGTCAGTTGGGATTTAAAATTTATATTGTTGTTGTTAGTTTCCATACATTTAACGCCAAATTTTATATTGTCCTCTGTCGGCTCACATGCTCCGCTAATAGATCTCTATGGTAACGTAGAGGTCTTATAAATACATACATATATAGGCATATTTCTATGTCTCAGGTTACTGAAGTCTAATTTTATATTTAAAGATGATAAAGAAAGTAGACGAACTGTACTAATAAATAATATTTGCAAATAATTACTGGATTGTTTGAACAGAGGCGGCGGAAGGCGTGGGCCAAGTGGGCCACGGCACACGGCCTCGCGATCCGAGGGGCCTCCTCGAAGTTTTATGGGTCGCGGCTTTCTCTAACTCATGAAAAATATTTAACTAGACCAATCAAAAGGCTTGACCGCGAGTAAAGATTTTACTCATCATAAAATGATAAATCCCATCGGCTAGCAGGCATCCGGCAATACTACCACCTTCGTTTTTTTCAACAAAAAATAAAACCCGTATATTTACGGAAAATCGAACCGCAATCTCTTGCTTACTCAACTATATGTACATTCATTTATTCATTTAAATAAATGCAACTTAGAATGTTTTTTATAATATTGCCAATACTTAAAGAAATTACGAGTCCAAGTTTTAGACTAGCTTTGTCCTTATTGATATTTAGAGTTAAAATTTTTCTAAATTCTAGAATTAATTTTATTTTGTCCTTCTGTAATGAAATTATTTCTTATAAGGCGAAAACAGAAACAGTATAAAATTTTTATTGAAGTTTAAAAACAGTTGCGTTCACTTTCCAACTAAATGTAACTAAAAGTGACTAAAAGTTACACTTTAGCGTTTACTGCGTACCAATATTTAAGTACGATGACGTCTTTACACCGACACTCTATTGTTCACTGGCTGCTACCGGTGTCGATTCGAGTATCTTTTTTCGATCAATATCATAGGGCGTAGTCGATTATTGTCATTTTTATTTCGTCAGTTAGGTTTTGAATCCAAAACGAATTTTTCTGAATTCATTATTTTTTTTATTGCTTGGTAAATTTATAGAAAAGTTATAATTTTAGTAATACAGTATTGTGCGAATTAATGTGAACACAGTCAAATTTTTAGTATTTTTATATTGGTAGCACTGTTTTATGTCGGAATGTTCAAATTTTCCGTTATTTTTATTTGTTTATTTTTGGTCTGAGTTAGGTACATAAATACAAGTAAGTTTAGTAGTGACTTCAACAAAATTAGACAAATAGTTTGAATAATTGTAAATATCGGAGTTTCTGTAGTTTTCGTTGTTATCATTTTATATTTCATTTTACAAGGGAAATCAGCCCTAGAAAGCGGGAAAAGATAGGGACACTTAGTGAATATACACCCGTGTCATAAAGGAAGATAACAGAAGTTTTTTGGAGCCAGTCTTGGTGCTGTAGAAAAAATCATAAAACAGAAAAGAATGACAGGCTCCGTTGAAGTGAGTAGAGTGGGTAAGTGTCGGAGAAAACAGAAAACAAGCGATAGAGATCTAAGCTTTTTGCTCAGATCGAGTAAATGAGACCCACGAAAGGCAGGTTTCAAACTTTAAAGAGACCTAGAAGAACTGGTGTTAAAATATGCGATTCTACAGTACGCCAGCGATTGCTGGAAAATGGAAGACGAGCCATTAGAACTCAAAAGAAGCAGTTACTCACTGAGGCTATGATGAAAAAAAGATAATTTTGGGCAATAATATATAAAGACTAGACAGCAGAGGACTGGAAAAAAGTTTTCTTCTCGGACGAGACCCAATTTTTGGTTCAGGAAAACCGATCAGAAAAGCCATACAGAAAAACTCACTTCATCTCATATTAACCAAACAGTAAAACATTCTATACAAAATATCTTTTGGGGCTGATTTTTATATATTGGACCTCGTACACTTGTGCCGGTAGAGGGTATGATAATTAGTATTAAATATAAAGAAGTTTTAGACCGAAGATTGGCGTCAGAGCAAGAAAAAGTGGATCCGAACGGCAGTGCTATTTTTCAGCAAGATTCAGCGCCATGCCATAAATCAAAGTTTTTGCGAAATTCTTCCACGAAAATCAGGTTACATGTTTGGATTGGCCAAGAAACTCACCAAATTTAAACCCAATAGAGAATTTGTAGCCAATTTGCAAAGGACGAATTAGGAAAATAGGCTGTACGACTAAGAAACTGATGATACGAAGAGTAATTTACATACGGTTTCACGAAGAGGAAATTAAACATATTTCCCAAAATCTTATCGATTCTATGCCACAGCGAGTGCAAGACATTATTAATTCCAAAGACGGACATATCTTGTACTAAAACTCAAAAAAAAAATTATTTTTATAGCCATTTTTTGTTTTTAAGCTTAATAAATGATTTTTAAAAAAATAAATGCTATGTTCACATTAATTCGCACAATACTGTAAGTTTATATTTAATTCGTTAAAATGTATTCGAAAAATATTTTAATGGTAAATGTATAAAAAAATTGAAACCATACAATTTGTTTTTTATATGCAAATTTATTACTAAATTAAATATTAAAAATGAATAGATTTCATGAAAATAATTTTGATAATTACAGTATATTAATTAACCTATAAATGCGCATTTTCTCCAAGTATCATTTCGAAATGACACTAACTGACTACGACCACAGAGTATATAAACAGAGGAACTTTTATATATAAAATTTGTGTACGCTGTGTTTTCCTATCCGTGTGTAAAAAAAATCCCTAAAGTTAACATAGTAGAACGCGTGATTTTTATTGGAGGAATGGGACGCGATCTTCATTGTGATTTATTCCCCCAAAAAATTTCTGAAACATTTTGAAGCACCAATTAACTACAAAAGAGCATGGCTGGTTTTCAAAAGCAAAAAAAATATGGTCTTATACAGGGTGACACAAAATGAACGTTTTGTATTATTTAGAAGCCATTAAGTCCCTTGCAGTATGCGCTGTTGTTTCATCTTGTTGGAACCAAATCGTGGTTTTCCACAGCTGGCCTAAAAATTTCCCAACATCTTCCGATATTGAGCACTATTAATGGAAACTGCAACACCGTCTTTATTTTCGAAGGAATTTGGACCAGTGATCCTCTCAGACGATACACCGCACCAAACAGTACACATAAGTGGGTGTAACTGTCGTTGATGAAATGCTCTTGGATTCTCTGTAGCCCATATCCTGCAGTTCTGCTTGTTTATGAAACCGTTTAATTGGAAATGGGCTTCAATGCTCATTATCAAATTGTTAAAACAATGGACCGTTCATGTTCAAAACAAAGTTGGATGATTTTGGTTCGTTGCTCGATTATGTATTGTTCCATTTCACATTCCCCATTACAAAATCCTGTAATAACATTTTTAAAAAAATTGAACAAAAAATTATCAATAATTCACTCTACAACATTTTGCGCCACCCTGTCTTTCCTCTAATATGTACATATAATTATCGAGAAAAAAATATAAGTTCTATGATTGATTCTAAGCTACATAGTTTCTACGAAAAGAGAACACGGGAAAAGGTTCAAACACAAATGATTTTTTTCCTTTTATTTGATCTATATTTCTATTAAATCCAATCTCAAAGACGAGGGGGACAACGTCTGGGGAAACAAAGGGATTTGATTTTTTGGCAATATGAAAATTTTTCTTCTAAAGGCACTCACTTTCAATTTTTTGTGATTTGATTCCATAAAAAATATATTTCAATATAATTTCTGGTAGTTTTTGGACAAGCGATATCTTAAGGCAGAGGGGTTAGGAAGAATACATTTTTGGCAAAATTTTTTGAAATGTTTTGAAATTAATTATTTTTCTAAAACCTTTTAAACTATTTTAACTTCTATACGAAGTGTATGATTATTATTTAGAAATTTTTTTTTTTTTGGTATGAGGAGTTTTTTTTGATCGGTCATGTTTATGAAATCCAGTTGTTCAGATAAACAAGTGGTTTGACTGATTTAAAATATTTTCAAGATTATTTGATAAATTTGGCAACATATGAATTTGAAGGGCATCGAATGTTATAATTCTGATGAAACCATTCTTGTGTTGAAAAAGTCCTCATACCAAACTAGAACTCTTTACAATAAGATTTGCAAAAAAAAATTTCTAAATAATAATCATACACTTCGTATAGAAGTTAAAATAGTTTAAAAGGTTTTAGAAAAATAATTAATTTCAAAACATTTCAAAAAATTTTGCCAAAAATGTATTCTTCCTAACCCCTCTGCCTTAAGATATCGCTTGTCCAAAAACTACCAGAAATTATATTGAAATATATTTTTTATGGAATCAAATCACAAAAAATTGAAAGTGAGTGCCTTTAGAAGAAAAATTTTCATATTGCCAAAAAATCAAATCCCTTTGTTTCCCCAGACGTTGTCCCCCTCGTCTTTGAGATTGGATTTAATAGAAATATAGATCAAATAAAAGGAAAAAAATCATTTGTGTTTGAACCTTTTCCCGTGTTCTCTTTTCGTAGAAACTATGTAGCTTAGAATCAATCATAGAACTTATATTTTTTTCTCGATAATTATATGTACATATTAGAGGAAAGACAGGGTGGCGCAAAATGTTGTAGAGTGAATTATTGATAATTTTTTGTTCAATTTTTTTAAAAATGTTATTACAGGATTTTGTAATGGGGAATGTGAAATGGAACAATACATAATCGAGCAACGAACCAAAATCATCCAACTTTATTTTGAACATGAACGGTCCATTGTTTTAACAATTTGATAATGAGCATTGAAGCCCATTTCCAATTAAACGGTTTCATAAACAAGCAGAACTGCAGGATATGGGCTACAGAGAATCCAAGAGCATTTCATCAACGACAGTTACACCCACTTATGTGTACTGTTTGGTGCGGTGTATCGTCTGAGAGGATCACTGGTCCAAATTCCTTCGAAAATAAAGACGGTGTTGCAGTTTCCATTAATAGTGCTCAATATCGGAAGATGTTGGGAAATTTTTAGGCCAGCTGTGGAAAACCACGATTTGGTTCCAACAAGATGAAACAACAGCGCATACTGCAAGGGACTTAATGGCTTCTAAATAATACAAAACGTTCATTTTGTGTCACCCTGTATAAGACCATATTTTTTTTGCTTTTGAAAACCAGCCATGCTCTTTTGTAGTTAATTGGTGCTTCAAAATGTTTCAGAAATTTTTTGGGGGAATAAATCACAATGAAGATCGCGTCCCATTCCTCCAATAAAAATCACGCGTTCTACTATGTTAACTTTAGGGATTTTTTTTACACACGGATAGGAAAACACAGCGTACACAAATTTTATATATAAAAGTTCCTCTGTTTATATACTCTGTGATTGTACATATTTAATACTTAATATTTTGTAGCATGTGGTTTTTCGGATGGCAGCACATCGATTAGACATACATAGAATTAATAAGATGACGACATTCGCCTGGAAAGGCTTTCCATGCCGATTGAATTTCCTGCCATAATACGTTTATATTGTTTATGTATTTTTTAGCTATCGTAATTTTGTATTGTGTAGGTACTTATGCAAGAATTAAAAATGTTATTATTTTTTACAGGTTACAGATACAATATACGACCTTCTTATCTTAACATGTCAGGCCCATTAACCAGGAGAGATAGAAATATCGGGAGAAAATGGGAATCTGGGTCAGCAAAAAGGAAAAGAAAAGCTGAGAGAGCTGTATCAAATCAGGTTTTAAGTTCGAGCATGAAGAAGTTTCTCAAAAAGACTGCATCTGGTAGTACAGAATCATCTGAATCGATTGCTTCGACTTCCAATAAAGATATAGCCATGTCCGAGACTCCGTTGAATTTGAGAAGTACTCCAAACGCACTGAGTACCGAACGAGAGTCGCAAATAGAGGTAGTATCAAACTCTAGCCAATCAGAATCTGAAACAGAAGCTTCTGTGTCGAGCAGTAGAATTCACGAAGAACAGATAAGTTCTCCGCCAGTTAGGAGCGATGCCTATGATATAGTTAAACAACCACTTGTTAGTTCGGATCCTGGAATGTGGACATTTCCCATGAAGGATTCTCAGCGTCATGATATAGTTCAAAGCGGCCCTACACAGCAGTTAAATAACAGTGATGAAGATTATCCCAAAGACGATGATCATAAGCACAGGAACTTTTCTAAATTTCATTTCTCAAGAAAACTAAATAATGTTGAAATTCAACATCGTCGCTGGTTGGTTTATTCAAATTCCAAAAATAAAGTTTTCTGTTTTCCATGCAGACTCTTTGGCACTTCCCAAACTAAGATGGTACAGGGAGGATGCTGTGACTGGAAACACTTAAGTGCGATTTTACAAAGGCATGATAATACCAAAGAACATATGGCATTTATGTTCCAATGGATGTTATTAGAGAATGGAATGAAGCATGGAAAAACAATAGACAGAGAAAACGAAAGGCGAATTCGTGAATCTCAAAAACATTGGCAAAATTTGTTTGAGAGATTAATTCATATCATTAATTTCTTAGCCTCTCATAATCTCACATTTAGAGCTCACAGAGAATCTCTCAAGATAGGCGACGACAGTGGGAATTCTGGTAACTTCATAGACTTGTTTAAATTGATATCTAAATATGATCCTACATTACGGGAACACATGAAACGCATTAATAACAAACAACTTGTACACCATTATCTAAGCCGATATTCAAAATGAATTGATCATATTGATGTCAAAAACAGTTACCGATGAAGTGATTCGTAGGGTAGAAGAGGCGAAATATTATTCTATTTTGCTCGACTGTACTAGAGACTATAGTTGAGTTGAACAAATGTCAGTTATCTTAAGATTTTGTAATACATCAACCGGCAGAATAGAAGAAAACTTTATCGGATTTCTTGCTGTCGCTGAGACGACTGGAGAATATCTAACTAATGCAATACTGAAAGAGCTAGAGAAAAATGAATTAGATATTCAAAACTGTCGTGGCCAAGGATACGACAATGGTGCAAATATGGTAGGCATAAATAGTGGAGTTAAAACTCGAATATTAAATATTAATCCAAGGGCATTTTTTACACCTTGTGGGTGTCATAGTTGGAATCTGCTGTTTTTTGGCTTTATTCAGAAAATTTATTTGCCATTTTCAAGATCCAGCAAACGCTGGAAATTAATCAAGGGCAAATTAAAGCTTGCTATAAAGCCTTTATCAGGCAGTGAAGACCGTATTATTACAATTTGATGATGTTCTTGAATGCATTGAACGCTTAAAAATTACACGGAAGAATCAGACACACTCAGTGATTGTACTTCTTAAATAAAAAATTATTTAAGAAGTACAATGTGTCAGCAAAGACTTTCAGCTTTGGCAGTTTTATCTATAGAAGCAGATACAGCATTTAAGCTGGATTACGATGCAGTTATTAAGGAGTTCAGTAAGACTAAAAGCAGGAAATTTCAGTTTCTTTAATTCTGTACGGCTAGTTACTACTTAATTTATGAATAAAAATTAGAGTTTCAAAAAATTGTTGTTTCTATATAAAATCCATCCTCTTGCGCCACCAGGGGGCCTCGCAAAATTTATCTTGCCCACATAAAATTTAGGTCTTGCGCCGCCACTGTGTTTGAATACCAATAAATTGTAGCAAACTAGAACTAAACGTTTGTTTGGATTACGATTAAAGCTGATTCGTTGTCCCATCTTGGTTTATCTCACCCATTTCAAATGTGATAAGAATTTGAAAATTTTTGATTTAAAAAGGGAAACTGAAATCCATTTGCAGACACAGCAGTTTCAAAAATGAAAGTATTGAGTCAAGTAGCAATAGTATTAATATTGGCAGTACGTTTTTGTTTTTATTAAAAAAAATTTGTTCACATTAAATATTTCTTTTTAAACATTATTTCAGAGTGTGGCATTTGCTGCCATTACGGAGTTCAATTGCGAATCAGAACCATCATTATGTATTCTGGGGGCGGCTTTCGTAGAATGTTCTAATATCGAGACCAGCGATATAGGTTATTTTCTTGGGCAAATTTGCCTTCCCGGAACATGCCAAATTTCTGATGGAAAAGCATTTTGTGTTAAAGCCGGCTTACCAATACCATTACGTTAGATGGTTCCAAATTAATTGGGTTTTCAATGATTATTCGATTATTTTTTTAATTACAATTTTGCATTATCTCGTATTTTGAACTATTTGTGAAGTAAATAAGAAAATCCAATATCATCAATCAAATTACTTAGTGTTTTTGTTGGACATACATATTTCATTTATATACAATCGCAACAAGTCAAGTCAAGTCTATTTAAAGATAATAAAGAAAGTATAACGAACTTTGCTAATACATAAAATTTGCAAATAAATAGCTAAAATGAAGATATCTGAGTGGATTGTTTGAATAGCAATAAATTGTAGCAAACTAGAAATAAACATTTCTTTGGAGAACGATTGCAAATGGTTCGTTGCACCATCTTGGTTTACCTAACAAATTTCAAATGTGATAAGAATTTAAAATTTTTTTTCCAATTTGCAGGTAACCTAGACCCTGCTAACATAAGTCCAATCTGTAAATTTTATTCAAATCGGTCTATTAGTTTTTAAATTACATCAAAAAAACTTTATCAAGAGGGTAATTTTCTCCTAGGATTAATTCTTTCTCCTTTATCCTTGGACCGATCTGATTGAAATTTTACTTGGTATCGTCTATTTATGTAGTTAACCTATGTAATTGATTTCAACAAAATTGATTCACAAATTTTCCAATTAAATCCGAAAAACCATAAACAAAAAACGACAAAACTTTCTGGTCACCCTAGTTTCTCCTTTATAACTTTGCTCCCCCTGGATCGATTTTGCTCAAATACCAAACCAAGTTATGGAATAAGCAACTCACATTGTAAATTTCGTCAAAATTGGATAACGCTTTTTTGAGTTATCTTGTATACGGACGGTCCGACGGACGGACGGACATGCATAAATCGATATAACTTTTGATTCCCGACACAACCATACCATTAAAACCTTTCTGCGACGATTATTTCGATGTGTTAGTTCTTTATATTTTCTATAATAATATCAGAAGCCAAAACAAATTCCTTCCACCTATGTATTTTTAAAATGAATTTAAACGCATCGTACAAGTTAAAAATGTTAGCGACCTCTGGTGTGCATTATAAGTCATTCTTGTAGCAAGTAAAACTATTAACTAAATTATACTTATTTAAAATCTTAAACTAAAATCACATTATGTAAATGAATAAAACGTTTTAAACTCAATTATATATTTAATTTTGTGAACTTCCCATGATTCCATTAATTTTCCAAACACTGAGTTTAGAAAACATACACGTTGATGATGTTCCCGTAAAAATTACTATAGTAACCTTAGTTTTATGTTTTTTTTTGATATTTGACAATTGTAATGAAATTATAATTATTTTATAACATATATAAAAAAGTACAAATTCAGTTTTTTTCACAATTTGTTTCATTTACTTAAACCAAAAATTAGAAGTGAAATATTTTCTACTTTAGAATTTAATTAAAATATTTTTATTAAGATTTCCTTTTTCATACTGAGATTTACGACACTGAAAAAATGCCAAAAGGAGCAACAGGAGATAAGTTAAGAAAAAATACAATTTCTGTAAGTACCTAGAAATCTAAAGCATTACATTAAATATCTTTTGTTGATTAAAATAATAATAAAAATTAGCTATGATGAAGAAAAACCTACGGAATTACTTTGGGTTCGTGTCAAATAACATTTAAGCAAATTTTTAAATTAAAACAAAATAAATACAAAACCAGAACGTCGTCAATTTTACTTTCTTATATGTAGTTCTAACTATAATAAAAACATATGTTTTATGTTTAGGGATTTTGAATCGACCATTTACCTAATGAGGAAAAATGTCGATGAATTGACTAATTTTGAGACAAAGATCTAAAATTACTTTCGCAAAAGGTGTGGTCCGTAAATTTTTGAAATCTATTACCAATAAATATCCACAAAAATGTAAAATGTTCACTTGATAATAAATTATTGATTTTTTTAAGTTTATTATGGTCTCAAATAATTTAAAAAAGGAAAACTGTAATCGAGCTTGAAAAAAAAATGATTACATAAAATCATGCATCCGTCAAACATGATAATAAGTTCTTCAATTCATGGATCTCAACGAACTAATATTAGAATTAATGCTCATTCTGTCTAAAATAAAGGAAACATCAGGAAGGAAGACCACATTTGCTACTTTTCGACGTTAGAGAAACAATTTTAGGATATCCTTGTAATGCGTCAACAATAAAGGATCATATTATTGTAGATTCTGTAACGCAAAATGTAAATTCTATATTGAATGAATTCCAGCGGATTGATATGAATTTTGTGTACTGACAAGCAAATTCCATTATTGATGTTACAAAAAGCTTTAGTGACATATAGGTCAAAAAACTTTTAAGACGGCGTCTTAATATAGTAAACGTGAAATTGGCTTTATGAACCAATAAGTCAAAGTTAAGTTCACTGTCGTAAATAACTCCCAAATCAGTAATGACTATAAAATTCTTTGGAGAGAAGCGCAATCATGTAAGTACTTGCGCAAAGAGTTAATATGTGAAAATCCAACAATTCTGTTGAGTGTCATTTTCTTTTTTATTACACCACCTAACAAAATTTCTAAAGTTTTCCTCGAGATGGAGGAAATTGAGTGTATCACATCATATGAGTGGTATAGTTTAATACCTTAGAGTATTTCATAGCTGCTACATATAAACAGAAGAGTTCCTAAGTGACTATCTTGAGAGACAACAGGCGTAGCAATAAAGAAAATATGCTTAACTGAACAGATATCCATTTCCGTTCTGGAATGACAGAATTTATTCAATGAAAAACAAATCCGAGGGCAGAGTAGCATACAAATTTTAAAAACTTTCCAAGTTTTATCCTTTCTGTGCAGAAACACATTCCAGAGGATTTACACGCAAATGTGGATTTTTCTTGTCATTGAATATTTATGTATAAGAAAGTTAAGTCACATATATATTTTAGATTCTGAATAAAGTTTTTAAATTTTTATTTTGTATGCAATTTTTCCTAATAGCTTCCCATTAAAGAAAAGCTCATTTTATCAATGTTTTGGTATCTTTCCTTATTTGAAAGAAACCAATTATAGTATTTTATTTTACTAATTTAAAGTTTATTTGAATGTAAAAATTGTTCAATAAAGAATACAATATTTTATTGTATATCTTTGTTGTAATACTTTTTGGGTTTAATAAACCTTACCAAGGTATATAAATAAGGTCAAAATATCTAACATACTAGGGAAAAAAAATTGCATTGTCATAAATGTTTAAAATAAATTCTTAATAGTTATGGTTGATTCGTTCCTTCTTTTAAATGTATAGGCTTTATCTGTGACATGTCTGATACCATCGAAAGGAGTTATGGGAAAGACTTTTGGGGTATGTAAAATAATGTGCTATAGCTTTTCTTTTCTATTTTGTTGAAAGCAAAAATAAATATGGCACATTCCTTAAAGTTTGCTCTTTATTCTAGGAATTCCAATTATTGCGGACAATTTAAAACTTGTAAATAAATAAAAACAATTTTTTTTTTTTGGTTTTTGTATATTTCAGTACATCTAGAACAGTTTACCTGGCAATATGTGGAAACTAATTGGTTTAATTTCATTAAAAATTTGTATATAAATTGTAGAACTTTAATAAGGCACAACAAATTAATTCGGTTTTATTATTGTATTTTAAACATTTATTTTTTATTTTGCTTTAATTAAATATTTTAACTAAATATGAATATAAAGGAAACTAATGGAAACAACTGCAGTCATAGTGTTAATAGTGGCAGTGAGAATGATTTTGAGGTACTATAGCTGCTACTGATTTTATTGTTATATGAAAGTTCTAGTGAAATTCCAATAATGTCACAGTAGTTTGACCTAATTGTGATTTCGTTTTATAAAAAGATTTTTAATTAACTTTCGAAGTCGCGTTGCAAAAACACATCTTGTTTCTGAAAATGGAAGGGCAATAGTTTATAACTAACGCTAGTTCTCAAACAGTAATTAAAATTAATTCAAGTATTCAATAACTCGTTTCTTACTGAGTTCAAAATTAATTCAAGTATCCAATAACTCGTTTCATTCTGAGTTAGTTTAAATTCATCAATATCTTGACTATACTTTCGAAGAGCTGAGATCTAAATTATGTCGAATAACTCTGTATCTTTGTTTCAATTAAAATTTTTTAAATTTTGATCAAAACATTGACCCAATTTCTGTTTTGGGTTTTGCATTCAGTATATGAAAGTAGCATATACGTAATTTAAATTTGGATACGGATTACAACGATGTTTTCAGATGAAACTACACAAAAAATATAGCCAGGTCTCTTTTTTATATACGACTATTTTTTATGGAGTTTCAAATTGATGATACATACGATATTGCATTGTATACGCAAAAACGTAGTGAAAATGTTTACAGCGAGCTTTCGAAAATCAAGATTTTCCCATTGTGCATCGACAGCACAAGTGAGACGTATCTGCCGCATAATAAGAGACTAGTTTCTATGCACTGCAAAGTTGCGAATATGTTACTATCGCGTTTTCGTTGCTCATTGTCGTATTCCTAATTATGTTTTACATTCCCAAGTTTTACTACAAAGAGTTTACAACTCCTGTAATATTATTTATGCAGTTCTTTTTTTAAAGCATTTATTTGTATATACGAAGCTTTTTTTTAATGCTTATATAGTTCCAAGTACATGACGATCGAGTGAAGATATCATAATTGTACAAAGAGTGTTTTAAATAAATTTAATTTAAATTTTTGGTAATACATTTAAGGATTTTATTTCTATAGTTTCAAGGAAAAGCAAATTCACAAGCGAAACTAAAAGGTACCGAAGGTGGTGATACATCTGGTGGAGATGATTATGAATTATGGCTGAAATCACGACAACTGGCAAAACCAGAAGATCAATTAGATTTATCAGAGGCTGAATTAAATGAGGAAATTCCAAAAATTCTTACCTGCGATAATACAAATGTTCTCAGAAATTTAGTTATTTACAGTTTTAAAGATGGCGGCTATATTACAGTATGATCAATAAATTCAATTTAAATTTATGAATATATATTTACGATTTCATTTTAGCTTCCTCCTTTAGGAAATCTAGTTAATCTCTTCAGTTTCGAAGGAACTTCCTTACATATTGATTCTCAAGAAGCAAAAGATCAATTAGCTTTATTGGGAGACGAAGGTACTTAATAATTAATATATTAGTATTAAGAAATTACACTATTAATTACATTATTTTTAAATTTAGGATTGATCATTGAACCAGAAAAGGCACCTTTGCCTAAGGAAAAATCTTCCAACCAAAGAACTGATGGTGACGATGAGGACGAAGGAGATGGTGATGCTGATGCTGAACCGACTGAGGAGGAAGGCGGAGAAGCTGCGGAAACGGAACAACCTGATGGTAAAAATATATAGAAATTTGTACATGGACGAACATGCAAAAATCTCTTGATATCCTATTGTCCTGAGACCGTTTTCCGATGATTATTTCTGTGCCTTACAAATGAAATAACAAAACTAATAATATATACTCTCTCGTAGTGTCTACAACAAAGCATAAAAATAGCATTTTCAAAGTTTTGCCTATTTTGTTTTACATTTTCTAGACTTTTTGAGACCAAAAAATTGATGTTGATTCCCTTGGAATCACATTATTTAAAGTAATTTTTTGAATACTCAATAAAATCAAAAAATTAAAGACGTAAAAATGATAAATAAGATGCTATTAGTTACGCAATAGTGGTTGATAGATCAAATTTGTTACCTACACTATAAAGCTGAACTCTCGCCAATTAACGACTGACAATTATTCTTTAACCACTTAACATTAACATTCCCATTCTTTGTTTTCTTGATATCATTGTACTAGGGAATGGTAAAAATAATTCATTTTCGATGTAAGCAAATAAGAGTTATTTGAACAATTGTTTAAACAACTTCTTCCTATGTTAAAAGCCAGAAATCAAATTTTTTAAGGAAAAATGACTGATTACGAAGGAAAAGAAATAAAAATAAAATAAGAAATATTCTCTTAAAAATAAATATGATTCTCTTTAGGTATCTATCATTTTTTTCAGATTACATTATGTTAGAACAACAGAGATAAAAATAGATTTAGCTTTAATAAACAATTCTAACACTTATGTAAATAAGAAGAATACTTATTCATACAGGAACTAACACTTAAAATATTTGTAATATGCATAACAAAAAATCTCTTCTACTCTTTTTGCCGCCTAAAAGTATAAAGAAATGCATTGTTTTTGTTCACAAAAATTGAGATAAAAAAAATTTCGATTGCTTTCCTTGTTTCATTCTTTCTTTAGTCCAAAATCCATAAGACTATTATAAGACTATTAATGTTCTCGCTTGCTACAATTATCTTATAGGAAACACGATGTAAAATAGAATATATTTGATTTATAGGCTACTTCATTCTTTCTAATAAAAAATTGTAATTTTCTTTCCTTATTTTGTGTGGAAATTTTTGTTTCTGCCATTTTCATAAAAGGTATTGGGAAGATCGCGTCTAATTTATTTTTTTTCAAATTTATTTTGCCTTGTTTCTCTTAAATGAAAGAATTATTTCATTTCTGTTTGAAGAGTGACAAAATAGAACATGTTCTGTTTGCTCAAGTGTTTAATTATTCGAACCATGCCCTACATTGTACCCAATCATTTGCGTTGGTTCTATTAATAGTATTTGGTAGTGTTCTGATGCATTTCTTTTATTCTTCAGACAACAAACATAAATTATACAATTTCAAAATTAAAAAATTAAATTGATTGATTGATCTTTTTTAAAATAAACAAATTCTAGAAGACGAAGAAGTACAAACTTTTTCCGCGCCTGTTAGCAGTAAGAAGAAAAAACTTATAAATCAGTTTAATTATTGCGAACGTGCAGCATTAACATACAACAATCCTTTCCGTGTAAGTTATTAATTAGATAATTAATAAAAATTTGTTAATAATTCAATATTTTTTTGTTTCAAAATATCTTAAAGAATATTGAAACGCAAACAATTCCACCGCCGCGATCAGCATTTGGTGGTAATGTATTACAATGGGTAATTTATGATAATTATATTGAAGATTTTGCCCAACAAAAACTTAAAGAAAAAGAAAAGGAGAAAAAAGTAAAAACTTATCATAATTTTTGAAATACAATATGAAGATTTTCTTTTAAAATATTTTAGCCAATAACTCATAAGCGTGAGGATCTTAAACGTAAGACTGATAAAAATCAATCTGCCGAAGAACTAAACAAGAAATATCTACAATGTTGGCAGATCTTGGAAAGAATGATCAATCAAAATATATACGATGATATTGCACAGGACTATCGATATTGGGAAGATCCTTCGGATGAATTTCGTGAGGAAGACGGTACATTGTTGCCATTATGGAAGTTCTCATATGAAAAAACAAAAAAAATGAATGTTACTGATCTCTGTTTTAATACATTTTATTATGATCTGTATGCAGTTTGTTTTGGATCATGTATACAACATTTTTATTAATTTATAAAATATTATTTTATATTTTGGCAATATTTTACAGTTGATTTTATGAAACAAGGATCAGAGGGTTGTGTGTGCTTATTTACTATAAAAAATCCATCATTTCCTGACTATAAAAGTGAGTAATATATTAAGTGTATAAAAACACTCTGGGCTTTTTTCGATAGAATTCAAGCTTAATTAAAAATTACAATTATTAAAACAATTCCAATCTTCGAACTATTTACTGTCATCAAAGATATAAATGAGTAAAATTCAAAAAAGCTTTATTTAATATGAGTAAATAACATTAGATCTTATGGTTCAAGCTTTTAGAAGTTTCAAGCTCTGGCTTTAAAATTTAATGTTATTTACTTATGTGTAAAAGCTTTTTTGAACTTTCCACATCTTCTCTCTTTTTTTATATCTTTGCTGTTAGTATTTATGACCTTTTGCGATTTACAAAACTTGCGGAATCCATTGCAATACAAAGTTGCCCGTTTTTTAGGTCAAATATTTATCGATTTATTTTTGGATGTCTTAAACTTTGTAAAATCGCTCTACTGGTTATTGGCTCTACATTGACCGGGCCAAGTGATAATCTGAAGGGGTCATTTTTGGAAAGTAAGCCGCAGCCGGTAGAGTTTCATCAGCTTTTTGGAGTGAAATACTTCTATGGGGACGTTTTGCAAAAATTATGTGACGATTTTGTGTGACGAAACGTTACATTACAAAATATCTCATTATATGGACGTCCTAGACGATTACAACCTTCGGCATTATTGTGGAGGTTATAATGAGTAATATTTCCTTCTCAGACCAAATAGTTCTATCTGCCACCATATTGGCGCTGTAGTCGATATAAATTTATGAAATTTTTTTCGAACTTTTTATATAGAGGTCGTACATGATTGAAATGTTCGGCAAAGTTGTAGAGGTTTTTATGGCGACTATTTCCGTCGAAGACCCAATAGTTCTATCTCCCACCATTTCGGCGCTGTATTCAATAACAATTTTTGAACTTAGGTGAAACGTCACATTACAAAATATCTTATTATATGGACGTCCTAGACGATTACAATGTTCGGCAATATTGTGGAAATTATAATGAGTAATATTTCCGTCGAAAACCAAATAGTCCTATCTGCCACCGTATTGGCGCTGTAGTCCATACAAATTTTTTAACTTTTTATATGGAAAAAGTCATGGAACGCTAACTCTGTAAAGCAGCGTGTCACATCAGTGTAAGCTAACTAACAATTGTGTCGTTTCTGTGCATAAGGTTGGCGCATACGAATATTGCATAGCGGAAGTGGTCAGCGCATCTTACATACATTAACGGGCATTGCTTCTTACTACGGCTACAATGACTCCGGTAGGAAACGTTTGCGAGTCGACAATTCTGCTCAATCACAACACGCTGACAATGCTTCCACGAGAACGCCTATGACTATTGCAGAACGGACGCGGGCACGTAGAGCTAGGCAACTTGCACAACAAGCGGAACAAAACCAACTCGCTGAAAAGGCTTCGACGGGTACGGCTATGACTGGTGCAGAACGGATGCGGACATGTAGGGCCAGGCAACTTGCTCAACAAGCGGAACAAAGGCAACTCGCTGACAAGGCTTCGACGAGTACGGCTATGACTGGTGCAGAACGGACGCGGGCATGTAGAGCTAGGCAATTTGCTCAACAAGCGAAACAAAAGCAACTCGTTGACAAGGCTTTGACGGGTACGGCTATGACTGGTGCAGAATGGACGAGGGCATGTAGAGCTAGGCAATTTGATCAACAAGCGAAAAAAAGCAACTCGTTGACAAGGCTTCGACGAGTAGGTCTTCGACAGGTACGGCTATAACTGGTACAAAGCGGACGCGGGCATTTAGGGCTAGGCAACTTGCTCAACAAACGGAACAAATGCGACTCGCTGACAAACCATAAGGAAAAGCTTCTATTTCACTTCTACAGTGTGGTCAAAAGCACACTTCCTTTTTTTTTTAAAAATTGGCATGAGATTGGTAGCGCTAGGCAATTTATGTATTTCTTCCTAAAGATCCACTAGGTAATAAAAGTTAGTTTGCAAATTCGATCGCCCCTAAAATTAGTAGCCCTAGTCAATTGTTTATTTGCATACGGTGTAACATAATATGCCGCTGCATGAAGCAAAATCAAACTTCGATCTCCTTTGCCCGTAAAAGCCTTTGTGATTAGTTGACCTAAATAAGGTCCTACCGTATCCTTTTTTACGTATATATCAGATTTTAGAACTATTTTTTTCATTTGAAAAGTGAAGAAAACGTTAATGTTGTTTAACGAACTTCATTAAACTTTTATGCACAAAAAATGCATATAAACGGTTGGAGCTTTCGTTACTCCCAACATCAATATTAGAGCTTTAAATATGATTTTAAATGTGATCAATTTAAAAGCCCAAAACTTTCTTAAAAATCAAATACAATAACAAAATACTAAAGAAAATTTTTAATCTAATTGAAATCAATATATTTTAGTTACATGCGAAAGTGGAGTAATTTGTTGTGATATTCATCCAAAATATCCATATTTGCTTGTTATAGGTATTTATTCTATCCAAAAAAAAAAAAATATTCTCACTAATAGAAAATTGTCCATATTAAGGTATGTACGATGGTAATGTGGCAGTTTATAATCTTCAGATAAATTATAAAGATCCCATTTATATATCACAAGGAGTTAATGGAAAACATGCTGAAAGTGTTTGGGATGTAAATTATATATGGATTTGTATAATAATTTAAAATTAATATAATATTTTCTCTAGATTAAATGGGGACCAGATATGTCGGATGGTGAAATAAATTTCTATTCAATATCAGCTGATGGCAGAGTATTTAATTGGGTATTAATGCAAAACAAGCTTGCAATTACCACAATTATAACATTATTTCTTGAACGTGGACTTGTCGGTGGTCCAGATGGAACTGATATTAAATTAAAAGGATGTGGTACATGTATGATATTTCATCCGACACAATCGGAAATATTTTTAGTTGGTACCGAAGAAGGTTTAATCTATAAATGTAGTACTGCATATAGTTCGAAATATTTAATGACATATCAGGCACATTATCTACCAGTCTATCGTATAGATTTTAATAAATACAATTCAAATATATTCGCATCTTGTAGTGGAGATTGGAGAATTAAAATATGGGAAGATATGAGAAATGAACCATTATTTATATTTGATTTGGGTGCAAGTGTTGGAGATGTTAAATGGGCACCATATTCAAGTACGGTATTTGCTGCAGTCACTTCGGAAGGTAAAGTTTTCGTTTTCGATTTGAATGTTAACAAATATAAAGCAATATGTATACAAGCGGTTGTATCGAAAAAACGAAATAAATTAACACGTTTAGCATTTAATCAAAAACTTCCATTCATTGTAGTTGGAGATGATAAGTTAATAATTTTTTGTTTATATTATAAAAACAGTTTTCATTATTATTCTTTATTCTTTAGAGGTACAACAATTTCATTGAAATTATCACCAAATCTTCGATTACAAGTTAAACCTCCAAAAAAACAACAATGGCTTGATCAACATACATTACAATGTCAAAAACTGGAGAAACTCTTGTCATTAGTACGAGAATTACCAGAGGGTGAAGAAATTAATGACACAGGAACTACAGTCGCTTCTTAGAAAGATTTTCTATAAATTTCATTAACTAATTAATGTCTACCTTTTGTTGTTCAAATAAAATTGCATAATATTTATACAGTCAAAATTCATCGTCCATTATTTACAAAATATTGTATTGATTTTTCCAACCCCATTTAGGAAATATAGTCACAGTATGGGTAAATGTGAACATAGACAATTGGAAACAATTTCTGTATCTGAAAATTTGTTAACAACATATAAAACATTTACAGTATTTAAAGCTTTATCCTTTTGCTATTGGAGTAGACTATATCAACAAAATATTTCATTGACATAAAGTGCATGACGTGCATATACCTACCTACCTACGTTCGTTACTCTATTTAAATATCTTTTGATACTAATAAAGGAAAAGTAGTCTTCCAATACTTAGTTCCAAGCCAAAGAAATACTCTACTCTACAAGTCTTGTACTACACATTGTAAGGCAATAATTCCTTTTCGATTTTATTTGAGGTCACTTATTGAAAATTGTCGCCCGATTTTAGTTGAACAGAAATATTTGCTGCTTTTGTGAACTGAATAAACTGAACAACCGAAACTGGAAATAGAACTGATACTAAATATAAGATTCTAACAACTTAGCCAGCCACCTAAATTGTTTAATCAATTTAGTTTCATCATTCATTATATTAAATATAATAATTTAATTTAATTACGTCTCAATTAAGCATTTCAAATCTGCGTTGGTGATGTTTTTCATATATTTAAGGTCAGGTTTTATATTCTCCTCTGGTCGCCCAGGTATGGCAGACAACAAATATCTCCACTAGTAGATCTCTACACGAAAAGGAAACATTTTTTTATAATATGAAATGTGTTTACAATTACCCACATTGACCCTATATAAAAATAAAACAAGTGTCTATCGTTGCTATTCGTGATAACTTGTCCTTTGCCGAAGTTAGTTTGGACCGGTGTCAAAATTTATTTGCTCATTTGTGATTTTATAAAAGTACAGAAAATCTATTTTAAAAATTAGAAGTGGTTTAGTTTTTGTGTACAAAAAGTGTAAAAATTGAAATCAAATTTCCTGAAACTCGGGGACAAAGTTCTGTTTTCAATATTCATTTGTTGTCTGGGGGTGGAAAAAAAATGGATTGTCCTTTTCTTATACATAATAGAATACTTCAAAATATAAAATGCGTTTAAAACACGCCAAATTATTTATTTTCATAATAGTTCTAATTAATATTTTACTTTTTTATTATACATGGAAATTATTTCTATGGAAAACTGTCGTCCATAATCAAAACTCTATAACTCCAACAACTGAAAAACTGAAATTAATACGAGACAAAATTAAAACAGCCAATAAACATATACGAAAATCAATAACAATAGTTTTTCGTAGTTTTTATAATTTTGATAATGATTTAAAATTATCAATTGATAATATTCTTGAGATAATACCAAATATACAAATTATAATAATTCAAGATCAAATACCGTATCCTCCAATAATTTATGAAAATAATGCAACAAATGATAATACAGTACGTTTTATTAATCTTGGATTTAATATAAATAAAACGGCACGTGAATTATCACCATTATTGGCAATTAAAACAAAATATGTACTTTTTATGCCGGATAGTGTTCGTTTGAATGGTAAAAATCTGATACAGAAAATCTTAAAAGAAGTTAATAGCGGCACAACCGGAGAGGATAGAAATAAGATACTGGATAAAAGTGGACGGAAAATTGTTATTATACCATTTTCTGGTAATATGAGATCATTTAGTAGTTGCTGTCAAATCAATTTGGATCTTCCAAATTGGACAATTGAATATATTGCTGTTAATACTAGTGACAGATGTGATTTAGTATGTTTTAAATTTGGTAAATAAAATAAATATTAATAACTAATATCTCTTTTTTTTGTATTTTTATAGTATCTACAAAAACATGCTGTTATGGTAGATATCTCAATACTTCGTGACATGCCGGATGCCTTATCTTTACCGTTTCCAGAATTATTTTATATACAAGCAAAAATAGCTGGAATTAAGGTAAATTTTTGCTAGAAAATAAAACTTTTTAAAGCCCGTACTCACGATCAAATCTAGCGTCTTTTTTTGTACGACAAACTAGATTGGAAGAAAAGTTTGTTATAAGTTTCTGCGTACACACGATGAACTTTTCATCTGGCTTTTCATTAGTATTAAAAAAATACATCACAAAAATTATTATTCAAAGAAACAACATAAAAAATTCTGAAGAAATTCCAATGACTATTTCATATTAAAATTTCAATGACTTCTGTTGATGGCATTTCTGCATACACAACGATCCGTATTGACTAACACATTACTTGTACCCAATACGTTTTCTTCGTAATTCCATCATTAAAGTCTTCCGTTAAGTTTTCTTTACACAGGGTCTCCATTTGCCAATATTTCTGGTATACCAGCAAAATTGGTTGCTAAAAAGCTAGTGTAGATCCTGCTGATATACCAATTTTTGACATTTGCATTTAATAAAATGGCGGAAACTAAATTTTTGCGGAGTGAAATTATCAAATTGATAAATATATTTCCAGAAAAAGAAGAAAAATATAGAAAAATTGATTTTAAAAAAAGGGCATGAGAAGATATTTCCACAGAATTGAATTCGACACATTAAAGCCAATATTTTGGCTATTTTTATTTTTTGTTCTCGGTTCAACGGCATGTTAGATACTGAATTGGTATACCAGTATTGGCCCACGTAAAAAAACTGGTAGTATTCTATTTCTGGTAAGCCAATTGGTATACCAGAAATATTGGCCAATGTAGAACCTGTGTTACACCCGATCAAATCATACGTTAACAGTGGGTTGTCGCTCCAAAGACGGATGCTAGATTTGATCATGATTATGGGCTTTTACATATGAAACTTATTTCTTTTTTTTATATATCTTTTAGAAAACAATTTGTCCAAATAGTTTTCAAGATGGTAAACGGCTTTTTACATCGTATCATACAAAACAGCGTCGTATGGATATACGTCGAAGACAATTTAAGGAAATGTATAAGAAACTTCAAATAAAACGAATTATAAAGAAATCACATAAAATAATTTCAAAAAATAATGGAAAAGATATCATAAATCAACAACATAATTTAATTTTAGATACTCAATTTTCTTCATCGAATTTTTCATTACCATTCATTACTGAAATTGATTTAATTGGTTGTGAACGTTTAACAAAATCATGTATCGGCCCAGTCTACAATATGAAACCGTTCTATATATATTTGAATAAACATACGCCACCATGTTGTTTAGAGAAATTACAAAATGTCTTCTATCATGTATTAGATGAATTCGAAAATGTTGGTATACGTTATTGGCTAGATAATTTGGCACTTAAAAATGCTATAGAAATCAATAAATTATCACCGGACGCCTATGATATTGATATCAGTTTTAATATATTCGATTTAGAACGTTCAGATTCATTAAAGAAATCTCAAACAAAACCATTCATCGATATTAATGGATATTATTGGATGAAAGCAACTGATGGACAATATTTTCGTGTACAATATTCAAAAACTAATCAAATTGGTATAAATTTATTACCATTTGATATAAATGGTAATCGTGTTAAACCAAATGGTTTTTATGGTTGGAAAGCAAAAGAATTTTCATCCGAATTTTTACATCCAATGTCGACAGTTTTATTTTTAGGTAAAAATGTTATGTGCCCAAATAATGTTCGAGAATTTCTTGATTATAAAAATAGTCAATAAAAAATATTGAATTGAAATTAGTTTAAAGAAAATCATGTACAAGAATTGAATGGATTGGATTTTGGGGTATTTTTTAAAACCAATATGTGATACTATGGAAATTTCAAATCTAGTGCAGAACCTCAATTTATTCCAATTCTATGATAAACTATGATTTGTAAATACAATATAGGTTGTTTCTCTATGTAGAAAATCTTATAACATATAAAATTTTATTTTAAAACAAAAAAATGTGGTAATTTGTTAAAATCGATATAAAACCAAATGACTTGATAATGCGAATTTTCTATTATTAATTTTCAGTTTGTTTTTAATATTGTATTTTTCGTTTTTAATTTAAGAAATGTTAAACTTGATATGCTATAAAACAGATTAATTTTAAGAAATAATATCACATTTTTAAAAATGCACAAAACTAAAAAATTTCAAATTTATGTATATTTAACGTGCGCAAATAAATCTTCAGAACAATATAAATTAAAAGTATTTTATTAAAAAACTTTATAAAAAAAAAAACATAAAGAATTTTGGTATATCCTATCTATGGTATGAAGGGATGATTGTATCTATTGTATCTATGGTATGATTGTAGTAACTAATCAATAATCAAAGTATAGGTATATAAGGTAAGCAAAGCTAGCAAAGTAACCAGAATAAGCAAAAAAATGCACGTGGGAATAAATGCGAAAAAATACGCAAGAGTACGTGCAGTTTTCATAGACAAAATCCATCAGGAAAGGAGAGAATGAAATGTTCTTAAAAAACGCATAGAATTTTATGAAATTACCCTGGAATCTTATATAATTCCCCAAATTTCTCCAGTTTTAAAACAAATCCATTTTACATTTACTAAAATATTTTATTACCATCCATATTTATAATTTAAGTTTACGATTACTAAAATTAACAAATAATTTAATAAAGTAAGCTAAAATACAGGAAAAAAAAATACATGAAAATTCCTTTATAATTTTCTATTTTCCAATTGCAGGAAATAAAATAGGAAAAAGTATCTCATTTTCTATATGATGTGTTTTCAATGGTGTCGGTTGTCGATGATCTGGTTCAGTACTTCCTAACAGCCAATAAGAAGTTACAATACCTTTTCCTTTAAGTTCTACTTGCCCACGTAATTCTAATCGAAATGTTCCAAACTTATCAAGAATTTTTTTTGCAGCATCTGATACGTGAATTTTTAAAGCTAATATATGTAAATAAATATATATTAAATTTAATATTTATTAAATGGTTCGGGTAAGCGTTCCATTTATTGGTCACTTAAGACGTTTACTAAATCAACAGATTATTTTCATCATGTATAGGTTTTTTATGAATTGGCCAGTAACATGAACATAGGCGATAAATGGAATGCTTACTCTAAATAAAATTAGATAATAATTCTGACCAATCAGAAATTAATTTAATTTAATTATTCAAAAAAAAGAAAAAGAAAAAACTGTTCATCTACTTACGGGCTCCTGTTGATTCCATTCGGGAAGCTGTATTTACTGTATCTCCGAATAAACAATAATGTGGCATTTTCTGTCCAACAACGCCAGCACATACTGGCCCTGAATGAATACCTATACGAATTTTTAATTGATATTCTGGTTTATGTTTAATAGTAAACGATTTAATAGCATCCAAAATGGCAAGTGCCATTAATCCAATTTCTTTAGCATGATCATGACCATTTCTTTCGGGTAAACCAGAGACAACCATATATGCATCTCCAATTGTTTCAACCTACCAAAAATAGATTATATTAAAACATTTAAAAATAGTACAAATAAAAGTATACTTTGTAGACATCATAGAATCCTATAATTCTATCGAACGTACTGTAAAGATCATTTAAAAAATCTACAACTTCCATTGGTCCACTTTGAGCACATAATACAGTGAATCCAACGATATCACTAAAATATATAGTAACGCATTCAAATTGTTCTGGTTGTACCATTTCACCAGCAAGTAATTGAGTTGCTACTGGACGTGGTAGAACTTGATACAACAGTTCTTCTGTTCGACGTTTCTCCATACTTAATTGTTCAGTTTTTTCTTCAACTAAACTTTCCAAATTGTTTGCATATTGTTCCATTCTTCTTAACAGATCATCCATAAGATTTTCACAAAATCCTCTATGCAAAAATTCATTAGAAAAAGAAAAATTTTTGGAAAATTTTTGAAAATTTACTTCATTATACAACGAACTGTTGATCTAATATTGGCAAATGCTGGTCGATCATCCGGATTATCAGCCCAACATTTTTCCATTAGATCTAAAACATCAGGCGGGCAATCTCTTTGTCCTATACATGGTCGAAAAGGTGGAGTTTCACGTGTTTCTACTCTACTTAAAATAGCTTGAACTTCTAAGAATTGACGAGCCGTCTCATATGGACCACCACGAACAACTATTTCTTCTAAAATTATGGCAAATGAATAGACGTCTCCTTTTTGTGTTGCTGGTGTACCAGGAATCACAGTTAATGGTAATAATTCTGGTGCCACCCATAACAATTCTAAAATACACTTATTCAAAAATATTTTACTTAAAGAAATCGAAGAAAAAATACTATTAAAATAGTTTTGATCCTTTACAAAATCAGATGGTGCAGTAAGAGTATGCAATCCAAAATCAGAAATTTTTAAAACAAATCTTCCATCAATAAGACAATTACATGATCTCAGCTTTCCATGTACAGAAACATCACTATTGTGTAAATAAGCCATGCCCTGTGTTCAAACAAGTTTTTTTTAAAAATAGTTTTGAATTAATATCAGTTATTATCATAGTTACTTTAACTATATCATGAATTAGAGACATTCTAAAATTCCAGTCTAAATGAATTGCTTCATTTTCTAATACATCCTTTAAACTTCCTTTTGGGCAATATTCAGTAAGAATAAGTAGTGTCGGCCTCGGTAAATCTATACATGCTCCAACAAATCTAACAGTATTTTCATGGCAAACATCACGGGCTTGTTTAATTTCCCATAATAATGTCGGTGTTATATCAACTTTATTTTTGGTAACTTTTTTTATAGCCACTCTTTCACCTTTGTAAATTCCAATTGTTGTAAAAACTTGTGTCGGAGGTAGAGATGTACAGCTGGCTATAGATGCTCGACCAGAATTTATTCCATGTTGTTGTAAGGAAAAATTCTAAAAATATTCGATTTTCTCATACAAAATTTTTTAATTTTTTGATTTATTTTTACTTCATAATTCAACTTCTGCAGACCAACTTTACTTCCAAATAATCTACCCACTTCTAATAAAACTTCACCTGGACGAACTCTCCATGACATATTATTTAATTCGTTATTTAACCGCATTTGCCTATAATTAAGATTATGTATGTGTATATTCAATATTGAACATTTTTGTATGTATATCGAATGCACTATTTGAATCTTATTAGTACAATAACTCTATTACCAGAATAAGAATGTAACTAGGGATTCCCGACGATAGAGAGGATGTAAAAACAAGTCGCGGTGCTTTGAAAATCCGTTACAACAGGAATCTTTATCGAATGCTTTGCTTAACATACTTTTTTCTGTTACCGAAACTGTTCTGTTTGGCAAATGTCCTGTGAAGACCACATATGTATGTTAGACAGAAATTTCTGTTCTAACATTTCTGTTAGTAAAAAAGTCCTAACGAAATGACGTTAGACAAATAATATTTATCGTGTTTTAATAAAAAAGGATTTAACTCAATAATATAGTTTTCATCAAATCCTCTTTATTTCTTTAATTTGGAAAATGTTAATCCTCTTCGGTACATTTTAAATTAATTACTTGCTTTTGTTTCTCCCTCAACGAAATCTTTCCAAAATAAATTGTTAGAACATAATTTGCCCAGCAAAGAATTTCTAAAATAAAAATGTGTGTAGACACTATGTTATAAATTCCAGAAAGACAAACAATAAACACAGAACAAATAAATTAGAATTCACAACAAAACAATCACTTGACATACATGTTGACATTCGTTGCATTTCTCAAAAGCTCTAGAAGGATTGCATGATGTATAAATAAGAGAGTTGGGGCGGTTGGTAAGTCAGTTCGATTTCAGAACTTGATCAGTGATTATCGAAGTTATTTTGAAAGTAATTGTGCTTGAAGTGAGTAAAGCAATTATAACAATTAAAATCCAGAATTCGGAAAGATAACATCACGTAATTAAGTCTAGTTCAGGACAGCGATTTTTGACAATTTTATCAATCAAGGTGATCATAGCTATTTGTAATAAAATCAATTTGAGGATTCAAATGGAACATCCGATATATACTGCAGCCTAGCATAAATGCACTAACTGACATTTTTAACTACATTTAAACTACATAACCTAATTCAGTGTTAACATACAATCCGTAATATGTCAGATAGAGGATTTATGCTACTACTCCGAACTCAATCTAGGTATATAACTATAAAAATGAGAATTACTTGCACATTAAATATACTACTAAAAATGAAAATGATAAAAACACTCCAAAGGCAAATGTTACATATAAATAGATCATCTCTAAAAAAAAAAAAAATTGATATCTCAAAAAAATAATTCTAAAATTCGATATAAAATAAAATAAAACCATTTCCATGACACTCTGGTTCATTCCCTAAATATCCACATTTTGGAATATCTGGTGGGGGCTCCTCTCGGCCACCAGGCCAATGAATTTTCTTTCCATGGACAGATGAATAATTTCTGAAATATAAAAAATGGTATCACCAAAGATATAAACGAGTAAAGATATGTAAAATTCTAAACAGCTTTCATTTAACATAAGTAAACTATATTAGATCTTATGGAAAGAACTTTTAGGAGCTTTAAGCGCTTTCCATAAGACCAAATCTTCTATTTATTAATATTTTTGGTATTAATGCGAAATTCAACAATAATACAATATACCTATTCAATCCATAATAATGTGCAACCACTTCAAATCGTCCAGTAATTGGATCTAAATCCAAAATTGAATAATCCGCATCACGATCTCCATTATCATCAATTCTCACATGACCTGTAATTCCTGTTCGAAAGAATTGATATAATAAATAGCTCTACATATGCTGTTTGCTTTTTTAGTCAACCATGAAAATCTCGATTCCACATTCGTTTTGTTATTGCTATGCCATCCTGAATGTCTTCATCCTCTGATAGTGTTTCGTTAAGAGCCATTCCCAATAAATAGACACCGTCAAAAAATGCTCCAATAAAAAAATTAACCTAAATTGAGAAATTTTTAACGAATATTCATAATATAAGATTCAGCAAATACTTCTTCTCCATCACTAAATGTGTAATTGTAATCTTTTAATGCCCTAATCCGAACTTGTTCGGCAAAATCTTGAAATTTTGGACTAGTCGGTTGTAATAATGATACTCGTAATAAAGCTTCGTATGCTTTTCTAGCTTTAGCATCATCTTCATCACCCATTTCCCAATCATGATCACCCCAATAAGAGTTCTATTAAGAAAAATGAACATATTTAGTAAAATATGAGTATATATGCATTGAAATCAATTCAACTTGAAAAATTTCAACATCAAGAAAAGTCCAGTCTCCTGTAGTCATACCCAATTCGTGTGCGGCCAGCATAAATTTACGAACAAGGACTCCACGTACAGACAGAATAACAACTTCAGGGTGAGAAAATTTTTGAATTATGTATATTTTGTTAAATGTTAAACTTATGAAACATTTATTATTATATCGTTACCTCTGGCATACATACTGGCATCCCTTAAATAGTTATCATAAGATTCTTCTTCGTTGCCATTTAATTCTCGGACAAAACTAAGAAGACCTTCTTGTTTAAGGCCATATTCTAAATTTTTTCCTAATGTATTCAAAATTTATACATTAAAAAAATGGTGATTTTTTTTTGTAAATTGAATAGAATATATTAAGGAAATTTTGTACCGACAGTCAGCGAAAAGAGATCCGATCTATCCAATAGTAGAGCTACATGTTTCCATTTAAACTGACGAAATATGCTAGCGAAAACCAGCTTCAAGCGGCATTGACAATACGACATTCGTGTTAAAGTTGGATATTTTGTTTTATCTTTAAACATACCCTGTAGATGTTTAAAAGGATCATATTATAGTATCTATTGTTTATTCTTAGAAACGAAGAGATTATGACAAAATATGCAAATCAGAGTTACTGAAAATAATTAATAATGAAAATGTGCAAAATTTATAACAGAGAATATACCAATACACTGCTAATGCATTGAACTAGAAGATTGATTTCTTTCAGTACAGATATTTTTATACATTTTTAAAATTTATTAATACTTTTTATAATGTCCATTTTTGTGTTCTAATCAGTTTTTTGCGACTTAGAGTACGTGAAGTAGACAAAAACATTCGGGTGTCGACAATTATCTATTGTCTACTGCATTGTGTAAATGTAGATAATGAAAAATTGTTAGAAAAGAATTTATAAATTACTAATTCCTTAAATTATTGGAAGACAAAATAATTCAAAATGCACTCCTGCTAATTCTTTTTGAATCGGGTACAAACATTTCACATCCCATCTAAATTCTTATTTGTTGACATATCTAGGATCTTTTAAATTTGTTTTTCAATTTTTTTTGTAAATATCATTTCTTTGTCTACGCTAATGTCTACTCGAAGTGTGTAGTCGATGCGTGGAAGAACAACACTGGTTTTAATGCAACAGAAACTAAATTTTATTCAAAGTGCAGTCCATATTATGGTCCTTTTACATTTTTTTAAAAAGTATTCTTCATCCAATCCGGTAGATAGATTCATAATCATAACAAATTTTCTATATTTTACAAATTATCATCAATCACCCAGTCTTGTAATTCGAATTATACAAAACGAGATACTCCACCCCAGGCTCCCTACCAATCGCCATCCTTAAACTTTTTCATAAAAATCTATTATGTCAAAACCACTGTTTCTTCCATTGACCCAAAAGTTTCAAATGCAGATGACATTGATCAGATTAATCGAAATGGGGTAGACAAGGTATCCCAGGTATATTTTTCGAATTTAGGTATGCAATTTTAAAAATTAGAGATCCATTCAAATGTTGAATATACATTTGTTTATTGGCACATGGCCTTATTTAGAATATGTATATGAAAACGGAATAGTTTTTTTTTTTATAAAGATTAATTGATTGATTCTAAATATTTACATTTTGCACCTTTATTATTCGCATAGAAATCCAGGATTATATTATACAATATTTATTACAACATATACTATCCAGGGTTAGAAAATTATTAAAACAAATTGATCAATCAGGGTGAGATGCAGTTTCAATGTTACTAGGGTATATACATATTCCTTTCACAACATTATCAGCATGCATGGTTTCATATCAAATCCCAATTTATAATATGGTAGCATGATTTCTTATGTACAAACAAATGTTCCTATTATTGTATAGAAGAATACCAACCAAGACACAACGAATAACAATTTCAAGGGATTAGACGTGTAGACTGTATAAAATCAAAAGTTATGTTTTGAAATACATATAATAAATATCCGTAAAAGATGATGTTTACAAAATTGCAATAAAAAATTTGCTATATACCAATTGTATTGAATTTCCAATTAAACATTAATGGAAAAAGCTTTGATTTTAATATAAGTACAAAAGGAACTAAAAGAAACTAATATACAAATTGTTTAATTTCACAAACTATTACACGATATTGAAATGAATTCAATTAAAGAAATAGAATAAAATTAATTTCCTGAAATACTACAATTACTTCCAGTAAAATTTTTATTTCAATTTCACCATGATTCAATGCTTTTAAATCTTATTTAAAATGAAATAAAGGTAATCACTGTAATTAATGTAATTAATTTGAATGCAGCCACAGACACGGAAAAAATGTATATAAGTACTTGTGTAAGTAAACCACGTCTCTGATTGAATTCAGTAATTAGTTCAGAAAATTAGAAAAATTTTTGCATACGTTTCTATATGTTTACATAATATTAAATTAAGTAAAACTGTACTGTACTGTACTGTATTTGTACACATCTATGACACCATCTATTTACCTACTAAAATAGGTATAAACCGATTTTATGCTATTTTATTTTGCAAAGAATTTACTTATTTTATTTAAAAAAATGTTTACTTTAGCCAAGCGTATTATAAAAAAAAAGCTTACCGTACTTTCATTTTTCCATTTATGTATTTTTCCTAAAATTCCAGATGTTACGGATAGCTCACCCTCTGAAGGAGGCTATAGGGAAGAAATAAATTATATTAAATTGACATAATTAACCATTTGGAAGCAAATTTAAACTATTTGTAGTACAAGATAGCAATTAAGACTGTCACTATGATTTCATGATCGATTTAATGTTGTTTTTTTTAGTGCATATTAAAAGTTTTATGTTTTCAGAAACGTCATAAAAAATAGTAATAGTGAAACTAGTAACTGGCTTAATTGCTTAGGGATATCTAGAGATTTATGCGCTATCGAGAGTAAAGATTTGTAGATTTCTATAGAGTATCAAATAAGCAACCAAATCAAACTTAAAGTCTATTTTCATTTCAAGCACATTGTTTATTGTATGCATACAATAATAAAATATGATAAAAAGTATGTTGGTTGAGGATGGTGCTCATACAAATAGGTATATACATTTTCAACGAGAAATTAAAAATTGCCTATTTTCAGGCGTGCATGACAAGGGACTGACGTTCAGACTAATGAAATATTGTTTGATATAATTGTTGTATTTTAAATTGCCTTTATGTACCCATACATATATTTAAATGAAAATATATTAACTGCTATATAATAAAGTTAAATTGTACATTAAATATGCAAATATTTGGGCAAATTGAAAAGCCACAAAGTACTTAATAATATATATATATAGTATAGTATTAGGTTGATATGACCTCGACACCTTCAATGATACAAAACGCTCCGGATCCCTATCTATATTATATTATAAATATTATGGGTATTAATATCACCTAAAATATATTTAAAAATTTAATAATAAAGCTGAACTTGAAAAAATTCCACCAATTCTGTTCTAAACAAGTAAATATTACTTATTACATTTGTATTATTTACCTGTGTCTGGCTTATATCATTTCATAAAAAAGGTACGTACCTGATCTCCCATTCCAGTTATAATCGGTGAATTCCAATAAGCTGCCAATCTTGCAACAGGTTCCAGAGCGAATGCACAAGCCGGTCCAATGAAAGCAATAACATCATTTTGAAAATGCATATCCGCAGCTAATCCTGGTGCTCTGGCTCCTGAACATGATGGATAGCTTTCGTTTTATAATTTCCAAATTAAAGGAAGAAAATTTTAATATTATACATTTTTTGATATATAAAGATAATAAAATGTGAATTGATTGATTATTCAGGAATGAAGAAAATAATATTGCCACAAAAATTCCGATAAATAGGAACCGTAGATAGGCAGTTGAAAAACGTATAAATCTTAAAGGAAAATAATTACTATATTGAAAAATAGACCAATTCTATTCACTATTTATATTAGTTTAACGACGAATAGAAAAGGACATAATTGCTTTTTTATTTGCTCAATAAATTTACAAAGTATTAATAGGTATCAATGTAATTTTTGGAAAGTAGAAATCCTTCCTAATCCAACAACAGAAACAGAAAATAATTTAATAATAATAATAGTATACTAAAACAATAATATTTCTCAAAGGAAATCAAGCAGTTTTCTTCTTAATTTAAAATTCAAAATATCACAAAAGAAAAAAACTTTAATAAATTCCGCGTAATTTACTCACAGTGAAATAACGATGTCATTTCATTGTAAATTGTTCACAATTTGGAATATTTAATTATTTGATATTATAAGAAAAGAAGAAAAAAAAATGCAACTCACCTTCCTTGAACTTTTGTCAGACGAATTTTATGGACTTTTAAAAATTCTTCATTCACACGTTCTATAGCCAAATCGACTGCTGGTCCACATCTTTCCAAATCAAAAGGGGAATCTATGTTTTGTTCAAAAATATGAAAATAACTATTCAGAATAAATTTCTTTATTATTATCGAAAAATTTGCATTTCAACCTAAATGAGACGCCATTAAAACACCGACATTATAAAAACGGAAACCAACTTCATTGATTTTAATGTCTCGTATAAAACGATTCGCCTTGGATCGAACTATTTCTGAAGCAGTTATTAAAGAGGAACTGTTATTATCAAAGTCTTTCATTTTCCAAAATTCATCTTCGAAAATAATCCTTTTCGTTTCATAAATAAATCCTGATATGGGAATAATCATCGAAAGGCAACATGCCATAGTCAATAATGTATTTGAATACATTTTCAGAACGTCTTCTAGTGTATCGGAATTTTGAAAATAAAAAAATTCCTGTCTTTTTGTTGCTATGTTATCGAAACAATAATGTTACAAAACATAAAGTTTATGTTGATACCAGAATTTCAACATTTTTACAATGTTTGAGAAAAATCTGAAAAACAAATATACAAATATATATATATTTAAAAGGCTATGAAATAAACGTATTATATAATTTCGTTTTAATATATTCTTACATCTAATTGTTAAGACTGTATATATCCTTAAAATGATGACGATGATGACTTTTTAATTTAATGATGATTTAATTTACAGTCTATTCTAGGAAGAAAGTGTCGAAATGACTAGAAGAAAACTAATGGTTCCAGGGTTTTGAGTTTAATAAAGGGTAAATAAACAAACAATATATTTTTGGAGCGTGAAAATACTATATGTAAGAATTAAACTAGAGGACCATATATCTAGCATCATTGCAAGCGTAAGGAGGCTGGCCAATTCCGTATTTTAAGAACTCAAACCGAGAGGACATATTTCGAGATCTAAGTGTCTATAGGTTCTTATAAGTTCATTCATTTAAATTACTGAAAGAGGAATATTTTTAGAAAATGTATTTTTGGGACTTAGAGGTTGCCAAAAAGTGGAAAAATATCAAAATATCCAGATCAAGGCAAATTAACACCGAAACAAAGCGATGTTAGTGAAAAGCGTCCCATTTATATAATAGAATAATATTTCAAGCCTTTGTAAAATGTTTACATATGTCACACTTACATTTTGCATTCAAAGTTTTAAATGTCCTTCTAAATTTTCCAATTTCATAGTAATATTAAAGAAAATTCATAAACACTGAAACAACAGGTCCTTTATTATCTCTTATGCTTCACCATTCATTAGCTATGAATTAAAGATGGTGTAGTTCTAGAGAACACTTAGGCATTGGGTTGGTTGACGATATGTAAGCATATTAACAAACACTAAAAATTGAATTTCATTTAAATTGAAGATTATTTAGTTTATATTATGTACTTTTTTTAGCGTTGTCCCTAATCTGATCATTATCAAATTATATCTGGTTGAATTAAATTATATCAATTTAGAAAACTAATCGATTGAAAGGTATATAAAATTTTACCAATCACTATATTTGTTATATTCAATATAAAGAACAAACCAATTTACCAAATTTCTTTAAAATCGAATAATATGCTTGAATTTTATTCACATGATAACCATCATATTAACAAAATTCGGACATAGACACAGTTACTAATAGACGAACAAAATATTTTCAAAACCTTATTATGAGGATCTTAAAACATGAGTTCTCCTGAAAATCTGAACTTTTTAATTTCTTTTTTTTTTAATACAAAACTATATTTAAAATATACACATTTCAGAAGAAGGCGGACTAGTCCACTAGGTTACTCATAAAAAATATAAAAGGATATTCAAATTACACCTAACACTTTTTTTTTTAATATTTTAAAAAATTAATTTCAAAAATTTTCTTTTACTTACAATATTACCGTTAATTGGAAATTTTCGAAACACGAATTAGAAAATTAGAAAATTCAATTTCAATTTGAAAAACTTTAAATAGCACTTAACTTATTTTTCCAAATTTATTTTATTTGCAAATTTAAGAAGTGCTAAATCAAACTAATGAAAAACTTGCAATTCTGGCTGAATGCAGACGAAAGAATGAACGAAACTCGAATAGATCAAATCCTTTTAAATCTATTCAAATTCTTTAATATTATACTTTTTACTAGTATTAGTAACATTTTATATAAAAATTGTATACTTAAAAAAATAATATATACTATTAAATCGTAAAAGAAACTCAGGCCGGAGTAAAGAACAGATAAGACTAGCCTACTGAATGGTTTGGATACTTTTGATTGCAGAGCTTTGCGTATCCTAAAATTAAATTCAAATCCTAAACCAAGCGCATGACAAAATATGTAGACAAAATTGATATACAAATTAATAGACCTATAAAAGAAACAAATTGATGATTTGATTAATATCTTAAACATAAGGACTTTAAGGAAGCGTACTTAACTTAGAAGAAGAAAAAAAATACAGACTAGGAATGTTAAAAATAATAAAATAAATTAAGTGATCATATATTTAGATTTTTATTTAAGTTAATATAAAAGATGTGTTTATTATTTCCATTTGATTTCACATAAAGATTTAATTTCGATTATCGAAATTTTAGGTTAAATCCCAATTTCCATACTTGTTCAAAAGTTTTCAAAATCGGAAAGGAGAATTGTGCGGATTTAAAATTGTATTGTACCTGTATTGCACAGATTTTAATTCGAAGGTAATTTAACAATAATAGAAAATTTAAATTAACACTTATTATGTCGACAGAAAACAAAACCAACATATTGTCAAACTTCGTATTTTAAAAGCATAACAACTAATTAATACTATAAAAAAAATTGTTGTTACTTTGTAATTATTGTAGTTATTAGGGTATTGGTATAGATCCTCCAAAAAATGAAAAACAAAATGAATAAACAATATAAACCGGCATACTGACCAGCAACTGTAGATTGTGAAAAGCTGGTTTAATGAAATACTTGAATGAAATCAAAAAAATTAATTACTATTTTAAATTTTCAAATTTCAAATTTCAAATTTTTAAAAATAACGAACAACTTTAAATTGAGATTACATTCCCGTCCATTATAATTAAGAAGAAGTTTATTCTTGACAATACAAAATTGCGGTAGTTCCTTGTTTTTTTGATATTTTGATACCCTATGGTAGAAATGTGACTCGTAGTTAACAAATCTGTAGTTCAATGAATTAATTAAGAAAGAAACACCAAAACTACTAATATTTCCAGATTTTTTCTACATAACTTCGTTTTGTCTTTTTCAAATTCGCTCAAATTCACAGGTAGGCTGGGGCCTAGTAACATAAACACCTTTTGCAAATTTTATTTAAATCAGGATATAAGTTTTTAAAATACATCGGAAAAACTTTATGTACACCCTTTTTCACCCTACCACTATATCTTTCTCCACTATCCTTGGACCGATTTCACTGAAGTTTTCCATGGTATCGGCCATTAATGTAGTCAACCCATGCAAATAATTTAAACAAAATTGTTCCACAAATTTTCAAATTAAATCCGAAAAACTATGAGCAACAAAACGAGAAAATTGTCTGGTTACCCTGTTTTTTTGCTTAATAACTTCTCTGCCGATTTTGCTGAAATGCAATACCAAACCAAATTAAGGAACTCACATTGTAAATTTCATCAAAATCGGATGACGCGTTTTTGAGTTATCTTGTATACGGGCGAAAGGACAGGCGGACAGACGGACGGGCGGATATGCAGAAATCGATGTAACTTTTGATTCTCTACACAACCATACTCTTGAAATTTTTCTACGATGGTTATTTTGATGTGTTACAAATGTAGTGATTAAAGTAATATACCCTCTGGTAGTACCTACCATAGGGCATAGAAGTGGAGTATGAAATATAATCTAGACTATAAAAATTTGTTTGTAATACATAAGAGAGAGAAACAAATTTTTTAAATGTAAAATATAACATTGTTGCTCGCTATCAACCCATTGCTTCCATTTCGATTAAACTGCCGAGATTGGTGAATACAGATAGGTTAATCCTCTTGCAGGACAAAGCTTGACCAAATGTAGCATGAATAACTGATCAAACTACAGGAAACTCTCTGCCATCCATCGTATTCCCTAGACCTACGCAACACTGTTCTTCAATAGAAACTCTATACTGTTTCTGATTTACCCTTATAAGAAATAATTTCATTGCAGAAGGACAAAATAAAATTAATTCTAGAACAAAAAAATTTTAACTCTAAATATCAATAAGGACAAAGTTAGTCTAAAACTTGGACTCGTAATTTCTTTAAGTATTGGCAATATTATAAAAAACATTCTAAGTTGCATTTATTTACGAATTTTAGTAAAAATAATAGTAAAAATTTTGGAAAACGTATAAAAAGAATTTGGGTTATATCCCAAAATATTAAAAATTTGTATTTATTTTAACAGATAAAATTTTTTGACCCGGGTAGAATTTTAAAAAACGAATGTGGTAGTATTGCCAGTGCTAGCCGGTGGGATTTATCATTTTATGATGAGTAAAATCTTTACTTTTGATTGGTCTAGTTAAATATTTTTCATGAGTTAAAGAAAGCTGCGATCCATAAACCTTGGAGGAGGCCCCTCGGATCGCGAGGCCGTGTGCCGTGGCCCACTTGGCCCACGCCTTCCGCCGCCTCTGACTATTACTAAAATAGAAGATGGTGTAATTTACCTAAAAACCATAAATTCGTATATTTAATGACATTATTTCAGTTTATTTTCAAAAATTTCTTAGAAGAAAAATCCATTACGGTAATATAATAAAATGTTATTAAGAATATTTCAAATATTTTTACCATAAAACGGTATGAATTTTAATCAAAATTTTTTAAAATGAAATTCACTAAATTGTATACATTTTATTGGGGTCGTTATAAAGGTGCCAAATTTTTCTTTTCCAAAAAAAAATGTCTAGGAAATAAAAGCATTTTAAATGGAAATAATATTGGGAATTACTTCGCAATTATATGAATTTAGTTGCAATGGAGTTGCCGGTTAATAGAAAAATAAGCAAACTTATTTTTCAAAACTTGAATCGCAAAATTTTGCTGTTGCTGTTGCTGTCGTTTAATGTATTTCAAAAAACAGCATTCACGACTTTCGCTTTTGCTTTTGCTGTTGCTGTTGCTGTTGCTGCTTCAATCTGATTCAGGGGTTAAAATGGAAAAACTGTATTGATAAGGCGCATACTTTGATAAATTATATTGCTTTTTGCTTGAGATATAATATTATATTATTGAATTGGTTTACAATTAATTATACTTTATATTAATTAAACTGTGTCTTTTTAATTTATTATTTTTTTCTCCTCGGCAACCGAAAGCAGATAATATTTGCTGATTGCAACATGAGTCCAACTCAAGGCAATCTGTTTACCTTACATTTATAATTTTATGATTGAAGTCCACCTTAAGTCGGTTATGTAAACGGGGTAACAGTGACGTATTACAGCGTTTAAATTACACTAGCCTTTAATAAAGCTTAAAATTGGCATTAGATTTCAGTCCGTTATAATAAAGAAGAAGAATGGTGGTAAACGTGAAATATTGTTGACAACAAACTATTTTGGTTGATTGTTATTCCTTCGTATTCTAAAATCTAAAGTGCCTTAAATTCTCACAAATTTTTGGAAGTTTTTTTTTCTTTTTTTTTTTCTTCTTTTTTTCTTTTTTTTTTTCTTTTTTTTTTTGGTTTTAAATTTATATTTTTTAATAATTGGAAATGGCCGAGTATCAGCCAACACTTCGAGTGACAAATCTTTTACTTGAGGTAAAATATCCTAGTTTAGTAAATTGAAAGCAAAATTAAATTCATTTATTATTTATTTTCGCAGGACAATGAAGATGTTATAGAAAAAATGTTTTCCAGATTTGGCCAAGTGAAAGCAATTATCATCGATTGGAAATTTAGCTGTGCTTATGTTACTTTTAAGGATTTTAATTCTGCTGCCAAGTTAGTTGAAATTTTGATATGGTTTCTATTTTGATTACGAAACGACACTGTCGGAGCCCGAAGTGCGTTTGAATCAGAACAACATTTTACAAATAGACTGTTTTGATCTTGTTTTCTGGCAGGCTAACTGGAAGAGTTATTTTCTTTATAAGAATGCTGTTGACAGGGAAACAATGAAAAGAAATTGTTTTAAGTCCATTTTTTCAAATTCTTTTTTTTATATGCCTACTAAAAGGAAGCCCTGTGAAGTTGCCATGAAATGGTCGCCAGTTTTGTGATCAGACTAATTAGAATAAACCAATTTACAACTTAAACTTTTATTAAATTTCATGCCTTCCTTTTAGCATCTAAGCAATTATGGTTATTGAATTATTATTTTTCTTTTTTTTTTATTACAGGGCGATCGAAAGTCAGTCTTCTCTTAGAGTTAAAATTAGCATTCTCGATGGTAAACAAAAAACGAACAAACATATTAACTGCTTTCCCATACAAAATCTTAATGATGATTGTCTTTTACACATCATATCGTTCCTTTCGTTGCAGGATAAATTGAATTTATCAGAAATATCGAAACATTTCCTAAATCTATGTGGAAAAAGTTTTCGGATTACAAACAAACCGTTTATAAATTGTGTAGATGAACTTTTAATAATGGATGGATTCTTTTGTGCCTCAGAAAAAGAATTCGATATGCGCATCTTAAAATTTATACCGGCACTTTGTGAGAATTTAAAAGTTCTATCATTAACTTCTCATCAATTCAACAAACATGAGTTTTTTCCATTCGATGAGATTAAACAAATAATATCTAGTTCACAGAATTTAGAATCTGTTTCTATAACACGAATAAATTTAAATGATAATATATTAGATGAAATGTCGAAACTAAGAAATTTGAAAATCTTATCATTATATGATGTAGAATATGATTTCGGTAAAAATTTGAATAGATTGGTAAATTTAACAGAGCTTAATTGTTTGGCTTCAATAAAATCAGAACATTATATATCTTTATTTAAAGCTGTGAAACTTGAAAGATTAATTCTTTTATATGCTAATTTAAGTATTTCAGCTTTCGATGCATTACTTGAATTCCAAACAAGTCTACAGAAACTTGTTATTGATACAAAATATAATTGTGAATATTTAAAGAAATTACCAAATCTTCCAAATTTAAAAGAACTGTATTTAACAAGGAGAGGAGGTGTAAATGTATCACTTTTGAATGATATTTTTTTCAATCAATCGAGAAATAAGGATTTGAAAATATTTATTTCTGGAATATTATCTGAAAACAGAAAGTTTCGTGTAATGATGTTAGAAAATAACATTTACGAGGATTTTCTCGGCAAGAAAGGAAGAAAATTTCAAGTATATACAAACAAATGTAATGCTGCCATGCGGTGTGAGTGGCCGTTTTTTCCGTACGATTTTCATGAAGTTATTAATATAACGGAGGAATAAAAGTGATTTATGTGGTATTATTTAGTTTTAAGTAAATTTTGGATATTAATATTAAGTTTGATCTATTTTGTACTTTATTGTATTTAAATTTAAATACTTTTTTATATAAATTTTATGTAATGAAAATAAATTAGGTTTATTTCAGAAATTTGAACTAATTTCAATTATTAAAGAATAAAAATTTTCTTCCATCTAGAAAACCTTCGACGAAATGTGCCACATTACATTGTGTGTGGTAAATATGAAGAGAAAAGCAATTTTAACAAAAAAAAAATCGCCTCCGCCAAATTTGAATGGACTTTATACTCAAATAAATAAATAAAAGGACGTGAAAAAGTGAAAAGTTCTTTTCAAACACATTTGTATATCCATTGCTTATGCGTTTGTGTAGAGGCGGCGTTAGAAAAATATTAATCGGGGGAAGAAAAAGGTTATGATTTAACTGGCAATTTTTTTAAAAAGATTTTTTGCGTTCAATTAGATGCCATAGAAATTATATTATACTATCTGAATTCCGCGGCATTGCTCGGGGTCTCCAAATTCTATATGTCGCGATTTAAAATTTGAATGTTTTTATGAAAGTAATATTGATTTGAACCGACCCTTATGGCCGGTTTGTTCACTTTTGGTCAATTTTAATCCATGAATATTCCAGTGGTTAATCATCGATTGCGTTTGTTCACCAAAATTTTAATCTGAGAATCCATGGTTTGGTTAGTTAATCAACGATTTCGTTAATCATCCGATTTTCCTTGGCTAACGCCATTTAACCAATGATTTACTGGAATTTCGTTTGTTCATGCTTGGTTTTTATGACTGCATTTTACTTTTGACATTATATTTTAACATAAATATAACAACATTCACTGAAAATATTGAGCGATACAAAATTAATAATAATAAAATAACTCCAAATGGAGTTATTTTTTTTTTATTCTTTTTTTTCGTATATCTATATTGTTTTATTTACTAATTCAGTTCTTTCGGAAATTGCATTTGAAATTCGTGGAGTAGTCACGATAATGACGAAGATTATAATCAATTATTTAGAAATTTAAATTAACCATTGATTCAAATTTGACAGATGCATTGGAAAACCATTGGAAAAATGGAAAAATCTATGGTTTGGTTACCAAGGTGAAAAAAATGTGAACAAACGCATTTCGTTAACCACAGATTCATAATCATGGGTTAAGCAAAATCTCTGGTAACCTAACCACAGATCTAACCAAGAACAAACCGGCCCTTAATTCAAAATATTTCCAATTTTAAATAAATTATTTCTTTCTTCAATTAAAATAATAATTATTGTCGAAAGAAACTAGGAAAAATTATTAAAAATAATACGGCTTGTCACGAGATTTGATTGTTTTTGCGAAGATTTTTCGCAAGTTTGACAGCTCATTCTGATTGGTCAGGGAAAACTTAGAAGAATCTGCAACCGTGACAACGTTTCGCAAATATAATTTTTTATTTTAGCAGAAATGACATTAGGCAGTCAGTTATTTTGAATAAAAATACTACTAATTCCCTTTCTTCTGACATTTTATACAAATTAATAGTTTTTGGTATTCACTTCCAAAAGAAAATCCCGTTAAAAAAAATTCAAAATTGCATTTGTCAAAAATCGAAAATTTATCTTCGCAAGTTTGCGAAAATAATCAACTCCGGGGCATGTTTATTTTTGACATAAGCTTCGGAAATTTGCGACATTTTTTAAGCATTTTGATTGGTTCAACGAATTGTCAAAAAAAATCTAATAATTTCGCAAGTTAGCGAACTAACGCGTGACGAGCCTTAATGTAAAAACAAAGAAAGAAAATTAGTGGAAGCTAAATACGTAGTTTTAAAAAAAATGTGTAAGCTTGTGTAACAGCAATTTGTTTCGTTAACCTTTCCTGAAGCTGCAACCGTTGTGAAAATATTTCAATAATTCAAAAAAAAAAAAACAATTGAACTAATAAAATATTATAAAATAAAATCGTGAAAAACTGATAAAAATCATAAAATAAAATTAAAACAAACAAAAAATTTTGTAAGTTTTTAGTTAGTTCTTGATAATCCATTTTCCGTTGACTTTTTATAAATTTTTTTATGTTAGTTTTTAAACTAAGTTTTAATAAAAAAAAAAACTATAAATAAATTATTATATTTTACTTTTGTTAGGTATAAAATCAAAAAGCTAAACTTAAACGTACTAAAATGAAATAAACACTTTTTTATCTTGCTAATTTGCTAAGTCCAAGAATTTTGTTGCACAGCAAATAACCGATTCAAACTTTCCCCATATGGTACCAAATGAGGTTCGCACATTGAAAATAAGAAATTAGAAGAAAGGTTCTTAAATGAAATTTTATTAAAAACATATAGTAGCAGAAAATCGGGTTATGGACGATTTTTTGATGGCCTATGTTAGACATGGGACTGACTCTATAGTTTAATGAATTAACTCTGAGAAATGGAACCAAAACTACTAATATTTCAAAGCTTTTTCTCCAGAACTCTGTTTAGGCTTCTTCAATTCACCAATTTTCTCCATCTAACAAAGTTTATAAAGTGGTTCCAACGTTTTAGCACATAATGACAAATCCATTTATGTAAATAAATAAATTTACAATTTGTTTAATTTTAAATACCTGCCGAATCAGTACATCTGACTAATAATTTTTCCCGTTTTCAAATCCAAAACCACCAAAGAAATTTTTCTAAAGAGTGAAATTTTTCATGAAAAGTTCTATAAGGCTTTTCATGGGCTTAAAATTTCTAATGAGATAGAGTGAAATAAATGATATTGTTTATTCACTCTATCCACATAAAAAACGTTAGAAATCCACCAAAAAAATTTTCTTCAAATGGCATGCGAAGTTTTTTTCGAGCTTATCTCCATTATATTTTCGCCTTGAATCCGAGATTTTTGACAAGAAATTTTTAAATTTAAGGTAATTTCTCACTTCTATGTAAAGTGGCTAAAATCCACAACATTTCTTTCAAATCTGTCTACGGTTGAAGAAGTTAGTTGTTGGAAACTTCAAAAATTCCGGTGTTGTGAATTTAGATCAAGTTCAAAATAAAGAATAACAAAAAGTTACAAAAACGACGAATAAGTTTAAATTTTTGAAATTTGAAATTTTAAAATTAGATTTCTTCATAAATGGAAATGGCCGAGAATCAACCTACTTTTGAGAGATACGTGGGTACGGTACGGTTGACAAACCTTTTGCCTGAAGTAAAATATTCAGTTTTAGTAAATTGACATTATAATAAAATTATTATTTATTTTTGCAGGACGATGAAGTGAGTTTAAAGAAAATGTTTGCTGAATTTGGCGAAGTAAAAATAATTATGGATAAGAAATCGAGCAGTGTTTTTGTTACTTTTCAAGATTTTGATACCGCTGATATGTAAGTGCAAATGTTAATTTAGCTTTTAATTCCGTGTTTGTTTTTTTAAATGAAAGTTTTGCAAATTCAAAGGAAAGTTCATATTTATTTTATTTCAAGAAAAAAAAAATTCTAATCATATTTCCCCGATTGTTTCGCACCGTTTCGCAAAACCAGTATTCACCAGCCCACTGTTGCCAACTGTTCTTCTATAAACATTTCTAGAAGTAAAGGAGGCAAAGCACCAAGGAAGCCATGTTCATATCTTTAATTGCATTACAACGAATAGGCGTTGGCCTCTTTTTTAAAACAATTAAATAATTAATGTTTCGTTTATATTTATAAAAAGATTTTTTTTAAATGGTTCTGGTGCAAGAATTTGTTCTACTTGCTGCATTTATAGGAATTAGATTAAAAACAAACACAACAAAAAAGGTTTCTCCCCATTAAACAAAATTTTGTTGCAAATATATGACAATAATTTTGTTGTTGGGAGAGGGAATGACCAGACCCGCTTTTTACTTATCTTGAAAACAAAATTCCGGGATTCGTGATTGTAAAAATTTACAATTTTCCCATGATTGTACTTCCGTGTAAGAGCGAAAAATAAAACCATACCGACCTTAAAGTCGTAGTCGATGCAGTTGAAGAAAAGTTAATTAAAACAATTTTTCGAAGAAATTTTGTATTGCCTAATTTTCTAATTTTGTTCGTCCCTGAGACAAATACTGCGAATCGCCCATGATTAAGTCTATATGTAACATAGTTTATACTTTTTATAGAGAAATAAGATTATAATAACTTATGTTAATTTTTATCGTATTTAAAATTTTTTCTGACATATTTACTCTGCGACTCACACGTACTTCTAGCATAAAGTGAAGTCAGAGAAATGTTCACTGATCTATTCAATTCTCTAAGCCTTAAGTTTAAATTTAAAGGAATATTTCAGAAGTATATTGTTTTAAAGGAGTAGTCCTTATTTTGGGGAGCATAAAAGCTTTGAAAAGGGCATAATACTTCTCAAAGGAGTATAGATGGCCAGGTTAATATGGTAAAAATATGCACATATTCTATTTATCACAATGTACTGTGATTATTTTCTAAAATTGCATTTTCCTTTGTTTTTACTGCAATAATTTTCTTGGTTCTATTAGATTTGTTGACTTCATTTCCAAGTTCTAAACAATTGTTTTGGTTAATGAGTTATTAATTTGAGTTTTTTTTATTGCAGTGCGATCGAAAGCCAATCTTCTTTCAGAGTTGGAATTAACTTTGCTTTAGCTGAGAAGGAGACTGACTATTTTCCCATACAAAGTCTGAATAATGATTGTCTTTTGCACATCATATCGTTCCTTTCGGTAGAAGATAAACTGAATTTATCTGAAACATCGCAACGTTTCTTAAGTCTATGTGGAATAAGTTTTCGTATTTCAAACAAACCGCTTCTAAATTATGGAGATGGGCTTAGAGTAATCGATGGATACTTTTCTTCCGGAGACAAGAAAATCGATATGCGTGCCCTAAAGTTTGTACCGAAACTTTGTGCAAATCTAAAAGCTTTAGAGTTATCATCTCGAAAATCTAGAAAATATGCATTTTTCTCTATGACTGAAATTAAAAGAATAATAACTAATTCACCGAATTTAGAATCCGTTTCTATATGGAATATGTATTTATGTGGTACTATATTAGATGAATTGTCGAAATTGAAAAATTTTGAAATGTTGACATTATATAATTCGAGAAACGATATTAGTAGAAATTTGATTAAATTAAAAAATTTAACAGAACTTAATTTGACAAAGACTTCTTTTAAATCAACATTTTACATAGAATTATTCGAAGCACTGAAACTTGAAAGATTAATTCTTTTATATGCTTATATAAGTATTCCGGCTTTCGAAGAGTTACTTGAATTCCAAACAACTCTACAGAAACTTGTTATTGATGCAAAATATGATTGTAAATATTTAGACAAATTACCAAATCTTCCAAATTTGAAAGAACTCTATTTAGTAAGGATAGGAGGTGTAAATGTTTCACTTGTGGATGGAATTTTTTTCAACCAATCCAAAAATAAAGATTTGAAAATATTTATTTCTGTAATATGTGACAAAAACTTCGATAGAGTAGAGTTAAAGAATAATATGTACGCGTACTACGGAAACGATGGAAGAATAGATCAAATCTATATAAATGAGTGTAATGTCAGAAAATGTAATAGGCCATATTTTCCAATCTATTTTATGAAGTTATTAATATTACGGCGGAATAAAAGTAAAGTATGTATTTATGTGGTAATATTTACTTTTAAGTAAATCGTACTTGGATATTAACATTAAGTTTGATCTAATTTGTACTTTATTGCATTTAAATTTAAATACTTTTTTAATATAAATTCTATATATTGTAAATAAATTATATTTAATAAAGAAATTTAAACTGATTTCAATTATTAATTTCAAAGATTTGAACATTTTCTTCCGATTAGAAAGTCACTTACGAACTGTCCTTGGCATTGTATTACACTATATTTTTGGAAAAGATTCCAGAGATTCCAGAGCCTTCGAGTAAACACAAAACACAACACCAAAACTGAAGCATGAGTAATTATAAAATACCCAAAGCCATTCGTGAACTTTAAGGTTAAAATTACTGGAAAGCGAATGTTTCTCGATGTGTTGGCTGTAGCGTTGACATTGTAAGCTGCAAAGAGAGCAGCAAGGGCAGTTCCAATGGTAGCAGCTGCTGAGGTTGAAGAAGAGTCATCAAAACTAACTAAAGGCCAAATGACCGAAATAATAAAGATGAATGTGCAACAAGCTATCCAGGAATTCTAATCGAAAGAAACAAACAAACGACTAAAATGCTGGGGCTGCGGCAAGAAGTGTCATTTTGAACGGCAGTGCCCGGTATCTTTCTTTCTCCTTCAGGTCCAAGGATCATGAAGAAAAAAGTAGTAAGAAAAAATGATCCCGTTTATAAAAAATTTTCCAGGTTCTTTAAAAATGAACACCGATTTGAAAAAAATTTCTAGAAGATAGTTAAGGTCGAAACAGAATGACGGATCCACGACGGGTTCATGACGCATTAAAATTTATGTTTTCAATTAGACTACACTGATCGCGACGGATTCACGACGGACTTACTTGTGAATTAGATTGAATTCCTATAAGGGGAAACAAACTTACGCAGAAAACACCTTGAAATATTATTATACGCAGCCACGTCACAGGGGAGTTTATATAAAAAAAATTTTGTATGAAAAATCACAATTATTTACTAAAAAGTGCTTCATAAGGAAGCTTTTTCTTGTAATTATATTTTTTTAAATGGAATAAATAAATGAACCTAAATTTAATGTCTATTTTCATTTATTATTATAAAATTATGTTACAATTTTTCTAAATTTTCTTTTTTTTAATATTAAATTTTCAATAATTTCTCGATTTAGATTTAGTTTTTATTACGAAAATATATCCGTGCCTGAAAAAACTGTATTTTTAGTTTTATATTTTGATATGAAAACAGTCAATTCTTTTACAAAAATGCATTTTTGAATTTTTGTTCTTTTAGGAAACGATAAAACCAACATTACTTTTCCTTTTTGTCATTGTTATTATTGCAATGAAACACGGCATACCTCATTTTTTAATTTAAACATTTTTTTAATTCACAAACTCTTTTAAACGTTAATTATTTATTTATTTAGTTTTTGCCATGAACTCCCTTATGACGCCATAAAAGCATGAAAATAAAAATTCAAAATGGCCGACATGCGCATGACGCAATCTGTATATTGTTTCATTCATGGTCGTGCTGTAACTTAGGATGAGTTATGAACGACAAAGTGTTACAACTCTATTATTAAAGAATGTAATTTAAATTTGTTGTGAACTTAGTGTTAAGACATACTGAATCAGAATTTTCTTCATTAAAAAGCTATCTGGAGAACAGTTGAAAATTTATTCCTTTTTTCGGCTTTGGAGTTATGCTAAGCTGTCAGATTTATATTTAAAAATGCGTCCAAGTTAGAAATTTGTAGATTTCTTTTTTTCTTTTTTTGTACTGATTTAGTATGTCTTAACCCTGGAGGCAATCTCGACGGACGCAATGAACGCGTGAATTGTCAAAAACGTTAGTGACGGTGTAAATATTTTTGTGTAGGCAAACTCGACGCCGTTGATGAAATTTGTAATTTTTATTATTATTTGATGTAATCTTTGTGTTATAAATTTAAATAGTTTTTTAAGCTTTGTAAATTAATAAAAAAAAAAAAAAATACCGTTTTTAAATGGAGTGTTCATAAAATAATTCACACACAAAAATTTTAAAATGACATTTGAACGCGTCCGTCACGTAAAAAGTTGAACACGAATCAACTTTACAACGTCTGAACCGTCGCGTCTACGTCGAGATTGCCACCTCCCATATAATTCATATGAAATAACTTTTATTTGACACTTCACGCGTCCGTCGCGTTCATTGCGTCGGTTGCGTCCGTCGAGATTGCCTTCAGGGTAATCCTTAGGAAGCATAATGCTTTAATAAGGAAAATCTTTCGCAAAAATGGACAGTTGGCAACCCTAATAATGATCCTTCCCTCGATTCACTTAACTTCATTTTATTTTCACCTTGAATCTAAAATTTTTGCCAACAAATTTTTAAATTCCTGATATTTTACCACTTCTGAAAAATCCTCAACATTTCTTTCAGATCTGTCTACGGTTGAAGAAGTTACAATAGTAATATTAAAGTGTGTTTTTGGAAAGTTAAAAAATTAGAAACTGCAATTCCGGTGTTGTGAATTTAGTTCAAGTCCAAAAACTTACGTCAAATAAGTTTTAATTTTTTATATTCGAAATTTTAAAATTAGTTTTTTTCATAAATGGAAATGGCCGAGAATCAGCCTTCTAAGGGACGCGTGGGCACGGTACGGTTGACAAACCTTTTGGCTGAGGTAAAATATTCAGTTTCAGTGAATGAAATCATAATTAATTTATTATTTATTTTTGCAGCACAATGAAGTGAATTTAAAGGAAATGTTTGCTAAATTTGGCGAAGTAAAAATAATTATGGATAAGAATTCGAGCAGTGCTTTTGTTACTTTTCAAGATTTTGATACCGCTGTTATGTAAGTGCAAATATAAATTTAGCTTTTAATTTCGGTTTTTTGTTTAATGACACTTGCAAATTCAAAGGAAGATTCATATTTATTCTATTTCAAGAAAAAAATTAGCTGTAGCGCAAAACCACTATTGGAACTTTTATACATATAAAGGGTCTTTCATTAAGGACATAACATAACGCTTGTAACATGTGTTGTGTGGCTTGTAGCGCCTTCTTGTTGAAACCACATATCGCCGATATCAATTTCATCTAATTCCGGCCAAAAATAATCCTCCAACATGGCACGGTAGCGCTCTCCATTGACGGTAACGTGGCGATCGTTTGCATCAATGAAAAAATACGGCCCAATCACGACTCCGGCATGTAAACCGCACCATACAGTCATTTTTTGTGGATGCAATGGTGTCTCTTGAAACACATGTGGGTTTGTTGCTATCCAATAACGCATATTTTGCTTGTCGCTGAGGATGATTTTTCGCTCTTAAAGTTGCGGCGACCGACTCGGAATTTCGGTAGTAACTTTTAATAATATCCAAGCGTTGCTCGTTCGTGAACTTTACCATAATGAAAATGTTGAATTTAATCTATGTTTTGACATTGACAGGTCATTATTAATGTTTAAGGGTGCGTTCATATAAAGATACAAAATTGTTATGTCCCTATTAAAAGACACTATAGTATATCCAAATAATTTTATTTTTCACAAAAATGTTTAAAACAATGATAAAATGTGTAAATTCAGCGCCAGTCCTTTTCGTCCTTTTATATAATATTGTTTAATCTTTTAATTAATATCCTGAATTTTCTGATAATTGCTTCAAAACAAAATTTTTAATTTGATATATTCTTTTATCCTTTTAATCCTTTCTTATAATTTCGGTCCCTATCAAGTTAATCTTAGGCCTAAGTAAGGCCTAAGGCCTAAGTTATACGACAATCATTGTAATGAAGGAAATAATTTTACAATGGAAAATTAACCTATTACAAAAGTTATTTCTTTAAAAAAAATAATGCAAAACATGGGAAATAGTTTAGTAAATAGATTTTAAATAAAAAATCTTAGGTATATCACCTAATTTGTTTTTTATAATTGTTTTTATAATTTGAATGATGAAACATGTTTTAATCGATCAGCTGTTTTGCGAACTGCGTTTCAATTTCATTTCATTTCACTGGAGAACTGCCAAGTTGATTCCTTCATCAGAAATTTTTCGTCGATATTCTAACCTCAAACTTCAGCGTCTCAATAAGAAAATAATTATAATATACCATATAAAAATATATAAAAATTTACAAGTATAAAAGAAATATAAAAATATATAAAAAAATGGATACAATTTGTGGCTCATCGGTAAAAAATGGAAAAGGAAGAAATAATCAAATTGAATTCGATGAAAAAAACTTTCTTCTTTTAACCAACCATTACACGACTTAGCTGTGAACGAAAATCTGACTGAAAGTTTCTCTGACATTTGTAAAAGAGGTATAACCACCTTTCTTTGAAAATCAAAGAAAAACGTTCGATTTTCACTAGTTCCACAATTTCCTTCATTACAATGATCGTCCTATAACTTAGGCCTAACTTAGGCGTTAATACAATTTCTTTTGAAAATTACTTCGAAACGAATTTTTTAACCTCATGTCCTGTTTTATGCTTTTCGTTCTTTTTATACCGTTGGGTATGAGGTCCTCATAATTTGAGTCCTGACGCAAGATTTCATAAATATTCCTCGAAAATTTATTTCTGCCAAAAGAATTTCGTTCTGCATGATTCGTATCCTTCCTTAGATCATGGTGAACGAACTCGCCAAATTTCATTAAAATCGGGTAAAACGTTTGTCAGTCACAAAACAAGTATTTACTAGCCAACTGTTGTTCTATAAACAGTTGTCCAAGTAAAACAGGCAAAGTACCAAGGAAGCCGAGGTAGATACATTCATCTCTTTAATTCCATTACAAAGAAAGGGCGTTGGCCTCTTTTTTAAAACAATTAAATAATTAATGTTTAAAAAAATAACAAGATTTTTCAAAATGGTTCTGGTGCAAGAATTTGTTGTTCTATTTGCTGCATTTATAGGAATTAGATTAAAAACAAACACCACAAAAAAGGTTTCTACCTATTAAACAAAATTTTGTTGCAAATATGTCATATATTTGCAATAATTTTGTTATTGGGACCGGGAATGATCAAACCCGCTTTTTACTTATCTCGAAAACAAAATTCCGGGATTCGTGATTGTAAAAATTTACAATTTTCCCATGATTGTACTTCCGGGTAAGAGCGAAAAATAAAACCATACCGACCTTAAAGTCGTAGTTGATGCAGTTGAAGAAAAGCCAATTCAAATAATTTTTCGAAGAAATTTTGTATTGCCTAATTTTCTAATTTTGTTCGTTCTTGAGACAAATACTGCGAATCGCCCATGATTAAGTTATGTAGTTTATACTTTTTATAGTATTTAAAATTTTTTCTGACATTTTTACTCTGAGCATAAAGTGTTCACTGATCTATTCAAGCCTTAAGTTTAAATTTAAAGGAATATTTCAGGAGTATATTATTTTAAAGGAGTAGTCCTTATTTTGGGGAGCATAAAAGCTTTGAAAAGGGCATAATACTTCTCAAAGGAGTATAGATGGCCAGGTTAATATGGTAAAAGTATGCACATATTCTATTTATCACAATGTACTGTAATTATTTTCTAAAATTGCATTTTCCTTTGTTTTTACTGCAATAATTTTCTTGGTTCTATTAGATTTGTTGACTTCATTTCCTGGTTCTAAACAATTCCAGAATTGTTTTGGTTAATGATTTATTAATTTGATTTTTTTTTTATTACAGTGCGATCGAAAGCCAATCTTCTTTCAGAGTTGGAATTAACTTTGCTTTTGCTGAGAAGGAGACTGACTATTTTCCCATACAAAGTCTGAATAATGATTGTCTTTTGCACATCATATCGTTCCTTTCGGTAGAAGATAAACTGAATTTATCTGAAACATCGCAACGTTTCTTAAGTCTATGTGGAATAAGTTTTCGTATTTCAAACAAACCGCTTCTAAATTATGGAGATGGGCTTAGAGTAATCGATGGATACTTTTCTTCCGGAGACAAGAAAATCGATATGCGTGCCCTAAAGTTTGTACCGAAACTTTGTGCAAATCTAAAAGCTTTAGAGTTATCATCTCGAAAATCTAGAAAATATGCATTTTTCTCTATGACTGAAATTAAAAGAATAATAACTAATTCACCGAATTTAGAATCCGTTTCTATATGGAATATGTATTTATGTGGTACTATATTAGATGAATTGTCGAAATTGAAAAATTTTGAAATGTTGACATTATATAATTCGAGAAACGATATTAGTAGAAATTTGATTAAATTAAAAAATTTAACAGAACTTAATTTGACAAAGACTTCTTTTAAATCAACATTTTACATAGAATTATTCGAAAAGGTGAAACTTGAAAGATTAATTCTTTTATATGCTTATATAAGTATTCCGGCTTTCGAAGCGTTACTTGCATTCCAAACAACTCTACAGAAACTTGTTATTGATGCAAAATATGATTGTAAATATTTAGACAAATTACCAAATCTTCCAAATTTGAAAGAACTCTATTTAGTAAGGATAGGAGGTGTAAATGTTTCACTTGTGGATGAAATTTTTTTCAACCAATCCAAAAATAAAGATTTGAAAATATTTATTTCTGGAATATGTGACAAAAACTTCGATAGAGTAGAGTTAAAGAATAATATGTACCCGTACTACGGAAACGATGGAAGAATATATCAAATCTATACAAAGAAGTGTAATGTGGTGATGTGTGATAGGCCATATCTTCCGCCCGATTTGTATGAAGTTATTAATATTACAGCGGAATAAAAGTGAAGCATTTATGTGGTAATATTTACTTTTAAGTAAATCGTATTTGGATATTAACATTAAGTTTAATCTATTTTGTACTTTATTGTATTTAAATTTAAATACTTTTTTATATACATTTTTTATATTGAAAATAAATTATATAACTATCTATTATATAAAAAAGTTTTCTGCGCAAATCATTTACAAATTTTGTAAGAGACAGAAAAAACTGAAAAATAACTTACAACTGAAAAAATAATCGAACTCAACACAGTTGATTTTACTAAATAACTCGCTTTCTCGCCAAGCCGTTGACTTCACTTCGATAATGTCTAGATAAAGTTTGCATACTTTATTTAGGTATTTAAAGAAAAAGAAAAATAGAATTGTACTCTACCGATAAAGAAAATAAAAAAAAAAAGAAACAAAAAGCAAAAAAAATCATGTGTGCTGTGCACACTCGGTAGAAGTGAAACCTTCGGAAAACTAAACAGCCAGAGAATGAGACGAATACAGTATCAGGGGTGGGATAGTTATAGGGTTTAGTTATTAAAATATTGGTACCAAGTTTAAAAGTTATTTTACATTTTATTATTCACACTCTTTGTTTTCAATTTCAATAATTGATACGAGTGGCTTATGATAACTAAAGTGTGAAATGAAGGCTTTGGTTTGGATTTGATCAATATATCTTTGAAATACAGCGTCAATTACTGTTTTCGATCTTGTTGTCGATTCAGTCCGACTACTGCACATTTTTAAATTTAATTTGGTGTTGAGGAACTCAATCAAAGGGATCGCCGTATCCAATGCAAAATTAACATTAAAATCCCCACTTAAAATCATCGGAATTTTATTGTAATCTTTTTTAAGAATCCGCGATATTTCTGGTGTGTACTTTAGCAAATTCACGTGGATGAATTGAATTATTGTATTTATTGATTGGTTGGGAGAAATGTAAATTGCCACAATTATAACTGATTTGTTTTGACCAATCTGCTTTCACAAGCAGATATTTCTCCCACTTTAGAAAGCTGAACAGATAATGATTCTAGTTGTTGGAAAGTTCAAAAATTAGAAACTGCAATTCTGGTGTTGTGAATTTAGACAAAAAATTACGAAAACGACGAAAAAGTTTTAATTTTTGATATACGAAATTTTAAAATTAGATTTCTTCATAAATGGAAATGGCCGAGGATTAGCCTTCTGAGGGACGCGGGGGCATGGTACGGGTGACAAATCTTTTACCTGAGGTAAAATATTCAGTTTTAATGAATTGAAATTATAATTAAATTATTATTTATTTTTGCAGCATAATGAAGTGAATTTAAAGGAAATGTTTGCTAAATTTGGCGAAGTAAAAATAATTATGGATAAGAATTCGAGCAGTGCTTTTGCTACTTTTCAAGATTTTGATATCGCTGTTATGTAAGTGCAAATATTAATTTAGCTTTTAATTTCGGTTTATTTTTTTAAAATGAGAGTTGCAAATTCAAAGGAAAATTCATATTTATTCTATTTCAAGAAAAAAAAATTCCTAATCATATTTCCCAACGAAAATAATGGTCCGATTATTTTTCTCCTTTTCGCAAAACCAGTATTCACTATTCACTGTTGCCAAAGTTCTTCTATAAACAGTCGTAAAAGTAAAACAGGTAAAGCACCAAGGAAGCCAAGGTAGATATACTCATCTTTTTAATTCCATTACCAAGAAAAGGGGTTGACCTTTTTTGAAACAATTAAATAATTAATGTTTCAAAAAATAAAAAGATTTTTTCAAGATCGTTCTGGCACAAAAATGTTTGAAATTTTTTGTTCTACTTTCTGCATTTATAGGAATTACATTAAAAATAAATAACTACCGCAATTGAACAAATTTTGAACTATCAAATACTTTTCATGATCTTTCCTCTATATGTGTTTAGATCTTATTATGCCTTATGGCAGGTGTGGTACCTGCCATAAGGAGGTTATATTAGTTTTGTCATTATAACCCATAGATATAATTATTGTAGGAAATGTTCATGGGTTGGGTTGTGTGAGTTATGTTATATCGATTTCTGCATGTCCCGTTCGTCCATCCGTCCGTATAAAATATAACTTAAAAATGCATTATCCGATGATGGAATTTGGAATTTACAATGTGAGTCGGTTCTTTCTTAACTTGATTTGTTATTGCATTTCAGGAAAATCGGCCTAAGGGGAGCGGAGTTATAAAGCAAAAGCCAGAGTGACAAAAAAGTTTTGTCGTTTTTTTTATCGTTTTTCGGAATTAATTTGAGTAATTTTGTTCAAATTGTTTGATTACATAAATAGGCGATAACATGTTAAACTTCAGTAAAGTTGGTCTAGGGATAGAGGAGAAAGAAATAGTTGTAGGGAAAATAAACCTGTTTATTAAGTTTTTCGATATGTTTTAAAAACTAATATACTAATTTGAACAAAATTTCCAGAAGATATTTAAGTTACTAGGAGTCATCCAACTTGTGAATTAGAGCGAATTTGTAGAATTCAATACAAAGCTATGGACAAGACATAATTTCAGTCGGACTGACAAAAAAGTCCAAATTTTCGAGTCTCCATTAGACTTTTTTTATGTCCAATTTTTAGAGTCGCCATTAGACTTTTTCAGTCCGACTGCAATTATGTCTTGAAATAAGTCCAATAGAGTCGTGTGGTTAAAAGATTAGTAGTTTTGGTTCTTGGTTAATTCATTAAACTAAATATTTGTTAACTACGAATCCCATTTCTACTATAGGCCGATTTTTAGTTACTAGATGTTTTTTATTAAATGATTAATTTCAAAAATTCTATTTTCCCTTGTTTTTGCCGCAATGAGTTCTTTGGTTGTAGATTAGATTTCCAAGTTATAAACAATTCCAGGATTGTTTTGATTAAACATTTTTTTTTTTATTACAGGGCGGTAAACTTTTTCAGAGTTGGAATTAACTTTGATAATTACCAAAAGAAGACTAACTATTTTCCCATACAAAGTCTGAATAATGATTGTATTTTGCACATCATATCGTTCCTTTCGGTAGAAGATAAACTGAATTTATCTGAAACATCGCAACGTTTCTTAAGTCTATGTGGAATAAGTTTTCGTATTTCAAACAAAACGCTTCTAAATTATGGAGATGAGCTTAAAATAATCTATGGATACTTTTCTTACGGAGACAAGGAAATCGATATGCGTGCCCTCAAGTTTCTACCGAAACTTTGTGCAAATCTTAAAGTTTTAACGTTTAGGTTTCGACACTATAGCAAACGTGAAGTACTTTGTATGAAGTTAATTAGAAAAGTAATAACTTATTCACCGAATTTAGAATCCGTTTCTATATCGAATATGTGTTTATGTGGTACTATATTAGATGAATTGTCAAATTTGAAAATGTTGACATTATATAACGTGAGAAATAATATCAGTAGAAATTTGATTAAATTAACAAACTTAACAGGGCTTAATTTAACAAGGTCTTATTTTAAATCAAAATATTACATTGAATTATTTAAAACTATTGTACAGACAAAGGTTTTTCAGTGAAAAAAGTATATTAAAACAAATTATATTATTTTCCATCTATCACTGGTCAATTCTATATTTCAACTGTTTTACAATAGTTAGGATTGAAAATTCTATTAAAGATAACGGTAACCGTTTAACTTTTTTAATTCAATACAATATTCTTTTATATACAGGGTGTTTCATAGGCCTACAGTTCGGCCATCCTGTTAAATAATTATTCATTAATAATATTTTCTAGTATCGTTTATCAATATATGTGAATACATTACAATATTTTATGAAATTTAAATAAAATTGAGTTTAAACAATATAAATTTGAAATTACAAAAATTGTAAATATACAATATAAAATGCTTGCATACATACTATATAATGTAAATATTTTTAAATAATTTAATTCAAGTTAAAAGTCAAATTGTTACATTGAAATATAACATTATATAAATTACATGTATTACATAGAATAGGAAGAATCTATATTTTATCATTGTACGCATCTCCAAATTCAGAATCTGATATGTAAAGCTTCATATTAGCGGGTGAGCATATACCATTATATGGTATCCTGGTTATTTGCATGCCAGGGATATCTTTTACTACATATCTGTCCCTGTCTAACACCTCGATAACTTGGTATGGACCTCGATATTTAGCCAAAAATTTCTTATTGTCCTTATAACATTTTTAGTCATTATATAATCACCCGTTTTGTATTGATAAGGACGCTTATGTAATTTGTCAAAATAATCTTTATTAGAATTTTGGCATTTTTGTATTTTAAATGAAGCTTGTTCTCGAATATTCTTTAAATTATGTTTACCTATTTCTTTAATATTATTATCTAAGTACTCAATAACTTTGTCGCAAACTTCTCCTTTTTGATTGATGCAGAAAAGTAATACGCTAGGTGTGAAACCAGTGCTTCTGTTTACTGTATTATTTAATGCAAATTCAACTTTACTGAGGTACTTGTACCAATTTCCAGTTGTTTCGTCCTCGAGTTGTTTTGCCAGCATACCTGTTAAGATTCGATTAACGCGTTCTACTTGGCCATTTGACTGAGGAGACTGTGTAGCTACCTTTATATGTTGAATATTGTTTTTAGATATAAAATTTGAAAATTCTTCCAAGACCCCCGGTCGGAAACTATTTTATTAGGGCGGCTGTATGTACAAAAGTATGATTCTAAGCATAAAATTACTTCACGAGTTTTTGTACTATTGACTGCATATAATTTGCAAAATTTTGTGAAACCATCTACAACTAGAAATATGTGCTTCTTCTTTACCTTTGTGGAAGGCAATGGTCCATAATGATCAATATGAATAATGTGAAATGGAGTTCCTCCTTTTGGTATATTATGTAACGTTCCTTCCATTTTCCCTGACATAGGTGAAAAATGAATGCATTTAAGGCAATTTTTAATCTGTGCTTTATTTTACTCATCATGTCTGGAAACCAATATGTTCTCCTAAGATGATCAAAACACTTCTTAGCACCAAGATGACACATAGACTCATGATGAGTCTGTATAACTCGTGTTTCCATGCTTTTAGGAACATAAAATAATATGTCATCCTTGGTTTTACGATATATTAATCCATTGATCATTTCATACACTTTACTTTCATTCTTTTCTAATTGCGAACTTATGGATATAATTAATGGGTCACGTTGTTGAGCAGCCGCAAGTACGTACTCAAATGAATCATTTTCAATTACGAGCATATTTGCAGATCTACTCAAGGCATCAACATGTGTCATTCTTTCCGATGCGCGATGTTCGATTTTACATTTATAGGTTTGCAATTCTAGGGCCCAACGGGATATTCTCGGGTTTAACAACTTTTTATTTAGGGCTAATGTAAGTGACTGGCAGTCGGTTACAATTTCGAAATCTATGCCCAACAAATATATTCTAAATCTCCTTAACGCGTATATTATGGACAAAGTTTCAAGTTCGTAACTATGTTAACGGGACTCAACATTAGTACAACGTTTGGAAAAATAAAAAACAGGGTGGAATTTTCCATCACTCTGACGTTGCATAAGTATGGCTCCAAAACCAATACTGCTTGCATCGCAATGAAGTCCTGTCAACAATGGATTATAGATAGACAAAATTGGCGATTCTATTATTATTTGTTTCAGTATTCCAAATTTTTTTAACTCATTTTCACCGAATTGAAAAGAAACGTCTTTCTTTATCAAGTCATATAAAGGTTTAGCAACTATTGAAAAATTGATCCCCTTTTTCCATCGCACGAAAGCATGTAGAGACAACTTCGGTTAAGTTCGTAACAATAGATTTGTTTTTTAGAAACCCATGTTGATGTTCAGTGATAAAAGGCTTGCAATGAAAATAAAATTCATCATAAACAATGGCCTCAAAAAGTTTTGGAATACATGAGAGCTTAGCAATTGGTCTATAATTTGAAACCTCATTTTTAGAACCCTTTTTGTAGATTGGTCTAATAAACGAGTTTTTCCAAATATTAGGAAATACGCCGGAGGATAGTGATTTATTGAAAAGGATTGAGAGAGGTAGAGCTAAAATTTTCGCACATTGTTTCAGGACAACTGAAGGAATACCATCCGGGCCAGGGGAGCCTTCCTCTTTGAGTTTGCTAAGTTGGGTTTCCACAGTCTCTTTATCAATTGATATGCGAGAAAACGTTGTTTTCGAATAATTGTCTAAGTACTCAAAGTATTGTTCATTCGGCAAAAAATCTTCACCTCCATAACTCTCAGAAAAGAATGTAGCGAATAAATTAGATACAATTTGCGGGCGGTTGGACTTCACATCTCTAAAATTCATAGTGGCCGGATAAGTGTCACTTTTCCTTTTGGAATTAATAAATTGGAAAAATTTCTTTGGGTGGTAGAGTAAATCTGATTGCATTTTTAGAATATATGAATCGTAAATTTCTTTTGACAGTTCTTTAAATGCATGAAACAGCATTTGACAGTTATCATAATCACTTTGATTTCGTGAACCTAGAAATTTCCGCCATAATTTATTCTTTTGATTTCTAAGTGATCGAAGTTCATGGTTATAAAAAGGAGGTGCGGATTCCGTATGTTTGCAGCTACCATATGGGGATGCTAATGAAAAACCCTTGAACATTAGTGTATAAAAATTTTTTACACATGCATTAAGGTCCAGTTCCCCGAAAAAATTATTAAAATCAGTATTACTTAAAAAGTTTTTTAGCATTTGAAAGTTGCCTTTACGAAAGTTAAAATTGAAAGTAGATTCAAAGACAGTTAGGTTTCCCTTTTCAAATGAAAACAGAACTTGAAGAGGGGGGTGATTTGGGTCAACACCCACCAACAAATTATCACTACTGCTAACTATGCTATTGACAGACTCGGTTGAAAAAATTAGATCTAGTTGCCTACCCCTATAATTTTTCACATCCGAAATCTGCATAAGCGAGCTATAAGTAAGATTGTCAATAAAAAAGCTTCAACGGGTGATGAAGTATCCGATGGAACAAAAAATTCATCGTCTTCAGATCTAACCCACTCCAAATTAGACAAATTAAAATCTCCCAAAACCAACAAATCATCTCTAGTATTCATAGAGGAAATAATGAATTCAATGGTTTTATGAAGTCCATCATAGACATCCAAAGATGATCCAGGCGGAATATAACAATTTAAAATAAATAAATTATGATTTGACACTGTTACTTTTATACATATGAGTTCATTCAGTTTTGGATTTGGAACTACCAATTCCGAAGCATCCAGAATCTTTCTGACGGCCAACAGCACTCCCCCACCCTTTGGTATACCGACAGAATCAGAATACAAATCTGCGGAATACTGATCTCTCCTGAAAACTTCAAAATCCGAGAGCATAGATGTCCATTGAAAGAGACTGACAACCTAAATACACCTCACTTGTTTTAGTTCGAAGCCCCCTTACGTTTTGATAGTAAAGGGACAAATTTAGTTTTTTGGGAGGGAAGAAATTTTAGCTCCCACTTTCCTTCTTCCGAAATTAGTCTGGAATTCTTTAATGATGGTATCTTTCGACCAAATTGAAGGTGAAATGATTGTGGAGAATAGTGCTGGAGGTACTTCAAGTCTAAAAGAAGCAATCTTGTTATCCATTTAACATCATTGATATCAATTTTCTCCTCTGTATGCAGGTATTCCAAAATGTTTGAAGGCTCCGTGGATGGGTTAAGTCTAGATATAAAAATCTTTTTCGGACGAGGGACAATTGAAAGTAGATTATTGGTATTGGTATTGGATTTGGTGAACAAACATCTTGCACAGAGTTAGTCAATTTTGGCTCCTTAACAACCAAGTTAGGATTGGCTCCGTTAAAGAACGAACTTTAGTATGATGCACAATATTATTGGTCGTTCTAACATTCTCTAAGACCGAATCACTTGCAACAGTTTTTGCTTTTTCAGGTAAATTTAAAGTTAAGGTGTCTAAATTTAAATCGAGGTCTGTTTGACAGACAGAGTCAACAAATTTGATTTCCTCAGGGATGTTAGCCACCATTTCGAAATTTTTAATTTTGGCAAAGACGGTTGAAGCGGTTTCTAATAATGCGTTGACCTCATTGAATTTGTTTTTTATATTTGAAAATTCGCAGCTCAATTTATTTAGTTGAGAAACCAACGAGGAAATTGAAACTTTACGGCACTCAGTGCAGTACCAGTGAATGCCACAATCAGAAGAAACCATTTTCTTATAAAATATTGGCGTTAAACCAATACATTTTGTATGGAATATTTTATTACAAAATCCCGAACATACAAAAAGTTCTCCTGATTTCTGGTCAATGCATGAATTGGCAAAACACCCATTAGAGGTCATTTTACAAAAATAATTTTAATTTTATAAAATCAAAATAATTTAAAAATAATAATAAACAGATAATTTAAAAAAAGAAACAACAGTTACAGAAACAAACGGTTAAAAACAAAAAAGAAAAAAAGTAAAAACAATTAAATAAATTAAAAATGTAAATAATTTAAAAACTTTAAATAATTTGAACACGAAACGAGAATTAGACAAATAAATAATAAAAACAAAAATACCGTATCAGGCAATAAAGCAATAAAGCCGGAAATCAGAACAATTGAAAAAAAGAATTGAAATTAAAAATTTCTAATTTTTGAAGTGAAATACTTCTATGGGGGCGATTAGCAAAAATTATGTGACGATTGTCTGTGACGAAACGTCACATTACAAAATATCTCATTATATGGACGTCCTAGACGATTACAATGTTCAACAATATTGTGGAGGTTGTGATTAGAATTATTTTCCTTGAAGACCAAATAGTTCTATCTATCACCGTATTGGCGCTGTAGTCGATACAAGTTTTTAAACTTTTTATATGGAACAAATCATGGAACGCTAATATGTCACATGTCACATCAGTGTAAGCCGAAGGCTGGCGCATACGAATATTGCATAGCGGAAAGCAGTCAGCGCATCTTACATACATTAACGGGCATTGCTTCTTACTACGACTACGATGACTCCGGTAAGAAATGTTTGCGAGTCGACAATTCTGGTCAATGACAACACGCTGACAATGCTTCCACGAGAACGCCTATGATTATTGCAGAACGGACGCGGGCACGAAGGGCTAGGTAACAACAAGAGGAACAAAACAACTCGCTGACAAGGCTTCGACGAGTACGGCTATAAGTGGTGCAGAACGGATGCGGGCATGTAGGACTAGGCAACTTGCTCAACCAGCGGGACAAAAACAGCTCGCTGACAAGGTTTCGACGAGTACGGCTATGACTGGTACAGAGGGGACGGTGGTATATAGAGCTATGCAACTTGCACAACAAACGGAACAAAACCAACTCGCTGACTAGGCTTCGACGGGTACGGCTATGACTGGTGCAGAACGGACGCGGGCATGTAGGGCTGGGCAACTTGTTCAACAAGCGGAACAAAAGCAACTCGCTGACAAGGCTTCGACGGGTACGGTTATGACTGGTGCAGAACTGATGCGGGCATGTAGGGCTAGGCAACTTGCTCAACAAGCGGAACGAAAGCAACTCGTTGACAAGGCTTCGACGAGTACGGCTATGACTGGTGCAGAACGGATGCGGGCATGTAGGGCTAGGCAACTTGCTAAACAAGCGGAACAAATGCAACTCGCTGACAAGGCTTCGACGAATACGGATATGATTGGTACAGAGGGGACGGTGGTATATACGGCTATGCAACTTGTTCAACAAGCGGAACAAAAGCAACTCGTTGAAAAGGCTTCGACGTGTACGGCTATAACTGGTGCAGAACGGACGCGGGCATGTAGGGCTATGCAACTTGCTCAACAAGCGGAACGAAAGCAACTCGTTGACAAGGCTTCGACGAATACGGCTATGACTGATGCAGAACGGACGCGGGCATGTAGGGCTGGGCAACTTGATAAACAAGCGGGACAAATGCAACTCGCTGACAAGGCTTCGACGAGTACGGCTATGACTGGTGCAGAACGGATGCGGGCATGTAGGGCTAGGCAACTTGCTCAACAAGCGGAACAAAAGCAACTCGTTGACAAGGCTTCGACGAGTAGGTCTTCGACAGGTACGCCTAGGACTGGTACAGAGCGGACTCGGGCATTTAGGGCTAGGCATAGGGTTGCCAACTTTTTAAAAACCCAATAAAGGACGGATTTGGCGACCAAAAAAAAAAGTCCCCAAAATGAACCAAACAAAAACAAAATTTCCCTTTCAAACCATTCAGTGGGCATTAAATACATTACTTAACAAACTTTATTTAAATTAGAGTCCATTTGGTGCCCCTATGAGCGGCGCCCGGGGCATGATAGACCCCCTTACTACTCTACATAATTATTTATGTACCATCATATACAATATGACCCCTTTATGTTGAAAGTTAGATAAGTCAAAAACAACATCTTAGAATTGTAATATTATCTAGGATTTTAGAATGATGATTATCAATGAATTTTTTAAACTTTAGACTTTCCAAATGAACGGCTCATATATAAATGATAACTGCCTTTAGTGAATATTTATATAAGTTTATATTTCTATATATATATACAATGGTAATACAAAAGGTTTTTATTTTTTAAAATTATATTTGCTCTGCCGTTTTGCTGATTTTTTAGCTGAATATCGTCTCTTGTTTTTTCGGCAAATTCTAGGCAACTATATGTAACTGTATGTATAAAAATCAGCTTCTCTTTCAAACTTCTCAGCAGAAAAAACCCAGTAAACACACGACATCAATATGATATCATACTGACCAGTATTATGTCATATGATATCATATTGATGTTATACCGCGGTCGTGTGTTTACTGGGAATAGTGTGTTTCAGAAATAAATGAATGCAACACGTAAGAGCTAGTTTAAGAATAAAAACTCTCTGGATTATAAGTTTCAAATTTTCCATAAAATCGAATAACGAGTAGATAAAGCAACTTTCGAGTTTCAGTCCAGAAGGTTTTGTATCGTGCGTATTTTAAAATTGTATTTTTGAATTTTGTTTTATTTCCTTTCATATAATTAAAATTAATGCCTAATTAACGGAACGATTTTAAAAATAAAGGACATTTGAGGCTCCGATAAAGGACAAGGACAAAAAAGCAAAATAAAGGACTGTCCTTTCCAATAAAGGACGGTTGGCAACCGTAGCTAGGCAACTTGCTCAACAAGCGGAACAAATGCAACTCACTGACAAGGCTTCGACGAGTACGGCTATGACTGGAGCAGAACGGATGCGTGCATGTAGGGCTAGGCAACTTGCTTTTTTTAAAAAAAGGTCTATCCACGACTGATATTTCAGCAATATTGTTGCCTAGCCCTACATGCCCGCATCCGTTCTGCACCAGTCATAGCCGTACTCGTCGAAGCCTTGTCAGCGAGTTGCTTTTGTTCCGCTTGTTGTTACCTAGCACTACGTGCCCGCGCCCGTTCTGCAATAGTCATAGGCGTTCTCGTGGAAGCATTGTCAGCGTGTTGTCATTGAGCAGAATTGTCGACTCGCAAACGTTTCTTACCGGAGTCATTGTAGCCGTAGTACGAACACAATGCCCGTTAATGCATGTAAGATGCGCTGACCGCTTTCCGCTATGCAATATTCGTATGCGCCAGCCTGATGCACAGAAACGATGCGTTTGTTAGTCAGCTTACACTGATGTGACATGTGACGCTGCGTTACAAAGTTAGCGTTCCATGATTTTTTCCATATAAAAAGTTAAAAAATTTGTATCGACCACAGCGCCAATACGGTGGCAGATAGAACTATTTGGTCTTCGACGGAAATATTACTCATTATAACCTCAACAATAATGCCTAACATTGTAATCGTCTAGGACGTTCATATAATGAGATATTTTGTAATGTAACGTTTCCTTACACAAAATTGTGACATAATTTTTGCTAAGCGCCCCATAGAAGTTTTTCACTTCAATAACATAACTCCAAATGAAGTGATTTTTTTCGTATATCTATATTGTTTTATTTACAAATTCAGTTCTTTCGGAAATTGCATTTGAAATTCGTGGAGTAGTCACGATAATGACGAAGATTATAATCAATTATTTAAAAATTTAAATTAACCATTGATTGAAATTTGACAGATGCATTGGAAAACCATTGGAAAAATGGAAAAATCTGTGGTTTGGTTACCAAGGTGAAAAAAATGTGAACAAACGCATTTCGTTAACCACAGATTCATAACCATGGGTTGAGCAAAATCCGTGGTAACCTAACCACAGATTTAACCAAGAGTGAACAAACCGTAATGTATTTATGTGGTAATATTTACTTTTAAGTAAATCGTACTTGGATATTAACATTAAGTTTGATCTATTTTGTACTTTATTGCATTTAAATTTAAATACTTTTTTAATATAAATTCTATATATTGTAAATAAATTAAATTTAATTCAGAAATTTAAACTGATTTCAATTATTAATTTCAAAGATTTGAACATTTTCTTCCGATTAGAAAGTCACTTACGAACTGTCCTTGGCATTGTAACATATTACAATATATTTTTGGAAAAGATTCCAGAGATTCCAAAGCCTTCGAGTAAACACAAAAGACAACACCAAAACTGAAGCATGAGTAATTATAAAATACCCAAAGCCATTCGTGAAATTTAAGGTTAAAATTACTGGAAAGCGAATGTTTGATGTGTTGGCTGTAGCGTTGACATTGTAAGCTGTAAAGAGATCAGCAAGGGCAGTTCCAATGGTAGGAGCTGCTGAAGTTGAAGAAGAGTCATCAAAACTAACTAAAGGCCAAATGACCGAAATAATAAAGATGAATGTGCAACAAGCTATCCAGGAATTCTAATCGAAAGGAACAAACAAACGACTAAAATGCTGGGGCTGCGGCAAGAAGTGTCATTTTGAACGGCAGTGCCCGGTATCTTTCTTTCTCCTTCAGGTCCAAGGATCATGAAGAAAAAAGTAGTTGTAAGAAAAAATGATCCCGTTTATAAAAAATTTTCCAGGTTCTTTAAAAATGAACACCGATTTGAATAAAATTTCCAGAAGATAGTTACACTATTAGGCCCCAGATTACTTATGAATTAGATTGAATTCCTAGAAGAGGAAAACACCTTGAAATATTTTTATACGCAGCCACGTCACAGGGGAGTTTATATAAAAAAAATTTTGTATGAAAAATCACAATTATTTACAAAAAAGTGCTTCATAAGGAAGCTTTTTCTTGTAATTATATTTTTTTAAATAGAATAAATAAATAAACCTAAATTTAATGTCTATTTTCATTTATTATTATAAAATTATGTTACAATTTTTCTAAATTTTCTTTTTTTTAATATTAAATTTTCAATAATTTCTCGATTTAGATTTAGTTTTTATTACGAAAATATATCCTTGCCTGAAAAAACTGTATTTTTAGTTTTATATTTTGATATGAAAACAGTCAATTCTTTTACAAAAATGCATTTTTTGAATTTTTGTTCTTTTAGGAAACGATAAAACCAACATTACTTTTCCTTTTTGTCAGCGAGTTTTCGAGGAACGTATCTAGCGCGTGAAAATAAAATTAGGTCTATTTATTATTTTGCATTTTTCAATTATTTACATATTGTTGTAGTTTCTCCTTCTCATAAAATAAATGTGCAAAATTTTTAAAATGTGAATTCTTCCCGGAATTGTAATTAGTAGAAACCAACGCGATTTAAAAAATTTCTTAGAAATGTGTAATTTGGTAATGCAATAAAGACTTTTTCTAAAAACTACCTCAATAAAAATATATCATTAACATTTCTAAAATTTTTTGTCCTAAAACAATATAAATTTTAAACCAAATTTATTTTTAAATGAAATATACTAATTGTATACATTTTATTGCTGTTGAAAGGCCCCAAATTTATTCTTTTCCAAAAAAAATATTTAGGAAATAAAAATATTTGAAATGGAAATAATATTTGGAAAAATTTCTCGACTTTCACGACTTTCACGACTTTTGCTGTTGCTGTTGCTGTTGCTGATGCAATCTGATTCAGGGGTTAGGAAATTTTTTATATCGCGTTGGTTTCTACTAATTACAATTCCGGGAAAAATTCACATTTTAAAAATTTTGAACATTTATTTTATGAGAAAGAGAAACTCCAACAATATGTAAATAATTGAAAATTGAAAAATGATAAATAGACCTAATTTTATTTTTACGCGATAGATACGTTCCTCGAAAACTCGCGTAAAAAATAGCGTAAGGGATTGGTTCTACATTTTAAAATTAACTAAAATAATGTCAATAAAATACACGAAATTATCGTTTTTAGGTAAATTGCCTTCTATTTTAATAATTTTTAATTAAAATAAAAAAAAATGCAATAAAAAGTTATAATTTAACAAAGAAATTAAGTTTTATTCATCAAACAAATCCAAAAAACGAAAAAAATTCAAAAAACGATAATTCATATTTTCAAGGTTCATGTTGCTATTGCTGTCGGTAATCTAATCCAGCCTTTAGGAAGCATAACGCTTTAATAAGGAAAATCTTTCGCAAAAATGGACAGTTGGCAACCCTAATAATGATCCTTCCTTCGATTCACTTATCTTCATTTTATTTTCACCTTGAACCTTAAATGTTCGTCAACAAATTTTCAAATACCTGCTAATTTACCACTTATGTAAAATGACTAAAATCCTCAACATTTCTTTCAAATCTGTCTACGGTTGAAGAAGTTAGTAATATTAAAGTGTGTTGTTGGAAAGTTGTTGTGAATATAGTTCAAGTTCAAAAAATTACGTCAAATAAGTTTTAAATTTTGAAATTTTAAAATTAGATTTCTTCATAAATGGAAATGGCCGAGAATAAGTCTTCTGAGGAACGCGGGGGCATGGTACGGGTGACAAATCTTTTACCTGAGGTAAAATATTCAGCTTTAGTGAATTGAAATTATAATTAAATTATTATTTATTTTTGCAGCACAATGAAGTGAGTTTAAAGGAAATGTTTGCTAAATTTGGCGAAGTAAAAATAATTATGGATAAGAATTCGAGCTGTGCTTTTGCTACTTTTCAAGATTTTGATATCGCTGTTATGTAAGTGCAAATATTAATTTAGCTTTTAATTTCGGTTTATTTTTTTAAAATGAGAGTTGCAAATTCAAAGGAAAATTCATATTTATTCTATTTCAAGAAAAAAAATTCCTAATTATATTTCCCAACGAAAATAATGGTCCGATTATTTTTCTCCTTTTCGCAAAACCAGTATTCACTATTCACTGTTGCCAAAGTTCTTCTATAAACAGTCGTAAAAGTAAAACAGGTAAAGCACCAAGGAAGCCAAGGTAGATATACTCATCTTTTTAATTCCATTACCAAGAAAAGGGGTTGACCTTTTTTGAAACAATTAAATAATTAATGTTTCAAAAAATAAAAAGATTTTTTCAAGATCGTTCTGGCACAAAAATGTTTGAAATTTTTTGTTCTACTTTCTGCATTTATAGGAATTACATTAAAAATAAATAACTACCGCAATTGAACAAATTTTGAACTATCAAATACTTTTCATGATCTTTCCTCTATATGTGTTTAGATCTTATTATGCCTTATGGCAGGTGTGGTACCTGCCATAAGGAGGTTATATTAGTTTTGTCATTATAACCCATAGATATAATTATTGTAGGAAATGTTCATGGGTTGGGTTGTGTAGAGAATCAAGAGTTATGTTATATCGATTTCTGCATGTCCCGTTCGTCCATCCGTCCGTATAAAATATAAGTTAAAAATGCATTATCCGATGATGGAATTTGGAATTTACAATGTGAGTTGGTTCTTTCTTAACTTGATTTGGTATTGCATTTCAGGAAAATCGGCCTAAGGGGAGCGGAGTTATAAAGCAAAAGCCAGAGTTACTAAAAAGTTTTGTCGATTTTTTTATCGTTTTTCGGGATTAATTTGAAAATTTGTGGAGTAATTTTGTTCAAATTGTTTGATTACATAAATAGGCGATAACATGTTAAACTTCAGTAAAGTTGGTCTAGGGATAGAGGAGAAAGAAATAGTTGTAGGGAAAATAAACCTGTTTATTAAGTTTTTCGATATGTTTTAAAAACTAATATACTAATTTGAACAAAATTTCCAGAAGATATTTAAGTTACTAGGAGTCATCCAACTTGTGAATTAGAGCGAATTTGTAGAATTCAATACAAAGCTATGGACAAGACATAATTTCAGTCGGACTGACAAAAAAGTCCAAATTTTCGAGTCTCCATTAGACTTTTTTTATGTCCAATTTTTAGAGTCGCCATTAGACTTTTTCAATCCGACTGCAATTATGTCTTGAAATAAGTCCAATAGAATGGTGTGGTTAAAAGATTAGAAGTTTTGGTTCTTGGTTAATTCATTAAACTAAATATTTGTTAACTACGAATCCCATTTCTACCATAGGCCGATTTTTAGTTACTAGATGTTTTTTATTAAATGATTAATCTCTAAAATTCTATTTTCCCTTGTTTTTGCCGCAATGATTTCTTTGGTTGTAGATTAGATTTCCAAGTTATAAACAATTCCAGGATTGTTTTGATTAAACATTTTTTTTTTTATTACAGGGCAGTCAACTTTTTCAGAGTTGGAATTAACTTTGATAATTACCAAAAGAAAACTAACTATTTTTCCATACAAAGTCTGAATGATGATTGTATTTTGCACATCATATTGTTCCTTTCGGTAGAAGATAAACTGAATTTATCTAAAACATCGCAACGTTTCTTAAGTCTATGTGGAATAAGTTTTCGTATTTCAAACAAACCGCTTCTAAATTATGGAGATGAGCTTAAAATAATCGATGGATACTTTTCTTCCGGAGACAAGAAAATCGATATGCGTGCCCTAAAGTTTGTACCGAAACTTTGTGCAAATCTTAAAGTTTTAACGTTTAGGTTTCGACACTATAGCAAACGTGAAGTACTTTGTATTAAATTAATTAGAAAAGTAATAACTTATTCACCGAATTTAGAATCCGTTTTTATAGCGAATACGTATTTATGTGGTACTACATTAGATGAATTGTCGAATTTGAAAAATTTGAAAATGTTGACATTATGTAATGTGAGAAATGATATCAGTAGAAATTTGATTAAATTAACCAATTTAACAGGGCTTAATTTGACAAGGTCTTATTTTAAATCAAAATATTACATTCAATTATTTAAAGCTATTAAACTTAAAACTTTATTTCTTTGCTATTGTAAGATAATTACTTCTGTTATTAATGCATTATTTAAATACCAAACTAATTTAGAGATATTATGTATTAATACAAAATATGATTTAAAACTTTTAAATACTATAAAAAATCTTTCAAATTTAAAAGAATTGTATTTAGCAGATGTCGAAGATGTAAATGTTTCACTCATGTATGATACATTTTTCAACCAATCCAGAAATAAAGATTTGAAAATATTTATTTCTAAATTTAATTCGCGTGAAGCTAGAACGGTTGAAAATAACATTTATCAGTATTACGGAATAGATGGAAGAAAATTTAAAATATATTTAAATACGTTTAATAATGAGTGGAGAGTTTTTCCGTACGATTTTGTTGAAGTTATTAATATTACAGCGGAATAAAAGTGAAGTATTTAAGAGGTATTATTTACTTTTAAGTAAATCCTATTTGGATATTAAGATTAAGTTTTATATATTTTGTACTTTATTGTATTTAAATTTAAATACGTTTTTATATAAATTTTATATATTGAAAATAAATTAAATTTAATTCAGAAATTTAAACTGATTTTGATTATTAATCTCAAAGATTTAAACATTTTCTTAAGATTGGAAAGTCACCTACGAAATGTCCTTGCATTGTATCATAAGAATGAGAATGGAAATTCTTTTAATGTTCAGTGAAAAGGGAAGAACTACCACCAAGTCTTACAATCCTTTATCCTGATTTATGATGAACTAGCTGAATTCCCCAGCATTGCTCGGAATCGCAGGATTCCATATGTTCCTTGATGATTAAAAATTTCTGATACCAATTGCTGAAAATTGTACAAAATTGTGTCTTTTAACTGCTTTAATGTTAAGCCATAATCGTCTTCTATCCACGAAACAAGCAAATCAATTTGATCCTCGGTAAGAATTTTTGTTTTTTGCCTCCTTTTGAAATCATTTTATCGCGTCCTGATTGAACCCAGTGAAATGTGGTCTTATACTTTAGGTGCAACGCTACAGCCAGGGCTGTCCAGTTATCACCTCTGTTGATATAACTCAATATCCTTTCGCAATCTTGATTAGTATGGTTTTTGTATTTTTTTCCTTTCAATGGCATCACTTCCAGTCAGAGAAGTTGTAGAAAACTAGGAGAAGCACTATCCGACATATCGATTATTGGATTTACCCAATTTGTGCGAAGTAGATGCGGAAATGGTAGCAGTCGCATTACTGGAAGTCTTGTCATTGTAAAACGGCAAATAGAACGATTGTCTTTAAACTCCATTCATGCTTTTTGAATTACAACTGATGTTTTCTGAATTTAAATTGACTAATCTTAATTACAATTGACGCTTTCTGAGAAAAGTTGTAGTTCATTTCTGTATTATTCGTTTTGGTTGACTTTCAATTAGGAGGACTTTGTAGATTGTACTTCCTACGGTAGTAATGGGAATGAATGCTGAGAATCACCTCATGCTAGCTAATCTAAATACCACTATTTTTTTTGGCACGTATTTCGGGTGAGAGAGAAGAAGAAAGCAGGCTTTTTATATGTTGTGCCGTCCTTAAATTTTTATATATTATTCTTCTAATTTTATTTTTAATACTTATCAGCTAGTATAAGTACTTGCTTGACATGACACTCTTATATTATCTTTTTGTACACTTTATTTAAGGATATTAATCCTTTTTTTGTATATTTGAATTGAAATATTTAAATAAATAATGAATTATTAACAAGCAACTTAAAAACATGAATCAAAAAATATACAGATTACGACATACGCATGTCGGCCATTTTAAATATTTTTTTTCATACTTTTCATACTTTTTCATACTGTCAAAAACTAAATACATAAATAATTATCGTTTAAAAAAGTTTGTGAATTCAAAAATACGGTGTTCCGTGTTTCATTGCAATAATAATAATAGCACAAAAGAAATAAATTTTATTGTTTCCCAAAAGAACAAACATTATTCAAAAATTACCAAAACATCGACATAAAATTAAAAAAACTGTTTTTTTTCGGGCAAGGATGTATTTTCATATTAAAAAACTAAATCTAAATCGAGAAATTATTGAAAATTTAATATTAAAAAAAAGAACATTTAAAAAAATTGTAACATAATTTTATAATAATAAATGAAAATAGACATTAAATTTAGGTTCATTTATTTATTCTATTTAAAAATTATTATTATTATTATTATAAAATAATTAAAAGAAAAAGCTTCTTTAAGAAGTAGTAGTAAATAATTGTGATTTTTCATACAAAAATCCACCCCTGTGACGTAGGTGTGCAGAAAATAACAATTTGAAATACGGGATAGTGTAATCTGTATATTCTTTGATTCATGTGTCTCGGAAGTATTATTATATTTGTTTGCTGCGAGCAGTATGTGAACTAAACGAACAATAATAAATCATTAAAAAACATAATGCAAATGTTTTTTTTTGTTTTTAATTATGTTTATTTTTTAAATTTACGTTAAAATTTCTACAATTTTACAATAATTTCTAAATATTGATTATATTTTTTAGCAAAGAAAAATTATATTTCTAATTTATTATATAAATTTTTTTATTAATTTTAATAATTTTAAAATTTTTTGTTGAACAAAATATTTAATTTTTAAAATTTAATTTTTTTTTTTTTAAGGAAAAAGAAACTTATTGCCGCAAAAAATACATAAATACAGAAATTTTATTAATTTTTTTTTTCTTTTTTTTTTGTAACATTTAATAATTTAAAACAGTTTTTTTTATGAAATTTAATAACTTTTAAAGGTTTTTTTTTAAGTTTTTTAAATTAACGCAAATAATATATCTAAGAAAATAAAATAAAGTTTTCAAAAAATTGCAAGGAACGCTGGGAATATGAAGTATTTTTACTTAAAAAAAGGTAATTTCTTAAAGATTTTATTATAAAAAGAAGAAATTATGAAATATTTTTTATTAAAATATTATTAATTTTTTTTTCTTTTCATATAAACTAGAGAGAATGGGGTTTTTAATTCATTTTTAAAAATAGAATAGTTTTATCTCATAAAAAGAATTCCTACTAATTTTAAAACAAATAAAATAATAATTTTATAAAAGCGAATAAAAAAAGGAGTGTTTATGAAATATCGAATCAATTTCCTATGAAGAATGGAAGACCAATTAATTAGTCTGCGATAATGTTATGTTTTTGAAAATTCAGAAAAAAAACATAATTAGTTTTATTGTACATGCATTTAAATAGATAATAAAAGGGACTCGCGATCATAAACTTACTAAACTACTGACTCAGTATGTAGACATTCAATAGACTGAAGTTAGTTTGAATAAAGTCTTTGCATTTGAATCAAATTAACACAAAACAAACTGTAAAAAAACCATGTTGACGACTATGGATTCTGCATGGGGATTATGAGCTAGCAGTAGTAGAAGTTATATCTGGGATTACCTTTATTGAAAGAATGAAAACTTCGATGTAGTATCTGCCAATAATAATCAGCCGCTGAACGATTAAATTTACAATTTACTCCAAAATTCCATCCATACGCTTTACTAACTTTAAGCGTCTATATGCAGTTCAAATCTTATCTGTTGTCCTTTAAAAATGGGTTTTAAATTGGTTGTTATACGAAAAATATTTATCCATATTTAGGTGGTTTTAGCTATCGTTCAGAAGGCTTTTCCAGCATATTATATATCTCAAAACTCGACTGTATCTAAATGCAATGTCCTGGAAAACATTTTTATCACCAAACACAAGATATGTAAAATAAAATGGACGAGAATTTTCGATTTATTGATTTTATTTTATTTTATTAACTTAGACAACCAATCCAATTTGTGATACGCTGTTACACCATGCTGTACGATTTAGGGACGTTATAATTTCAATATATCACCAGACTTTGGAACAACTAAAACAATTAGAAATATGATAAATTCATGATGAACTACTGAAAACGTAAAAAGTGCAAGAATATTCGAAATATTTGACAGAAAATACTTAAAAATATTCGAAAAAAAATTAGCACACTTTTAATAATAGTTAGTTCGCTTCTAGTCGAGAGGACCACAAATTGTATATACAGTTCGAACTTCCTAATTGAAGCATCCAGGCTATCTCTGAAATTGATTGATTCAATCATCGATCTATTAAAAATTATTTATATAAACGAAAACGATTTCAGATATCTTTTATTATCAAATTATTTGCTAGTCAGTAATCACTCAATTAATCGGTTCAATTGTATAAAGTTTTAAATGCATGTGTCATTTACTTTAAATAAGAATTTTCAATGGGATGACATATAATATATTGAAAAAAGAATAAGGGAACAGCTGAAACAATTGCATTGCCTCATACGATGTAATATAAGTACAGAGTTTGTTCATAAGGAGTTGTGAAATATGGAAACGTAGAAGCATGTCTAAAGCAAGCGACCGATCAAACACGTTCCCTGTGAATGGTCAGTTGCTGCGGACGTCTCAGTAAGCGCAAGGAAATATGCTTTTGGTTGCGAATGGAAACATCAACGAATGTTCGTGGATAACTCCTTTTCCTCGGTCGCTTGGTTTGAACACACAACACCTTAAGAGATTTAAAAATCGACCAATAAGAACAAAATAACAAAAATTATATTGAGTTAAACATGTGAACACTACGTCATCACTTTTACATTCGAATATCACTCATTATGTTTTCTTCTGTTCGTGTATCCGTATTTTTGTATAATTATCCATTTTTTATGCGCGTTTATTAACGCGAGGTCAAATAGGAAGTTTCCCTACTTTTATGTTGCATTATCACACACACACATTCGAAAATATTTGAAAATTTGTAGGTCAAAAGAATCTCTTCTAATATTTCTGACGATTTTGTATGCCATCACAATGAAAACTCGCCTAAAATCACATTTACTATTTCTGAATTTACAAAAGTGATTTTAGAAAAATTTTCAAAATTTCTGAATTCGTCTAAAACACAAAAAAAAAAACAAAAACTTAAAAATAAGAAAAAAATAAAATATCACCATGATTTTTTGTTTTTTTTTTTTAAATTAATTATTTTTTTTGTTTTTTATTAAATTTTAATAAAACTTTCTTTCATTTTTTTTTCTTAATTTTTGGATTTTAATTATTAAAACTAAAAAACGAAAAATTCATTGTTCTTAAATTAAAGAAAAAAAAAATTATTTTTTAATCATTTTTTTTTTGTTTGGGTGTTTTTTCCATTTTTCTGTTTGCATTTTTTTTTTAATTTTTAATTATATTTTTACTTAATTTTTTTCTTCATTTTAAAATTTTTTTTTCATTTTTTTTCTTTTATTTTCTTTTTTTTCTTTTATTTTCCTTCATTTTTCTTTTTCTTCTTTTATTTTTCTTTTTCTTCTTTTATTTTCTTTTTTGCATTTTAAATATTTAAATTCTTCATTTTTTATTCATTCTTTCTTTTAACATTAATTTGTTTTTTCTTTTATTTTAATATATTTTTGGTTCGTAATCTACGATACATAATTTTTGTTTCATGTTTTTTTAAAAATTTTTTTTCCTTTTTTTTTATTTTTTTTCCTTTTTTTTCCTCTTTTTCTAAAATTTTTCCTTTTACTTTTGTCCTAATTTTTAAATTTTATTAATCCTTTTTGTTTCTCTTATAATAATAAAACTAAGTTTTGAACAAATTTTATTTGTAATTTTAAGTTTTAAAAAAAAATAAAAACTTTTTTCATAAATAAAAAAAAACAATTTTTTAAAATTACAAATTTATTTCATTCTTAAAAAATGAAAAAAAAAATTATATTTTTAAAAGCATTTTCTTTGTTTTATGTTTTCTTTTTTTTTATATTTAAAAAATAATTTCAAATAAAATATTTAAAAAAATTTTTTTTTAAAAGTTTTTACTTAATTAAAAGTAAAAAAAAAAAAAATCACCATAACAAAAAAAAACATTTTTATTTAATTAATTTTTCTTTTGTGTTTATTAATATATTTAATACCAATTTCAATATATTTTACATCTTTTTTTCTTTTGTTTCTTTCCTTTTTGGTTGTTTGTCTTTAAAGTAAAAAATATATTTCTTAATTTTTACATGTTTTTCCCATTTTTTTTTTAAATTTCAAAGTTAATTTTCAACACGTTTGCTTTGTTGTTGAAAATAAAAACTGTTGTGTAGACAAATTTTACACATCAAATTATACAAAAACTGGGACGAATGAAAAGACGCAAACGTGTTAAATAAAAAAACAAAATTCATTAAAGAAATATATTCTTTTTTTTCCGATTTTCCTCAAAAAATACTGAATATGAATAAATATGGCTGCTGCCCGCCAGGGGTGTTAGCCTTAAAACTTCAGTTCTGGGGTTTTAATATTTATTTATTTTTTTCGTCTTTTTAAATTTTGTAAATTTTTGTTTTATTTTAAATAAAAAAAAAATTGAATAAAAAACAAAACAAAAATTAACAAAATAAAAAGCAAAAAATTAAAAAAACAAAATTGTCGAAAAAAATGGCTTTCTTAATAATAGAAAAAAAAAGCTTAGAATTTGTTTCCTTTTCTTATAAAAGAAAAAAGCACAAAAAAAATTAATTGAAAACAAAAAAAAATATAAAACAATAGAAATAAATTGTCCAAGAATTTTAAAAATGCATTCACGCTATGAATCATTTCGCACAATAAACTGTACTGAACATGTTTCATGGAAAATTTATCGGCAGTTTGAACGGATTTTTCATACTACATGTTTTTTTCCGTTCACACTATACAATAAAAATGTTAATTTTATAAAAAGTAATCGTCAGAATCGATGAAAATGAAAAAAATATTGAATATTGATTAGGATTAATAAATAAAAAGGCCTAAAACTGCGTTGAAACCTCACGAATTACTCGTACGAATGTTATTCGTATCCTGTAAGCTACTCATACGAGAAGGGCATGTGATTTATTCGTACAAATGCAAAAAATTTCAGGGAGCAATTGAAATACTGTTGTGAATAGCTTAATTGAAAATAGCGCCGATTAAATTAACAAATGAGGAGGATCGTAATTTTATTTAAATTTTATGAAGAAGACAAGTTTTTCTATGGATAGTTAAATATGAAAATTATAAAAATTGTAATAATTTCCAAAATTTCTTGCATTTTAAATTCAATTTGACATTTAAGGAATTATTTGCATTGCGTAAACTACATTCATATGAAATTTCATTAGTACAAAATTTTCGTACGAGTAATTCGTATGGTGTCATGTCAACACGGCTTCAGTTATAGATTGATCATTAGAATGAATTATTTGATTTTGCATGAAAATTGATTATACGAAAGTCAGAGAAATTTAATACTTAAAGCTGAATTATAATAGGAAGAATGAAGCATAGACAAACTTAGGAAAATATATTAATCTTCATGAATCGTATGCTGTAGTTATAATGTGCATAAGCTGTGCTTTCATTAAATTTGATTTTCGTTTCGTTATGTTGAATCAATACAAATCAATGGATTCAAGGTTTAATTATAATGGGAAGAGCCAAGCATATAATGCTTATTCCTGCTTATGTACATTATAATCGGTTGATTGAATTTGATGAGCATAATCTAGCATTCGTTCAGTTTTTTTGTCTTTTCTTATGCTTGGCTGTCTAAAACTGGATGAAATATGTTCAATGAAAAGAATATATATAGAAATCTTCATGGGAATGAATGGAATTGAAACGCTGATAGAAATTTAAAAACAATTATGAAAAAAAAAAAAAACATGAAATACCCCAAGAGTTTTTATCTGAAAAATATTTATTAAGCTATTTCCCATGTTTTGAGGGTATTTTTTTTAAAGAAATAATTTTTAAAATCAGTTAATTTAGTTTAGCAAAATTATTCTCTTCATTCTAATGATCGTCCTGTAACTACTGCCTAAGTGAATTGAACAATTGTGAATAAAAAAAAAAAGGAGGAAGGAGGGGAAATTTCGGTGAAAAACTATTTTGTTTCAAATTATTTTGTAATAAATAATTTAAATTAATAATGTAAACCGAACTGGCCAAATTTGATACAAGAAAAATTTCATGAAATCGAATGGATTTTTGACGAAATGTTTCATAGTGTGAATGCATTTTAAGAAAATATAATTAAAAATTTGTGTTCACAATTAAAAAAAAAAAAAAAAGTTCAATTCTATTTTCGAAATCGAGTCCGTTCCCATAATCGAAATATTCAAATCGAAATCGATGAAAATTTTCTCGTTTCTTTCGATTTGAACTTGAAATATTTGAAAAGTGGAAATATATTACCGCTTTTTGTCCGAAAAAAATCCGTTTTTTTTTGTTTTTGTTTTGTTTAATTCTAATTGAATTTGCTTTTTAATTTTCTTCGGCAAGAATTTCTGTTAATAATCGATTAAGACTGTCGAGACCAGTTAAGAAACCACTATCAGGTCCTTGATGTAGTACTGGTGCAATTGATGATGGTAATAACCCGGATCCGTTTCTTGGAACAAATGCTGTATGTGCAAAATCGATCATACGAACATCAACTAAAGGATGGACATTGGAATTATCTAATCTAGGTAATGATTGCGATAAAGTCAATGTGGTGTGATGTTTATTATTGGATTGATGAGAAGGATGATGATGATGGAGTGATGATGATGGTAATTGTTGTTGATTAATATTTTCAGCAATCATTGATGATGATGATGATGAGGGTTGTCCAACTATAGTTGTTCCTTCGGTTTTATGATTCATTATTGGTCCTGTTATTGGTGTTGGTGTTGGTGTTGTTGTTGCTGTTGCTGTTGTGGTACTTTTTGAACTGATACGTTTCTTATTACTAATATTAATATTACTGTAATTTTTTGTATTATTATTATTATTATTATTAGAACCAGATTTGTTTGTGCTATTTCCACTTATCGTTGTTGGCATAAGTTTTTTTATTGCTCCTGTTGCTGTTGTTATAGTCGCTGTTTTAGTTGTGGTTGATTTTTTTGCTAAAGATACTTTTTTCCCGTCATCATTATTATCACAAAATTTACTATTCGATGATGTATCATCATCATCATCATAATCTTCTTTATCTTTACTACGTAAACGTTTTACAGCACCTAATTTTGATGTATGAACTGGTATTGTTTTCTTTTTATTCGATGATTTCATCTCAATACCATCACAAATTGTGTTTTTTTGTTGCTGCGATGTATTACTATTATTATTATATTTAATTGAATTTAATATTGCATCAGTTCTTTCCAAAATACTATTATCAAAATCTGAGCTAGCATCATCTGAGCTATTATTGCCTATGAAAAAGCAAAAAAAAAAAATTATTTAAAAATTACATACTATTGAAAAAAAAGACCAAAAATTCGTTTCACATACCTGTTTGTCGTTCAGAAGCTGCAGCTTTTATTTGTTCCGACAAACCGGAATAATCATCACTACTATTGCTACTATAATTCATCCATGAATCACCGGATAATGGACTTGATGTTGAAATACTTGGTAACGGTGGTTCTGGATCCAAAAATACTGTATCCTCCGATATTGGAATGAACGGTTGTGTGCCTTTTGCACCACGTGCTGCTGCCTCACCAAAACCACGTTGATGTGCATCAGCGCTAACTTCAATGCTACTATGATGATGTTGATCGTCATCGGTTATATCATCATCACGACGATGATGACGTAACAACTGATGATGATGATTATGATCACTGTCTTCATGTGATGACGAGAGATTCAATTCGGTGGAATCGTTTGATGCATCAGCATCATAACAACATGTTGGACTTCTTGAACTTCTATTGTCGATATGATCAATAATATCGTTATGATCAACACTATCATGATATAATTGCATACAATAATCACTACCAACGGTTGGATAACAAACATCCATAGGATGGACAGTAAGATCTTCGTAACCTTCATATACTATAAGAAGTGAACTGTAAAAAAAAAAGAAAATTTAAATAATAATTGTATAAAAAGGAAAATTTCTTAAGCAACACATAGAACCATGATCAACAGTAACGAACAGTTAGAAGTTTGTGTTCTGAAATTATGTAAATCAACAATATCGATTTAATTGAAGGTTTTGTGACCCAATTGGAATTGGTTTAAGTTCAATTGTATTACACAACTCTAGTGTTGATCAGTAATCAATAAAACATGATTCGCAATATGTTAATTTTCAGAAAATGTGATGCAATAATTTGTTTCTTTTCACACTGTTTGTTTGTTGATCATAAGGTGTGTTTTATTGGGAAATTGTATCAATGCTGTATTCTCTTATCAAAAAAAAAGTATATAAGTCAATATACTGCTAAATTTTTAGTCCGAATATTGATACTACTGATATTTGTTCTAACACAAAGCCAATGTCTACTTTATCATGGCCTAAATGCTAGCAAAATACCGAAGAAAAGTGAAGTGTAGAGAAATAATAGGGATCGTCACGCGTTAGTTCGGAAACTTGCGAAGTTACTTGATTATTTTTGACAATTCGTTTAACCAATCAAAATGCATAAAATACTTCGCAGATTTGCGAAGCTTATGTCAAAAATAAAGATGCCCGGGAACTGATTATTTTCGCAAACTTGCGAAGATAAATTTCTCATTTTTGATAAACACAAATTTGAATTTTTTTTAACGGGACTTTCTTTTGGAAGTGAATACTAAAAACTATTAATTTGTATAAAATGTCAGAAGAAACGGAATTAGTAGAATTTTTAATTGAAAATGCATTTTATATTCAAAATAACTGACTGCCTAATGTCATTTCTGCGAAAATGAAAAATTATATTTGCGAAACGTTGTCACGGGTGCAGATTATTTTAAGTTTTCCCTGACCAATCAGAATGAGCTGTCAAACTTGCGAAAATTCTTCGCAAAAAAAATCATGTTGCGTGACAAGCCCTAATATGTACAAAAGAAACTATGGGCGAAGTACGAGTAATTATAAAGCTGGCGAAACAACTAGAATTAAGTACAAAAAAAAAACAGGTTGCAATGAGTGCAAAAGAGCACGGACAGTTTTCAAAGGCAAAATCTATCAGGAAGAGAGAGAATGAAATTTTTCTTAAAGGCACATGGCTGACATTATTCACTTTTATGAATTTTCAATCACTCATATGCACATTGGCATATAAATTTGAGCATGGTTTTGTTTGTTTACAATTTGAATTTGTAAAGTCAAATCATATTTCCCTGTCATCGATACGTGAAATTTGTAGCTCTATCTGTGTCAACAGTGGATAGAACATTGTTTGTCGAAATCTGAAAAAACGTATCCACGGAAAAGATAAGAAGTTGGGGTACTTTATACTAGCAAAATTGGTTGCTAAAAAGCTAGGGTAGACAGCGCTGGTATACCAATTTTTGACATTTTCATTTAATAAAATGGCGGAAACTAAATTTTTGCGGAGTGAAATTAGCAAATTGAATTGAATTCGACACTTTAAAGCCAATGTTTTAGCTATTTTTATTTTCTGTTCTCGATTCGACGGCATGTCAGATACTGGATTGGCATACCAGTATTGGCCCACGTGAAAAAAACTGGTAGTATTTTATTTCTGGTAAGCCAGATCCTGTGTAAGGCTTTAAATTTGATTGCATACTTTTACCTAGAGATGGCAGAGTCGTATAACCGACAATCTATTTTCTTCACTTTGTATGTCATTGTGGTTAAATTAAAAACTTCTTTTGTTTTTAAGCAAATAGTGAAATGAAGGTAATTAAGGTACTGTTTGGTAGACTGCCATTTAAAGCATTGCATTCACCAAATAAAACTTTTAAAAGGAAAAACAAAATTTGTTCAGTGCACTTAAGGTTCAACTACACATCTACATTTCAAATATAATATTGAATAACTCTGTTAAAAATAAACCAATAACAGATATAAATATGCCGATATAGAATGTATGGTAACCATCAATATTTTTCCCAATAAAACATACCCAATATTAATTAAATTATATAACAAATCAAAACTTATAACTCACCATGAATAAAATCTATAACTAGATTGACGTTCAATAACTCTTCTTAATTGTTCTAGACGTTGCATAATTTTCCGGATAATTTTTGTCCTTAATAAATAACCATTATGAAAGAAATTATTGAGTGCGGCTTTAAAACCGTCTTCATCTAATTCGCGTCCCCAATATTTATCACGTTTAAAATAATGATCAATATCAGCTTGATAAACTTGCATCCCGCATAAACGTACTCCCAATGATGCTGATGTACTGGCAGCACATTTAGCCATTTGTTTAGAACGTTTCTCAGCGGATGCATCATCACCATGCTGACGGGTGCCCATTTTTAAATCTAATATACATGGATTGCGAAATTGTGATGTGATATTTTCCAACATAAGGAAATCTGAAAGATAATAAAAAGAAAAAAAAACATATATAAGTATTTTTATTAATATGACTTTTAATAAAAAATCATCCAAAATTGCTGGATCTTTATAATTTGACGTAGAAGAATGCAATTCGTTGTGATGAATCCAGAATGTTAGAATGATGTACACGAAGAAGAATCTAGGCTGAAAACAGGTTTTTATGATTCCATTTTATGCGAAAACACTGAAATAATGAATATCTTTTTGAAGGGGTTTTTTTTTTTTTTAAATGGATAAATATTTGACCAGACAATTATAACGATATCGATTTATAAACCATTCCAAGAGTATGCGCGGGCTTTCAAGACGGTAACGATGGATCAAAATAAATGTTGGTTTTTTTAACAAAAAAAAAAAAAAAAGAAAGACTACTCCAGAATGAAAGTTCAACCGTTAAATTATTTAAAAAAAATTAAGGATTACAAAATAATGTCGAGATATTTTTAGTTTTTTGATTTTTAAGGAACTACATCTGCATAGCCAAAAAAAATCAGTTTCTAAAAATCCCAACTTTTAAAAATAGATCCTGAAAACTTCATATTGGTTAGATTTGACGATGTTATAGAATTTTGAACGAAGCTTGAGCGTTTGAACTTTATGAGACAACATCAGCCTAGAAAATATAAGTAATTTTTATATACATATATATATATTTTTTTTTTTAAAAGCTCCTAATTCCCAACAATACTATATGTCATCGAAATTTTACATCAATACGTCTGTTTTATTTGCCACTTGCTCTGGGGTAGAGCAAATTTTTACATTTAAAACAAAAACAACAAAAAAGCAAATCCTACACTACTTTCAGACCAGTGTAACTATCACACCCGAAATTAGTTTAGTTTTCTCCCATAAAAAGTGTATTAGCTAAATGTTTCTCATTTCATTCCAATATGGTTGCTACGCCGCGCTACAAACATTTGAATTAAAACTTTCTCCTACTCCTGCTCGTTTCATTTGCCACTTACCCTGCTCCAGGGAAGGGTATGGCAAATAAAACAGACCTAATATCTGTAAAATTGACGAAGTTATAGAATTATAGAGTAGAATTATAGTTATAGAGTTAAGCAAATCCGAGAATCATATTGAAAATTTAAATATATTTTCTTAAAACACTGTTTACAAAACCAGTGAACATCATACCTTAAAGGCAGCTCGATAGATCACTTTCAAATTTTCACAAAATAAAGCATTCAGCGATTATTTTAGATCAATCTTTATTTCCGAATAATTACGAAAAAATGGCAACCCTTTGCGTGGAAATTTCAATTTTAAAAATCGGTTATCCTCAACATTCTAAACAACCTGTTTTGTTTTCTGGCTTGAACTTGAACTTGCCTCCAGGGTTAGTATTCACTTCAAGGGAAACAAAATTCCCTATACAAGTACAAATTTGGCTTTTCCGGAATCCAAACGAAAAATTTCGTTCTGTCAGTATGCAGTTCACCAGCGGAATTTCTATATTGAGATAGATGGCGTTATCCAACTCTCCCAAGTATTCCGTTTCAAATAAATGTTTTAATTCTAATTGGAAAAGTGGCATTCCTTTGTATTACTTAGAACATTTAGCATGGACTCAGTTTTTTGATTTAGTTCAGGCAAGGCACACAAGTTAAAGCACAATTTTATTTTTTTTTATATGAAATTTGTTCTTTTTTAATAACTCTACATATTAATATTTCGTTTGCTTTTTTAATATGCAATTTTGGAGAGTATGTTAAAATTTGTTTCGGGCGAAGTGCATACTATACTTAAGCTCTTAATAAATATACTTTTTATCAAAAAAAAAAAGGAAGTTTTAATCATAATACTTTCTTACCAGGCAACTCCATTAGACTTTTTTCAAGACTTATTTTCTGTTGGACTGAAAAAGTCTTGTGGAGATTCGAAAAATTGGACATATTTTCAGTCGGACTGAAAAAAAATCTCGTGGAGACTCGAAAAATTGGACTTTTTTTCAGTCCGAGTGGAAATAAGTCTAATGGAGTCGTGGGGTTAGAAAATTAAACGTTTCATCGCTAGGGTAACTAGATGTAGCCTCTTAAAGAAAATGTTCTCAGGTTTCTTAAAAATTTTAAACATCTATGGAATGAAAACCTTTTTATAAAAAAAAAAATGTATATACACATAATTTGGATATTAGATACCCTTTTTTTCTTCTAGAACTTTTTAAATAATATGCGATTAGTTAAGATAAAATCAAAAATATAGTGTAGAGAAATATTAGTTTACACCTCAGGGAATCGCCTCCAGAGTGCTAAAGAAAAAGGTTAAAAATAATGGGGATTTTTTTTTCTTTTTGAACTGCAGCCGTATTGGCCTTCGAATTCAGTTGAAATGGGTTCATTATAAAGTATCGAAAAAATTACGAAAGACAATGAATAAAATGAAAAAGCTGATCACCTTCTATTTAAACTCAAATTTATTATGAGCTGATCAGAAAAATGCAAAATTTTTACATTGACGACGTCGCCATAGGGTCACCAAAGTTAACATTATATTGAGTTCTCGTAATTGATAGTTATAAGTGTAGAATATGTCTCCAGAAAAATATTTTACCGTCGACCTAAAGAAAAATTTATGTTTTTTTTTTTTAATGTTATCACGGGATGTATTTAATCAATATCATTTTAATAATCAATTCGAATAGCAATGGAATTAAATTAAATTTATTTGAATTAAATAAACTCGTGTTTTTAATTTGAAATTTCAGCGAAAGGGTATCGAATGTATCTAGTCTAGTACAAAATTTAATTTTTATATTTTCAATTAGAAAGTCACACAAAATCAAACAAAATAAAATAATTAAATATTAATTTAAGCCAAATTAAAAATAAATAAATTAACGAATGATAAAATGATGACTTAATAGTTTAAAAGAAAAAAACACTAAAATAAAGCTTGAAAAGAAAATCTCTAGTTTCTAGTTTTCAAAAAAATTTGGCCAGGTAACCATTTTTATTGAAATGACGAATCTAACTCGTCATAAGCTTTTTATGCCAAAGTACACAATGGCCGCATCCAGCAGTTCTAAACGCTTAAAGCGCTTTACAGCACTTAAATCTAGCAAGAGGACTGGATGCAATTCTAACTTTAAGCGCTTAGTGAAATTCTAGCATAAAAATTTTTTGCTAACCCAAACAGCGCATTTGAGGTTGTTGTTCATGTTAAGAAATGATATGTGCAATGGATAAATTGAAAGGAATTTTTGAAAATTGTTTCTGGATTATCAAATTTTAATTGGAATGAGTTTGTTAAAACTTTTCCACTTTCCTATACAATTTTTATTTCACTTTATTCTCAATTTTTATTTACTTTCGGCACTTATTTCGTTTAAAAAAATATATTTTTAGAATTTATTCAATTAAAACTAATTTGACGTTTAGTACAGACAATACAATTATTTTTCGCTTAATTCAAGCAAAAAAAACGCATCCAGGAGTTCAAAAAATTCTAACTGCTTAGATTAAGAATTTTGACTAAGCGCTTAGTAGTGCTGGATGCAGCCAATGGCGACCAAATAAATTACAATGCAAGAATAATATATTGATATTTAAAAAAAAGACGTCTTGGATATATAGAACTCGATACAAGATTGACAAGGGAATAATTTCAAATTATATTTCCAATGTACAATTGAACTATAATTGTTACAACGATTACTAATTATAGAATCCTTTATGTTCAAATTAATAAAAAAATAATAAAAAAGAGTATTTTGCAGTCTGGGAGACATTATAAATTGCTGCAAATCTATTGCTGTGATTTTGTATGAAATTGATGAAAACTACAAAAAAATATTGCAGCAATACTCAAAAAAAAAAAATTTTAATTGAATTGCAGTTCCAATTCGTTTAGAGTTTCTCATTATTAGGTATTTTCGGATTCGAATCCGAATCCTTCGTTCTGAAGATTGGCGATTCGTTTAGTTTATAAAATTACGTCAAAATCATTATCATCATATCATCATTCCCTGCATATATCAATATCACCAAGTTAAATTTCATAACATGTGACTCGTTTTTTGGAAGTTCTTTTCCACATTTAGCATAAATAGATTCTCGGATGAATTCAGAATCTGTGATGGTTCTTGCAGATATCCCATCAAATGCAGCTAGTTTCGCCACAACCTCTCTCATACTTTTGCGACGTACAGTAACGAAATTCTTCATGGTTTGGGATTCTTTGGTTTCGTCGTTGTCATTTGCAATTGCATCTGTTTCAGCAGAAGATCATTTGATTAAATTTATATGATGAATGACATTTGGGTGTTTTGTCATTGCAATAGTGGATCCATCATTGTTGGAAATATTACTCTTACATTCATTGTACGTTGCCTTTGAGAATTTTTTGTTGCTGGAGGAACTGGGCTGTGGCTTAAAGTAATCCCAAACTTGTGAGTGTTTATTTTTTTGGACATTCTGTTTATAGTTTTTTTTTCATTTAGCTACACTACATCCTACAAACAGATTGCGTTGCGACTTTTACGTTAAATTTCAAATAGAAAATGACAGAATTGTCAAAAAGAACAAAAAGAAAAAAAATTAAACCTATTCTCTTCATTGAAACTAGAGGCATCTGACTAGTTTAGTTATTATTATCTTAAAATATAGATGAAAGTGGATTCACTTAAAATATTCATGGATTCGGTAAATTATCAGCGAATCCCGAATCCGAATATATAGCAAAGGTTAGACGAATCTGAATCCGAAGGATTCGAAAAGAGAAACCCTAAATTCGTTGCCTAACCGTGATTGAATACAAATCAATTTCAAGTTATCGTAACTAACCTGGAGTGATAATCAAATATAAATACGTAATCAGATTAACCCGCGAAATTTTGTTTTCTTTAAATTTAACAAGTTTAATTCTCGTCGGTCAAGTTTAACATTGAACTTTATTAATCAATTTAGATACGATTAGGTTAATTTTATATTTTTACAAAATACGAATCCGAATGAAAATTTTTAGTTTAATTTGCATTATTTTGGATTTCATTTCAGAGAAAACCAGTAACTAACTTTGAATTCTAATACTTTCGAAACAAAGTTCTGTGTAAAATCAAATTTTGGACTAATTTCTTACTATATATATTTTAGACGTAGAAATTTGACTAGAAAATCAATAGATGTATTAGTGGACAAATTTATTTTCTGTTTCACGTGTGCCGACAGAGAATAATATGCTCCATTAGTTTAGACTGTTTGACTTGAAAGAATTCGAGATCGAATCCTAATTAAGGATAAAAGATTGTTTTTCGTTTTTCTTTTATAATTTTTTTAAAAATGAAATGCCATTTGTAAGCATTGCCAGTAGCACAGAAGCTTCTAGTATATTATACTTATATATGTTCTTTTAGGATGTACTGAAAATTTTCGAACAAAATTCGAAAATTTGAAAAAAATGTGAAGAAAAATCAATCTTTGATTTTTATTGTATATTTGTAGAAAAAATTATAAAATTTTCAGACGCAAAAAGTTTCTGTAACAAATAAAGAATATATAACCAAGAAGAAGTAGTATTCAAAGCAATGTTCTTTAAACTGAAATTTTGTGACAGAACACGAAAGTTCGCCCTGTTAATTATTTTTTCAACTTCGATATATGCATATATGCATAAATACATGCGTAATTCATATATGAATAAGTACACAATAAAAAACAATAAGAGCCTAGAAAATTAGTTTAACTGTCCATAAAGCAATATCCACGTGTTTATTATAATTGTTGTTGCTTTGCTCTAACTGGTGGATGTCTTCATTCCCTCGCTTGGATTACTTTATAATTATTCATACTTCGCAGAACCATAGAAAATTATGAAGAGATTAAATTTTTAGTCCTTTTAAATAGAGATTAATGTATTGTGATGGGCCCGGGTGGGTGTTAGGATCATACCTATATATGATTCAAGATATGGTTTTCAATAGTTTTTGTGTTCATTTTCATTTACGACTTTCATAATTCTTAAATTGATTTTGACTGAAATCCTTGTTGTGGAACTCAATTATTTCTCTTGATAACAGCGTCAAACATAAGTACTGACGACAAAGTTAAAAGTAATTGCTTTAGAGACTACTTCTTGTTAGATTTGTATTCTTTTGATTAAAGTTATTGTTATTGACAAAAAATGATTAAAACACACGCTTCTCTCGTCGGGACTAAATTCGGTTTTCATTATTTTCCTATTAGTTTTCATTTCTCATGTTTTGTTTTATGGATGTATGACAAAAAAAAAAAAAAAAAGTTCTGCGGTGTATTCTGATACTAACATTGCTTGTTAGAGTTGTCTATTTGAGAAATACTTTTAATAACATCAGCTGCATTTCCGTTTCTATGAACTTTCATCCTGCAAAAGAAGAGAAAGAAAAAAAAATGTCGATTAGTTCTCGTTTTGATCAGTTTTTTAAATTCATCGTTTTTTTTTTCTAATTAATTTTTGCATACTAATTATGATTTTTTAATTAAACAAAAAAAAAAATTGTACATTTTGTGAGTTATTCTGTTTTTATTTTAATATATGTTAGACGCGTACAAAAAGATGTGTACATAAAAATGACAACAACGAACAAACAGCGCTTTTGTTCATAAACAGAGAAAAGGATTTTTTCCTAAAAAAAAATAAAAAAATAATAAAATTGTTTATGTTTTTGTTTTCGGGACCAATAAAGATGAACCCACAATGAATCGGACAAAACAAGCCAACAAAGTTTTTTTTTACCATTTTTGTTACCGATAAATCCACAGCAAGTATATACGTCAACCCACATTAAGAGTAAGGCAAAAACATTTAAGAAATGTTCTGACGGACACACGATCACGATGTGTCAACTCAAAGTAAAACGAATCAAATCATTTAAGTCAAAGATGGGAATAAGTCATTTTTACTTACTTCCGTTTAAATGGCGACTTGAAAACTGTCTTGAAGCTCAAACCGGATTTTCTAGTTTTACCAGAATAAAAGATTGGGTTGAAGTCGACTTCAAACCAGCTTCAATTTAACATCTAGGTTACTAGCTGTCTACACATGACATAAATTCAGTCAGAACAGGTGTTATATCTGCTGTTCTGTCCTGTGGAGATGAAATGTTATGACAAAATCAAGCCAGTAATGTTCCCAATTGACATTTGCTAACATAATATCTGACTGAATTTACGTCGTGTGGAGATGAGGTGTTAGATTTCATCTATGTTCATACTTCATTACTCAATTTGGTGAATTTCAAGTTGATCACAAGAATTTTAGTGATCAGATCAACTCAATTCGAATTCAAGTTGATCTGGGTTTACGTGTATTCATTTTTGGATTGAAGGTTACAAAAGGAAACATTTGCTAGAGATGTTTCGAAACTTTGAGAACGATGCCTATTACAGGTTTGAAGGTACCAAGGTTTTTTAATCAAAATTGTGAATAATGAATATCAACTTTCAAGTTTGCCAAAAGGGTCGAATGATTAAAAAATATTTGAAGGTATTAAAATTTCAAAATAAATTTTCATTTATAGAATTTGACTTTTTCAAATCTAAATTATTCAATAGATTAACGATGCGAAAAATTCTTTTATTGGTGTCGAACGACAAAATATTATCAAAAAATTGTAATGACATCTTCAATCCGTATCTGACATTTCAGTTCTACACAAATTAATGTGGATTAGGTTAAAACAAATTCGTTTCGGCAAATTTCATATATTTGTGTTCAGCTGTTTTGTCTGATTTAGTGTGTGTTCAGCCTAAGAGAAAATATTTTCTTCTCAAATTAAAATTTTCCTCCAAAAAAAAGAAAAAAAAAAATATGAAAAACAAAATACATACAAAAAAAAAAAAAAAAAAGAAGTAAAGATTTTGGCACACAGAAATGTATGGAGAAAGCTCAAAAGTTTTCACAAAACTTCATTTCATTATTCGCGATAGCTTTTCCACATATTTCCGGTGTGGCCAATAAGTATTTTTTAAATATATATTTTTTCAAGAAGAAAGTCCAAAGAAAATGAATATTTTTTTTTTGTCTTATTTTTATTATTTTTATAACATTTTTCTTTACACATTATTTTTTGAAGAATAAATAAAAATTTGCTTATTTTTTAAAGTATATAAAATATTTATATTTTGTTTTGAATATAAAGTTAAAAAATTAAAAAAAAAAACTTAATAAACTAACCGTAAAACATCATCCCGTTTACGTTTTGAAGCGCTCAATTTACGGGTATGCTGTTCATCGCGAAAACTAGGTGAATAACGTTTTTCCAATTTTGTACCGCCCATTGATGTGGCTTGCATAACACCTAAAAATTCCAAAAAAGAAAACAAACCAAAATATAATTTATTAATATTTTATTGATTTTTATTTTATTTAAATTTATAATATTTAAAAATTTATTTATTTTTTTCTTAATAACTTAAAAATTGATTGCACCTTGATTGAAAAAGGATTGTGCAATTGTTTTAATATGATTTTTTTTCTTAATGCGCTATTTTAAGTTAGCAACATTTTGTACTTTTTTGTTTTTTAGTCGATAAATAAAATTTTGAAACAAAGTTCAATGCTTGGCTTTTATAAATCGAAAAAAAGAAATTATTCTAAACAAGAAAAGAAAAAAAAAAAAAGAGAGAAAAAGTAGACAAACTAAAACTAAATTATGTTCATAAACTAAATTGTTTTAAAATTAAAATTTCATTTTTTAATTAGATTTTAAATTTCAATGAAAATTCAGTGTCCAATAATATAATATTATAAGGCACAAAAAATTGAAGTAGCAAATAAAAAGTACAGATTATCTGAGCGGCGCCCACCACTTCAATCCAGTTTGATTGAGCAACTAAAAATTCTAGCGACTATGTGCCAGATTACACGCAGTAGAAATCTACAGTCAAGTTTTGGGTAGAAAACTACCAAACCGATTAGACGAGGAATGTTTATACCACAGTCCTTTATACAAGCTACACAAGGAGTGCATTAGTGTGTATGAGCACAGCATCACTCGAACTTAAATCATCAAACTGTTAGGATCTACTATTTTACTATTTCCTATGTATTTTTAGGTTATGATTACCTGTTGACGGTCAGTAAGCGAATGGCGCGCTTGAATTTTCAATTTTTTTCGAAATCGACACAAACAGAGACTCTTGTTTGTGTGCATAAAAAGCTCCATTGCGCCAACATTTCGAGAGGTAGATCTTCTGCCTCACTCCCAACCCACCGATAGCTATGTCTGCAGTAGAATTCTACCCAAAAAACACCGCGTGTAATCCGGCACCATGAGAAATGTAGTCAAAGTCTACAAAGAACTAGATTTCTAGTTCCACTTCTAACTATCATATTTTTTATTTTAAAGTTAGCTTTAATGGATCATCTACTTAAACAAATTTGATTTCTAGTAATATTATTAGTAATAACTAGAATCAAACTTCAGAATCTAGCCAGTTTTAGTTTAAAGAATAATTTCATTTTCGCTGAAGCTTGCAACATGTAGCTTGCTGCTTTTACTAAAATGTTTTAAGTCTGAATTTCTAGAGTAGAATTGTTTCTTGAATGATAACAATAATATGAAAAAAGTGCTATTATCATTGTAGCTTACTTAAATATCTTTCAAAACGACTTACTAGTAATGGGGCTCGATAAATAATATATATATTAAATTGGAAAAACAAAAATGTATGCAATTATTTTGGAGGAAGCTTTAAATTGCAATTAATTGATTTTAAAACAATTTAGTATTTATATTTAGTTTAAAAATTAGTTTCAAATAGAATTTAAGTATAAAAAATTCGTTTAACAAAATGGAATGAAATTGATGAGAAAATGACGAAAAAACAAACATTTGTGTTTTTTGTTCTTGAGAGACATTTTACTTTTAAATAAATTTAAACACAAAACCAAAAAAAAATCTAATTAAAATCGTCACAAAAATTATTAAAGAAAAAAACAATTACAAACTTCGCCATTTCTGGCAAAATATCGACTTTTTTTTTTAAATTAAAATAATAATTAGTATTTTTTTATAGGTTATTAAATTTTTTTCACTTTTTTTTTTCTGTATACTTAAAATTATACAAACCCGTAAATTTTTATCAAAAGGAAATGAAGCCTCTTCTTTAATCCTCAAACTTCCTCGACAATATATTTTTGAGTTGGAACAAGCATCGTTTTTTGGTGTGCCGCCACCACCATTTTGAGACATTTTTTTATTTTATTTTCAAAGGGCATTATTGTGCTTTACAGTTTCATTTTGAACGAATAAATAGTGCATCACAAATAGCCCCCTGTCTGTTTTGTTTTGCGTTTACAGCATTATATATACTCGTATAATATCACAAAATCGTTATTCCATTCGTCCATTCTCCTTCAAAGAAATGATGGAGAAAATGGAGTATAAGTCGTTAATCGGCTAATAATACTTGAGGCCATTTATTAGAGGAAGTCATGAAGGCATTTTTTCATTTTTTTTTTTTTTTTGCTTTTAATTTTTTTGTAGTTGTGCAGTCCACACAGCTGGATGTCTCTTTGTGATAATCCTTGATAAACAAGGAAAAAGAGAAATGCATAGAGGCGTAATGGACAATTTCAAAACATTCATTCCACATCCATTTATACACATGTGCACACAGTTTTTAAACAAAATTTCTTTTAAAGCAATGTTCATACATCGAAATTTTAAGATTTCTATACCAAATATCCATTTTTTTTGGATCAAAAATTCTTATTTAAAACACTTCTTTTCTCATATTGTACATAAGTAAGAAAGAAAGTTATTTTAGGAATATAACCTTTCATATTAAACCATTAATAAAATTATATCGGATGGAACATATTATATGTTTCGCTTTCTCAATTTACGCGGATGTAATCCCACTTTTCGACTAAAATTCTTTTAAATTTGTATGTGTGAACGTTGCTTTAAAGTATATCTTCTGAAAAGTCGAATATATGTACAAATTATATATATATATATATCCACTTTGATAATATTATTCCCCTTAGAACACTTTCGAGCTAACCAATTTTCTGTGAGCTTTTATGTTCAAGCTAAAATTGTAACCATTTTATGTTTAAAAAAAATAAAAAATTAAGAGGATGAAACCAGATTAAAACCGTACAGAAAATAATACACGCGCGCTAAAAGGAAATAAAACTCTTACCAAAAATATTTAAAATATGAACATTAATGTAATTTATTCACGTGTAAGGCAATATTGAATGAACCAAAAAGTCTACGGGCTATTGATGACGACAAAATAAATGAATTGATCGTTTCAGGGTTTTGGTTGCTTTTTCGCATTAAGGCCAATCTCCACACAGCCGACATCCTATTCTGATAAAAGTATGGGATGAACTTATGCAAAATTTGGTTAAACAGAAAGGGAGAAACAATCATCCTACTAATTTTGTCGTCTTCTGCATTTCTCATTTCCCCATCTGATTCTTCATCTGCCAGATGATTCCCTTCAAACGCAGAAGAACATGTTCATCTGATTTAATGGAATTTCATTTGCGTTTGCATACTCTCACAATAACCATATACGATATCGTCGCACACTATCAATTTTTCTAAATTGTGTGGGGAGATTCTGAAGTTTTTATTCGATCAATCCTAGCGAAAATTGCAAAAGTCCATTTCTTTCTAATTTTCTGATTTTTCTCGTCAGAATAGGATGTCGGCTGTGTGGAGATTGGCCTTTATTAGCGATTCCAATTTTGCGACGGAATATACATATATCCACTGTATAGGCAGCACCAATTATAGAATTTCTTAATCGGCTTGAATTTGAGTTCAAAAGAAACCTATGAAAATGACTTGTTTCGGTTTTTCACCTTGAAAACCCAGAAGTTCTACAGTGCCAGGCAAATGACAAAAGATCATTGATCAAAATTGTGTAATATTAAATTTCATAAAAAATTTTGTTGTCTATGGAAAATTCGCCTTTCATTTACACAGTAAAAAAAAAAAGGCACAAAAACTTTTTAACCCATCCAATACATAAATGAGGATCAACAAAAATATATTTGGGTAAAAATTATATTATCCCAAAAATAAGGATTAAGGTAGATTTATGGAAAATGAATGATGTTAGTTAAGAAAGTACGCATATACTGCGAGATAAGAGAGAATGGAATTTTGTTTTCTATGGAATTTAATGGAATATAAAATTTAAATATTTGAAAGGAAACTTTCCGAAAGTACCATTAATAGGGAACATAACTTTTGGGGGAAATAATATTCTTTATGGGGAGAACAAAAAAAAAGAGAAGAATTTTTCCATTTTGTTTGATGTTGAAAAAGAGCTTTTGTTATGAATTTTCTAAAAGAAATGAGTGGCAAACGATTTTTCTTCAATTTGTAGTGAAATACAAGAATTAAATAAATAAAAAATGTAAATAAAAGAACCATTAACTTAATTCAAATATTCGTATTATATTTCTTAAATTTTCACGACTTATATTTTTCGCATGATTTTCAAATTTCGTGGACATTAATTCGGAATTAAACATTTGGGATATTAGAAATTTTATTATAAAGTTCAAATTAATTGTTTTTTTTTTGGTGATAGATACTTGAAATAGCAACTTTTTAAAATTTTAAAATTACAGATTATCATGAATTCTGATTATCGAGATTTTACTGTATTAAAACATCTTAAGTTTAGAGTAGTATGTTGAAGAATTCAGTTATGGACTTATATTTACTAAAAGCAATAAATTTTGGTACTTTTTCAACAACATTTATTGTAAAGTTATCACATGAAACTGGAAAATATTATGAACGTCATAGAAATAGACTAAATAGAAACTATTTTCTTAATTTAAGTAAATGATCATCCAATTAGAACCTCTATACTTATTTTCTTTGTACTTATTGTTTATAAGTAAATAATTTAAGAGAAAAATAAAATATTTTCCCTTCACTGGACTGGATCCCAAATTGTCTGCCAATCAATGGTCCTAACTAATGGAACTGTGGCGTGTCCAAAAAAAAAGTAATCTTCACATTGACATTAGGTCTGTTTTATTTGCCACTTGCTCTAGGGTAGAGCAAATTTTTATATTGAAAACAAAAACAACATAAGTGCAAATCCTACACTACTTTCAGAGCAAGTGTAACTATTACACCCGAATTAGTTCAGGTTTCTACCATAAAAAGTGTATTAGCTAAAAACTTCTCATATCATTACAATATGTTTGCTAAGCAGCGCTACAAACATTCGAATTAAAGCTTTCTTTTATTCCTGCTCGCTTTATTTGCCACTTACCCTGCTCCAGGGTAGGGTATGGCAAATAAAACAGACCTATTGTATATTATATTGTTAAATATATAGGCAAATTGAATAAAAATATATTTAATACAAATTCAATAAGGTATTATATATTTTATTACTATTGGAGCATCTTTTCTATTTGGTAGAAGAGTAAAAAAAAAGTAATTATGTTGCGGTGCCGAATGAAATTCTCATGTCAAAATAAATAGAATGAAAATAATTCTCCTGATATATTCTTTTACAAAATCATCTACAACACTCGACCTTAATGTTTGGTTTGATGCATTCCTTGGCTTTTTAATGTCAGTATTAAAATTATTTGCTTTTACACATGTTTCATCGTAAATATCTTTAACAGAAGAATCTGGAATTTCCCGAACAATAATGAGCCACAAAACTCTTGTGTTTAAGGACGAGAGTTTAGAAGGTGTTTCTATTGGTGAAAACCAAATAAATTCTAACTCTTATTTTATATTAAGCATAATCCGGCTATTTCACTTTCAGGGTGGTTTCGTGTAAAAATAAGAAGACCTAATTCGATGGTTTATAGAACATAAATCGTTTTTAATTTAACTTAATACGAGCCCTGGGATTATTATTTTTGTAGGTAACATTTCCCAATGGTAATGAAATAAATTTTAATTAGAAATTTATCATATATAAAAATTTTCATTTAAGCAAAAAAACTTAACCACAAACACACACTCACACATACAGTACCAACCATTAACCATAAGTTTAAAATTATAATAGCTTTTTTTTATTATTACATAAAAATGGCTAAAACAAAAAATACTTGTTTTTTGAGCGAACTTACCATCCTTGACTTTAAAAAAAAAAAAAAAAACAACAAACTTTCACTAGTATTCACACTTTTTATTTTTGTACTTATTTATGTTTTTTGTTATTTTAATAATAAAAGCCTTTTTTTAAAAAATAAACGTATTTAAAGAAAAAAAAATCTTTTTAAATAAAACAATTTGCCAAAAAAATTAAAAATAATATTATTTATTTTATTAATTTTTAAAAAAAAATAAATTAAAAATTTAACACAAAATGAATGATTTCGATGAGTTCTTGTTTATTTATTCAAAAAAATTAAAAAAAATAAAAAACAAAATATTCAAGCATTTTCTTAATTTTTTTTTTTACAAAAAAAAACTTCGAAAAAAATAATGTACTAAAATGAACAGGCTTACCTTTATATTTTGGAACAAACTTCTGAATATCCTGAGGAATGTTCTGATAAAAGTCTAATTCACGTAAATTTAATGGTTTTATAACTGTACTTTGATTTAGTAAAAGAAGTCGCGTATGTCCTCCGACCTGTAATCATAATAAACAAAAAAGTTAATTATTTTTGATATTTTTTAAAGTTAAAAGAATTGAATACTGGGCCTCGATTAAATAGAACATTTTTACAAAGTGTTTACACTTTACAATATGCTATTGGCGTAGATCAACATGTTCTTTAAACTGGGTTCAATGAGATATCTCAGGGATTCCGTAAAAAATTCAGTTTTTTAAAATTGATAAAATTCAAAATCACCCAGAAATGAAGGGAAAAGGGACACCAAAGGTTAAATACCTTTGGCATAGAGATAATAAAAAAAAATATAGTAACTGAAAAGGGGACTATTAGCAGATTTTTTGATACCCTATGGTAGAAATGGGACAGAAAAACTGTCAAAACTAACTTTATTTCAAGATTTTTTCTTCATAACTTTCTTTCATCTTTTTAAAATTTGTTCTAACTTCCAGGTAACCCAGACCCTGATAGTATAAGCCTAATCTGCAAGTTTTATTCAAATCGGTGTATTAGTTTTTAAAGTACATAAAAAAAAACTATATGAAAAGACCGATTAGACTGAAATTTACCATGCTACCGTCTATTTATGTAGTTAACCAATATAATTAATTTAAACAAAAGTGGTTCACAAATTTTCCAATTAAATACTAAATACCATAAACAAAAAAACGACAAAACTTTATGGTCACCCTGGTTTTTCCTTCCTAACTTTGCTCCCCCTCGATCGATTTTGCTGAAATGCAATACCAAGTTAAGGAATAAGATACTCAGATTGTGAATTTCATCAAAATCGGATAACGCGTTTTTGAGTTATCTTGTATATGGACGGATGGACGGACGGACATGCATAAATCGATATAACTTTTGATTCCATACACAACCATATACTTAAAACCTTTTTACGACGATTATTTCGATGTGTCACAAATGGAGTGACAAAGCTAATATACCTTCTGCTAGTACCTACCATTGGGCATGAACAAATATAGCCAATATCTACAATTTCGACCTTATGAGCACTATCAAAATTGTTAATACCAGTGACGTTTAGTTATCTAACAATTAATAATTGAAAATTCTAAAATAAATATATATATAGTTTAGAATGACGTTAGTTTGCGTGCTATTTCTTTTTTTAATTGTTTACAGTAATTTTCATTTCAAACATCTTTATTTAAGTTTAAAACTATTTTAGGAAAAGCTAATGTATACATTTTTATTCTCTTGTTATCTACAAAGAATTTTCTACACCTAAACAAGTAATGCAGTCTTCTAGGTACATGACGTAGTTTACATCGCCCAACATTAATTTTTTAATGTTGGAAATTTTCAAGTTAATCTTCTGCATGATACAATTTCTAGAATATGTTGGCATGACGAATATAAAACCATAACAAGAAAAAGAAAGAAACATTGTCAAAGTCACAAATGGAATCTGAGCCTCCTTTACCTAGTTATAAGTTAATTTTAAGTTAAAGTTGGTAAAGTTAGTTATGTATATGATTTTACAATTTTAAATGTATAAGTTTTTAATTAGACTAAACAGAACGCGACGGATTCATGACAGACTATTTTTAATAGAAATCTGAAAACCGAAAACTGTGAATCCGTCGTGGATCCGTCATTAAGCTTTTCGGTTGTCCATCTATCTATTCTATTATCTTTGCTACTAATAAGAAAGTCTAAAAGACTTTCAACACGAGTACACTTTTTTCCCTCTTTCCATATTTGCTTTTATTTTATTGATTTTTCAGAAAATATATTTGCTAATTATTTGCGCGAGTCCTCAACCGTTAACCCTTAACTGCGGCGAAACAAAAATAAGTCATTTGTCAACTTAAAAATGATGCCAAATTTAGATGCAGTTAAAAATTTTAAAGGATTTGATGAAAATGATTACAAACATTTTTAGTTGAAATAATTTAGTGGATTTTAACTTAAAACCATTTATAAACTTGTAGTTAGTGTTAATATAATCCGATGCGCTTAATTTAATATACATACTTGGCAAACACAAACTATTGCTAGTGATAATTTCAGAAAGAATTGTTTAAAATTTTGGCATCAATTGGTCTTGGGAACAGCCAACAAAGTTTTAAAATTCAATATATAAATATATTTAAATTTAAAACCAAATAACAGACGAGACGACCGCGGTAAATATTTGATGTCAAAGACTAATTTACTAATTTACTTTTCATTAGGTAACTTAGCAATTTATAAAAAATAGTAAGTTTTAAATATTTGCAGTACCAATGAAATTCGATAACTTTAAAATGTATTCGATTCAATCAAGAAGTGAATTGAAAAAGGGCTTCATCTTGCTACGCCAAGTATTTACTGAAAACTAATTAAAATAGATACAGCCAATATACAGCACAGGATTTAAAAAATTTTGGTGAAAAATTCAGAATGAAATCTGCAGAAAAATTACCCAAATAAGCTCAAGAAAAATTCAACATTTTGATCGGAAAATTTTCTTTTTTTATATTTAATTCCGGTTTCTTTGGAAATTCCTTAATGACTCAATAAAAATTCCTTTCATTTGATTTAATTTCTTATTAATAAACCGTCTTTTGGACAAGGCTTATAAATTACACAAAAATATGTTTTAAGGTCATTCATTCATTTTCTTTAAATAATTTCCACTTAATTTCTTTCTAGTTGGTAGTCGCGAATTACTGGCGCTATTTTCCAGTAACAAAATCAAAATAATTTGTTTATATTTTGCGTTTAAAAAGTCAACAACCGTTTTTGATTTTTTACAAAAATTTTATTCAATTTTAAATATTTCAACAACAGGGCGAAATTCTTTCGATAACATTTTTATTACGAATTAAAAAAATTGGGAGCACACGTTTCGCATGTCTGTTCTTTAGTTCCGCTTAAAAGTTTTCATTGTTTTTTTTAAATCATTTCAAATACAATATTTTCCGATTCAATTAAAAATAAATGTTCACAATGAAAAATTCTGAAATAAAATTTCCAATGAAAATTCTGAAAAAGAAACAAAAAAACAGCTTTTCATTCGAATTCAATAAAATTAGTGTGCGAGTAATTTTCTTTTTTCTTCTTCATTGAATGAAGATCCACTCAGTAGGATTTCGCACCGGTAATTACAGTTTGAACCAACTCTCAGTAATGCATTACTTAATGCGAAAGGTAATCCCGAAAAAAAACTTCACGTTAATCTCACTATGTGACATCAGCGTTATTTCTATTGATAGTCTATACCTTTTTAGTTTCAAAGTGGAATAGTAAACTTCAAAATGAGAATAGTAAACTTCAATATGAGGTTTTTTATTTTAATTTAATTTAAAACAATTAATGTTAATACAAAATATTTTAAATTAAATTTATTAATATAGAATATTTTCTAAGTTAAGAGATGCAGTGAATTTTCTTTGAATGCTTGTGATGCAATTGGCACATGTTGTTGGTGCAATTGTCTGCAGACCTTCTTCCATAAGGCTTTCTAAGGCTCTTACTCTTTGATTTTTGACGCATAATTCATTTCTGCTGTTAAGAATACTTGACAACTTTCTTGAGAGCTCTCTTTTTACTATTCTCATATTGAAGTTTACTATTCTCATATTGAAGTTTCCTATTCTCATATTGAAGTTTACTATTCTCATTTTGAAACTGAAAAGGTATAGTTCTGGAGTTACTATGACATATACACTGCACCAGTTATTTCTGTAGTTCCAGAAGTAATTTTGGGAAAGAAGTAGTTACAATGCATTAGTTTTATAATTGGTTGATAATGCAGAGATCATCCTATATAGACTAATTCCTATGATATCATGTTGAAATAAAAATCCTAAATGTAATTAGTTATTTTTACTGGTAATATATGAAGTATACAATAGAACTGGTTCTGGAAGCACACAATTTCCTACAGGGCAATTCAATTTGGTTTTGAAAACTTTTGCCTATACAAATTAAATCGGAAAATAGAGTACGATGTTATAAAATTGGAAAACCGTTGATGGAAATGATGAATAGAAAATTTGCAAAAGTTTTTTATTTATCGAAAATTTTATTTTAATTAACAAAAATTGCAATTACGATTTAATTTCGAAATTCAAGAATTTCCGATTAAATATTTTCCTAAATTTTCATTTGACCATTAATCTTGGCTATTCGGAAGTCAATAAAAAAAATAATGAAAATAATTTTTCGAAGCTAATTTTAGTAGCGTATATAAATTAAAGGAAATTAATTAAGAAAAATAGATTTATTAAAATTCATATATTTAATGTGGAAAAATTTATTCAAGAAAATCTATTTTTAGTTTATCGTCGGAAAAAATCAAGAAAAGGTAGAAATTGCGTCATATAATTTGGATAGTATCGTTTTTGGCGTCTTGTCTGAAGAAAAAATATATTTTAAAGGTGTGTCGAATTGTACGAATATGGTTAATAGGCCTGGATACAAAAGTTCCGTTTGACCAAAGACAAAGAATGAATAAACAAAATTGTATTATATATTGAAAATATCTTAATCATTGCCGAAACAATTTCTGCAGATCAAATTGTTGTAAAAACTATATAAATCGAAGAACTTCCGTTAATGATACTATAGTACTATAGTAGTACCTATTCGAGACAATAATATTGCACTAAACACGATTTTCCTGTGAATTTTGGAAAAAAAACAATGGCATTCGTGCCATTTCTCAAAAAATCTAGAAGGATTGCATGATGTAGAAATACCGGATTTGGAAACGATCGTGAGATTAGTTCAGATTGAACAACGTTCGTGATTACTTAGTTTTAAAAAAGAAACTATTTATTATACACTTTTTACGCTCACGCCAAGTAGTTTATCCAATAAAATATTTTTCGTAAAAGCCAACTAAAATGTTAAAAAAATTCAATACCAACCTGATTTGAAAGTGGTTTTAAAGCAACTTCATCATCATTTTCGATAAGATCCTTATTAATATCAATTCCAACACCTGCAGCACAAGATGACGATCTCGGTCTAGTAATTAAATTGTAACGATGATGATTTTGTGGTAATTGCTTTTGATCACTGCCAACAATTGCGATATTATTTAATTTTGTTGTTGAATTACTAACAGATAATTGTTGTAAATTAGCGGTTACAATTGTACTACTACTACTGCTACAACTATAATTTGTTGGTGAAGATTGTGTAACTATAACATTTTTAATAATGTCTGTTGGTTGCTTGTCATTGTGATTAATATGGGATTGTTGTGCTTGCTGTTGCTGCTGCTGATGCTGTGCATGAAGATGGATTTGATCAATACTTGATGATTGTATATTTGGAACATGTTGATGATATGACGTACAGTCAGAATCTCCCATGCCCCAATCCTCCAAATAATAGACCATTCCCTTTTATGAGATACAGTTTAACTAAAGTTTTTTTCACTTCACTTGTTTTGAAAATATAAATTTTCTTTTAATAAATTTGTTTTTTTTTGTTTTGTTTTTAAATTATGAAATTTTTATTGATTTTTTCCACGATTCTTTATCCACTGTTACGAATTTTTTAGTAATACCACTCGCGGAAAAAAATATAGAAGGAGATGTTGGGATCTTATTTGTTGCAATGATGATCTGAAAAGAATAATGTAAATAATTTAATTAGTATTATTATTTAAATATAATTTTTTTAAAAAATATATACACGATTTTTTTTAAGTAGCGTCTTAGACAATTCAATAAGTTATAAGTTCCATGTTATAAAGAAATTTCAAGTTACAAATTTATCGAGTATTACCCTGGAGGCAATCTCGACGGACGCGAACGACGCAATGAACGCGACGGACGCGTGAAATGTCAAATAAAAGTTAATTTCATATGAAATGTATGGGAGGTGGCAATTTCGACGTAGACGTGACGGACGCGACGGTTCTGACGTTGTAAAGTTGATTCGTGTTCAACTTTTACGTGACGGACGCGTTCAAATGTCATTTTAAAATTTTTGTGTGGGAATTATTTTGTTAAAATTCCATTTAAAAACGGTGTTTTAGTTTTTTTTATTAATTTACCCTACTTAAAAAACTATTTTAATTTATAACACAAAGATTATATCAAATAATAATAAAAATTACAAATTTCATCGACGGCGTCGACGGCGTCGAGTTTGCCTACACAAAAATATTTATACCGTCACTAACGTTTTTGACAATTCACGCGTTCATTGCGTCCGTCGCGTCCGTCGAGATTGCCTCCAGGGTTAGAAGTTAAATCTATAACTAAATGTAAATAAACACAGAAGTCACCCAACTACACTTGGAAATATACTAAGTTTTTTTTCAATGACGTTGAATGGAAATCGTGCCTTTGTTTAAGATCTATTTATTATTCACTTAAAAAAGGTTTTCAAATAAAAATAATTGAACGGATTTAGGTTGCTAAATAATGAATTTTAATGAATTCGTTACCAAAGATTGTAAATTCGATTTGAGAACCAATTACTTTATACATACTAGTCAAAAAAAAAAAAAATTATAGTAATTTTATATATTCTGAGATCAATATAAATTGTTTTGATTTACATTTTTACCAAAAGTATCCTCTCACTCTAAGGTTAAACGAAATATCAACAGAAAAACTCAAAATGCCTGTTTTGATATAAACATCCGGACTCTTAATCATATATTACAATATTTTGGAGTTCATATGACGTATGGAAATAGTTGAATTATGTTATAATATGTAAAAATATGAATGACTACTTAAAAGGTTGAGGAAGGCTAAATTTAAAAACTAAAAACGTCTTTTGAAATTTACTTCAAGTTTTTTAGCTACACACTTTGACGTATATAATTTCGAAGGTAATGAAAACTGAATATTATTACTTCATCGATATTTGAAATCTGAACGAATGAAGTGTTTGGAATACAAATTAAACAAGCTATAGTGCAAAACCACTATTGAAACTTCTATACGTATGTTCAAATAACGTTAACCTTCTAAAAATCTGGTAATACGTTTGTGAGTAAGCAAAGTTTGAAAATCGTATCATTTCATACAAAAAATCTGAATTTTGTTCGGCAGCTACCCGAAGTTGTAATCGGATTCAATTGATTTTTGGACACAACTGTTCTTTCATTGAACAAGTATCTCATGCCAAATTTCATTGAAATCGATCCATAAATAACGTTACAATACCATGTAAAAACACAAAAAACCGAACTTTTGTTTGGCGGCTACCCGAAGTTTTAGTCCGATCAAACCCAACTTCTGATAGAATGGTTCTCATGAGGAAAAGCCCGCTTTTACCAATTTTCATGGAAATTGCTTCAAAAATACGGCCGCAATCTTGCATACGACAGACGGACGGACAGACAGACGACAGACAGACATTCGATAAAAATGATTGCCAACAATTTAGAATCTTATAAAACGTGGAGATTTCATGATATATACTTTGTATAGTAGTTAAAAATATATATTTTTAGATTTATTTGATTTCCAATCATACTTGTTTACTTTTAGTTATTACAAAATTTAATAAGTCGAAGAAAATCTAAATGAAATGTACCAAAGTGAAATTCTCCAAATATTTTAAGACAAAAAACAGAATTTTTACAAAGGATAATCAAGAAATTCTATTTTTTTACACACCAGGAGTAGAATCGTGGTAACTCGATTTGACCCAAATCGTATCGAAAAAGTAAAATACGCTATCCACTCGAATCAGTCTCAATCGAATTACATGACTCTACTTCTGCTGGTCACCTTAAGTTTTGCTTTTATTTTAAAAAGAATGTAAATATTTATTTTTGAATAATTTTTTTTTTTGATAATTTTAATAATGAATATTTAAAATAGTAAAATTTTATAAATAATTATGATTTATCAATAAAAGATCAATTTATTAAAAATAAATAAACCAAAATTTTTTAATGATAACCCATTTTTTTTTCTTTAATCTTTTAAGTGTTTTTTTATGAAAAGGAAATAAAGTTAATCAATTTTTTACGTGGAAATTTTTAATCAAAAATATATTAAATAATTTTATAATTTGTCGCAATAAAAACAAAAAAAAAAATCACTTTATAATTTCTTTGAAATTTCATGAAATAATTACTCACATTTTATATAATATATAAAAAACCTATGCTTAAAAATAAATTACAAAATAATATTTCTTAAAATGAACGAGTTTTAAACAATTTCGCGCGACGCACTCGAAATTTGTTGAGACTGATCGAACGAAAATGCTAAAACTGAACATTTAAATGAAATTTCTGTAAGGTCTTTGTTTAATCAAAATGGGGAAAACAAATTCGCGATAAAAATGTTATCATTATTCATATGTTTACCTGCGTAAAATTGTTTCTAAGATAATTTCTCTTTATCAATTGTTTTTTCAGTAAAAACGATAGAAAATCAAATAAGAAAATATTGTTGTTAAGAAATACAATAATAATTAATAAAAATTAAATTAAAATCATTTTTCAATTGTAATTTATGCGAATTATGTTATTTCAAGTTATCGAACTTTTTAAACAAAAGAAACGTAATAGTTATGTTCTGAGGAAACTGAAAATTTCTAGTCCCAAACCACATATGTAAATAAAAGCCGAAATTATGGCAGATTATCCAATCAAATAGAATTCGTACGCAAAATTGTGTTCCACATGATTTATTCAAAGACGCCTTAAGAATAAGTGATATGAATTTTTCTTTAGAGGTAAGAGAAGCGGTAAAAACAGTGCAATTAATTTGATAGATGACATCCTACAATCACTACCAAAAAATTGAACACCTCCCTATTTAGGCCTATGCTAAACAAATGAGAGATGATGCTAGATGTGCCTCTTTTCAATATACAGAGTTGATGACGAACATACATATAAATACAAATAAAACATGTTGAATTTTGTATATTTTTACTTGTGATGTCCCACAGAAGACTAAGAAGTGACTAGTTGTGCCGTCCAGGTAAAATAATAATTCATTCAAGTTCTTTTTAAAGTCTGCGAATTTACTAATTGATTAATTTAATTCGAAATAATACAGCGCCATGTGGTAAACTTTTAGTATTTTCGATCCCAAATAATCAATTTCCATAACTTTGGTAAAGAACAATTTATCCACATTAGGCCTTATTAAACAGATTACTTAGAAAAACACAGATCAGTCATCAATAGTATGTTACAAATTAGCATGTCATACATTATGATCTGTTTTATTTAACAGCTTCTCTGGATCACAACAAAAATTAAACTTTGTAAACAACAACGAATCAAGCTTTGTTGTTATTATCTATGTTCTGCTCCGGAACATGTTACCAAAAAAAAGCAAACCTAATATTGAAACAGAACAGAACTTTCATTACTCACAATCCCAATATCTAACTAAAAGATATCAAATACATTTATTTGTATTTCAATAATAAATTTAACCCTTGACCACGGAAAATTTAATGTAATTTTCTTTTATAATAAAATAAATTAAGTTCGATTATGTTTGCTAGGACAATGTTAAAAAAGTATTGTCGGCAATTCAATTGTTTGCTAAACAAACACTTTGTATTACCGAGTTTTTTTTAATTAAATGGAAAATTACTTCATTAACTCGCATATATTTTAGTAATGGAAAATTACGAAACTTAACATTTTGAAAAAATTATTTACACAAAATATAAACCAACTTAAAAATGAGTTATTAATTTGAAAAGTAAATTACTTGTAGGTGGAGTTCCCAAATATTGATAATGAATTATTATACTTGCTGATAAAGATTTCGTCTTTTAATTAAGCAATATTTTTGTCACAGAAAAGTTCAAATTTGATAACCTTTTAAAGACATCTGTTGCCAAGCACGTACATTAAAATAATAGAATTTCAAAATTATGTAATTCATTTATTTTGTGATTATTTATAATTCTCTTATTAGGTTCAAGATCAACAAAATAAATTTTTCTTAATTTATTTATTTAAAAATTTTATATAAAACTTTTGTTTCTGATGTCATTTTAAAAATGTTCGAAAGTCGATTGCGTAATTCTATTTAGCGTGAAAAGAACAAAATTGTTTAGAAATGTCTCTCTTTTAAAGTAATTTAAATTTAACGACTGCTCCTTTGATGAATTATTTTCTTTTTATAAGACATCAAAAAAATTGTTCTAAACAAAAAAATTATTCAAGTAAAAATCGTCAAATATTAAAGAAAATAATTCATTTCTACTTTCTTACAATTTGTAGTCATATACGTAAGTAAACTGTGCGATTTTAATTAGAATACAACTAATTAGTAAGTGGAGTCGTAGAATTCGACTAATACTACCATAAATCGAATCAAAAAAACATTTCTAAAATATTTCTATGTTCTTCGCGCTGACATAATTTTAATCGGAATTGTAGGACAGTTGTAAAGGTCTTTTTTTAAAGTTTATACAAAGAATTAGCTTTGAATCATTTAAGTAGATACAAAATAGCAATTGTATTGTTTTTTAAACAATAAAGTAGGTCTCACATTGATCAGTCATTGACTGTCAATCGTGTTTGATAGAAAGCTGATTGCTCACCGTGAATCCGTCATTCTGTTTCCCACATAACCGATTACCACAAACCATCTTCGTCCCATATTTTGTTTCCTATCACAGTACTAAATACAATCTTATAGTAAAATAAAATGGAAGGATTATAATGAGAAATTTAAAAAATTTGAATTTTTTAATACACGTACTTTAATTCTAAATTGTTAGCATTTAAGAAATCTCAAGTTCAATTCTAGGTTCTGAGTGTGACAATATTCATATACAATTTTTCCAGTTTCCAACAAAATCAAATCATATCATTTTTAAAATTTTTGTATTTTGAAATATTGTGTATAAGAAAGTTATTTAGTCTTTTCATATCCAAATACTTTTCTTTGACTAATAAAAAGAAAAATATACAAAATTAATTCATTTATTAAAAATTTAAGCATATGTTCTTTATAAAAAAAAAATTATTAGTTTATTTTTGAAATTACCAGAAAATTTGTTTAAATTTTGAATCTCACTGGATTTTTTTTATTATTTTCAGATTTATTTGGTTAAAGGGGTCTGGTGTAATATCCCGGACCGAACAATAAAAATATTGTCATATATTTTCAACCAGAGTCAGTATAAATCCTTATGTGGGCGTAGCGTAGCCCAGCGAGCATGCATTAAGTCACTACTAATAACATAAAAAAAAGAACAAATTTAAAAAAACAATTAATAAATAAATAACAAATGTAGATAGTTGTTTTTGGGTCCGGGAAATTACATCAGATCCCTAATACATAAATGAAGTTAGCTGCATGTTCCATTAAATAATATCAATAGTATGTTACCAACATTCAAAATTAAAAGTTATAAGCATACATATATGTAAATTAAAAAAAGTAATTTTTTAGAGAAAGTGAAATAGTGACCGATAAAAATTCCCCAAAACACACAACTATAGTAAAAACAACAACCAAAAATACTAAAACAACAAAAAATTAACTGGAAACTTATTATCTTAAAGATGATGTAATATATTGTATATCTGTACTCTAAAAGAAATTTTCGTGACCATTTTTTTAGAGCTTTTTCGAACTGATTTTGTTAACAATTCAACAATTTCTAACTCAGTACAAAATGAATAAGTTCTAACATTCTTTGCTAAGTAATCCAATAAGAGAGGTGACACTAGAACCGTTTAATATATTTTAGAACCAAGTTAACATAAAAAACAACTAAAAAATCGTTACACAACCTAATTTTTTTTTTTTAATAATATATTGATTAAATATGGACTTTAACAAAAAAAAAACCAGACTGTGAAATTGGAAAATGAAAATTCTATATAAAAACTAAAAAACAATAAAATAACATAAAAGCTTAATTTTTTTTAAATTACCAAAAAAATTAAACACCCAAAAAGAACATATTAGAAAAACTAAAATTACTTTTATCTATTTTTGAGAAATTTGCGTAAACAAAATATTTATGCGCGTATTTGTTTTGAAACTTGATTATTTCTTGTTTTTATTATTTTAATTTGACGTGTCTTCTATTTGCGGCTTATCTGTTTGGGGGCTTGGCTGTGTCGTCTTAAAGAACTCTGTTATGATTTTGCTTAAACAACGGGATTTCATAGAAAAAAATTAGGTTTTTATTGCTTAAGAATATTTTTTTTAAAAAACTTTTAAAAATTGAATTTATTTAATTAAAATTTTTCTTTTTTTATGGAATTAAATCGTTATTCTTTTTTTAATCGAAAATAATAAATAATTCGTGCAGAGTTCTATTTAATGAAAATAATGTATAAGAGAGCTTAATCGACTTTTTATAGATTTTAAAAATAAGAAGAAAATTAGGTTAGGTACTTAATTCAACTTTGGAGGAAATTGAATATATTTGGAAAATTATAAAAATCGATAGTCGATAGTTACTGGATAAAATATGATTTAATAGATAATCGGTATCACAATATAAAATCTGTGGTAATTCGACATAAGACAAAATTGAGATTTTGACGTCATTGCATTCTTCACATCAAACAGCATCTCCCCACAAAATATGGTGAATTTCTGACTTTTTTTTACACGAGGTATAATGAAATGTTTTTCCGCTTATCTCATCTAGGCATATACAATTTTAAATTTTAAAATCGTTCTGCTAAAAAAGTATGATTTCAGACTTAAGCAGTTATTCATAAGCACCACAGAAATAAAATGATTACTCGTTTTACAGAGAGAATATATACGTCAAGATTTTTCCGCATATCTAAATTGTGTTAAGCGAAATCTATTGTTTCCACTAAATCCTACTAATGAATAAATAAATAAGTAGCTGATAGATGCGTTCCACAAAACCAACCAATATGTAATGTAAAATAAACTAAAGATATTTATCTTTTCATCTCCAATCACATGGAGATTCCCTTAAACAGCTGTTAAGCCAAGTATACAAATCCAAAATATATTTGTTTTTAGACAAAATCTTATAAAAAGCAACATGATTTTGTGATAAATAGTTGGAGATAAATAATATTGTTTTCAATCAATACTTTTATCTACAGCATCAATATAACTGAACTAGCTAAGGGAATGTTCACAGTAGAGTAGCATTTTCTACCTATATTACTACTTACCTGTTTCACAATTGACACAATTACAATGCTGTATATATAAAGAGTATCTCAATGCTGCTTAATTAAAATTTCCAATCTGTAGTTAGGACACCTGACGCAGATATAGTAGCGTAGGTAGAAAGCACTTAAAAACTAACTTAAAGAGTTTGAATACTGAAACTTTTGTAAAAGGATACCATTTCTCTATTTTATATTGTTAAGATTGAAAAAAAAAATTGTTAAAGAATAATTTATTGTGTTGTTTTGATAAAATTTTATATTAAAAATAGTTTTGAGAATCTTTCGACTGATATACATATGTACTTGTACATTACTAAGCATCAGGTTTGTGCGATATGTAATTATTTTATAAACTGTATTTTAACATAACTCAATTGTAAGAAATTTCCTAAATAATAAAACTGTATTATTATTTTAACAGCACAAGCCCGATTTTATATACTATGGACGTATGGGTATGACCATAAACGGTTAATCTAAGAGCCCTTTCATACTATATGTTTTGTCATATGGTTTCTAACATGTTTTTGCGCTTTGATTGTTCTAAAAAAAAACAACCATAGCAGTCCTAATTGTTAACACCTATTTAACAAAACTTTCGAGAGACACATTTCAATGTACGAACTTGGTGAATGTCACCAAATACATTTCAAACTTTATTCTAATGTTATTATTATGGAAATCGAATAACTGCAAATTTTCTTATAAGAAGGGATTAAACATAAAAACCAATGAAACCTTTATAAGTTCATTCATTTTTGTTTTCTCTTGCATAACATCTTATTTTTATATTTTTCTGGAAAAACTTTAACAATTTTCTTCTTTTTTTTATGTTTAATCAAATTACATTAGAAATTAAAGAATTTTATGTTTAGTCAAACAAACTTTTTGAACTTTAAGGTTTTCCATAAGAAAAAGCTTGCAAAATTTTCAATAATCTTATATAAATGTGTTTTTCGGATAAGCAGTTTTTCATTTTTCAATCCAATTATCTTTAAAGATGAAAAACAAGTTGGTACAATATTATTGAAGTCAATCGATTTACTATTTGCGTTTACGCAATTTGAGACAAAATATTAGAATTTGTTTCATAAAATTTTCATATTCAAATAACATTTTTTTTTTTGTTGGTTTTAATAAAGTTTTATTGAATTGATGATATTCAATATATTGTATATATTGTATTTGAAATCTTAAAAGTCGACGTTACACAATAAGAAGAAGAGTACACACACAAGTTATATGTTGTGATGGATGCCAATTTAAAAATATAATTTGATTTTAGTAATACCAAAAATCGGAAAATGAAAAATTTATGAGAAAAATAAAGTTAGAAAAACATTCTTATCGGATTGACATTTTATTTATCAAACAAATAAATTCTTATTAAACAAAAAGGAAAAGATTTATTTAGAATTTTATTTTTTATACAAAGTCGACAGAAATTGGATAGAAATTTGATGTCGTCGTTTCTAGAGATGAAGAAAATCTTTTAAGAAAATTACAGGAAAACTTTTTCTTAAAGAAAAATAAATATAAATAAATCTTTTTTAATGGTGATAAATTATTTCATATTAGAAAAATAATATATTTAAATCGTTCTTTTTAGGATATCTATAATTGCCGGTATTTTATTTACGAAGAATTACGACTTTCGAAATACCTTAATAAAACGTATTTTATATTAAAATATACAACGTGAATGTAAATAATTTTAGAAACTCGCTGTATCTCAATTAGTTATCACTGTTAATTGGAACATTTTTTAAAATTTTTTTAACAAAACAGCTTTTAATAAATATTGCTAGTAGTACTGGCAGAGGGGCTTCTAGTATACGAATTTAAATTTCTTGATCGTTTTAAAGACAAGTAATAAATATTGATATAATTAGATATAAAATAAATTATAGTTTATTGACGTACGATTTACATTCGAGATTTAAATATATCACAACACTGAAGAGCACAAAAACTTCCTGAATTTTTGTAATTCCAATATTCTGACAGGAAGATCAGAAATATTGGCACTGAAGGAGTTCTCGAAAGGTGAATTTTTGTATATCGTACGTATATAAACTTGTAGATAAAAAGATACCAATTTATTCTCGTTCCAATTAGGAAGCAATCCTATGAGTACAGGTGTGGACCATAATTAACCCCATTATTCACAAAAATATTGTCCCAGTTGAGACATTTAAGTAGTATGCGATCCGCGAGATTTGAATTTGTATGAAAAATGGTCCGTGACTCAAATGAGTTTGACACTCTTAGTGTAATGTAGTGTAGACCAATGAAAAGAAACTTAAGCCAACAGTCAATTTTAACAATACTACACATAGTTAGAGCAAAGATATTAATAAAGAGAAAATGTGGAAAGTTCAAAAAAGCTTCTATTTAACATAAGTAATTTATATTAGGCTTTATGGCAAAAGCTTTAACGTCCTAAAAGTTCCTTTCATAAGATCTAATGTAGTTTACTAATGTTAAAAGAAAGCTTTTAAAAATTTTACACATCTTTACTGATTTATATCTTTGGTTAGCGTTTCAAAAATGAATTATTAACAGAATACAATCTATATATAGCAAAGAATGTACATGTAAATGAATTTTTTTTTTTTTTTCAAACTATGTACCACATAGTAAGTATCGTGTGTTATGTTACAAACGATATTGCCTTGTAAAATAACGAAGTTTTTCACGATAGTACCGTATCATTTTCTTTATTTAATATCAGTATACAAAATATCAAACTCCAAAGCCCCAAGGCTTTTGTCTCAAGTTTCAATCAAACAAATTTCAAACAAATCAATGACAATGTTATTATATTCAATAGAATATTCCATCTAAGTATCCACATTTTCCAATCAAACATAATATTAAGTTTTTATACCAAAAAAAACCTTGACCTTTGAATAGAACGCTTTTAATATTGACTTATTAATTATTATTTAACATTTAGAACTAAATAAGTTTCAAAAACTTTTTATTACTTTTAAAAACGGGACATCATCTAAATGTCTAATTTATTATTTGAAAATATCAATAAAAAAAATTAACTTATCATAAATAAAACAAAACAAAGTAAACGTACAAATAGCATTCACCCGCGAGTATTATATATCTTAAGTACAATTTACAGGCATATTATTGCCGGCAATACTATATCGTTGATCATGTCAACAAGAACAATGATAAAACTATATAAAAACATAAATAGCTTATCGTTTAAAGACAATAGAAGAAAAACATTCAACAAGATCTAGATAAATAAATAAACAAAACTAGCCAGACATAAGAGGCCTCCAAACAAACAGGTCTTAGGAAAATAAAAACACACTTCGTACAGATTTTTAATTAAAAACAATATTTATTAATTAATAATTTGAAACACGTTTTCAATAGAATATGGAAATTGATACACACTTTAATTGTTTGATGATTGATTTCCTGACGTTGATTGATCGTTGAAAATATCGTAAATCGAAAATCGCAATTTGAACAATATCGATTATTGAATTTAATACGTTTCGATGTAAATCAAATGTGTGTGTTTTGGTATTCAAAATTTAGATTTGCAAACAATTTTTGATACAAAAATCTATCTACTTGAAGGTTTAGTTCAGTCATGTTGAATCAAAATTGTTGGTTGGGTCGTAAAAAGATATTACTGATCTAAAATAGGCAAAAAATGAATCACAACATTATATTTTAGACTAGACTTTTTGTTATTTATTAAATTAAAAAGAAAATTTAATATATATCTAGCTACACACTAAAAAATTCACAGAAAGGCCTTAATTGGGGAGCATGGCCAATTTTCGTGAGTTTTCAAACCCTCAAATATGTACAAGATTTCGACCAAACTAGAGAACATAATACATATACATATCGATTTATATTTGTTATTTGGATGTATTCTTTCTACAATTTTATACTCCATCTGTTATACAAAGAATTGTCCAAAAGAAAATTTCACCACTTTATATTCTTAATGTTTATTTGCCTATATGCTAAAAACATTTCTAAATATCTAAATATATATTATTTTGTGTTCGAAGCCAAACTTAGGGAAATTGTTTGCATCAAACTCTAGGTTTTGATTAAGAAGACTTTTACGAAATTTCACAAAATTGGTTTATTATTCGTATTGCTGCAAGATATTACGTTCATATAATTTCGAAAATTAACGTTTTATACATCTACAATTATCACGAAATTAGTTATATTAGCGACTAATCGAATTTTACCATGTTTTGTTTTTTTCTATCGGCCACTATTTCACTATCTCAAAAAACGATATCCTTATAACTTTTAATTCCAGATCTTGGTATTACTGAAATTATTTGATGGAACGCATAAAATGTATGGTAACCATGCTAATTTTTCACAAAAAACACGCCAATTATAATCTTAGGCGATCACTTAATTATTGTTTCCAATGCTTTTCAAATTTTGATACGAACATTAAATTAAAACTAAAAACTTACTTTACAAAAAATGTGTTACTTTTAAAAAGTTATCACGATTAAACCGAATGAAAATAAAATGTTCAGTTTAAGATAAGAACGTGAACGTTTTACTTGTTTTGTAACTAATCAAAAGACTTGCAAAAAACTAAGATCGCGATTAATTCTTTCAACGATCTATATATATATATATATATAAAGGAAAAGGAAAAATCATGAACTTAATATCCGGAACTATTCGACTTCTTTCCGGAAAAAGTAATAAACATACATAGTTTTAATTTATTTACAAAAATACTATTTAAAAAAAAAAAAAAAAATTACTTCCAGAAGTCTCAACTTTGAAAATGAAAGCGTCAAGATCAACTCAATTATAAATAGTAAATTATATAGTATTCTTTGAAATAGAAAACGCGGAAAGCTTTTTTCGAAAGTACTCGTGGTTTCTATGAAAATCATAAAAGAATCTTTTTTCCAGAACAATATAAAGTTGTAATTTTTGAAAAATCATTCAATATACGCGCTTCATAATTTTGATAAGGTTTTGATAATAAATTATAGCGTGTGTTAAAAATGACTCAGAGTAAATAATGAAACAACAAAAAGAAAAGTCGCATAATTATTATAATGAGAGCTTCATAAAAATTATTAAATGTTGGCAAATTCGTTTTCTTTTGATCTATTTGCAAACATAAGATGTTGAGTGTTTGTTATAATATTTGTTAGTCATCGACCTTTATTACCAGCTCATTTTCTGTACCAAAATATATTCTAATTAAAGCAGCCCTAAGAAGAATTTATTCATTTTCTTAGATTCTTATATAATATGTACTTTAATAAAGCATTATTATTTACCAAAAAAGTTCAGGATTGAATTTTTAACAAAAAATGACTATTTTGTGATTTAGGTAATGTGAATCGACCATTTATATAATGTAAACAGAAACTTATTTAGTTTTGTTTGATGGGAAAAGTAAATGCTTCTTAGAGGAATAGGAATAGGAATTTTGTTAACTTTATTGGTCTTGTAGAGATCCCAATAAAACCACACATGCCTAAATGGTGCACACAAATGGATCTTTTCCATCTAACCTAACGTAGTAATCTTAATGTTGCCACAGATTAGGATATTTATCCAAATTCTACTGTCACGTCTGATCGATCGTGTTTTAGAAACTGGACTTCTAAATCCAATCTAGTATAAATTAGCCATAAATTCTAGATTTATAAATATAGTATTCTTCACGACAGACTTAGAATTAAAATCTACTTTGATATAAGTTGAATAATTTACCATATTAGATATTTCTTCTTGTTAGAAACAAACTAACTAATGAGAATAATTTCCAAATTCAAGGCTAACCGTTATTGTTCTGATTACATAAAGTTGTGATAACCACCCACATAGCCACTGTTGTAAACGTTGAAGAAACTACCTTATAAATTTCCACCAATGACATAATAACGATGAAATAAAAAAACTTTTCTAAATAATTAAGTTGGAAAAATCGTTTGGTTTTTGAATGAAAATCAATATCACGAAAAACAAAAAGAAAGAAAATAAGGAAGTTCTAACCAAAGTCTAAGTATTTAACGCGATTTCAAATAAGGTGTGATTTGGTATGACCTTTATTTATTAAGTCTTTTGACTATGAACTTGAACTTGATCAAAAAATAAATTTTTCGTATGGTTTTTCCTTTTCTATAATAATCCGAATTTCCACAATAAATTACCTTAAAGGAAATAGAATTCCGCAAAAATTTCATTTTCTTATTACACAAGAAAAAAATAGAGTCTAAAAATATCACATAAAATGTGACATAAATAAACTTTAATTAAAAATTTCGAGTACATAATTAACCGACATTCCCGTTCAGATTGCTGAAAAATTAAGAATTATTGTTTTTTTTACTGCATTTTTAATTTTCAAATTACGTTATTATTCAAATGAATTAATTATAAAATAATTTGAAACAAAAATCAGTCACATTTTTGTTGATGACATTTTCAACGACACAAGCGCAAATAGAGTTTCTTCAAATCTTTACATTAAAAATAATTTAGAAAAAAATTATTATTCATATTTTTTAATAAATAGAAAAAAAAATTATGATTAATTGGTATCCCAAAAAAAAAAACAAATATTTTATAGAACTTAATAGGAGAAAAAAATTTCAATGACACGTGGCAGAAAAAAAAAATAGATAAATTTCTTGGAAAAAAAAAACTCTTCAATCTAAGATTTGAAATAAATATTGAAGACAAAAAAAAATCGAAAATTCCAGCAACAATAATGATTTAAGAATCTTGAAGGATTCATAGCTGGTCCAAGGTGACCAGACAGAATGACGGCATTCAATTTCTAAGAGAAAAAACACAACAAAAAAGAATTTGGCGTGTGTCTTCTATATGGGTAATGTTGTGTACAAATTCTTTCCCGGATTTTGTTGGCAAGAGAAGAAAAAACCTTTCAAGAAACTAGAACACAGTAAGCTTTATAGAATTTCTTGCAAGTAAGAATGATTTTTAAAAAGCCCCTTACTACAATCATAACAAAAACTTGTTTTATTTAGAATGATGTATAAAGTATTACAAAAAGTCATTTCGATATGAGCCAGGCTTTGAAATTAACAAGAGATAACTTTAGATTATTTTATTAAGTTCAATTTATGAATCAAATAACCCTGTTTAGTTTAAAGTACATGGCGTATCAAAGAATTTATAGCCTCGGCTAGATTATAAGAAGTCCAAACTTATAATCGACTGTGACATAAACAAATTACGTACACTGATTGGGATACTCTCGAGTCGAGTCTCGGTTAGGAAAAGATGATTAAAATTAAATATCAGCTGTATATAGTATTTTGTCAGGTTCAAATTTCCACCTCTCGTTGGGACTCCCGTATACAAGATATTTTCGACAGACTCTGTAAAAAGGCTTTTAAGGGAAACAAAAATGTCGAAACTGTAATCTTACAAAAGATAAATATGAGTTAAAATTAATGAAAACAAAAAATGGATATAAGGTTCTTTTCTCCTTCCCGTTCAATTAATTAAAAAAAAAAAAAAAAACCCAACATTGGCCATAACAATAATTTCCTATTAGAAAATTCATTCTTAGTCTTAAAGGATAAAAAAGTGGTCTTGAAAAACTTTTTGTGAAGATTAGAACATATTGCCTCAAAAAAAAAAAATATTGTAGAAAAACTTTTTTAAAACCAATTTTAAAAATAAATTCTTCTTTCTTTTTAATATTTTCTTTTTAAAGAAAATATAACAATAAAAGTTGGAAGACTTAGTTTGATTACGAATTTAAGTACCTAAAAACATATTTGGTCGAAATTCATTTTCAAATTAAACTTTTCTAACCAGTTTAATATTAATATGTATTTATAACTTTTTTCATTTTAATGAATTCATTAAAATTCACCGTCATTAGGATAACACCTTTTCTCGTATGTGGTTTGCTACCTTGTTCTTTTTTGGATTTAAAAATTTGAAAATTAAAAATTTACCTTACCAAATTTCAAGCAAAGTTTAACAAAAAGAAGCCTTATTAAAAATCAATACCAATTTTGCACACTTTACAAAATAACGTCGGATAACATTTTATTTATGAGTTTCGTTAATGGGAAAACTCATGAGCTTAATACTCTTAATTTTTTGGCTTATCGAAAAATTAGAATTTAATATTGCGGATAAGCCGCAATCGAAATTCCCATATGTAAAATATTCCTTTTTTTTAACTGAATGATTAAAGTAGACATCTAATAAAATGAAGCGACATATCTGATTGTCATATTGGTGTTGTTTTGGGATTTTTGTTTTGTGATAGATATATATATCGCTTTGGGACGATAATAAAAATAGAGATAAGTTAGGCTATAAGTCTTCTTAATATAATGTACCCCAATTCCAAACACGTAAATGATTTAGTATCAATTGAATAACAAGGATTCACTAAACCAAAATTTAACAAAATATTCATTATCAAATGGAAAAGTTTAAAAAAAAAATCGGCGCAAAATATTTTCTTTGTGAATGCATTCAAAATTACTTCAAGAAATGTTAAATTAAGGAGCGCTACATCTACCTAGAAAATTATATTGATTTGGAAAGCTCCAAGTTTCAAGAATATATCTGCAAAATTTCACACCAACATTTTTAGAATTTACGAATTTATAGAATTCTGAACGAAATAAGTCTGAGAGTCATTATTCTATATAATAAATCTGATATGTCTCCATTCGGTAGGGGGTTCTCCGGGTGCCCAAAATAGAAAAACGTCAATAATTCGGTCAAATTAAAATTAAATTTACTTTCATATTCTAGGAAGTAAGGACGCGAGCAAAGCCGCGGTCACCAGCTAGTTGAAACGTATTTTTCTCAAAACAAAAACACTGTTTTACAAAGTCGTTGGACATCATACCTCGAAAACCGGTTAATAGATAGATCAATTTAAAATTTTCACAAAATACGCTGAAAAACGCATTTAATGTCTTAATAAATTAAGTTTTAAACTACTTTTCGTCGATAGTGTACGGTAAATGTATCCCTTAAGCAAAAAAGTTCTATTAGATAACGATGGTCGGTTAATATCGAAAGAAAATTCAAAAAGATGAGTAATGTGGGTACCAATTTGAGCTCTGCTGCTGTGGATACCAAGCAGTAACAAATTTTTAATCAAACTTGCGAGGAATGATAATGAATTGAAAAACACAATTTTTCTTTATTTGAAGCACTGCTGGACTTTAACTAAGTATAGGGTCTTTCGAATGGGACATAAAAATTTTGTATCTTTATATGAACGCACCCTTAAACATTAATAATGATCTGTCAATGTCAAAACGTAGATTAAAGTCAACATTTTCATCATGGTAAAGTTCACGAACGAGCAACGCTTGGAAATTATTACAAATTACTACTGGAAGAAAATCCAGAATTTCATCAAAAAATCATCTTCAGCGATGAAGGTCATTTCTGGCTGAATGGCTTCGTCAACATGCAAAATATGTGTTATTGGACAGCAACAAATCCACATGTGCTTCAAGAGACACCATTGCATCCACAAAAAATCGCTGTATGGTGCGGTTTACATGTCGGAGGCGTGATTGGGCCGTATTTTTTCGATCGGCATGTTATCGTCAATGGAGAGCGCTACCATGCCATGTTAGAGGATTATTTTTGGCCAGAATTAGATGAAATTGATATCGGCGATATGTGGTTTCAACAAGACAGCGCTACAAGCCACGCAGCACACGTTACAATTGATTTATTGAAGGAGAAGTTTGAATTGTTATGTCCTTAATGAAAGACTCTTTATAAGTTATTTAAACGAAATATTTAATTACATTTAAAACTAAGAGTTATAAAAAGCTTAAGCCATAAATAAATGATAACAGTCTATATATGTATGTAGTCCATTGTTCGATAGATAACAATATAACTAACTATAATAGGATAACGAAAAAAAAAGAGATTTATTTATATACTTTTAGACATTATAACTAAAGTTCTTATATGAACCTAATGAAAGCGGCGTTAGATTCATTTTTTATAAACTTTTATATTTTCGAACATGCATGTCATTCTTCGAAAATACCGCATAAAAAGCATATGTGGTCAAGGTTAATTACATTAAATCTAATTAAATATTATTTCTGATGATGATGATGATGATGACATTGTCATTATATTTGAATGTTAGAAAACACAGTATAGTTCAAAAGATAGCTGAGTGGTTTTTGAAACATCAATGATTGTTCTATTATATTTTATTCATAAAAAAAAGTCATCATGTTCAACTACATATATAGAAAATTGAATTAAATACAATTTGAATACAATTTAAATAATAAAAAAAAAACACATATCGATTGAATTCAAATTATTTTTAAAATTAAAAACCAAATCGCAAAATAATTAATACTAATTTAAAATACAATCATATTACGCGATTGATAAGATTAAAGTGAAGAAAATTGCAGCCAAAAAATTATACGCTAAACAATATTTTAATTAAAAATTGTTGAATGAAATAATTTCATTATAATTAGTTTTGTAATTTTAATTTCAATTTGAACATGGAAAATATGAAAGAGAACTTTAGAAATACTGACATGAAAATTAAAACATGTGAATATTCAATACATTTTTTTTAATAGTTTAAAAAAAAAACATATAGCAACTTAAAATCGGCCTATAGCCGATTTTTTGATGCACTATGGTAGAAATGGGGCAGAAAAACTGTCAAAACTAGCAATATTTTAAGGTTTTTTCTTTATAACTTTGTTCCTTCAAATCAAAATTTCTTCCAATTTGCAGATAACCTAGACCCTGCTAGCATAAGTCCAATCTGTAAATTTTGTTCAAATCGATGAATTAGTTTTAAAATTAAATCAAAAAAACGTTGCAAAGAGGGTTATGTACTTCTTCTTTCTCTTTTATCGTTGGACCGATTTGATTGAAATTTAACATGATATCGTCTATTTATGTAGTTAACCTATGTAATTAATTTAAACAAAATTGATTTACAAATTTTCCAATTAAACCCGAAAAACCATAAACAAAAAAACGACAAAACTTTGTGGTCACCCTAGTTTCTCCTTTAGGACTTTGCTCCCCCTGGATCGATTTTGCTCAAATGCAATACCAAACCAAGTTAAGGAATAAGCAACTCACATTGTAAATTTCATCAAAATCCGATAATGCGTTTTTGAGTTATCTTGTATACGGACGGACGGACGGACGGACATGCATAAATCGATATAACTTTTGATTCCTGACACAACCATACCATTAAAAACTTTCTACGACCATTATTTCGATGTGTTACAAATGGAGTAACAAAACTAATATACCCTCTGGTAGTACCTACCATAGGGCATAAAAATACATTCTGTTTACATAATAACTAAACTAATTAAAAACACGTTTTTCAATTAAATTTTGCTATCACGAACGAAAATCTCTGAACTTTAAGGGGTTCGGATACTGTGACATTATTAAAAAGTCTATTTTTTTGACTTTGGATCAACGAATTTATCCAAATTATGTACACAGTCCAGCTATTTTTAACAAACGCCGAAATACGTATAACTTCCTTAAATATCAATGTTTTTCTTAATACAATTTTTAACTAGCAATCGTTAAGGGTCTATAATTATTTATGTTTAAAAATGAATAAAATCGTATTTGTAATTTTTCTGGAATTAATTCCTAAACTCTTTTGGGTGGCGCAGCCCCTTAATAAATAGAAAAATCAATAGAAACTTAATTTATTAACATTTTGCCTGTCCGAGTGAACTTAATTGGAAATATATATATAAAAAAAAGAAAATTATGTAATCTTTTGATCTGTACTAAACACTTAGCGATAAAAATAAATAAAATAAATATTGTCTATCTAATTCAATTTCAGAGAACTTAAAGTCTACAGAGCTTAAAAAAAGTCTATAATATTTGATTATATTCCAAGGACAGATTCGGTTGCAGTCGCGTGTTGTATTTCTGGAATATTTTACAAAAATATTCAATTTTGGTGTATTCTTTGTTTGAAGTTTCAAGAATTTTTAATTTACGCAGAATATCGATTCTACGCGGAAAAATATTGAATGAAAAGAGTCCGTCAGGAAAGATATAATGAACCATCAGATTAGATCTTAAGCTGTTTAAGCTTTTTATAGAGCTTACCAGATATTTTCTGATTGCATAAAATTAGATTTATACGGCACATAAAAATTACCGCAAAAGCGACGATCAATTTTATCGCATAAATCGAGGGACAAGTGTATTTGAAAACTTGTTCAAGTTCCATTTTTAAAAATCCTAAAAATTTAAAACAAAATCACCATGTTTTTTATACCAGTGTGTAAAAACATCTGACTAATACATTTTTAAGAAAAATATATCAGGTCGTATAATTCCACAAAATTTTGGAAATTTTTTAGGAATCATTTAATAAAAGTCGTCAAAAGTTTAAGAATACCAATTAATTTTTAATGGACTTGTACTATTGAGTTAATCAGACAATATTATTCTGCTAAAAAGTTTTTCAATTAGAAAATTTATCTACATTATAAATGTTTCATTTTCAATCAGAAATTTTCAATTTAATTACGATTAAAAACTTGGATACGAAACCTAAAAACTTGTTAAATGAGACATTTTATACCCAATGAAATCGGTTGACCTAACTAAAAGTTTTCATATAGGTAAACAAAATAATTTAAGATATCCTCTATTATCTGACCACTTCTTTATCGGAAAACAATATCTTCCGGGAATTCACGACTGATCAAATTAGCATTTTTGACTGGACCAAAAATACGTGAAATTTATAGCGGCGTGACAAATGAAGCAATCGCAAATTCATTAGCCTGCGGCGGATGGATCGATTTACAAGTTCAATAAAATATTCATATTACTAAAACGAAGCCCCTACGGCAGTGCTGCTTCAACCAATACAAGTTTTGATACACATGGAATCGGAATAGAAACATTCTCGATAGACAGGAATTCAATATAAAAAAAGTAAATATTTTAAATAGACTTCTTAATAAAATACATTCCTTTGAATGTTTATAAGTTTTATATAAAAATTTCTTATTTTTCCTCTTAGATAACGCTTGAAACAAAACTCATATATTTATAATCTGCAATGCAGAAGTGTTTAAAATGACGATTTTTAAAAGTCGGATATTTCTTTTTATCTCATCGTCTTATCAAAACATAGGATTATGGATATGTTTGTTCTCTCTGCAAAACAACAAACTAATTTGAATAAAGGGAAAGCTTTTCATGTAAAATTTGTGCGCTTCTCTTTTTTAATTTAAAATAATTTATTTTCATTTAATCAAAAATTTCAGAAATCGTCAGTTTCGTCATTTTTTGCCGAAGATTATTGTGAATCAGAAAATTCTGAAGAAAATTTAAATGAAAATATTCATTGAAAGGAAACATCTAGTTAAACAAAAAAAGAAAAAACAAAACTTATAAATTTTCATTTTTTCGGGTAGCTTTGAAAGCAGGTGGGTTGCGTTCTACATTTTCTCTAATACATATATTTCGAAAGTGTTTTGTTGACATTTTCTTTTGTTGACAAATTAGCGAATTGTTTGTGGAGAAGTGCTAATAATAAGCTTTATAATAGAACTACTATGAAGAAAAAATTATGACTGTTCTTTTTATTATTATAGAAAATACACGTGTTTTACGATAGATATAGATTCTTTGAAATGACCTTTTTTGAAGAAAAATATTGCTGCGATTGTTTCAGGAGACATTTGTGATCGAGGACATTTTGAATTGCATATTCCCAAAGATACTCAAAACTAATTCCTCAATTAGATACATAAATCAAGGAATTTCTTAAAATTATGAAAGTCATCGGAAATATCAATCAATGTAGTTTTTGAAAAATTAAGATTTATTACAACATTTTTTGCCAATTTTAATTTGATTATTTTTTAATTATGTTTAATATGAAGAATAATACACGTCATTCCCAACACGACCTATATGTTTTCTCCATTATTTCACAATATTTTTTGTAGACACCATTTCGTCTGAAACTGGTAAATGAAATATAGTTGCAGGTAAGTACGACTTAAATATTATTATGACAGCTTTCGAAATTGATTTACACGAGGTTACATTTGCGTACTTTGTGTTATACAAATGGTGTTAACTGCGTAGTATGATAAAATATAAAAAGGGCGCAATAACTAAATTACATTACGACACGTGTATTTTTCAAATGATCGATTAAGTGCCTTTTACACCAAATTTGTTTTCGATCAATTGGTTGGATATCATCAAACGGTTAAAAATTTTAAATAAGAGGCTCGATTTTTCCTAGAAAACAAATTTAAAATAAGCTCAAGGTATTAAGAATATATCTTTAAAATTTCACATCGGCATCTGTAAATTTGATGAAATTATAGAATTCTGACCAAAGAGAACAATATTCAATTCGTGGTCATTTTGTAAAATAAACCAATTTTAAAAATCGGCGATTGTTAATGACCCATGAGCTGTGTTTTATTGGGGAAAAGAAGCACGGTTTACCTTACATTTTAAGGATTGCATAATATCGCTGTCTAATTTAACGATGATTACTTAGTACTATCTACCAGATGATAGATGGCACAAATCAGAACTTTTGTGTTTTATTGTAATTTTGAAATTAACAGAAAATTTTGAATCTTACCTGATTTTGATCAGTTTTTTTTTTCTATTATTTTTATTGCCTTTTATTTTATTTGGTTAAAACAATACTTCAAATGGATGCCTTGCAAAATATTATTGGTTTTATTTTCACTATTTGCCTTTTAATTTTTTTAACATCAAAAAAGATGACTGCAGTTCCATCAAATATGCTAGCAATATTCGAAACTACAAGAACATAAATTAAAAAAATCGTGTTTTTGAGAAAATGAAATAGTGGCCGATAGATATTCCCAAAAACAACATAGCTATCGTTGTTATTGTCTTAAATAAGTCGTTTTGTTTTTGGACTTTAGATGAACCGTTTGAGCGTTTGAGTTTTTTAAGTTTTTTTTGTAAACTTCTTATAATATTATTATTAATAACCTTTTAGCAAAAACCCAACCATACCCACTGAGTGAACGTACTATATTCGATCTGTTCTTTTATTTATTTTAAACCTAAAAGTAACAATCGACCAATCATCAAGTTTATAAAATGTTTGAACAATTAAAAGTATTTAATTTAATATTGTTGACTAAAAGAATAAATATTTAATGAACCTTTTCTCTTTTGTGATATTAAATTAATAATTTTTGTATTTAATTTGAAGGTTTTGCCATCATTAAAAACCAATTTCTGTAAAAGATTAACCCTGAGGATAAATCTTAGCCTTTGGTTGGGTAAATATAATTAAAATTATATATATATTATATTAAAATATACTTTTATAATTATGATAAACAAATTTATTAGAAAAATATATATTTATTTTATATCTTACCTCATTAAAAATATTGTTTGGGTTAACAGTCGATTGCAACTATTTCATATTATCTGTAAAGAAAAATGAAAACATAAAATAAAATATTTATTATTAAATAATTTAATTTTTAAAATATGTTTAAAAACAAAACTTTATGGCCAGACTAATTTTGCTCTACAACTATTTCTTTCTGCACTATCGTTAGATAGTGAAATTCGATACAATATCATGAATTTACATGGTCAAGGTACAATATGTTCTTAATGAAATTCTTACAGAAATTTCCCAATTAAAGTATAGTATACACTTCCAGCAAAACGAAATTTTCTATACTTGATGTTAGCGGAATCCAAAATGAAAATTTCGTTTATGATTTCATTTCCGCAGTACGCACTTCACCAAAAAAATTGATATTCCAATACGCAAAAATAGATGGCAAGATGAAAGCTATCACACTTTTTCTACTCAAATTAGACAATGCATTTGTCAGTTAACGTGTATGGATGAGTGGAAGAACCAAAATTAGTATAACTTTTCATTCTTTACCAACACATTCAAATCTTTGGACCAATCTTCGATGATTATTTCCATGCGTTACAAATGTAATGACAGAAATTAATATACCCTCTGATATTTTACCATAGTGTATACAAATATGACAGAAATTTACGAGACCATTTTTGTTTTTGTTAAAAAAATATATAATACCAAACTTTTCTTAAACATTTTAAAACATTTGATTGATGTTTTTAAAATTATTGTATGAAAATGCCAAAACTGAGTATTGAGTCCTGACCTATATTAATAGTCACCAAATATTCAACAGTATTACGTATGAAGAAGACCATATTTAGTATCTCATAAATTAAAATTAAATAAAAATACATTTAAGTTCGTTGAACTGAACTGAATTGGGGAAATGTTTAAACTAAATACAAAATTTCAATTTATTATGAGATTTTTATTCTATTCGAATCGATTAAAAATAAACTTTTGAATTATGTTCATGAAATCAAAATAAAATTAATTAACAAAATTTTGTAATTAATTATGAAAAAAAAATGTTAACCACAGAAAATTTGAATAGAAAATCTTAAAGAAATTTGTTATATTTTAAGATTGATGCGGTTCTTGTTTTTCTTTTTTGGGACACACAATGATAGATTTGCCATTTATTAAACATGTTAAATGAAGTACATAATGTTTTCTCTGCTAATGAAATTGTTTACACGGAATTTAGTGAAAATATGTTTTCAAGAAATTTTGTTTTGCAAATGAAAATTTCCTTCGAAAATATTCTATATTCCAAAATAACAGAAAAACAAAATTACAAAATTTTTACTTTCTTATACCAAAAACAAACAATTGCTGTATTTTATTGGGAATTCTATCGGGCGCTAATTTACTTTCTCAAAAGAACGCTTTCTCTTATATAAACTCTTAATTTCGAATATTCGAACCACTGAAATTATTTGAAGAAATTATTTGGTTGCGTACCCTACCTAGGGTAATTTTTTTGAGGTTAAACAAATTAAAAATTCTTTTTTTTAGACAAATAATGAAATCAAAACAAATAATATTTCGCGAGAAGACTATATAAAGTATTCTTTTAACTAAATAAAATAAAAAGCAATAAAAATAATAGAAGAAAAACTGATTAAAATGAGGTACGATTCAAGATTCAAACCAATTTTTTTCTATTTTTAAATATTCTAATGAAAAAAAAACCCATTTGATTCGCGCCATCTACCATCTGGTAGATATTAATATCCATCCTGCCAATCCATGCCTATCCATCGCTAATTAGCACCCAATATAATACGTCGCTAATTAAGAACCTATAAAATGTATTGTAAGCGCGGATAGGATTCCCAATAAAATACAGGACTAATTGTGCTAAACGCACTTTGATTTTTGGTAGTAAACATTTTAAGAATAAATTAACTCTAATTATTGTTAAATATTGAAAAAAACAAATTCTTCTTTTCTCTATAAAATGATTTTGTTTATGGGTACACTGTCTACGAAAATTTAGCTTGTTGTTGCCGGTGTGGACAATTTTTATTTCACAGGTTTTCGTCAATTGATTGTTGCAAATATTTTGTTAATCGAAATTCATATAAAAATTTAATTTCCAAAATTTTGTATAATAAATTTAATGTCCCAAATATTACCCTAAGTTGTAAGGGCACCTTGATATTTGATGTGTATTTTAAAGATGGAAGCGTAGAAATATAATGTTTATAAATTGTTTTCTAATAGTGTGCCGTTCACTTAAATTAATAATTCTAATTATATTTAGATTTAATTAGGAATGTTTTCTTATTCTCTTTTGTAAAGAATATCTAGAATATGTCCTAAACACATTTACTGAATGCAAAACAAATAAATGGGAGTATATTCTATGATGTTTCTGGAAAACATAAATCGAGAAATGATCCTGAAAATAACATGGAAAAACAATCTCTTGACATTTTGATATTCGTGACATTTCTTAAAAGGTCTAGGTTTCCATGGCATATTTATTAAAGAATTGAACCCATCGGCAAGACAATTCCCATCGGACTACACAAGTGATTAGAGATCAAAGAGATTTTAAAAGTGTACTATTATCATAAATTAATAGTAGACTTATTGTTTTTTTATTTGACTGTAGTAAAAACAAAATTAAAAGGGCAAATGGATTATATTCTTTCGACCGTGTAAAATCGAAACCGTTTTAATTGAAGTTGACAAATATAATTATATAGTTCCGTATTCGAATTTCAAAATTAAGTAATTACAGTAGATTTAATGTGTTCATTTTATGGTTAATGATTCGCTTTCTAGTCTAACAATAAAACAAATGTAGAAGCATTTATAAGAGTAAATAACTAGCAATGAATTGTCTTATTGTTGCAAATAGTGAAATCATTACAAAACAATGATACGCTCATATATTTGCTTTGTATCCGAATTTGAATTTGTATAACAAGAATATAGGTTATCGGACTTCCAAGGTTTGTATAATAAATTTTAAAATATTTTTTTCTAACAATTTTATTGAATTTTATAGTAAAATTTTTGAGAAACAGAACATTCGCGCAGACATGAATAAAATTAAATATTTAAAATATCCAAATTTTGAATTTGTTAAATATACTATGAAATTTTTTCAAAATAGAATAATCATAAATACATTTTTCGTTCAGAATATTTAAATTTTGAAACATATTTTAAATATTTTAATATTTTAATTCAAAAATATTTCGACATTTTATTTAAAAAATAAAATAAAAAAATAAAATTTAATGAAAAAAATATAAATTTAAATTTTATATATTTAATAATATAAAAACAAACTCCTCATATAGAATTTTAATATATCAAATTGATTGCCAAGTTATAAGTTGTCGCCTAATAAATATTTATTATCAAACAAATATTAATAAAATATTAAAATTCTTGAGGTTTTTCTGCTCGGTGTCCAAAAATCTGTCTCATAGAGAAATATTCTTTAAGGTCAGCTAAAAATATCAAAAAAAAAAAAAAATTATGGGTATTTTGGTATTTGGCGTCTAAAAAAAAACGAAAAATCTTGCTGCTTTTTTTTCGATAATAAATTTAGAATATGAAGAAAAAAAACATATTAAAAAAATCGAACCTTTTAAACAAAATTTATTAATACATAATTTCGTTTCAATACTTTTGATTTAAAACTCCACTCTAGAAGAAAAAAAACGCCTTTTCAAGAGAAATTCAATTGAAATCGATTTTTACGAATAAAATTTTATTCGAAAACTTGATTTTCTTTAAAACACGAATCACAAATGAAAAACTGCGTTTAAATTAATTTAAAAAAAAAAAAAACTTTTCTTATCACATTTGCTAAAATTATTGAAGAATTTTTCTCTTTTTAAAACTTTTTAGATTTAACAAAAAACAAGACACATCTTTTGAATATCATAACTCAAAAAAACTAGCTACAAAATTTTTTCTTTCCCCGAAGTGGACCTGGCCGAATTGGCGATTTGCCGAGATCTTTTTCAAACAAATTTTTTCACATACTCTTGGCAGAAAGAGATACCCTAGTAGAAGAATCTGTGACAGTGCAACTAGTTTTATTACAAAAAGAACAATGTTGGCCCACAGCTGCGCTTAACCCCAATTGGTCTTCTACTCAACAGTCTAAACTAATAAACCTATGCTTGTTTGCCATATTTTTAATTTTAAATTTGACGTTGTTTAATTTAATATAGATAGTGCTTATCATACGAATCTAGGAAAAGAGAACTTCTACATATGAATGGTGCGAACCAAATTCTTTAAGTACCGTTTACACATTATAATTTCAAGTAATTTGAAACAATTCTTATGCCTAATTATTTAATAATTATCATGTCATCTCTCCATGAGATGTAGTGTATAGAAAACACAATTAATTAAGTCTCATATTGTAGCGAATTTTAACTCTAAAAATTGGGATAGCCTAGTGAATACATTAACCAGAGATGCAGAAGTCGAACTAGATTTAAGGTCAACATTTTTTAAAATAGGACATTTCCTCAACTGATTCTTTATTATTTGAATAGTTAGTCACTAGAATTTTAGAACAGGTACGTCAAAACCCTTATATCATAATTGGAGTTAAATATAGTATTGAAAACGAATTAGGTTTTATATTTAGACAAATTTTCAGGAGCTTTTTAAGAAATAAAGGTAAATCCAGTTGTTACAAACAAATTTTTTTATACTCCCTAAAATTAACAAATTTTTATTTTTCGCGTTCAATGGTAAATTTCTGAAAGCTAAGTTTTATTGACGTCTCAATGGTGATGATTATTAATTTTAATCGATTTCAATCCATACACTAAAATGTTTGAAATTTTTCCATTTAAAAAGCAATAGGATGTACTGTTGTTGAACGTGATGCATGGATGCCAAAAAAGTTTCTTATATATAAATTTGTGAAATAATTTTAATAAAATTATTATTATCTTTTACTGATGTGATCAGTTGAGATTGAAATAATTTATTTATATATTACGCACACCTGTCGTCATCATTTTAATCTGTCCACGCATGCGTAGATTATTTTAAGAGAACAACAGAAATCTATGACGTGTCTATGAATAAGTAATTTTCTCGATTACGACGTAAATCTTAATCATACAATGGAGAGGAGTAGGTGTTAAAATTTAATAATAAAATCTTGGTGTTTTGTATTTTTCTAATATCATAATGGAAATCAAACGTTCAAAAATGACTTTATTTGTAGAAAAAATATCTGAGAAAATTCATTGTTTAAAAAAAAATCATTATTAGTAAAAATTTTAAGATTTAAAATAAAAATAAAACAATAAGTCGAAGATGAAATTAAAACACGTTTTTATAATAAAAAGACATCCTGTGGGGTTCGGCCTCATAAACCACATTTTTCGATGATGAAATTCATATTTTTGAAATTTATTAAATTCCTCGATCAGGATTAGGTCAGTAAAATTTTAACATGACAAGTATTTCAAGAAAATCACATAATACAATTTTTCTCTTATGATTTTTCTTTTATGAACCAGTTTTTTTTCAGAAATTCATTTAATCAGATCAAAACGAAGACAACTAATTATTAACACAGATTAATTAGATTTAACTATTTGAAGTTTTGATGCAACCTTTATAAAATGATGTCATTTCTTCTTTTTTAATTAATCACTAACTAAGCTGTTAGCTAAGTAACAATTCTTTTTTCAGTGTATTTTTTTCTTTTTTAGTTGCGATATCAAAGATGACTTAATTTGAATCTCCGGTTAGTCAAGATTTTAATTTTAACCAGTTTTATTTAAAAAAAATGACACTATTAATTTTTTTTTATTTTCATTTAAAATCAAGCTATTATGTTCAAAAAACTTCTAAACCTGGTTAGATAAATCATTTTCTTAAAAGTTGGGAAAAATCCGGTACACATATTGTATATTTGAAAAGGAAAAAATAATATTCCTTAAAGTCGCTACACACGATCAAACTTTTCATCGGTCTTTGGCATGACAAACTAGATTGGATGAAAAGTTTAACCGTGTGTAAAAAAAATTTATCGGAAGGACTTTACGAGAGAGTCTAGCGACTTTTAGACAAAATATTCCGTTTAACATCGGATCAATATCTTATTCACAGCACATACATGGTGAATCAAAAGATTGAAGAGTCGAGATTGGAACGAAATTTGGACCCGCATATATGGATATAGAAGGGTTAAAAATATCGAAAAACCAAAACTATTCATTTTCGATTTGGGAATTGAATTATTTCTTGTACGTATATTATATTTCATTACAATCAGGCTAGCGATTAGGACAGTCATATTTTGGTCTAAAATTAACCATTTCCGATTTAGCGTTTCGTGTAAAAATGTACCGAAATCTATGAAAACCATTAATGTTGTTCCTCTATTTTATTATCCCCAAAAAAATTATGTTTTATGAACATTTTTGTTTCGGCAACGTGAATGCTATAAAATTTTAAGTACAATCAAACTTAATTTCTGATAGAACCGCAATTTCATGGAAAACATTTTTGATAACAAATTACATTGAAAATTCGTCATAAATACTATATGTAATTTTTTTCTTTTTGACATCGAGATAAACAAAAGGTAATATTTGATAAGATAAAAGATTAAAGTTCACTAGGAATATGTTACAATAATATATGGATAGTATTCTGACATTATACACTTTCACCTTTTGATATTAATATAATACATTAACACCGTAGTCATACCTTTTCTGAAAAAAAAGTAAAATGTCCATTTCCATAAAGAAAGTCTAGTGACATTATAGTGATGAATTCAGCTTCCATTAAGGATATTTTGGTTTTACAGACGTGTTGGAGAAAAGGGTTATATCGTAAAATTTTAACATTTTCTTCGCGCATTTAAAAATAGGGTCAAATACAGACTGAGGAATAAAATGCAAAAGACATGGCACTTATTTTTATTCTTACTCCTTAAAAAAGTATAAAATTCGTATAATAATAAAAGGAATTTTTTTTTATTAGTAGATATGACATGTTTTTTAATAATTGGCATTCAAATTAAATCGTATTTCCTATAAGTTTAGCACGTTTCAAAAACTTTTAACAATAATGTCTTTCATTTTAAGCAGAAAATTTTGTATACAAATTCCAGCACGAAAATTATTTTGACATACAAACTATGAATTCTTTCAATGATTTCAAAAGTTTTAAACAATATTTTACTCTCATATTGTATTTTTTTGATTTAAAGAAAATTTAATTGAAATATTACAAAATAACGTTAATTTAAGAAATAATTAAAATACAAGTATGGATAAGTTTCACGATTTCATAATTAGGATAAGAAATTTCCACAGAAATACGAATTTTATAACACTTCACCAATTCAATTGATAAGCTTTAAAAATTTGAAAGTTCTTAGTGAAGTTTTAATGAACATTAAAGGAATATCTAGCAATTAAGGCAGACCTTACAACTTTTAAATTCTTAGTGTGCGGCCACATAGGCTCTACATTTACTGAAGAATTGAAATTCAATTCTTCGCCTCTTTCGAAAAAGAAGGCCATAATTTCTTTTTTCAATTGAGAAGATGATTTGTATTTGCATTTGTGAATTAACTGACAAACTAGAGAAAATGTAAATGTGTTCAACGACAAGAGTGATATCCGATGTGGACATTTTCACTCATCGTTTTCGTTCCTCTAACCGCGTTAATATTTTTCTCACTCCGCGTCGAAAGCGCAGAACCTATGTGGTCGTACACTTAGGCAATTCTAAACTTAAGACCTAATTCAATTGCCCCACTATTTCGTAATTTCTACCCAACAAAAACTTTTCGTAATAACAATTTTGTTTATACTTATGTCACAACATACGAATGGGTAATAACGTATTCATTTGACAAATTATGTAATTTATGTCTATTTCTTGACCTGCCCAATAATTACTAGAAAATCCTATGGCTTTTTTTCTTCACATAGAACAAGTTCACATGAATAGAATATGTAAATAGGTTCAAGTACGATGACATAGTCACCTCGAAGACGGATGACATTGACTTTTCAGGCTAACAAATAAAATATATGTAAAAAAAAAAAAAAAAACAAACATTATTATGCCACAAATTTTCGTTTTATTTTTTGGCAAAATTTATGGGAAATTCTTTTTTTTTTTATTGTTTTAGTAGTTCGTAAATCTACCGGAATAGCAGCATGTATCATCATCATTACGTTTGTCCGATTGTTTCGAAGAGAATTCAAATGAATTTTCTATGTTTTTTTTTTCGTGAAAATGGGTTAGGTTGAAAAAAAAAACAGCTGACACGAAAATACATAACTCCAAAAAAATAAATAAAATGGCAAAAATATTTATGAGAACGTTTTCTTATGCACGCTATGTGAGTTTATTTTTTTTCTAACCATTCAATTGAGGTATCAGGATCCAACGAAAAATAGCAATATTTTGAAATCGATTCTATTCGATTTCATGAAGAAACTTTCATACATACACTACCGGTCAAAAGATTGGGTTCACTTGATACATTTTTTAATTTTACGCAATTTCGTCGGCTACTCATTATATTCTATTGGATCGTGGATTCGTTTTTAACAGGATAACGATCCTAAGCACAGTTCCAAATTCTGAGCAGGCAAAGAGAAGCACCTGATTGTAACCCTATCGAATTGCTGTGGGATGAATTGGACAGACAAGTGAGGAAAATGCAACCAACCAATTCAAAACAGCTGTGGGCGTTCCTGCAGACTTGTTGGGATCGACTTTCAACGGAATCATTGCATAAACTTATCGAAAGGATGCCCAGAGTATGCGCTGCTGTATTACGCGCGGGAGGCGGGTATTTTGAAGAATCAAAAATATGAAGAATTAATGCCGAGTATTTGTAAAAGTCGACATATTTTGTTCACGTAATGATAAATTTGTCATAAATGATGCTAATAAATAACAATAATTGAGTGAAACCTTGGTTTTGGTAATATTTTGTGAAAATTATGAGGCGAACACAAACTTTTCACCGGTAGTGTAGATTAATAATATTGTATAATGTCACCAAATTCACGTTAATTTATTCTATAGTTAGAAATAGACAAAGTCACATTGTCATAAACTTCTAACAAAAATTCTCTTAAAATCTTTATCAAATTTATAGTGCCAAAAATAAAAAAAGTAACAAAAATCCATTTATTTGTTTTATTCATGCAATTCAATATTTAATATTTCGATTTAGCAATTCAATTATTCGAAATTATTAAAGAGAAATGATAGAAATATGAATAATTTATGAATAATAAAAATATGGTAAATGTTTAATGATTGAAATTTTTGTGGTTCCGAAGTTACGTCATTTTTCTCTGATTCCAATTAACGACGCAAATTGAGGTTTTGTTGTATTCTAAAATTCAATGGTAGAAATTTGTTCATTTATATTTTCAAAACTCGTCTTTACAAAGAAGAAAGGTATTTCGAATTAGCAAAAATATAAAAAACAAGATATATAAATACCTTGTTGACAAACAACTTTACACTACGCTCGAATTTAAAAACAAAAAAATACAACAATTTTTTTGGCAACTACCCGAAGTTTCAAGCTGAAAAGCTACTTTTACCAATTTTTATTCAAATCGCTTCAAAAATATGATCGGAAATGTTTTCCTACAGACGAACAGACATTGCATAAGAGTGATTGGAAACGATTTATAATTCTTATGAATTCAGTAACTTCAATACATTTTATGAAAGGTAAAAAAGTATTATTTATTATTGTGTACTGGAAAGGTCAAAAGTAAGAAGAAATTTAGTAATTTATATACATCTCAGTTCTTGACCCAGATTTAATGAATATTTGATGTTAATTACGAAATCTCAAGCAATTTTTATTTTAAATAAACTGCATCTTTACAATAAACGCTATCAAAACTGGTACACTAGCGATTTTTTTGTCGCCCAATTTTAAAATTGAATAATAATGAATAAGGATTTACTATTTAAAAAAGTTAGGCACAACAGATCGATTAAATAAAGTCTATATACGAATTTCTTAGCAGACAATTAGGTTGTCGACAAATTAAGTGGATACCTAACTTTTTAGTTAGTTCACTGCGTGCACTCGTATTGAAATTTATATGTTTCATTTCAATTATCTAAAAATTTAGTCGGAAAAAAATCAAACATCATGCATTTTTCAACAGATATTTGTATATAAGGAGAAGCATCAGTCAGAAAATAGGATAATTACAATAATGATTTGCATTATTTTAGAATAGAAAACTTTACATTATTCCAGTATCGATCTGATTAAAATAAATTTTCAAAATTTATTTATAAAGTGTAAGAAGAAATTTCTTTTTAAATAGAATCTGTCTATATTCGTGTGCATATTATAATTATTTTGTAAAAAAAAAAAAATTTGAAAATAGATTGTTTACAAACATCTTCATAATAAAAATTCCAAATTTGATTTGATCTCCAAAATTCATTCATTTTAATTACGAATTGGTAAACAATTTCAATTAACTCGGTTTATTTAAATAAAAAATGTAAACTTAAATTTTCATTTCTAAAATAGCTTTTATCTACAATATATACTTATTTATTCAAAAGATTAAAGTTATATATATATAAACACAAAAATATATAATTTCAAGAACATATTTCAACCTTCTACAATACCATCTGATTTTGTCCGCCAAAAAAGAAAATCTTACAAATGGATGGAAAAAAAAATCTTAATGAACACAAAACTTAGAAGAAAAAAAAGTGAGCTTTAAACTTTCTCATGTAAACAAAATCTTTAATTTTTGGCAAAAAAAAATTTTTTCTTAATTAATAAACAAAACAAAAATTTCCACGTTTTCTTAACACCGGATAAGTGCAGGTTAATAAAAAAGAATGTAGAACAAATATTAAATTAAACAAATACATTTTACTCTTACCTCTGTTTTTTAAAGAGTTTAATTAAAAATAACATAATCAATATTTAAATTAGGTAAGATATTTAAAAGCGCTTATCGATAAAGTAATGCAAACAATTATAATATTGGTAGTAATACATAGTATTTTTAAAATAGTATATAAATATTTGGCAAAATCAATAATGCTCAACCCACTTATTGTTGGTGAAAATTGATAAGTGTACGTACCTGTGCGTGTCAATGAGTAATGATTGAAAATAGAGTTATAAGAATTAAACGATACTATAAAAGCATTGGCGACATATCTATCATATGGTCAGTGTCTCTTCTATCAAAAAAATCTGATTTTTCGACACATTTTTAACGAATAGAAAAGGGAAATCCTAGATAGGTTTAACTATTCGGATATTAATAAATTCCATGGTTTATATGCCATTTCGAGTTACGATATTTCGAAATTGGGACATAAAATTGACGGGATGAATTGACGGGCTTTGTTTCGGTATGGACTAAATCAAACCAAACTGGTCTAGTTCGGACATAAACGTGCGGATAGTTATTGATAGTTATAAACTTTATCTAAACGATTTTGAAGGCTTATTGATTTTTTGTAGATATGAGAGACATGTAAACAATCACCGAAATTATCGTCAATTTTCTTCAGTATAACCTAAAGTAATAGAGTGTGTCAAACACAGGGAAATTGAAGCTATTACAGCAAATACAAAATACTAGTAAACCTAATATAATGCAGTATTTACCTAATTCGATATAATGCAGTTGACAAATTGTGGCTATGACGTGGTCGTGGTTTTATTAAAATACCATCTATTTTTCATTGTATATAACGAATGTAGTTGTCAGAACTAAAAAGAAATGCGACGAAAACCAATGAAAACTTCCAAAATCTGTTCCCATTAGAGATTTTTAAGATATTCTTGAAATCTCCTTGTTTATGGAAAAATTTATTTAAATTTTATCGTACTTATATGATTTTTATATAAAAATTCAAAGTCGATCCTCTTGCTTCTGAAAGAAAATATTTTTCTTGAATTCTTATTCAAATCATGTTTTGATTAAAGTTCCCAACACTTCGTATTCTCAAACATTAACCATTTCCATAAATCTGATTTGATGTGTGAACTAAGAAGATATTTTCATCATTTTCAAGATTTTTGCGGATGTTTATTTAATATCTTTCATAAATTAAATTAAGATAATTTTCAACCGGATTTTCATTTTTAAGAAATAATACAAATATTTTTCTTATAAAATAATTTTTAAAAAAAAAAACGAAAATAACAAATTATTTTGATGGAAAATTTCTAAAACAAATAATTTTAAAGGTAATTTTGAATCATTTGTCAACAAATTTAATTTCCTTATTAATATTTATGATAAAATTTAATTTAATTTTACCGCGTTTTTTTATTTATTCTGATCACGGAAATGTAATAAAATATGATATTTATAAGGAAATACAACTAGTTTGAACAAATTGAAAAAGAATTTCTAACGTCATCAAATCAAATCTTATAAAAGACCTTGTTCTGGGTAATGAACTTGTATCATTTTCCTATAAATTATTCATTATTGAAACAAGTGCTTTTCCAGATGATTTCATTTTTAAATTTATGTGAAAATTAAATGAAAATCTCTTTTAAAAATTAGAAACATTTATAAAAATTTTCCTTCACATTGTTCAGAAAAAAAGTTTAACACTGATTGCGCATAAGCAAATTTAATTGATTTTTCTCTGCAGAACTCAAGTAGTATGTACCTACTTCGAGCCATCAGAAAGATTTACTAAAAAACTCATATTTTAAAACATTTAACCTTCAAATGAAATCTTTGAAAATACCAAAAGGAAAAATAAATTTTCTATAACATTTTTGAATACAGTCATCCCTCGATTCACACGATTTAAATTTAACACGATTAAGAAAAGGCCTTTTTGTTTTCGAGGGTTTTCGACCTTTTCTTTTACACAGTTTTTATACTTTTATGCGGCTTGACCTACGGCTTAACCGCTCACTCAAGCTCATTTTGTGGTGTTGCGTCCAAAGAACGTGTCAAAGCCTTTTGAAAAGCATCTTGTTCACTTTGATTTTAATATTCAGAAATGATGCTAAATCATGTAAACGCGGTGAATGATTGTAACAAACACCAGCTGTCTAATTCAAGAAATTCTGGTCGAACCCCACGAATTCTAGCCATCTAGCGTTGTAAAACTTCCAAATAAAAATCACCAATAAGTTGTTGACCAATTGGAATAAATTCTTTGCGGATGATTCCTTTGCTATCAAAAAAAAAAAAAAAGTAATGAACATTTTCTTGATTTTTGATGAAACCTTTCCTTTTTTTAAGCTTGTGGTGATATGATTTTTGTCCTCCAAAAATCGATTATACCACTAAAGTCTTCGACTTTGATAAACAATTATTACTCATTAACTTTTTGCAACATTTGAAGAAGTAAATTTCTTGACTGATAACCAAAGCTAAATTTTGAGACTTTTTTAAAAAACGTCTTTATTTGCAGAGATATTGGAGAAGTCTTACTCGTCCTGATCGTCTAAATTGACTATTTGTGATAACTCGTTTAATGGCTGGGATAATGTAGTATAGTATACATTTTGTATAATCGAGTACATCGAGAAATATAAAAAAACACTAAAAATAAAGTGGTTTTTAGGAGTTTTTTCTAAAGAAACTATACACAATTGATTTTTTTTTTAAATGTTTAGGGTATACTAAAGTCTTTTCACCTGCTTGGAAATAAGTTTAGGAAAAATAATGCAAAATTGAAACAATTGCGACACTTAGCAAAAAAACAAAAAAAAAATATCGTGTTGTTTGTACAACTATCATTATAAATTTAGATTCATGTTGTAAGGAAAGTATTTATGCATTTGCATGCATGCAGACAAAAAAGTTCACCCGATGAATAGTTGCACGGCATGTTTCAAATAGTGGTTTAAATATAATAACGTTTAATGTTATAGGCATACACACCATCCTGTATAAATAATTTTGTTCATCAATTCAAGGAAAATATCCTCTTAATATAAATAATTAATTAAGCAAAAAAAACACTTGGAATTCCCTCCTTAAGTTCAAAAATATATTCTTTATAATTTCGCCATATTATGTCAGTTTTATTATAGCTTGTCTAAAACAAAACAAACACTTTTCATAATTTTTCCTATGCAAACATTTTTATAAATTACTAGGGGGCTCCGCCCCCTACTCACTACGCTCACCAACCCCCATCATTACTTATACAAAAAAAAAAAAAAAAATATTCTGACGTCCCAAAACTATTATATATAATAGAGAGATATTTAAAGAATCAACGCGTCATCAATTTTAAACAATTCGTATTAAGAACACTTAAGAGAAATTCAATGTCAAGTATTTGATTAGAAAATAAAAAAAAATGTAAAGAAGTTTATCTAATCAGAAATATAATTTCATTCGGTTAGTGTTGTCATTTGGAAATGTGATTTGATTAAGTTCTAGAAACAAAAGACTACGTTTTTATACTCTATTATAAATAATTCACATTTATCAATAAATTTGTTTTATATTATTATTGACATTTGAAATGAACCGTCGTTATCAGAGTAATTGTTACGTGGCATCAAAATACAAGTTATATCTTAGGATTTATTATTATGCCCTATGGTAGGTACTACCCAAAGGGTATATTAGTTTTGTCACTAAGTGTGTAACACATCGAAATAATCATCGTAGAAAGATCTCAAGGGTATGTATGGTTGTGTGGGGGATCAAAATATATATCGATTTATGTCCGTACCTCAAACTTAATTGGAAAATTTGTAAGCCAATTTTGTTTAAATTAATTATATTGGTTTACTACATAAATGGACGATAACATGATAAATTTCAGTAAAATCGGATTAAGGATAATAGAGAAAGAAATAATCCTAGGAGAAAATAAGCCATATGAAATTTTGGAAAGAGGAAACAAAGCTATGAAGAAAAAACCTTGAAATACTGTTAGTTTTGACAGTTTCTCTCTCCCATTTCTACCATAGGACATCAAAAAATCGGCTATAGGCCGATTTTCAGTTACTATATGTTTTTGTATAATAAAGTGAAATTAAAATTTATTAACATTTTATGTAAAATGTTTTTAATTATTTTATTATCTTGTTTATCAATTTTATAGTTTATTTAAATATTATATTTCTTCCAAAATATTTCGTAATATTTAATATTTATGATAAACATGGGATACAGTAGTAACACGTTTGTTTCAATACAATAGGGGAAACTCAACTAATTTCGTGATAAAGGTAACACCGTGTTAGTAGTATGAAAGAAATACTCCCACGAGTCTGAGATTTTGAGAATTTTCGATTGAAAATAAATGCTTGCATTGGTCACAAAGTTATCCAGGTTATAAGGAAATTATATGACCGCAAAGGCGAACATAATGTATATAATGTATGTAATTAAAAATTTCAGAGTTTCAATTAATAGCTGACCAGGTTAAGGGTGTGCATTTTCCATGATAAAAACATTTTTGATTTTTCTTTCAATTTAAGGGCGTTTTTATTAAAATAGTTACTAATATCACGAAATTAGCTGACTCTCCCTATAACTTAATTTACCAATTCTCAAAGGTTATTTAGAACCCTGCAGTTTTAAAATCGAAAAGTGTAGAGATTTTACCAAAAAAGCTATCATAGCCCTTTTGAAACATTGTGCTGAACACATCTAGTTGTAAATTGTCTTTGAAATTAGTGTTGCTTTGACGGGCCTACAATATTGGAATTGTAACCACTCTTTATTCTTTGTTAATTAAGTATAATATTAAAAAAAGCAAACATAAATTCATCTTTTTCTTAGAAAACAAAAAAATTAATGGAAAATAACCAGAAAAAAACCTATTTATAATCATTTGCTTAAATGTCATTTATGAAAAAAAAAAAACCTGCCTCCACAAAACTCGATTGAAATCATAAATTAAAACCACAAATAATAATAAAAAAAAAAAAAGAATCTTGTTCTATCTTAAATGTTACTAAGTGCATAATATAGACGTGGCCGCCGCCACTGCTTGAAAATGGAAAACTCAAAAGAATGACATCATATAAAACTATAAGCAAATAATCGGTGACATAGAATACACAAAATCTCATCAGCATATATGCAGACAACAAACCTGAGCCACCACATCTAGAATATTTTCTTAAATTTATTCGATAAAATTTATGATTTAGTATTTTACTATTTCACAAATAAAAAAAAACAAGATAGAGAAAGAATATGTTTTAAAAATGGGTGGCGGGTTTAGCTTCTATTAGTTGACTACAAAAAGAATCACATAAAACTTTTTTTTTTATGGTTACTAAAATATGTGTTTGTTAGCTTTTGGCCGAGATAATCTTTACAAAATCGTTGGTTTTTTATTAGAACACGAACTTTATCTAAACACCGCAAAAACACATGGAGAAGAAACTAAAATAGCATAATACAAAAAAAAAATAGTATTTGGAGACCGGGAGCATAAATACATGCGTATTCCGAACGGATGAATATATCGTATTTTTGGTTTTATATATGAGAAGTGAGCAGAAACAAAAAAGAAAAGTTAATGGAATAAAACAAATACACGACTAGCGCACCAATTTGACCAGAAATATTTGCTTTAAAGTATAAAAATTTGGCTGACATTTCTTTAGTGTGTCAGTGGAACGATACCCCCTCAGATATTTGGAGATATTCGAAAAGGAAAAAAAAACATGTTTTTTCCCTCAGGTAAGATTCCGTATTTTTGTTTATTTTTAGCTAGTTGAGTTGATGAACAAATATGTGAAGAAAAACTAGTTCGAAATTTAGATGAGTTTAAAATATTTTCCAAATAGACGAATTCTAATTTGGATTATTATTACATGTTTTATTTATTTTTATCTTTTACTTATGATTAGTTATGCTTTAACTAAGTGAAGAACAATATGGGAAAACCTTAGTTCAAAAAGGACGCCGCGTGTCCAAAAAGTTTGATAACCACTGGTTTACGTGATAACGATTTAAAATGAATCAAGTTAGAAATAATACGTAGTTATAAAAAGCATATCTATCTTCGAAAATGCAATTGAGAAATAAGCAAGAACTTGATAATAACTTTTTAAAGGTTTAACTAGATTATATTTACCTTAGTTTTCGGTAATACTCAAGGCACACATTAGGAATTTATGCCAGGATATAAGGATACTATTGTGGAATTTAAAAGGGGCGAAAGGAAATTCCTATATTCTTGTCGAAATGGCAGAATTTCAAATGTCAGATAGATACTATGTTTAATATGTGCCAATGCTTTTTTAAACCATGGTACTAAGGTATGACTATCCTAAATGTGCTTTTTGTATAAAGAAGTACATTATGGTAAACAAGAACACATTTGTTATTACAACCAATGTTAAAACTATTACGAAATTATAAGATAACAAATATCAATACTCCTTCCTAAGTACTTACTATTACACTTAATCAATTTTTAAATAACTAGAGAGTTACCAAAAAGCTGGCGTAAAAACGCCTAAAACGTGCATTTTATCGGTCACTATTTAATACTTAAAATACATTATTAAGGTGAACAAAATACATTTGGGAAGTGTTGTGTGTGAACTCTAAAAGCCAATTTTTGAACAATTCTTTCATGTTTCAAATCCCCAAAAGACATAGTTATAGCTCAATTCGTTACAAACAACTTCATATCTCTATATAAATATTAAAGATCGATTTTATGTTGTAATTTTCTGTTCTGCTCGTAATAATATGTAACATGAAAAATAATATCCATGTTTCCCTTTCAACATTTGTAATTAATTAAAAACTATTGATTTTTTTCGTTCTGGGAAAGAATAAATACGAATGTAGGTTAATTCGTTCATAAAAATATTTGAATAAAATTTTATCTTTCCAAGAAACTATTACAAATCCAAAATAAAAAACATAATATATTTAAGGTTTTTCCCATAAACGCGATTCTACGAAATTCTATTAATTAATCGACAATTATCAAGAATTATAGAAAGTACTTGATTTTTGTTTTGTTTAAAGTACACCTTTTTTTGGTCATTCAATAACTAACTAAAACTAAATACTTTCATATTTAATAGAAAGAATAAAAACTTACGGTGCTAAAATTACACTACAGTATAAATTGGAAAACTTTCGTCAAGTGCAATTGTTTGCACGGGGCCTGAAAGTCACGAGAAAACTTTTACTAAAGTTTAATTTTATTAGTTTTTATCATGAAATATAAACATTGAAAAAAAAATTAAAAATATAGCGTATTTCTTTGGAGATATGACATATTTAAATGGAATTTCTATTCATTTAAAAACAACGAAATAGTTTTCATATTCGCTTCATTGTTCCTAATAGTGATATTTCTAAGAATATAGAATGAGAATAAAGCCTTGTGATAGTAAAAAAATTACGACCTCCAGATTTTGATGGAACTTTTGGAGTTCCTTGAATTCAAATTTCCATTTTTTTTGTATATCTGTCTACCTGCTTGTCTGTGTCAATATTTAGTTTCCACAATATCTCTCTAAAGCGTTAATCGATGTAATTGAAAGTTGGGGAATTGGTAGGTTATTCCGAGGAAAATATATCTATTATTTGTCATATTTCGAAAAGTGCTTGATAGATCATTTGATCATTTGATCAGTATAAACATTCATTTTTTTTTACACAATAATTAAAAAATTATTCTTGCAGCGTAAGCACTGCAAATACATTCGTCATTTTTATAAAATTTTCCAAAGTTCTATTATTAAAAAAAACCATATCCAGACTCGAGTTAGTACACATACTATTTACAAAGAAGTAGACAAAACAAATCGATAGGAAGTATTTTAAATATTGATATCGATATACGGATTGTATTCCATTTTATTGTGGTAATTTGTTTTATCCGCCTTCCTATACGCTTTAATTTAATTAATTTCATTATATTTAACTTCCTATTTCAAATCACTTGAATCTAATACGTACTTTTCAATTGATAAAATACTCCACCTAGTTACAGTGAAACCTTTAACCAATTTTTTTATTACAAAATGGATATGTATAAAGAAAAATTATGTGTGCGCCGCCGAATTCAAAGATTCTAGAAGATTACAAATGAACAACTAAATTTTAGTTGTGACAACAGAAAGTTCAGTTGCCGTAACTAAAATCAGTTGTCACTACTATTATTCAGTTGTCAAAATTAGCCGATAACTTCACAATTTGTCTGTGTGTAAATAAAAGTTATCGAACAGCTTGTTAAATTGTTTTATACAAAGTAAGTACAATAATAAATTACTGGAATTATGAATGACAAGCAAATGTCAGCGTTCCAAAGCTTCTAAATCGTTTCAAAGCACTTTTACGTAATTTTCTGTCTACATACATAATGTAGGCCAAATTGCGTCCGTATTTTTCAAGCGATTTGAATGCAAATTGCTAAAACTAGTTCTTTCCACCAGAACCATTCTATCAGAAATTCGGTATTTTATGTTTTTAAATTAGAGAATACTATATCGCTATTTATTCTAAGTCTTCGTACAAAATAAAATGCATATTTTTTAATAAAATCATTTCTTTGGTATGTATAGAAGTTTCCATCTTGGTTTTATTCTTTAGATTGTTTTCGGATGTAATAAGCTCCGCCAAAATAAATTTGTACAAAAATTTAATCATGTTGAATCAATATTATTGATCTTGATTCTTCTTGCTAACAAATTTCAAGAATAGATTTAATAAATTTTGTGTATTGATTTCTAATCGATATTGTTTTTTCGTACTAATATTTATTCATCGCTAACACTCATTAATTACCTCGAATTGAGTCTCTATTATTTCAAGTTACATCATTATTTTGTATCAAATTGAAATAACATGAAAAAATATATTTGTAGATATTCAGGTTTACGTGAATACTTCAAAAAATGTATAACAAAACTTTCATTAAAAAAAAAACAACAGTTGAAACTTTAATGAATTAAGTTTCAATCTGTTGATTTCATTAAAATAAATAAAAACTTAATTCCTTCCTCGGATATAAATCATATTATAAAAACAATGAAAGTGAATCTGAATAATATTTTTGTAAGTTTTAAATGGCAATCTTAATAAGGTGTTGAAATTTCACTTTTTATTAAATTAAAAAAAAAACATATAAAAGAAAGAGTTTTATACATATGTTGGTTTAGTGTTAATTGTTATTTATTAGCTTGAAGCAAAAAAAAAAATTAAATTTGATTTATTTGTTGAGAAGTCTGTCTTCTCGTTTAAGAAAATCTTTTCTTTTTTCGCAAAAATTTCAGATGAATTTGTTCGACAAAAAAAAAAAAATTTCTTTTTGCCAGAAGACTCCAAAAAAAAATTATATAATTAATGAAATCAACGAAGTTAGAAATATTTATTGTGTTTTGGGAATTTCTTTCTCAACAAAAAAAAGGATTTTTCTTACCAATATTCTTATAACTTTTAATTTCAAACGTTGGTCCCACTGAAATTATTTGATGAAGCTGCAGTCATCTTTTTTTGAGATTAAAAAAATTAAAAAGTCTTTTTTTTAGATAAATAGTCCAATTAAAACAAATAATATTTTGCGAGACGGCTATTTGAAGTATTGTTTTAATCAAATAAAACCTAAATAATAAAAATAATAGAAAAAATCTGACCAAAATCCGATAAGATTCAAAATTTTCTATTAATTTTTTTGATTTGTGCCATTTACCATCTGGTAGATAGTAATAATAATCGTCATTGAATTACACAGCGATATTATCCATTCCTTAAATAAGCGGTTATAAAATGTATGGTAACCGTTCCTATTTTTCCCAAAAAACACAACCATTGTTAGTTCCAGTGGCGTGCGGTCCATATGTGCAGAGTATGCACTGCACACAAATTTGTGAGGGACAATAATTTTCTCATTTATGTATCTTTATATAACCAATTTTTTTATAATTCAACACATTCAGATATTGTGCCGATTCGATTGTCTGTATTCCTGCAGTGCGTGCTGTCTTACGTTCTGCACCTCGTAGCGCATAGAAATATCTATGAAAGTGTAATAACTTTGTGACTAACTTTGGTGATGTTTTATGATGATGTTCGAAATAATAGGCTGAAAAACAATTTTGTTATGCCAGGCAAAGAGTAAACGAATTTCAACAGAACAATTTCAGCTAACAGTAGTAGAAACATTTATAGTACTACATCGTAGCCTATCTTAAACACATCACTCTACTCTCAACGAACAGGACATATTATAAGTGGCTGCAAAAATAGTTTTGAAATTTTAACTTTAAATGTGTTTTACAGAGAGTATAGAAATTAACCTGTAAAACAATATGGCCAGTTTTTTTTCTTTTTTAAAGGTACTATAATCGTCAAGATGTGCAGGAAAAATTCTGCACGTTCATTGTTTTATTATTATTTTCTGCACACCCTGACTGATAAACCACCGCACGCCACTTGTTAGTTCATAAATATGCAGTCAATGGTTTATAAAAAACGAAACACTAATTGTAACATCCTAAAACATAGATTTGCCCAAACGAAAAGGAAAAAGAAATTATAATTTTGATAAGCTATGCAAAATTGTGATATTCATTTGAATAAACACATTCAAACGAATTCAACTCTTATTTAATGAAAATATAGTTTAATGGACAACCCAAATCTAAACATTACAATCAAAAATGATATATCTTAAAGATATGCAATTTATTTGGATAGATTCAAACCATTTCAGCTATGGGACGCATCAGTTGGTCGTGAAAAATACCAATATGTTGAGATAAAAATGGCAAAAGTCTCAAACGTTTTTTTTGAATTATCAGTTGTTCGTTAGTGACTTTAGGTTTGATTTTCTTTCCTTTTTGGTAACCCCCCAAGTACTATAATTTTATGATAGTTGCCTAGTTTTCAGTACGATTTTCAGTTTTCACACATACTTGCTCTGTAGTTTTCAAATTTTTTTGAAATTCCCATTTATATTCCCATTTTCATCTTGATCCTACTTTTTTTAATATGCCTTCTCTCTTCCGGTATCTGCGCAGAACTTATTTTAATTCAAATTTTCAAGAAATCTTTGATTGTACCACTTTTCGTGCCATTTGAAATTTTTTCTGAAAATTCACATGTTAAATTTCATTGCCGCTCTTCATTTGACAATTTGCAAATTTCTCTATCATATATTACTACACGGTTAAAAATGGGACGTTTCTACCTTTTAGTTCGTTATTATTTAGGTAGTTAATGATTTTCAAATACACAAGAAATTGTCCTCAAAGTTAATGTTTTTAGGTCACTAAGGGAAGTTCGCGCTAGCATAACTTAAAAGTCATTAAAATTGACGTCTTTTTTTAACCGTGTACTTTTCTATTTCCACTTTAGAAATTCATCTTAAGAATTTAGAGATCATAAGTCTATCCAAATTTGTTTGCCTTTACGCTACACAAGTTTCACAATTCTGTGTATAAATAAATATAGTATAGTATCATTTTGTTAAATGACAGAAATAACTTGAATATATGATTTCTTTTTGTGTCAGTAAAAATTTCGTTTTCAAATTGTATTCGCCAAATTTTCTTCTAAATTGGCAGAAAATTTAAACTCAATTAATCACGATTAATAGTAAAAAAAGATATTCTTTAGAAATGATTTGTTGAAAAAAAAATATCGACACTATTCAAAGTATTTATTTCATTGTCAAAAATAAATCGGTTCTTAACACTCGACACGTTGCCATAATTAGAAACACGTTCTCTGGCATGGAACAAAGATCTTTTATATTAAAAATAGTGTATTTATGATTCATTGAAATAAACTTGGAGGTTAGAAAAAAGAAAATACATAATAATATTTTATTTTTTTAATATTTCCACGAACATTTTTTAAAGTTTTTAAAAGGAATTTCAAATTGAAATTAAATGTCATGTATGTGGACATATTTTGCAGAATACCTTTCACAACTCATTTATATACACTTTAATGTCAGCTATAAATGTTAAAAAGGCTTTTATGATATAACATTTGGAATGAAATTTTCCACTCTGTAAAAAAAACAACATTTTCTTATTCGCTATTTTTTTGCAGATTACATCATGTAAAATAATTCAAGACCATTTCTATACGTGAGTTCACGAGAAAATAAAGAATTAGAAAATTTTCAAGTGCCAATATTTATAAAAAAAGAAAAAAAACCTTGATTGACAATCAAATCGAATTGCTAAATGGTTAACAATTTATTCAAACCAGCCCGATTTCCTGGTAGAAACAAATTAATCTAGTTCTGAATCACCGAATCCATTTTCGCTTCATCACACAAATTTTGCTTGAACAGGTTCAATTCAGAAACTGTTACATTTAATAAAATCTTTAAAAAGTTGAGTACTATAAAGTGATAAATAAAATGACTTCAAAATAAGACTATTACTATTAGAATAGAGAGCCTAAATATTATTTGAAAATATCGGCTGAATATTTGTTGCCTTTATCTGCTTTAAAGCAAAATAAAGCCTGGACAATCAATAGTCGCCTTAGAGTATTCCATTTCTGAATTCAAATCAGAAATTCATCAAAATTGCTTTTTTTTACATGAACTTTGATAATTTAATAACCCCAGCTTTTTTTACGAGCAGGAAAGGCCAAACTTTACGCAACATCTTTCAAATTTTTGAGGTGTTAAATTGATTATTATTATTATTCTTTATTGAGGCTTATATGAAAAAAATCTTAACCCAGATATTAGTATCGAGATATGGCACTTGCCAGTCAAAATTACAACTGGCCGGTTTAATAAATTGGTTAGCTCTTAATATAAAATTTTTATATGAAGATGATATAATTTTATAATACTTCAGTTAAATAAACGCCTGCTCCCCGGCACTATTATGGTAATTTAAAACTAGATAAATAGAGTAAAAACTTAAAACAGTAGACTTTTACATAAAATTCGATTTCAATAATTCCAATAAATATTAAAATATAACTAATTAAAAGTCCTAGCAGCCAATAACAAGGCCTAAATTAAGAGAGCGCTGTCAAATTGATTGGAAATGTAAACAAAAATGTTATAATATTATTTATTCATTCTTTTCACATTTTACTGTACAACAAAAAGGCGATTAAAAAGGTAACTTGATATGCAAAATTGCGAACTTGACAAAAAAAACCCACAAAAAATTATTGTTACCCTGAAAAGCTGGTGGAAAGTTTCTGAAGCACCGGTGGAAAGTTTTCAAGATTTCTTGAATGAAAATATAGTTTATTTTCGATTAACGGTGGTGAACACATACTCTGCGTGTAACTTTTTTGATTTTTCACATGAGGTAAAACGCATATGGTAAATTCCGATCTCTTTATGCACCCTATTCTACTTTCAGCGTAACTAATTCGAAAATGTTTGCTAAAAATTTTCCACAATATTAATCCCTTCGAAGATATTTCCACAACTCTGCTTTCTTTGCTAAATTTTTTTAGATATTGTACGAAAAGTTTTATAATATATCTGGCACTCTATCGGAGGATCTTTCACCGGTTTCTATTATAAATCTTGTTTATATTTGAGTATAAAAGTTGCAGCAGAATACAATATTTTATCCAGAACCTAACATTCAACTAAATTTAAATTCTAGTCTATCATGAATATGATTTATAAATCCAATATTTACGGCTAATTTAACTGGATTAGTGACGAACTGAACTCGATTAGAGATAAATTTAATTAGATTTAGAAGTTCAGTTGCTAAAAAACACGATCATAGTATTACAATCTGGATAACAATACCTAGTCTTGTCTCAATTTTTAATGAACTAGACATGCCAGCCTTTCAAGTCATAATATGGAGGAGGTTTGATCATCATGCAATCTTCTATACTGGATTATTTTCTTTTTAATGATTATTTAAATTTTAAATTCGTATTATTTGTATGATAAAAACGAACCCCAAAAAGTTACAACATTGCTTTGCAAATACATTTTTTTGGTTGGGAAATCTTTTAAATATTTATGAAAAGAAATTTTAATAGCAAATTTGTTTCGATTCAGTTATTTTTTATTGAAGAAAAATAAATATGTAAGAACTTTTTAACGAAATTCAAAAATTTGTCAACAATCCAAATTTTTAAATAAAATTGGCACGCGATAAAAATCTCAAACCAAAAATAACGAATTTTTTATTAAATACGATTGAAAATTTGGTGATTTTTTTTTTCGTAATTTTTGTGTGATTTGCAAAAATTTTCAATTTAATAATTTCGAAGTTCAAAATATTGCAATTTCGTGGATAAATATTTTGCGTTCTTTTTTTTTGTTAATTTTAAATTGGAGAATTTCCCAGAAAATATTCATTTGATTTCGTGCGTTTTGTAACGTTTCGTTAAAAGCGGCTTCTTAAGCACATATTTGAATGAAATCTTAATTTCTTGTTGAAATTCAATAAAAATACAATAAAGTTATACATAAAAATATTTATTTGTCTTGAATAAGAGGCAATCATTCGTATAAATTTTTATATTTTGTATTGTACAGGGTGATCATATTAATATGGACAAAAGACGCTGAAATTTTTTAACTAACCAAGCAAACATCATGAGATTTCTATTAGCTGTTCACAACAGTCATACCAATCTATTAAAAAAAGCAGTCTTACTTTTGTCAATAATAGTATGTATGATTCAAACGTGACCCATTTTAATACTAATCAGATGCGCACATAGTTTGGGCTCAAACTTAAAAAAGTAATTATATTATTAATAATTGTTGTCAGGAAAAGAAAACCCTATAAAAGAAATCTCTACGGCATAAATAGCAGAAATAATAGAAAACTCAGAAGGCAGATTCATTTCTCAGATAAAACTGAAGACATTTCTAATATTTAAAAAATAAAAATGTCATATATCCTCGCCAGTACACATAGAAGTGTTTCCTACAAGGTCACACTATCTGAATGAGCATTTCTAACAATATTTATAAGAAAACATTACAAAATACATAATCTGAAGGTGCCTAAAGTAATAAAAGAAAGATAAAATTATTTTATTTTATATATGCCACAAATATTTTGTTTTCACATAAATGTAGCCGGCCGGTTTTATTCGGAAATTCGAATATAATAATCCACATAAAAATTTCCATTATCCAACTATATATTAAGAGTAGATATATATTTCACCCTGTACAATATATTTCCAGGTTAATAAATCTGTTGAGTTCCAAACTTACGTAATTCTACAAAAAATATTACCATCATCTTTTTTTAGTGTTTGCCTACATTGTACATTACTAACAAAAAATATATGAATCTTAGATTTTGAGTTTTTTTTTTTAGCAACTATAGAAAACGGGGATTTCTAAATGAAATAGAAAGGTAATTTCGTATAGTACGTCATTTATAAATCAATACCAATAAACACAATAAAAATGAAACTTTTTTTGCAAAGAAAAAAAGAAAAACTCATATTTCAAATTGAATTTCTGATTAATATCAAAGAATAACCTGTGAAGTTGCTGGAGGCGTCAGTAATTCTGCAAACGAACTACAAATATTTTAATATTCAAGTTTGTTTGTACATACAATACGTTTATTAACTATGTATACATGGAGTTTTGAAAGAATGACTTGAAAGTTTAAGTTGGGTTTTCAGTGGTAGCAAACTTTCATTTTCAGACTTGAAATCTACGACGTGACATTGATTTAACTTAAATGAGATTTTCAGTGAAAATTTTCAACAATTGAAATAAATTCTGAAAACAGCTCAGCTCAAATTCTAAACAAGACAAACTAGATTCTTAAAAGTTCACACTGCAAATTAGAACATTTTGATTGGCTAAAATTTTCTCTAGAGGAAACTGCATCTTAAAGGAGTCGACTGAAAACCCAGCATAACAAAAATAAAACAAGCCAAATTTTGGTAGTTCATTAAAAACCGATAAATTACGAAAACAACCATCAAAATTAAACAAGATCCATCCGCTTATTTGGTTGTATTCTAAACGAGTTTCAGAAACCGAAGGATTTTTATGAATATTTTCATAATTAGAATAAAAATAGCAACTTTTTTTCGGAATTTTTTATGGAATTATTCTTTTTTAAATAAAAAAATTTTTAAACATAAAATTTTTACGACATTACGAAGTATATGACTATAAAATCTACAATATTTAAAAAAAAATATTAACAAAATACTTGCCCAATCTGTAGACCTCGTTAAACGCGAAATAATATTTGAAAATTTCAAAATGAATTTATTAGGATTCTAAATTCTATGAAAACGGCAGGTATATGAAATATGTTTGAAAAATACATTTAAAGTGGTAATTGTTACCTTTTTTACCTTTTTTTTTTAATTTATTGAAGTGATAAACCGATAAGTGGATTTGTGGTTATGATCTTTACACACAATTTTATTGGTAGATCGTAATTCTTAAGATAGGATCTTTTGCAACTCTTGTTCTCGTGTAATGCACACTAATAAATGAAAACAAATAATAAAAGTTTGGTGCAATAACATTAGTGTGAAACCTTTGTAAAGGTTTTTATATGGGTTACAAACAGGTTAAGATAGAATTAGGAAAGATTTTACGATTCAATTTTTATAGATAATTTGATTTTCAATCAGTTTTATTTTGTCTGCCTTTACATAGGTAAAAATAATACTATTATTGAAGTATTAATTGCTTTTTCCGGAAGTTTGAATCCTTCAATTGCAGAAGAAATTAAACAAAAAAAAAAATTAATACCAGTCTTGTCTGCATATATTCAAAATTACACTCATTCCAAATTCTATTTTGTAGTTATAAATATGTAATGTCGTTAACATAAAACAAATTTATAAGAAAATATTAGAAAAAAGAAAAATGGATAAACCAACTTCTATAACTTAAATACCCTAAATAATCCTTAACCCTTAACTAAAAATTCCTGCAACTAACCATGCAATAAATTTACCTGATGAAAGAAAACTAAAGTCTATCGCAGTGATGGCAAACAGATAAAAGAAAAAGGTATTAGCTATGTTTATGTTCGATGTTATACCAAGTCCAGCAAAATGACAGTTTAGGCCGGAATCATTGTTCATGACCTTAAATATGGCTATTTCCAGAACCCATTACACTAACTAAACAACTGATAAAAGTTGATTGATGTTTAATTTTACGGTATTTTATTTAAAATCGAGTGAAATTTTAATAAAAATTGTTTTGTATTTCAAAGAAGGAATTCGTGTTGAAGGAAGTAGTAGATAGTATATATATTGAAATATTTTTTACAACTGAAGAAAGGTCAAACTATATTGACTGAAGAAGAAATTCCGATAAGGTTCCATATAACAATAAAACCAAGTTCCATATTGATGGACGGTTACTTTAGTGTGTCCTGGAAAAATCCATAGAATAAAATTACTAATTGAATATTTCCGGACGGAGGAAGTAAAATTTTCAATTGCGCTAATACTAAATAAAAAATATCCCAAAGATTTTTTTAGTGTATAAGAAAAACTAAATTCAAAAATTTTATTCGCGTTTGTCGTCTTTTCTTATAAACAGCACAAAAACATCGCTCAGCTGTTTTTATTTAATAAAAAAGTTGAATAAACTGCGTGCTCATCAATAAACACAAAAAAAAATTCTTCTGAAATTAATTTATAATATTAAAAATTCCTTAGTTTTTAGTTCAAATTTCAATGTTCTCGTATTTAAGAACACGCGTTTTTCTTTGTTGATTTTAGTGACAAATATTTGCCAAAGTTTCTTTAAAAGAAAATTCGTTTCGTTACAATACAAATACAAAAAGAAAAATTAAGAAAACAACTAAGAAAAAGATGTTTGTATTAAGAAGGAAGTTGCAAAGAATAAAAAAAAAAAATAGCATTGCAAAAAACAGAAAAAGAGAATAATGAACGGCTGATCAACTTCAACAAGGAACAACGACCTGAACAAGAAAAAGAATTCTTTCCGACAGTTTCAATTTTAGATGCCTGAAACACTTTTCATGTGCTAGCGAAGTAGATCGAAATTGAATTCTAGATCTTGGTCAGCGACGTACGAGGATAAATTTGAAGAACTAAAGAACTACGTATCTCGACAATAATGTAAACAGAAGAGAGTCTATCAAAACAAAGCGGTTTTTATAATACAATGATATAACCAGCGCTGAACTGGGAATGAATTTGGGACGGGGAAGTTCAAACGGGCCATTTCAATACATTTTTCTAAATCATGTAAAATTCTTTCTTTGCTTTCAAAAGCAATTATTTTTTTCTTTAAGAATACCCTTTTTTATCCATTTATGAGATAAATCAAGCATTTTTAGTTTTACCTATCAGGCAACAGATTTCGGCTCGGTCCATCGGAAAACTCGCTATACAAGTAGTTTGGTAAACCAGTCCAGCTCTAGAAATCACCCTAAAAAGAGTACAGTGACCCTTTGGAATTATCCAACAGAAGGAATTTAATAATTTTTACATATCACAGGTTCTTTCAATAATAATTTTTAGTTACAAATTTACAAGTATAACGAATTCAAATGTATTGTGATCATGCAAACTCGATTAAAACGTTCATGTTAACATATTTAATGAGCTTGAAATCGAATTAATTTCAAAAGATTTTTCATTCGAATGCACATTTAATGAGAACCGATTACTGCGTAATTTAATTTACACGATTAAAATTAATTCTTTGTATAATAATTATTAAGTTTTAATCAAGGTGGCTGCTTTTGAAACCTGAGATATTCTTCGTAAATTTCGAATATGATATAATATTAGAATTGTGTGATTTATTATTTGAATAAAAATTAAAGTTATTGCTCCCGTCTCCTTATATAATATATGGATTAAAATAAATTTTAAAACATTGTCTTGTTGAATTATCAAAATAAGTCAAGTTTTTCAAAAGTTATCTTAGAACAAAACTCTACAAACTGATAATTTAGAAATCTAAAGTAAATCATTAAAACAAATGACTCAAACAAAATAATTAAAGACAATATTGTATTTGATCATTTAGTCATGCATTAGAAAGATTTTTGTTAAAAATTTCTTCCCATACCGGTATTAATAAAAAAACATATAGTAACTTAAAATCGGCCAATAGCCGATTTTTTGATGCCCTATTGTAGAAATGGGACCTTTGTTTGCCCTTTTCAAAATTTCTTCTAATTTGCAGGTAACCTGCCTGATAGCATAAGTCTAATCTGTAAATTTTATTCAAAACGGTGTATTAGTTTTTAAAGTACATCAAAAAAAGTTTATAGAGGAATATTTTCTCCTAGGATTATTTCTTTCTCCTTTATCCTTGGACCGATTTGATTGAAATTTAACATGGTATCGTCTATTTATGTAGTTAACCTGCATAATTAATTTCAAGAAAATTGATTAACAAATTTTCCAATTAAATCCGAAAAACCATAAACAAAAAAAACGACAAAATTTTCTGGTCACCTTGGTTTTTCGTTTATAACTTTGCTCCCCGTGGATCGATTTTGCTCAAATGCAATACGAAACCAAGTTAAGGAATAAGCAAACCACATTCTAAATTTTATCAAAATCGGATAACGCGTTTTTGAGTTATCTTGTATACGGATGGTCGGACGAACGGATGGACGGACGAACGGATGGACGGACGAACGGACAGATATGCAGAAATCGACATAACTTTTGATTCCCGACACAACCATACCATTAAAACCTTTCTACGACGATTATTTCGATGTGTTACAAATGGAGTGACAAAACTACCTACCATAGGGCATAAAAACAATAAATTTGAAATATGTACGAGTATGTTCCTACAAATCTTCATGTATCTTAACACAGAAAATGCTCGTAAAATGGAAACTATATGAACAATAAAACTCTTCTATGGTAGTGCACCAAAAGTAGATATATTCGGTTTTGTCACTACATTTGTCGGATTTAGTTCAAATCGTATCGAAAAACCATAGTGGCAATGCTTTTTTGATTCCATTTAGTCGCAATTATATTAGGTTATTCCAAAATTAATGAACATTTCGGGTATGCATATACAAGTCGAATCTCTTTATTTAATATTTCCAAGGGACCAACCTAATACACGATTTCCATTTCTGTAGCTTGATTTTTTTAATACATATAATAGGAATGTAAAATCTTCCTAAAACTTTGATTCATATTTACTAATCTGAACTTTACAAAAATGATAATAACAGTTGCACGAATTCGTTTTAATGTTTCGTTTTATGTTCATGTTAAATTGCTCTGATCTAGCAAAACTTCGTGCTACTCTTTTCATCCATAACAGCTTAAGAAAAGGTTAACTAACTATTACAATATTCGAAACGTGCAATAAGTTATTGTTTCTTTTATCGATTTCCAATGATTTTCTTCCTTCTGCAACTTATAAATCAAAATCATTGTTTTATAAATATTTTCTTCGATTGAATTTATAATCTTCGCGACATTAAAACATAGATAGATAAAAATATATTTTGCTTTGTTTGTTTTGAGCTGAATTTTTGAATTTAAAACAATAAACTTGGAAAATTGCGCCACAAATTTTACAAAACAAAAAAAAAATACCCGACTGACAAGGAAAGAAACCAAAACAGATTTTTACTTTATATCTTTCTTCATGTAAAAATGGTCAATGAACCAACCAGAAAAAATGGAATGATTTTTTTTTTGTTTTTATTTTAAAATCCTAATTTAATTGTGGATCACACAAACACACATATGAGTATGTTGAAAAAAAGGTAAAAATAGATGAAAAAATGTAGATGAACTTTTATGCCGTGCCGGGAATACGACAATAAAATAAAAAGAACAACAACAAAAAAAATCGATAAGAAAATATTTGTCTATAATGAACTTTGTTTTTTTTTCTTTTTTAAGTATCAATGTACTCAGGAAAACCTTTACTTTTTTTGCTGGTACCAAAGTCAACAACTTTTACTGGAAATTTTGGGTAATCCATAAAACCCATAATAAAAATTTTGAAGAGTTCAAGTACGTATTTTAAAAATTGAAGGTTATCAATTCACGTAAAATCGATGTTTTACTAATCAAAAGAAAAATATACACGTTTGGATGAATTTCCCAATTTAATTTACGCAAATTTCAGAAAGATATTTTCAAACGAAAAAGTCGCGCACCAAATTAAGCAAAAAAAAATAAAATTTAATCGTCATAAAATATGATAAAGCCTCTGTCGTGAGTCACTTCATAGCTGACATTTCTTTGGACGAGAACTGATTTGTGAGAAAATTGTATAGATTTGTAAAGCTTAGATAGAAAAAAAACATGCTCTCGAGCTAATTATTTACGCAAATTTGCGTAATAAACAAGCTATAGTGCACAAACCACTATGGGAACTTCTATACGATTCTATACAATTCTATACAATTATTTCGTACAACAATTTATGATTTTATTCTGTACAAAAATTTCGAAGTTTCGTTCGAACATCCAAAGTTATGCTCCAAATTTCATACAAAAAATCTGAATTTTATTCGGCAAGTATCCGAAGTTGTAATTGGATTCAATTGATTTTTGGACACCACTGTTCTTTCATTGACCAAGTGTCTCATACCAAATTTCATTGAAATTGGTCCATAAATAACGTTACAATACCATGTAAAAAAACAAAAAACCGAAGTTTTGACTACCCGCAGTTTTAGTCCGATCAAACCCAACTTCTGATAGAATGGTTCTCATGAGGAAGAGACCGCACTTACCAATTTTCATGGAAATTGCTTCAAAAATGCGGCCGCAATCTTGTACACGACAGACGGACCGACAGACAGACGACAGACGGACATTGGATAAAAATGATTGCAAACGATTTAGAATCTTATGAAACGTTGAGATTTTTTTTTTTCGATCTCGATTCCAGTAACTATACTATATACTTCGTATAGAAGTTAAAAATCTTTATTTTTTAGCAGTTAGTAAATTTAGTTGCTTTCTTCAAAATATTCCCATTTTGAAGAAAATTGAGTATCGGGAAAAAAGGGAATTAGTAGGGTTTTTACATTTAGTAACTATCATACTTCTATTTCCAGATTACTTTTGAAGAATATCCTTAAAAAATAGAATTCCTCGGTTTCTTTCCATTTCTTTATAGCCGGTCTCAGTCTTCTTTTGAAGTAGAGTAAAATCAATTGATGGAAATACCAATGTAAACAAAAAATCATAGCATTTAGAATTAAATAGAAGTTTGTACTTTCACATCCTTTAAAAAGAGATCACATATGATTGAAATATTCCGTAAAGAAATAGAGATTTTCATGACGAATGACATAGAGGACCACATAGGTCTATCTCTCATCGCTTTAGCGCTGAAATCAATACAATAATGTGCTTTTCATATCTTCGTACAAGATTGCAATGCTTAGCAAAGTCAGAGAGATCGAATTTACTAGGGGTTTATCGCCATTTCACTCACATTTATTAAAGAATTTGCAAGGATCTTCAACTCTGCTCGCTTCGTTCGTCAAGCACTAATAATTCACACTGTTTCCTATTTTCTGTATATGTATAGCAAATACGTTTCACTCATATAGTATGTAGAGTAGAGGCTACCCTGTCTTTTGCTATCCTAGTTGTAGAGGAAATATCCATTTTTATCACAAATTTAAAAATTTACTTCCTAATATCGATTTGGAGAAAATGTAAAATTACAAAATACTATCACGAATAGAGTTTATTTTTATTTGTCCTTGCCCTGACCAACCAGAATTGAACTGTCAAATTTACGAAAAAATTTAAAAGTTAGAAATCATAACAGACCCTAATATGTTTTTCCTTCCTTTCCCCAAATGTCGAAATTTTGACATAATTTGATTTTTAGAAGACAATAAAAATTCCATTTTAATTAAATTAAGGCGAAAAAAAGGTAAAAACATTTGCACACACCCTTTCAAAACAGAAAAATTCTTATCAGTCAAATTTGCTAAGAGAAAAAGAGATAAAGTAACTGTATTTTAAGTATTTTTTTTTTGTTTCCAATTTCAATTTGAACTTGAATGAGTGAAACAGATAACGTAATATTATAAAAGAATGAAAAGTACAAATAGCACCTTTTTTACGTGAGATTTTATTTAAAAAAAAAAAAATAATAATAATAATAATAAAAATGGTGGCGCTTTTTTCACACATAAAAAAAATGAACAAAAAACACACCAATAAGTCATACCAACTTTAAAATAAAAAACACACAATTTGTTTTTTTTTTTTATATGAAATCTGTCATTGAAATTATTTCTTACTTTTTAAATGTCATTTTTCTTTTTTTTTTCATTAAAATAATTAAAATATAAATAAAAAAAAGAAAATGTATCTCACCTGAATGCAATCGAAATGGGAAGTATATTTAATGAATTTAGAAATTCTTATTTTTTTACTTTTTTTTTATTTTCAAGAAAGAAACCTTCACAAAAACTATTTTTAATTTTTAAAGTTTTTCTATTATTATTTTTTTTTATTGCTTTTCTTTCACTTATATAACACGTCTAAAAATTACACAAAAAATTTTAATTAGAGCACTGCCTTTTTTTTCTTTAATTTTTATATTTTTTTAATTTATTTATTTTTTTCTTTTTCTACACAAAAACTAAACTTTTTTTTTTTGTTTCAAAATAAATGAAATACAAAAACGTTTTTCAAAACTTTTTCTTTATGAACTTTTTTTTTTTTTTTGTTAACTCGTCAAACTAAATTAAAAATAAAAAAAAATTAAATTTCAATATAAAAAAAAAATAAAAATAATAAAAAAAGAGAAAATCTTAAAAAAAAAATTTAAAACAAATGGCCGACAACACTGAAAATGATGTACAATTCGCATGAAAAAAATTTTTTATGTTAAATATTTTACTGAAATTTTTCAAACTAAAAATCACTCATAAGACTTTTTTGATATTTTATTTAGTAATCAAAAAATTTTAAAATATTCTTATTAAAAAAAAAACTGCGAATGAAAAAAAAACCCTACGAAGTCACAATAAATTTTTCACTACTAACCTCGAAGAACTGACATAGCAAACTAATGAGAAATTGCAAAATTCCCAGCAAAGTGTATTTTTTGAGTATATTTTTAAAGAGAAATATAATTGAGAATATAATGTACATTTAAGAGATTCAGCTGCCAGTTTCAATGATTTCTAAAAAAATTGGGTCACTTTTGTGCAATTTCTTTTCTGATAAATGTTTTATAAATTCATCCAATTAATGAAAATAAACGTGATAGCATAATAGAGCTATTAATTAATTCATTTTTGCTAGTTTTTGGTATTTGTACAAACAAAAAAAAAAACAAAAACTAGAAGGATTTTAATTTCAAGAATAAATTACAAGAGAAACTCTTTAACATTGAGAGAAGAGAATTTCTGATTTCTGCTTTTAATATTTGGATGCTGTTCAGTAGTGTTGCCAGTAAAACTGTATTATACAAAATATTGGAATAAACCCACTAAAAAAAACATGGTCTCTCAAAATCGGCATGTAGCCGATTTATTGATGCCCTAGAAATTAGGCTTGTAGTTAACGAATCTATAGTTCAATATATTATACTGTTTTAGTGTTTTTCTTTTTGCATAACTTTATTTCTTTTTCTTCGAAAATGCTCTAATTTATAGATAAATTCGATGTTAATAGAAGAAATTTATTCTGCCAATTTTTTTCGAACCAGGATATCAGTTTTTCAAGTAAATCTCGAAAAACTAAACATAACTTTATGGCCTACTATTTCTTTATTAATTAAAATGAAATTGATGAACTTTTTAAACTAAATGCGGAAAATGAAGAAACAAAAGGCAAAAGTTTGTGGTCATCTCTATTTTCGCATAACTTCTTTCGTCCTCGACCGATTTTGTTAAAATACAATACTAAAACGAGTTAAGAAACAGCCAATTTACCTACATTCCAAATTTAATTCAAATCAGACAACACGGTCTTGAGTTATCGTTATCGGTGATTCTCAACCGGTACACTTTTAACAATTTCAAAAAAATTTGGAGGCACACTAACAATAAAATAAGTTTAAAAGGATAAATTTGGCGGCACACTTCAAGAATTTGGAGGCACACAAAAATGCCGCGGAGCATTGGTTGAGAATCACTGGTGTAGATGAACGGACGAGGATGACGAAACTTTGGAATGCTTCTTTCTACCACCTCTGTACAGACTTTAATTATACGATAATTAATAAATAAAATGATGGTGTTACAATTCATGTAAAGAATAACATGATTTGCAAGAATTTCCATTAGAGTGCAAAAGGCTGGTTAGATGCTCTTGGCCGTAATAATCGAAAACGTTTTTTAAAAAAAAATACCATGTAAATCAGAGGATAGATGCCCATCGCTTAATTTACATATCATAATTCGTTTAATCACTTTCTTTGCATCATAATTTTAAATTCTAATTACATACTTTCTGACAATACTAATTTCATTTAATGCAAAATATCCAGAGCGATTTCCTGAAAAAGGATATTCTCAAAACAAGTGAATTGGCCCTAAAAAAAAAAAGTTAAAGAAAAGAGATATTTTTCTTTGTTTATTTGTATTGTTTTGTCAGCTGTTATTTTGAAAGAAAAAGAAATTTCCAATTTGAATAAAAAAAACAAGGGAAATATTTTCCTATTAGTTTTTTTATATCAATTTACAAACAAAGAGAAAATTTCACTGCGTAATTTTCCTTATATTTCTCAATTTCATTGATTTGTTTTTCAAAATTTCATTTCTCTCTTCTGTTCTACTCTCTCATTTTTTTTTTCGTGTGAAAAATCGAAACTTTTTTCTTTTCTATTTTGGGGTTATGTTATTTTTTTTTAAGCAAACACAAAAATAAAAAATTTAAAATTAACGAAAATTATTACAAAAATTCACTTTTTTTTCTTGTTTTAAAAATGAAAATCCGTTTATTAAACACTTTCTTTCTTTTAGAATTTGAAAACTTTAATTTGGAAAAAAAGGGAAAGAAAAAAACCGACCTGCTTTCGCTTTGTTTTTTGTATGAAAGAATCTCTTCTTTCTTGGGTAGGATTATTTTCTCTCTTAAAATTTTATCATATTATTAAAACAGCTGAATTCGCCAAACATTTTTTTGGAATTGTTGTTGCTTCGCTGAATTGGTGATTTTTGCCTTTCGTGCTGAATTTTTTTCAATTAAAACAAATTTTAATAAATTATTCTTATTTTATTTTTTTTTATTTCAATATAATTAAAAATTTAATTTCTTTTATTTCTTAAATGTTACACAATTTTATATAATATATAAATTTTTTAATTTAAACTAATTTTATCAATTGGGCTTGTCACGAGACTTGATTATTTTTGCGAAGATTTTACAAAGTTTGACAGATTATTCTGATTGGTCAGGGAAAACTTAAAATAATCTGCATCCGTGACAACGTTTCGCAAATAAAATTTTTCATTTTTGCAGAAATGACATTAGGCAGTCAGTTATTTTGAATATAAAATGCTTTTTGCATGTTTATTTTTGATATTATTATTATTATTATTATTTATTGAGGCTTAAAAAAAGTACATAAAATTACAGGATAAATATTAGATTAATAATATGACTTAAAATGTATATTATCAAAAAAGATGGAATTCATAGAAGATCCAAATCCGATATCAGTATTGGAACAGTTTGCCCCGGGAGTTTCATTAGTATTGAACGGTCAAAATTGAGAGTGTGTGTGTGATTTATCGCATTACCACCTCTTCAAAATAATTTGAATAAAATGATTAAATGGGACGCCATTTTTATTCTGATATTCTCCCAAAAAATTTCTAAATAATTATGAAGGACGAATCAAAACAGATATTAAAAAAAAAAATATTTTACTTATTCAGAAAAGGGCATGGCTTGTTTTCAAAAGGAAAAAAAAATTTATTTATAAAATATGGTCTTATACAGGGTGACACAAAATGAACGTGGGTTATTATTTAGGAGCCATTAAGTCCATTGCAGTATGCGCTGTGGCTCCATCTTGTTGGAACCAAAAGGTGGTTTTCCACAGCTGGCCTAAAAATTTTCCAACATCTTCCGATATTGAGCACTATTAATGGAAACTGCAACACCGTCTTTATTTTCGAAGGAATTTGGACCAGTGATCCTCTCAGACGATACACCGCACCAAACAGTACACATAAGTGGGTGTAACTGTCGTTGATGAAATGCTCTTGGATTCTCTGTAGCCCATATCCTGCAGTTCTGCTAGTTTATGAAACCGTTTAATTGGAAATGGACTTCAATGCTCATTATCAAATTGTTAAAACAATGGACCGTTCATGTTCGAAATAAAGTTGGATGATTTTGGTTCGTTGCTCGATTATGTATTGTTCCATTTCACATTCCCCATTACAAAATCCTGTAATAACATTTTTAAAAAAATTGAACAAAAAATTATCAATAATTCACTCTACAACATTTTGCGCCACCCTGTCTTTCCTTTTATTTGATCTATATTTCTTTTAAATGCGATCTCAACGTTTGCGGAGACAGGTGTTTGATTTTTTGGCAATATGAAAATATTTTTGGTGATTTGATTCAATGAAAAATATATTTCAATATAATTTCTGGTCGAGTTTCTGGACAAATGTTTTAAGGCAGGGGGGAACACATTTTTTAGAAATACTCTTTTTGTGTTGTATTATCACAGATTGTGTGGTTTTTTTTAAAGAAATTTTAAAATCAATGTGCCGATCTGTGAATACATTTTCTATAAAACAAAATTATGAAAGGTCAGTTTTTTAAGCGATTTTATGATTTTTGTTTTTTTTGCTAGCTAAAAATTTTTTTAGGGAATGCATATAAATTGCAATATCGGGAAATATATAGTAAATATTTTTCTTAAGGCTTATGAGGAAAATCTCTCTTAGTCAACAATTAAAACTGGAATAGGTCAATAAAAAAATTATTGTACTTCAAACAGATGTAATTGCAGTTCAGCAAGGGCACGTGAAGCCGAGAGAATTCTTGCCAGGGAAGGAAGGGGTAGGATATGTTAGTGGGTTATTTGTGGATTTAGAAAACAGCTAAATAAACTATACGCATACATAAAGCAACAAAAAATAAATAACATAAATAATTCATACTTAGTTTAAAGCAAAATTAAAATTAAAAAATAAATAGTTTGCATTCTATAAAAAAACTGAAACAAGGTATTCTATTAAACATACAAGATTCTAAAAAATAAAAGCAAAGCATTCAATTTCTGCATAAAATATTGCACATTAAAGGTATGGAAAACGCGTACGTGTACAAAAATGGATTGATTATGTTTTCAGTTTTTTTAATTTGTTTTGAGAAGATTTACTTGAAGACTTTTTTGAATTATTCATTTTAAAGGAACAGTGCTTTCTGAGGAGAACTAAGATCATGTAACTAAGCACTTTTTTTCTATGATCAAAACACGGGTTTTCTTCACAGAACCAATGCCCGTATAAAGAATGGCGCATGGAGGCAATAATACACACCCATCCTTATTTGAATTTAATTTCAATGTCTAGACTGTTGCGCATGCATGATTAAGTCTGAATCTTCAATGACAAAAGCTTCCGAAGCCTTAATTTTTTTCAAAAATTTTAGCCAAAATTCTGATTTTGGCAAATTAATTAATCCGACTGATATGTGTGCCGAGATTTTTAATCTACATTTCATTGTTTTTAATATCATTTTTGAAGAAAGCCCGGAGGTTAAAAACATTAAAAAAATTATAGAAGCTAAATGTTTTGAAGAAACCAATTCTTTATACGGGCATTGGTTCTGTGAAGAAAACCCGTGTTTTGATCATAGAAAAAAAGTGCTTAGTTACATGATCTTAGTTCTCCTCAGAAAGCACTGTTCCTTTAAAATGAATAATTCAAAAAAGTCTTCAAGTAAATCTTCTCAAAACAAATTAAAAAAACTGAAAACATAATCAATCCATTTTTGAGAGAGATTTTCCTCATAAGCCCTAAGAAAAATATTTACTATATATTTCCCGATATTGCAATTTATATGCATTCCCTAAAAAAATTTTTAGCTAGCAAAAAAAACAAAAATCATAAAATCGCTTAAAAAACTGACCTTTTATAATTTTGTTTTATAGAAAATGTATTCACAGATCGGCACATTGATTTTAAAATTTCTTTAAAAAAAACCACACAATCTGTGATAATACAACACAAAAAGAGTATTTCTAAAAAATGTGTTCCCCTCTGCCTTAAAATACCGCTTGTCCAGAAACTCGACCAGAAATTATATTGAAATATATTTTTCATTGAATCAAATCACCAAAAATATTTTCATATTGCCAAAAAATCAAACACCTGCCTCCGCCAACGTTGTGAAATATAGATCAAATAAAAGGAAAGACAGGGTGGCGCAAAATGTTGTAGAGTGAATTATTGATAATTTTTTGTTCAATTTTTTTAAAAATGTTATTACAGGATTTTGTAATGGGGAATGTGAAATGGAACAATACATAATCGAGCAACGAACCAAAATCATCCAACTTTATTTTGAACATGAACGGTCCTTTTTTTTACAATTTGATAATGAGCATTGAAGCCCATTTCCAATTAAACGGTTTCATAAACAAGCAGAACTGCAGGATATGGGCTACAGAGAATCCAAGAGCATTTCATCAACGACAGTTACACCCACTTATGTGTACTGTTTGGTGCGGTGTATCGTCTGAGAGGATCACTGGTCCAAATTCCTTCGAAAATAAAGACGGTGTTGCAATTTCCATTAATAGTGAGTGCTCAATATCGGAAGATGTTGGAAAATTTTTAGGCCAGCTGTGGAAAACCACGATTTGGTTCCAACAAGATGAAACAACAGCGCATACTGCAAGGGACTTAATGGCTCCTAAATAATACAAAACGTTCATTTTGTGTCACCCTGTATAAGACCATATTTTTTTTGCTTTTGAAAACCAGCCATGCTCTTTTGTAGTTAATTGGTGCTTCAAAATGTTTCAGAAATTTTTTGGGGGAATAAATCACAATGAAGATCGCGTCCCATTCCTCCAATAAAAATCACGCGTTCTACTATGTTAACTTTAGGGATTTTTTTTACACACGGATAGGAAAACACAGCGTACATAAATTTTATATATAAAAATTCCTCTGTTTATATACTCTGTGATATTATGCTGGCTTAAAGTATGCCTAGCTACAGCCTTAAGTAAATTCAGGTAAACTAATATAGTTAAAACATCAATATTTGTATCAGAAAAGAAAAAAAATGAAAATTATATTGGTGCTTGCTCCCGGCACTACTTTATATCTATGCTTAATAATAGTTGTAACAACTTAAGACTAGTTAAAAAGAAAACAAAGCAAATAAACCAGTGCAATGGCTTATATTTTGAAATTGGATTAAAGAAAATTAATATTATTTTAACCTTTTTTAAAACTTTAATGTGTTATTAAAATATTATATAATATGAAGGTGGAATGCAAAGTGGTAACTGAATCCATCATCATGCTCTTTGCTTGACTAAATTAGTTCGATCCTTTCCAGAGAGCTGAAGAAGTAGGTAAGGGTTAACCCCTATACACCTCAGGGGAAGTCTTGCTGTAAAATTTTAGAGTGTGCATATTTTCTCCAGTGGGGCTCATCAAGTCAGCACAGCTTTCGTTGAGTATATTTACTGGAGATGCGTAATATTCAGATCCTAACTGGCTGTTTGAGTTCCTATGAGAAATGCTCCTGACTAACGGGTTTGGATGATCTTTTAGTTTATCAAATCTGTTATATGCAAGTCGCAGCATATAAAGAATGATGGGAGTTATTCTAGATTGCTCATAGATAATATTATTAGGAATCCACTTCCCATTGTCTCTCCTGTATTTTGAGAGGCAGTGTCTAATTAATTTTCTTTCAAAGATTTGGAGTTCCGATGCAACATTTGGGGTTATAAATAGCCAAATTCCAAATGCATAAGTAATGACTGGTCTAATTAGCGACTTATATATTAAGAGTTTGGTTCTTGGTTCCATTTCCGGAGAGTACAGTAATGGTTTAAGAATAGCGGAGGCTTTCCTTGCCTTGCTGAGAGCAAACCTTGCGTGAGGATTATATTTTAATCTGTGGTGGAACTTCACACCTAAGTATTTGAATTCTGTCTTTAAAGGAATGTCTTGACCTCCAATATTTAGTCTTAGGTGCTTACTTTCGCCTACTGCTAAGTCATGACCCTTCCCACTCGCATTACGAAAGCATATAAGGTCGCATTTTCCAAGATTTATTTTAATTCCCCAATCATTGTAGAATTTTAGTGCAATATTCAAGAACGATTTTACCAGACAAAGAGCTTCATGTGGCAGAGTGGAAGAGGCAAAGAGGATGGTATCGTCAGCATAGAAAATTGCTTTTGCAATACTGCCCGATAGCGGGAAGTCCGATAAAAAGATATTAAAGAGTTTTGGACCAAGAATGGGTCCTTGAGGGACACCCGATTTGACCTCCACCAAGTCAGAGTATTCGTTCTTAATCTGTATAAACAGTTTCCTGTTATCAAGGAAACTTTGGATGATTTTCAGCAGTTCTGGAGGGCAATTCAAAGACAATAATTTAAATAGTAGACCTTTGGACCATACATTGTCAAAAGCTTTTTCCAAATCAATAGCACATGCCACGGTGCATTTCTTTTGGCGCAGGTTGTGTATGATAGAGTCTTGGAAATGTAACAACGCATGCTCCGTAGAGTGAGCACGCTCAAATCCGAATTGGTAATTCGGAATTACGTTGTTATCTTCGCAGAAAATTTCAAGTATGGCCAGTAAACATTTTTCAAGGATCTTTCCTAGGTTTGATAGCATAGATATCGGTCGAAAGTTGTTAATGTCGTTTGAAGTTTTATTTTTCGCTATGGGAATTAACTTAGCAACTTTCCACGCATTAGGAAAGTAGCCATTATTTAGACAATTATTGACTATAATCGTTAAGAAAGGGTAAATCTGCTGAGAGGCTTTCACTAAAATGAAATTGGGAACTCCATCAGGGCCGGCTGATTTTTTCCTGTTGAGATTTTCGATAATAGAACTAATAGAATTAGGCGAGACAAAGAATTCAGTATTTGAAGGATCAGATGCTAGATTGTTGCGATTGAAGCAACATCTAGAGTTTATTGAAATGCTAGAGAAAGAGTTAATTTCACTGTGAATTCTCTGATTTAGTGTAATATTATACTGAGGATTTTTTTCGGCGAAGAGACCAGAGTAGAATTTGTTAAAAGCCTTGAGTTTATCAGGGATTGAGTAAAGCTCCCGACCTTCGTAACTTATACCTGATATGGACAAATCCAAATGGGCAGAATTCCTACCAGTTAATTTGAAAATTTCTTTGAAGGCTTGTGGGGAGGGCTTAATTAACTTGATCCTATTACGGAAATTTTCATTTAATTCAAGTCGTATCCTATCCCTAATAATTTTACTAAGACAGGAAATGCGAGCGGACCATTCCTTGTACACACTGTTAACCCTGTTAAGGTTATTATGGAATAAATTTTTTAGAATGCGAAGCCAGTTCTTTCTTACTTTTATCAATTTTAGGGTTGAATTTGAAATGTTCTTATAGTACTTATTGGAGCCAACTTCAATGAGTTTGGAGTGATTCACAATACCGTTATTTAACATATCCGTAAAGAGAGTGATATAGCTGTCAATTTCATTATTACTAAGATTTTGATCGTCAGGAGGTAGTATTACCGGTAAATTAGAGCCAATCTCCTTTTGGAATTCCTTCCATTTAGTAAATTTGTACGATCTGAAAGAACAAGGCTCCAATCTAAATAGGTCTAGTCTTGTGAAGTTAATATTTAGAATAAGCCCGAAGTGATCAGATGCAAATGGTATTGAATGGCATGAAAAACTATCAGAGTTTGTAGAGTTTAGAATAGAAGAGGAAACTAAGAAAAGATCAATGTGAGATGAAGATCTGGGAAAAGAAGGCCCCGCATTCAAAATCTCCATGTCCAGGAAAGGTTCATTTATAAACCAAGAGTGCAAGTGTGAACCATTAGAATTGCGTCTGGAGTCACCCCAGAACTCATGCCTAGCATTAAAATCCCCGCCGATAATTGAGCCATTAAACTGCCTGGATAATCGGTACAATTTTTCTAAGTCATTTTTAATGTTAATGCCTAAGTTGCAAGGTATATAGATTGCTGCAAGTAGAAGCTTCCTGGTAATGCCCAAGTGATCAACATACGGTAAACTAACTAAAGTGACTGAAATGAATTCGAAGTTTGAACCAATTAATTCAAAACTGATGCCTCTTTTAATTAAAATTGCAGTGCCCCTGCCACTGTCATTTCTAAGAAATTCATAGCCCTCGAAAGAAGGTTTATGACAACTTCTTAAGCATGTTTCGGTTACAAAAGTTGCCAAAGGATTAATTACAAATAATTCTCTTGAGAGAGACAGTCTTTTTTCATGGGAAACCAAAGAGTTAACGTTAATATTAAAAATTTTAATGTTGAACATATTTATTTCTTGTTAATAGAAATACAGAAGTTTAAATAAGCTTGCGCTTTCTCTTCCAATTTAGTTAATTTTAGGTAATTTGGCCAAAATTCATTAATTTTCAAACGTAAAACTACGAAAGGAAGTCCAAAAAGAACATTGGATTCTTCAAAAAAATCCAGCAGAAAATCATTATCAGAATTATTTGATACTAAAGGCTTAGAACCTAGCGCTTTAGCGAAAGAAATTTTGGGGTCTACATAATTTTTAATTGCCTTATCGACAAATAACCTCCTATTTGCTACCACTTCTTTTGACTGTAGTCTGTTTCTCTCCATTCTGTCTATATATCTCTTATATACAGAGCATCCTTTAAAATTAGCCGTATGCCCTTCCTCATTGCAATTAGCACAAAGTGGCATAGGAGGATTCTCCCCTACATTATTTCTACTACAACAGTCTTTTTCATGGTCAAGGCCACATTTTACGCACCTCCTGACGAAGTTGCAGTTCTGGCTAATATGTCCGAACCTTTGACATTTAAAACACTGAATAGGACCGGACCCAAGCGTAGGCATTAACTCGTTTTTACGATATCTGTGTCTGAAGCATTTATTATCACGCCGAACTGTCAAATTTGGAAGGGAAAAAAATTGCGTTTTTTTAATTTATAGTTTTTAGTGCGTTTCGGATTCCAAACCAAATTCTTTTGAATTAAATAATCAAAGTTAATAAATTTGCAATATGAAGTGTTTAACTTCTGGGTGTAATAACAAACAACATCGAAAAATTCTTGGAATTTTCTTTCACAACTAAGTTTGACTTATTTTTTATTATAATGGGCTAATTTTCATTATTGCCGTATAAAAAAAAGTTTTTATGGTGTTTATTTACTTTTTGGTAATCAAATAGAAATTATGTTAATTCATAAATTAATAAAAAATTGGTTTTTTTTGAATCCACGCCGAAATGTCAAATCCCACTTTTTTTTTATTTCGATTTTAACGAAATCTACCAGTGACAGTCATTTTTGGTTAAAATGGGGGCAATTCTTAAAATTCGTCGAAATTTTTGAAAATTCAGCATTTTCAGTTTTAAATGCTTTTCTTTTGGTTTTAAAGTTTCCAAAAAATGAGGCTCTACGTATGAAATGGCTTTCGGCTATTGGTTTACGCAGGAAAGGAAATATATAGGCGCATACATGTTTATAATTATTATTTAATAATTTAATTTTGTATGTTTAAGAAAACTTGATTTTTTTAGCAATCACACGCAACAATTTTTTTGCAATTCGGATGTTACAGAATGCATGAGCTTTTAGCCCATTTGCAATGTTGTCCCCCCGAATTCATGTTTTTAACGCCACCACTACGCCGCACACATAAGCAAAAAAATGCAAGTGTATTCCAAAAGTGCTTCAATTTCCCCTGCGAAAGGCCTATCCATATTTTCCCTAATCTAAGACCGGACCTAATAATTTTTTCCCACCAAATTTTTTGATGGAGAAGATATTTAATGATGGTTAAACCTATTGCCTTTACCCCCGGCTCAAGCTGCACAATAAAAATGTTCAACTTAACCCCCTGAGCGCGAGACCTAGTTGTTGAAAAAGGAGTAATACTGGCAATCCCCACATCAGGAGCAGCTTTTTTCAATTCAGACAAGATCTCCTCAGGAGTGTACTCACACATAACCCCCTTTAATAGGATTGACTCCTTCTTCAGCTCCCTTGGAGTAAAAGTGAAGCTTTTCACTTTAAGCACACTAAGTTTGTCAAAAATTGCCTTGTGTAATTCAACATTAGCCACAAAAATTTTTAACTTACCTGGACCTGCGTTAATTACTCTCAGGTTTTTATCATTTGGATAAGCGCGCCTAACTGATTCTATTATCGACTTTGCATCACCACCATTCACGAAAATTGGAGGGCACCAAACAATTTTTTGATTTACTTGACCTGAAATTGTATTCTTATTAGAGTTAGTGTTATTATTTATATTTAAATTTAAATTTGTTGAAATGTTATCCCCTTCACACATATTGTTGCTATCAACCTCATTAGTCGCTAGGCTGGAGAAGCGATTGTTATAATCCGCAGCGTCAATTTGAAGACTATTTGCACTTGACTCCGAAAGTTTTCTTTTTTTTTCCAGATTTGAAGAGTTTCTTACAGGCACATAATTCCAATCCTCCAGAGTTAACTTGCCTTGCAGATTATTAGATGTCCCAACATCCATGGGAGTAATTGCTTCATTGTTCAGTGATTTATTCTTGTTGATTATAGTTACCGTATTTTTAGATTCCCTTTTATTTCCTTTTATTTTGTTTTGTGGGGGCCCAAATTTGAAATTCATAATTTTTCCAATGTCCACGTTATGTGGAAAAGCCTTCTTAGAAGAACTGTCTTCAGCCCCATTTTCAGCGGAAGGCGCAGAATGTCCTTCGATGTCAACAGTCGGGTCACTTCTATTACATACGTTATTCATGATTGCTTCTTTTTCTTCCTCAGAAAGCATTTCTGAAGGGTATACAAAAGGGGCACGCGCCGACATAGCGGACGCCCCCCTTCTTGTTATATTTTTCGTTACTTTATTAATTACTTTTTTTATAAAAAAAAAAGTATAAAAAAAAGTATAACAAAGTTTTTAAAAGATAATTCCTACTTTTAAAAATAAAGAAATCAATTAAACGCAGAATTTCTTTATTTATTTTTCGTTTTTTTAAATTTTTAAAATTTTTTAAAATTTTTTCACGAGCGTTATATTTTTTCCAACTTGACAGCGCCAACTTTTTTGTCTCTTTATTTTTGATATAAGCTTCGCAAATCTGCGAAGTATTTTAAGCATTTTGATTGGTTCAACGAATTGTCAAAAATAATTTAATAACTACGCAAGTTTGTGAACTAACGCGTGACGAGCCCTAATGATTTTTTTGATCCTGTTAATAGTTTTTCATTTTGAACGTTTTTTTTAAATAATAATAATAAATTAATAGAGAATGAATACATCAATTAACTAAAATTATATTAATAAAAGAAAATTTTAGTTTTTTTTTCGCACTTGATTTAAGAATGTCTTATTTTGCCTCAGTGTAGGCAATTTAAGTGATAATTTCCAAGACATGATTTTGTAGGCACATTATTTAAAAAAATGGTTTTTATTATCAAAAGCTTAGCTTACTATTTAGATCCCGATTTCGTTAAATGACAGAAACAATCCGGTTTAGGAATATTATTTCGTGCTAGTTTAAGAAATTTTGATTGTTCAGTGTTTGCCTAAACACGCAAACTATTTTGCCAACTCCCGGTCTGCGCAGGGTTGCCAGTTTGCCCAAACTGGAACAAGGCAAAGACCAGGAAGGCTCAAATTAGTGCGTAAAAGAGTAAGTACAGTGAAGTTTAAAGCGCTTTTAAAAATACTCATTGCTTTCTATTTTCTAGGTGTTTTAAAACAACAACTACTACAATAGTCTCAAAGCAAATTTCAGTTCTACCAAATCACAGTAAGTAGAATTAAGTTTAAAATGTTCGCACAACTAATTGCTTTTATTTTCCAGACTTATTTGATAAATCCCAGATCGGCGCAGGGCGACCAGTTTGACAAAACTGGAGCAAGGCAAAGACTGGGAAGGGTCAAATCTGTTCGTGAAAGAGTAAGTACAATGAAGTCTAAAATGTACATACAATATACTAATTCTTTTCTTTTTTCTAGCTGAAATTCAAATATACAAGGGTGGGTAAACTGCGTGACATCCATGTATGTGCTACCCACCCAAGATTTGTGGAAGCGTTTGAACGCCTGACTTGCAGGCGTCATCCTGAAGCAGATTTAGCCACCCCGCCCGGCCGGGGTGGCTATCAGTACGACATTGATGACGACACAGAAGCGTTCCTCTCAACAGGACTAGATGAAAGCTAGTCCGTAAGTTCACATCTTTTTTGTTTTTTCTCTAATTTTTCAAAAAACTTTTTCTCCATTATCCTAGTTTTAAGTTAATGAATTTAATCTTAATCATTATAACCTTAGATAAGTTAAATTAAGTTTAGACATTAAGGTTTATTCATTCTTCAAATAAATAAAATTTACCATTAGTTTTAAGTATGTATTCTGTGATAAGATGAAAATAAATGGATTTAAAAGTGATTAAAATTTATAAATAAATAAGATTTTTTCTGATTTTTCTCAATAAAATATTTGTATTTTAATTAATTTTTTTTTCCGAAAATCGATTTTGTTCCCTGCTTGGATACAATTAGTTAACCGTTGGATATGTTAACAGAATCGATTTTTAGACATGTTTCATGTTTATGATCTTAAAAATGGTTTTGAAAAATACAATATTTAAAAAATCTTAGTTACGTTTGAAAAACTCGATACTAGAGATCCAGATTTTATGTTATACGATGACCAGAATGCTTTATTAAACGTTTATAGGTAAGAATTTAAAATTAACATATTATGGATTTAGCGAAAATAAATGAAGTAATTAAAATACTTGCTTCCAGCTGGCACTATCAAATTTAAATATTTATAGTATAGATCAAGGGTGTCCAACCTTTTTGTTTCCATGGGCCGCATTGGAAGAAGACATGGTGTTTTGGGCCGCAAGTATATAACTATGTATAAATCCATATCATAAAATGAATGTGATGCTTGGCATTGAAGTTGAGAAACTAAACCGTCAATATCTGGTTCGATTGACGTGGTTGCAATTGTCAGGCAATTGTCAAGGTGTTCATCCAACATGTTGGTTCTAATTTTACACTAAGTATGTTTCATTCTTCACTGAACCCACTAGGTGACAAACAACAGAACAGTGTAGCTGAGCGAGCAACGCAAACAGAAGGAGAATTTACTACATAACGAAAGAGCTTTCTGTTCTGGTCCTGTTTCTGTTGTTTGTGACTTGGCAGCTTTAGTACGACAACGCAAACACACAAATCATTCCTCAGAAAAATGGACATGCTTCAGTAACTTTGAATATTTTCGGGCCGCATTGATACTTGCTTTGGGCCGCATGCGGCCCGCAAGCCTCGGGTTGGACAGCCTTGGTATAGATAATATAGTATAGAATATATAGATTAATACCTTCACCAGAATCAATTTTGAAAGCATATTGTCCAGCTGCGAACTTCCGGAGTACAGACAGTGTTCTACAATATGATTTGTTAGAAGCACTGCACCAAGAAGTTGTGTATCCCTTTTCCTTTGGGTTTCTTTAAAAAAAAAAATTAATGTAAAAAGAACACATAAAAATCACTTTTCAACAATCGCAAACTGTTCCTGTTCTTTGAAAATCACAGTTTGAGTCATCTTTAGGTTAGAATCGGGAATTTTAACTGACAGCTTCACTAACCCGGTTTTACCGTCAGTTTTTTTTAAAAAAAGATGACATGTAGAAGCGCATTTTTTGCAGCATTTGGGCTAGAAATAAGTTCGGAAAAGGAAAGATTTACTAATCTTTCGTGATTAAATGCCGTACTGGAAACTTGAATTTTATAGCTTTTAAAGTTAAGGGATAACTTTTAACGTGAAAATCCATTCATCGATCTTATTTTCCTTTTATTATATCAACGTAATCGTAGAAACGCTCGAATATTTTTTCTTAAATATCGAGAAGAGCTTTGGTCAACAAATTAATGGCCAAAAAAATCTTTAATAAGAACATTCATTTTATTGAGGTGGTCATGAGTAAAATAAGATATTTGAAAAGAATATAATATTTATTCTATTTTTAAAAAAGTCAATAACAAACAAGAATTCCGGCAAGGCGAATAAATACTTTTAATAAATCATTTAATAATATCGTTGGTAACAAATTTTTCTGTTCAAAGAATGGTTATTGAAAATGAAATTCTTATAGAATTCCCGAAAATCTTCTACGAGAAAAAAATTTTTTTGAAGATTTTATTGACCACGCGTAAAATTTACACGTGTTTAATTTATTTTTAAATTTCAAGAAAATTCAAAGAAACTAAACGAAATTTTGAAATACACAACACTTTTGTATGCTGGTTTTCGAAATATACATCCGAATTCACATCTTCTGTTAAATTTGGTATGAAATCAACTGATTTTGCTTTAGATTCGAAGAAATGAAAACTTTCTACAGAGAATGGGTTTCTTGCATGGTACTTGTGAAAAATGTTGCGAAGAATAACTAAACAGGTCCTTGATATCCCAAGTCAAATTTTTTAAAATTTCTTTTAATGAAAATGATATATTCTTGAAGATACCTTCCAATCTATTGAGATACATTGAATATATGTAAAGAGCAGGACGAATGATTCATACATTGCAATTTTGGGATGAGATTGTTGTTTGCCGAGTCACGCAAGCATACAGAAGCACTGATTTATTGTTAGAGTTGTATACTCTCGTTTTTGCACAGTAAGAATTAACTAGTTGAGCTCCATACCGATCGAAGGTTTCCGAAATTTCTATTTGCCTTATTGACTTTATCTGGAATGTCTGCATATGACCAATATCGCCCTTCTTTATGTTCGTTCATATACACAGTAACGTAGAAACGCTTCGACTTATTTGATTGAAAATGGAGATATTTAGTTATTCAATATAAAGTTCCAGTTATACTGGAATATTTACAAAAACCCATAGACAAATTGACCAAAAGTATATAGCTGAAAATAAGTTTTCGTTATGATCAGCGTTACTAAATAAAATTGGTAAATATACAGAAAAAGAGAAGCACTGGCACATACACCTATCCTATATGATTAATTGGATATTCTCCAATATTTTGAGTAGATTTTATCAAAATTATTTGTTCTATGCGTACATTGGTAATTTGTATAGCTCGATTTACAATAAAGTGCGAATATTCTACATATAGTAGTTATCTTTCCGAAAAACGCCATACCCGTTCATACGGAAGTATTAATCAATTGGGAATTGACAATACATGAATTTACGTTTCAAATATTAATATAAATTTAATTACGAAATTGGTGATTCCCTTAGAAAACTTGTAAATATGATATATTAAAAATTTCACATTTTCACTTATCTATAATATTTATTTAGTCGATAAGGTAAACATAAAGTTCTGATTTATTTTCGACAAAAGGGAAGAATGGTTTTATAAAAAAACTGTAAGAGTTCTTAATTAAATCATTAATCGCGTCAATTCGGTTTTTTTGTTTAAATATAATTTCCTAATTTTGATTTTTGTAATCTTTTTACGTAAATGAATTGAAATCTTTATAGGCCATGGTTAAAACAACAATCATAGTAATTCATTAGTAATATCTTCATTTGGATTAAATGATTGACAATGCAAACAAACAATATTAGATGACGTTTTAGGAAAAAAAACGCAAGTTAGCTCGAATACAAATGAATAGATTAACAAAAAAAAATACCAAACAGAAATGTTGTGCCATTATTTTTAGAAGCTTTCCCACTTAATAGGAGCTATATTCACCAATATCAGCATCGATAGCCTAATGATAAAAGAAATAAGAGATTGATCTCAGGTTCGATCTTTACCAGACCAGCGTCGTTAAAAGTTTATTTACTAGTGAAATCACCTCAAAGTTGTTAGCCTTGTAAATATTAATAAATTATGGAAAATTATTGGATGAACTAAATCTGGGCCAGTAGTTGGTTTCTCGACTCGATCGCGTTTTCTGTTGTGATATATCAAATGTCTAATAATCCTCGAAGAGTTTAAAGGCTTTTTGTCGATCCGATCAATCGAATGGAGAATTAATTACTTAGTATTACTTTTTAATCCTATTTCGAAAACAATATTATAATAAATTTTTTTTAATAAGCCTAATCACACAAACTGAATTAAAAACTTCCCAAATTTTAAAATAAGCTTTTCTACAATCTATAGGGTGATTTTTTTATAGAGTGAGTAAATTCAAAAAAATAACAGTAAAAGTTAACTATTAATCGAAAATCTTTTTTTATCGAAAGATCTATTCATCCCATTAATATTTTAAAATGACTTTGGACATATGATGCATGGCACGAATTACACGAACAATGTTCGCCAATTGTTGCTGGTTTATCAGTATAAACCAGCAACAATTGGCGAACATTGTTCGTTCAAACCAGTGACTACACGTACATCCATAGAAAATAGTCGAGAGATGTCAGATAACAATACCTTGGAGGCCAATTCACAGAGCTATTTCTCGAAATTACATTATCGCCAAATCGTGATTTCAATAAATTGATGATTTGCGTCGCTGTATGGCACGTAACACCATCCGGTTGAAAACAGATCTCGGTAGGATCATTGTCTGGTAACATTGACCGTAACGCGAACTCCTGCCTCACTTTTAAAGAAATAAGGACCAATGATGCCAATAGCGTTTAAACCGCATTCTCCTGGATGTAATGAGGTCTCTAGAATCTCTTCTAGATTGGCCTCACTCTAGAAGCGCCAATTTTGGTTATTATCAAACCCATTGAGCAAAAAAAAGAGCCACGTCACTGAACAGAATTTTGCGATAAAATAACTGGGCCGATTTTAAAAGTAAATTGGGATAATTTTTGATCGTTCCTCAATCGTGAGGTAATTTGCTGGAATATACTGAACATAAATATCAAAAAAAGGTGTGAAAATGATAGATCGGATTGACAGTTAAGGCTATCGGAAGTTCTATTACGCTTAAAAAACACCCTATAGAATGTTAAAAAAAAAAACTTTAACATTGTATTTTTTTTATTAAAATCCAGTTTTTCTCGAATATTTGGATTATATTTTGATCTTTTATTAAACCGCTATACTATATTTTTAGCCTTCACGAACCTTTTTGTGTATCCTCTCTTATAGCAGATTTGTCAAGAGTTCAACGTTTTAAAAAGCCTTTTATAACAAATTCCTATTTTCTTGTTTGCAATAAAATACCAAACAAAATCACAAAAATGAAAAATCTTTCGATCGATTTTATTTTCTATTTAAGAACCAAATCCTTAAATACAAGGAGAAGTTCAATCTCAGCCATAAAAAGAAAAATGTATCTCAAATATTTTGAATGACAAAATGCTAACAAATAAAATCGAATAAAAGGCATCAATATAAATGTTTGAAGAATTCTTAAAAGATTTTCTTTTTAAATGAAATATCAAGAAAAAAGGATAAAATCTTGAAAACATGATTTTTTTTTTTTTGCTTTTCTTGCTAGAAGAACTGAAGAGCTTTACTAAGTACAATCTCATAAAAAACATCCTTATTCTATTTTGGTGCCTTTTAAAATACATTTGATTAAAATCCTTTCAAAATTATCGTCCCTGACAGTTTTTTGAATGAGAATGCTGAAAAATGCTGTTTTTCATCAATTGTTGAGGAAACGTTTTATGTGTCTAGTTATAGTATCTTCATGTAGATTTAAAATCCTCCGGAAAAGTTTCCTAATACCCGTCGATATCACATTGAGCCCTCTCAAGGACGTTTCTAGGTTTATTGGCAACCTAGTGTTCATGGGAGAGCTCTAGGATTCTTAGGGTACCACAATAGATCAGTTTTGGCCGTGGTGGTTTTTGGGTTGTAAGCCCAGCCCTAGTACTAATCTAATCTAATCTAATCTATAGTATCTTCAAGTACAAATGGGCCCCAAATTTCTTAAGACGCCTCTGCATATTTTAAACTAATATTCTCAGAATTTCTTCTGATACAGATGCTTATTTTTATGGATTTTCAGTCTTGTCATTATTTTCAAAATAAAATTCAAAAGAATTTCCCATTTCACAAGAACTAACTAGAAAACTAGTCGTACGAAATCAATCATAAACTAAATTCTTATAGATTTAATATAATGGATGCTTTCAATAAGTACTCCGTGTAGTGTAAGTAACCCAAACACTGAAAATAGTGCTCTCAATTACTATCCAAGTATTAGTGGACAGTTAACTATGCTTTGTATTTTCGGTGTATTTTGTATTATATTTGATTTCAAAAACTATTTTATAATTGATTTTCCACTTGTCTCATATACATACTTGGGCTTCTTTTACTAATGCCCTAGACATACTACAAGATTTAATCCAGTGTATTATTTTTTAATCGAGAATTGCGACACATTCTGTTTTTCTGGATTAAAATTCATTCTCAATTATTTTTTGACATATCTCAAAACTTTCTAAACATTTTTTTTTTGGTTAGAAAATTTTGGAAGTAAAAAAGAAATTATTTATGAATATGAAAACATTTAAAATCTTAAAGAAAAAATTTAAAAATATTATATTTTTTTAAAAAAAGAATCATTTTATTCAAAATACAAAAAATTAGAACCGCCAAATTCAAATATGTGATTTTGTTCTATGGGTTCTTCTTATTTGTTCTTTTTCAAGGTTTATATCTATAAATATGAGCGGTATTATCAGATTTAAAAGCGAAAGTTTTTCACACTCAGAGAGCGTAAAGTTCTCAATTGTTCAATAATTGAGATCAATATACTCGATTAAATATCCTCAATAATTGAGAAAATCTGGTCCATTATCAAATTTTAACTGAGAATCGTGAGATAATCGAGATTATCGCTGCCAATATGTCTTTAGTATAATGCTTGGTTTGTAAGTACGTATATGATAAGAAAAGTAATAAAAAACATAGAAAGTTAAAATTATTTTAATTTTCTACCGAAATCGTTACTCCAAAGAGACAAAAAGTCACTAACAAAAAACAGGAGCAGTAGGAGTTGCCTTAGGCCACTTTTAAAATTAAACGTCTCATATATGCTTCAAATTACATAGATTAGTATTCAAGCAGAGTTTAGTTTATATAACATAGTGATGAGAAATCTCCAATTTATAATGTACACTACACAGAGTATCTAGTAGAAACCTGTATTATTCCTTTTCATCAAAAGTTTGTGTTCCAAAAAGGAAACTTTAATCTTTTTCTCCAATTTCAAAGTATGAAATTCAATAAAATTTCTAAAGAAGGATTCAAAAACTAAAGAGGAGATCCTTTTTTCTTGGCCTGAAGCTATTTTAAAACTTGGAATAGTTATTTAAAAAAAAAAAACGAAATATATATACTTGTAGTACATATATGAAATCCTAAGCTTCAGCTTGGTGTCCTAAAGTTTTCAAATATATTTTTTTTTGTACTTAAAACGGTTTGAATAGTAAAGAATTCATATTGGAATTCAATAGTGTAGAGTATTACGTGGGCCGAATTACATTTTCAATCAAATATATAAGTATTTAGTGTGCAATATAAAATATGGATTGTGGGTGGTGAGTATTACAGATGACGTAAAGTATATCAGCGTGGAAAGCTTTTTGATATAAACGACAGAGAAAATATTGATCGATATTTATTTGTTCAGAAACTTTAAATATAATATAATATTGGGTACTTGAATTAATTTTTACTGTATGTTTATAAAAAACTTAAAATAAAATGTAAATTTTTTGATTTTTTGAAGTGTTGTTCAGAAAAGCCATGACTGCATCAATCGAAACAAGTGATATTCAAATTGTACAATGTTTCGTGAACGATAATTTATCATCGAGCATTGTCATGTTTATCCTTTATCTGGTGTTTTTTTTTTTAATATTTGTATCCTTCAATAAATTTTCATCAAGAAATTACAGATTGCCTATTTTCAGGAGCAAATTTGAAAAGCTAAAACAAACGTTAAAACGTGCGTGTGTTATTTGATTGCTATACTATCATTGGGTTTTTTCGATGTACTTTAAAAACTAATATACTATTAGATTTAGATTCTAAGGAGACAGGCTACTTGTGAATTAGAACAAATTTGAAGGAGAAGAAGCAAAGTTATGCAGAAAAACCTTGAAATATTAGTTTAAGTTGTTTTCTTATAATTAGTTCGTTGAACTTGATAACTTTAACTATTAGTCCAATTTCTGCCATATAGAACATCAAAAACTCGATTCTCCGCGGATTATAAGTTACTATTGGGTTTCTCAATAAGAATTTTTTTTTCCAATGGAGTTGTATTTGCTTATGCTGATAGTTGCGTCACTCAGTTTTTTCAAATAATTCCAGTAGAAGGTCTGCATTTCATTATAATAAGTTCAATTTCGCTCGAAAATCGCATACAAATAATTCAAATCCATTATGAAAATGGACGATCTGTGTAAACAACATTATGTAAAAAAATCATCATTTCTGACGAAGCTCATTTTCATTTGAAATGGCTACGTTCATAAGCAAATTTGTCGCATTTGGGCTTCTGGCATTTTTTGAACAATCATTACATCTCGTGGCACTGTTTGGTGCGCTTTATGGGGTGGCGGCATTATCAGTCTATAGCAGAGATGCAAACCAAGACTTTTCTACAGTTGGTTCGGTTTTAGTTTAAGCATAAACCTTCTTCTTGGTTTTTGGTTTGGTTTTGGTTTCTAAATATTTCAAAATTTGGTTTTGGTTTGGTTCTGGTTTAAAGACTACATAATTTTTGGTTTTGGTTCTGAACTAATATGTCTTTTTTCTTAGTTGTTGTGAGAGAAACGAAGGAAGCCAATGTAGATTTGCTTGGCAAATTTTTTTCAGCTGTTTTTTTTGTTCGCTTCGTGTCAATTTGTTATTGAATCACAAACAAATTTTTCCAAAACCGGGTAATTTTTATCTTTGTTGCCTGACATTTTCTTTTAGGAAATACTAAAAAAATTATTATTAAACTCAAAAATATACAGACTTGCTTACATTTGTCATTTAGATTTGAATTTTATATCTTTTAATTTTAAGTATATTCTTCCTTCTTGTGTTTGCTTCTATTTTTATTTTAATTATGATTTCACTAAATGAAAAACTATGTCGTGTTTGATTACTCGTTAAAAACAAATTTGAAAACTGGCAAACTGTTGAATGTTGATTAACCATCGTTTTTATAAGAAAATGTAGTAGACTTTTTTAGTTTTTTTAAAAGGGAAATGTAAATTAAAGGACAATTTTTTCTGTTGAACCGAACCATAAACCAATAGAAAAATTTCGGTTTATGGTTCGGTTCAAGTATTAATTTTAAAACTGGTTTGGTTTTGGTTTGGTTCGACCGAATCATTTTAAAAGTGGTTTGGTTTTGGTTTTGGTTTTTGTTCGGAAAATTTCGATGGTTCAGTGGTTTTGGTTCGGTTCAAAGTGGTTCAAAGAAACCGGTTTGCATCTCTGGTCTATAGAACATATTTCAATGAAGAGATTTAGAATGAGTTTCTGATTTCTACCATAGGGCATCAAAAAATGGCTAATAGCCTGAATAAAAGTTTCTATATGTTTCTAACATATTGTTTGTGTATTCTTTTAAAAAAAATATATAGTAACTTAAAATCGGCCTATAACCGGAAAAACAGTCAAAACTCACAATATTTCAAGGTTTTTTCTTCATAACTTTATTTCTTCTTCTCAGAATTTCCTCTAATTTGCAGGTAACTGAGACCCTACTCTCTAATCTAATCTACAAATTTTATCCAAATCGGTGAATTAGTTTTTAAGGTACATCAAAAAAATTTTATGGATAGACTTCTTTTTTCTTAGGATTATTTCTTTCTTAACTATCCTTTGACCAATTATGCTCAAATTTAACATGGTATCGTCTATTTACGTGTTTAACCAACATAATTAATTTAAACAAAATTGATTGACAAATTTTCGAATTAAATACGAAAACCATATAAAAAAAAACGACAAAACTTTCTGGTCACCCTGGTTCTTGCTTAATAACTTCCCTTCCCCCGGTCGATTTTGCAATGAAATGCAGTTAAGGAATAAGTAACTTATATTCTAAATTTCATCAAAATTGGATAACGCGTTTTTGAGTTATCTTGTCTACGGACGAACGGGCGGACGGACGGACGGACATGCATAAATCGATATAACTTTTGATTCCCTACACAACCATACCCTTGAAATTTTTCTACGATGATTATTTCTATGCGTTACAAATGGAGTGATAAAACTAATATACCGTCTGGTAGTACCTACCATAGGGCATAAAAATGTCGAATGTATAATTTGTATTTACACCGATAAAAACCTTAGAATGATTAATTTATTATCAATATTTTGATAAAAACCTTTCAATTTTGATTAGATTAAACTTATTTAATCGTGTGTACACGTAAAATGTTAGAATTTTAATTTTTCGATTTGAAATTTTATTTTATTTAAAAATAATAATTAAAAATGTATAAAAAATTATTATTAATAAATTTTTTAATATTATTAAATTTAATTCTATTTTGTGATTGTCAAACAAAATTTTGCTTAAAAAAGTTACAAAATCTAAAAGATAAATGCGAAATTGAAATTATTCAACGTGAAACTGTAAGTTTTTTTTTTTTTAGAAAAATTTAAAAAATCTCAAAAAATTAAAATAATAATAATTAAAAGGTTACTTATTGGAGTTATTGCCAAAATGTGATTTTCGATAATAAAGATAAATTTAAAGAAATTTCAATACTAACTCTACAAAATGGTGTCGTTGGTAAAAAACTGCTAAAATCATTTTGTCAACATCAACAAGGAATTCTATTTTGGATACCGTGGGAAATGTACAGGGCACATTTATTTAGAAATCAAATAATTAATGTAAGTTTTTTTTTCTAATTTGATAATTATTTAAAGGAGCCTACACACGTTCAATGTTACTTGTCAATGTTACTTGAATGACTCATGTTTCAAGTAACATTGATCGTTTGGATACTCTTCAATCCAATGTGTGGAGGCAATTTCCATCAATATTACTTGCCAAGTAACATTGAACGTGTGTAGGCCCCTTAACAGTGTAACAGTGTGATTCATTTAATGGTTAATAATAGCAAAAAGAGATACATCAATTTGTTTTCTATTTGGCGCCATGTTATCGTATGTGTATACATTTTTCTTTGAAGTACTTTTTTTTTACATAATTGCTTTGCAACAAAAATTCGTTTATCTCTTTCCAGCACATTAGTGAGATACGATAATGTATGATTTGTTTTTCTCTAATTTGAAATACCCACCTTTGGATCTTTATTTCCAGTAAAATTCATACCACCCACCTGTAGTAACATAATTTAGCGCAACTGCAAAATACTCGTAGTAATTGTGTGGAGGTTTAGTAAAAACATATAATTAAATTATCTTTTTATTTATACTTACATACATATGTTTATAATTAATAATTAATAATTTTCAAACAATTTTCTATTTACTGTTAACGTAAAAAGCCACTTATTGTACGTATCGAAGAAAGGGAAACATGATATCATATCATTTTTAATAGAAATTTCTGAAGCCGAGAATTGAAATAAAGACAGCTATGCCAGCACAAAATTGCTACCGCTAATCATAAAAGCCTCAATCGACCACTAGTGGGCGCTAGGAACCAGGTTGACTACCCATGATATACACCGTACATTGTACGGGGTTCGGCTATCCAAAAGAACTAGTTTTTCTGTTTCTTCTAATTTTCTTTATTGTGATACTTGAAACCGAAGTATGAGTAATATAAAGTATATCCCAACATCCTATCCTTGCCTTAAAATTTATAACCATAGACTAATAATAAATATGTCAAACGACTGTGGATTCAACTGATTCTGTTTGTACAGTGATATCGTGGTACAATATAGAATCTTCTCTTTCTTTCACATTAAACTTCTTTTCATTCATTCTTCTTTAAGTTCACCTACAACAACAACACTGAACATCACGCTGCTCATTTGACTTGGACATCTAGGTATACTAATTTATGGCATAACTATGAATAAATACATGCGTATATTTATTCACGAACTCCACAAAAATAAGTGATTCGAAGTTTTATAAGAGTGTTGACCACGTGAAAACTACGTCATCACTCTTATGAAATTTTAACTCAATGTAATTGTTATTACCTTGCTCTAATTGGTGAATTTTTTCTCTTTCGTCAGTTGTCAATTAAAATGTATTACTTAATTGATTATATGTTTGATAAATAAAATTAAAAAATATTTTAATTCTAATTTTTTTCTCAAATATTTTAGAATTTTAAATTATTAGGAAATCATCGTGACTTTTTAAAAGACAAAGATTTATGTGGCGCTGATCCAGCGACAGGAGAATGCCGAACGCTATATGAAGAAATTGTATCAAACAAAATATTAATAATAATTTTCAAAATACTTAATTAATTAATTTTGTTCATTTAGATTGAAAAATCAAAATTAGATATTTTAATTGAAATACTTCCGATTCAATATGAAATACAAAATATTCAATTTGCAAAATGGCATAACGTAACGGATTTTTATACTACTTTTTTAGGTAATTTAAAATTATTAAATTGATATTAAATTCATATTTTAATTAATTAAATCTTTTAAGGAAGTACAATATTATCGAATGCAGCGAATAAATATAAAATAATTTATGATAAAATTGAGTACCGAGCCGAAGATTTGTATGAAATTAAATTGGATGATTTGAATTTAGTGAAAGATGTATCAATCAAATTGACAAGCGGAAATAAAACAATACAATTGAATAGGAAGGGACATGGATCAATTATCAATTATTCAGTAAGAATTTTAAATAATAATAATAATAAAATTTAGGTACGAGAGTTAGGTAATTGTAGACGACGTTTGCGGTAGTAAATAAGTTGAAGGAGATACACTACTATAGTACAGTACACACTTTAAACTACACCTCATCAAAAATATATGTAAAAACAAAAAAATAGGCGATTGTCGGACAGTTGTGTCTTTCGAAAATATGTTTTACGAATCAAAAACTGGAAAAAATTCAAAATATATATATTGGACGTACACAACACTTGGATTAGGCCTATCGTAAGAAAATGGCGATCAATTCAAGACAAAATTACCAAAAAAATGCTTTTTAATAATTATTTTAAAGATATAAAAAAATTGGATTGGCTTAGAAAGATACGGTAACAGACTATCAGTTTTGTCATATGTCTTTTCGTAAATTTTATCAAAAATTAGACGGTTGCTGTTTACGGTTTACTCATATTTTATTATTTCGTTTCGGCTTCGGTTTTTGGTTCATCAAAAGTCACGGTTAATTTAGGTTTTCATATTTTCCAATTTGACTCTCTCTGGTTCCCTATTAGTTTACCATATTTACCCTAAGGATAACAAAATTAATATAAAATGTAATATTTTTTTACAGTCCAAACTTTTTGAACGAACATTGCCTCCAGAGACTATTCTAAATGTTACACTTAATGGTAAATGGAAAAAAATCGTAACGGATTTTGATGGTGTTTTAATAAAGATTTTCGATGAAAATAATATACGAACAGAATCGATTAAATCAAAAGTAAAATATTTAAGAAAAAAAAAATTTTATTAAATTCATAAAGTTAATTTTTGCTTTAATTAGATGATCAAGACAACAGTACAAGATTTAATAACTTTCGATGGAGAAATAAAAGAGTTTTCAGTACCAGGAAATAAGGAGCCCGAATCACATAATCAAAAATCGGTTTATCCCGGTTTTAAACCGTACGCTATAGTTGCGACCGTTATCGTTGTTACATTGATATTAATCGTTGTTGTACATGTTTGTCTTACATTGGCACGAGAAAAACGTGTTGAAAAAGATGTCAAAGGCCAAAATAATACATAATTAAAAGTAGAATAATCAAGAAATTTTAATACATATTATATTTCTTTTGACTAATAAAATATTTATTTGAATTTAAAAAATTTTGTTCTTTTCTCTGCGATTATATATATATATATATATATTATAATATATTAATAGTTAGATAGATTTTCAGTCTTATTATTAATCCTAATTTAGTAGGATATTTAATAGTTTCATTCTTTGACTAATTTACATAGAGCATGTCGATAAACTTGGACAATTCTCCTACAACACTAATCTTTCCATCCCATTGTTTCGGTTGGAATCAACAGGGAATTCCACTTGTATACATTTTTTATTAATAAAGTAATAATCACAATGAAACACAAAGTGAGAAGTCGTTTATACGACTACGCTACCTCTAGATAAAATTATTATTATTACTAGAACAGTTTATCTCTAACGTTTTTTTTGTTAATTGTAATGTAATGTAATGTTAATTCATAACAAAAATATATTTTTTCGTTTCACTCCAAAATAATTAATTGTTTGAAACCTTTGCGACAAAAGCGACGCGGGTACGCAAAATAATGCGATAAATAGTTTAGCAAATGTTAGTGTATCGAAGCTTTAGTATAGTAAAAGTTAAAACGGTTTTAACTTTTTAACCATAGGATGTAGTTTACTCATGGTAAATAAAAGCTGTTTAGAATTTTACATATCTTTACTCATTTATATCTTTAGTTTTAATTTTTTATTTTATTTAATTTTTATTTAAAAAAAATCTGAACGTTTGAGTTTTATATTAGAATCCATCTCCGGATGATATGTCTTTTCTGTCACCAACTTCACGTTTATTTTGATAAAATTTTTTTTTTATTTGAAGTTCAAAGTTTTATTTTGATTTGTCTAAATTTCTTATTTTATTTATTTTACTTAGAAAACTACGATGTTATTTCAAAAAGGAATTTCTTCTATATTATCACAAAAACGATTATTTCCGACAAAACGTTTAATATTTCACGATATCTATCGAAATTTGTCTTATATTCAAGGTCAAGAACCAGAGCCTCGAATCCGGGAATATTTTTACTATATCGATCATCAAGGAATGGTAAAATAGTTTGAACAATTTCCAATGTATTTATTAAATTTTCCTAAAAGTTATTTTTAGATGATGCTAGAATGAAGAATTTCACATCATGTTTTAAAGATAAAAAATTTCTTCAATTTTTCTTTAAACGTTTAAAAATCAATGAAACTGAACGATACCGAAATGAATTTCCATTTATATCATTATGCGGTCGTGAAAGAAATTTCGTTCGTTGTGATGATCTTCCAATAGTTTTTACACATATTTTAAAAGATCAAAATGGTAATAAAAATTAAATTAAAAGTATTAATGTAATATCCAAAAGTAAATTTCTAGGCGAAGAGAAACTATCTTATGCTTATGCCGGTGATTTGCTTGCAATTGATTTTGAACCCAGTAAAGTTTTTATGGCACCAGAATCAGGACGTGTTTATCATCCAGCATGGGAGAAAATTGGTGGAATTGGTTTAATTCGTTCGAAATTAGCAATAGAAATAAGTAAAAATTTTGATTTTGAAAATGGTGAAGAAAATTCACCAACACATTTTACATGGAACAATATTCGACATGTTTTAGATAAAAATTGGGTAGAAAAATCGATTTTGCATAAAAACTAGAAGCTCCTGTGAATTAGTACTACTGGTAATATTTATATATAAAAAGAAAAGAAAAGAAAAACGTATTTGATTGAGAAAAATCTGATTCGTTCCAGAATTGTCTTAAGTCGAAACTAAAAATGTTTTAGCCGTTGGGTTTTTTCTTCATAAGTTTGTTTCCTATTTTTAGAATTTTCTTTAATTCGCAGGGAACCTAGATCCTAATAGCATAAATCTATTCTGCAAATTTTATTTAAATTGATATATTAGTTTTTAAAGTACATCAAAAAAAACTTTATGAACAGGGTTTTTTTCTCCTAGGATTTTTTCTTTCTCCATTATCCTCGGACCGATTTTAATGAAATTTAAAATAGTATCGTTTACTTATGTAGTTAATTCATGTAGATAATTTAAACAAAATTGATACACAAATTTTTCAATTAAATCCGAAAAACCATATAAATAACAAAACTTTCTGGTTACCCTGGTTTTTGCTTAATAACTTCGCTCTCCTTCGGTCGATTTTGCTGAAATGCAATACCAAACCAAATTAAGGAAGAACCAACTCACATTGTAAATTTCATCGAAATCAGATATCGTGCTTTTGAGTTCTCTTGTACACGGACGGACGGAGAGACATACATAAATCTGGTAGTACCTACCATAGGGCATAAATATATGTTTAATATTATTCAATGATATAATTTCCATTATTTGTAACAATTTGTTGCCATCTTCTTCTTGTATAAAAGTTCTCGTCCTTGGAGTGAAAGTAGTCAGCAACTGCCAGAAACACTTTCGAAAAAATTAAATATTTTCCCCATTAGATAATTTTGAAGAAATCTAAATAGGTAAGTAACCTGATAGTACAATGTCTGGTGAGTGAATATGTTAAGTTTTGGTTGTGTCTTCATTACGGTATGTGGTTTAGCATTATCATGAAGGAACATGATGTGGCTGAAGACATCAAGCATATTTTTTGCGAATGCGCAGCTCTCTCTCGAGCTCGGAACAGAGAGGAATAGGTTTCCCAATAGGGTAACTCTTGGTCTCGTAGGGATCACAATGGGCCCATAAGATGATGATGATGTTGTACGCAGTACCCCTACTCTACCTACCTACCTATATTATCCAATAGGTAATAAAAATAAATAAAATTCTCCATAAGTTATTAGCAGGAAACATGTGTGTAAACACAAGGCAAACTGGTTGAAAAGCACTGGTCTAAACTGATGAGGCTATTGACAATTTTAGGGAAATATGCCTCATCTTTAGTTATTTAAAAATACATATTTTTCTTTTTAGTTTTGTTTATTTAAAAGAAATTGGAATGAGATTATAATAAAAAAAAATAAAAATATTTAAATGTTAATGTTATAATTCAATAAATTTTATAATATATAAAAAAAAAAAAAACATTCTCATTAAGTACGACACATTTTAGTAGAACTTTCAGTTTTAGACATGATATAACAAAATTTTCCGTTCTACGTCTTACCCTTGATTTATAATGCCTAGTTTATAAGTATATTAAGAAAGTAAGAAGTTAAAATATATGAAATCCATGTTTCGGTAAAAAAAAAAAAAACGTAGAAAATTAAAATTATTTTAACTTTCTACCGAAATCCTTACTTTTCTTGCCATACTTATAAATCAAGAGTTATAAAACAAGTATTAACAGCTCTACATCGCGATAATACAGTTGAAAAATGTGTGACTTATTTTAAAAATAACAAAATGATTATTAAAAATCCTTTTAACACTTGAACTGCTTTGAGTTAAAAACGATATTTTTATTAGGTACATGTATTACGACCATCAGTAAAAAATAAGATTTTTAAGTTGAGAAATTCAAATAAAGCTTAAAAACAGGTTTCATACGAAAATTCTTAATTTATAAAAGAAAAAACTTCACAAAAATTGTTTTATCCAAAATGTGTATTCTGTATTCATACAGCTACAAAAATCGCTAATAACAATTATAAATTTAGCGGCACAAAATATCGATGCTAATTAATACTAATAAATTTTTAAGTAAATTTTTACGTTTTGCTTTATGGAACCTACTTTGGAATGATTGCTGTCGCCTTATGATAGGCTAAAATTTTTAGGTTAACATTCTTTGGAAAAGCGGCGTAAGGTGGCAAATGTAATCTTTGCACATAACATTTTTAGTGGGGTCATTGATGCCTCCCTATTTATACACCCAACTCTTTTTTTACACGGTAGATACGTTCCACCGAAAACCGTGTAAAAAAAGACATGCAGCGCATATTAAAATTGAAGATGTGTTCCACAACTTTAAAAAACCGTGTAAGATCAAAAAAAGAGCTATAGGTTGTCCTAAAAAGCGTGCAAAAAAAGTATAATATTAAAAACCAACACTATTCTAATGAAAAACAGAATATAATGAAAAACAAATATATTTATATATATTTATATTCTGACGAGTTTGAATCCAATAAAGAGTCTGGTTCATTATTAACGTTCTCTGATGTACTTAACATGCAATTTTAAATACATATAAAAATATAAAATGCGACTAAAACAATTCCGGGAATTTCCCCAATTATATTTTATTTTTGTAACTGCGTATGTATACAAAATTTTTTTTGGACTTCGTGTTAGAACAAATAATTCGTGTAAAAAAAAATATTTTTTACATTTTGTGGACCGTGTTATTTCAAAATCGTGTAAAAAGAGTTGGCTGTATATTATATTTTAAACAAAATGCACATAAATTCTAACATTCATTCATTGAGATCCGTGGACTTATTTAAAATCATTTTCCACCGAACAGACTACGGAAAGAATGAACCGGTCTCCTGTAGGGCATGGTTCGAACAAGCAATTACTTGAGCAAACAGAACATATTCTATTTTTTCATTGTTCAAACCAAAGTGTAACTAATAATAAAGTCGCGAAACTTCCTATCCTTACCGTACCGCCGTTTTTCAAATTTTGCCTGTTCTTTTTCAAACAATTTTCTATCCACACATAGATAGACTAAAAATTTTACGTATGGGTGAAAGAGAAAAATTATTTTAAAAAATATCCCATTTCTCGCTTTTGGGTAATTTGAAAATGAAAACAAAGAAACACATGCAGAAATTTATATACAAATGCACATATACTAGAAAAAAAAAAATTGGGCGCCAATTTTTTTTTTCTGGTATGTGTGGGAAATTTATAAGATTTGGTCCCATATTTAAGATTCCAAGGGTAATTTATAAGATTCCATGCGTTTTTTTAAGAACGTTTCATTCTCTCTTTTCCTGATGGATTTTGCGTATGAAAACTGTATGTACTCTTGCCTATTCTTTCCCACTTATTGCCACGTGCTTTTTCTGGCTACTTCGCTAGCTTTCCTTACTTTATCATTAGGTACACTTTGGTTCAAACAGAAATGAAATAATTCTTTTATTTAAGTGAAGAAAAGCAGAATAACTTTGGAAAGAGAAAACTAGACGCGATTTTTCCCAACACCTTTTTGTGTTCTATTGGTTGTTGCCCACATGAATTTTTTTTTAGCAGGGTGTGACTAACATAATAATTAATTAGTTATATGTATTATTTTATTTTGTGTCGGTGAATGGGTGGTGGGTTGAAGGTGGCGGTCGGTGATGGTATTTTTTTCCCCCTTTCCATTAATTTACCTCTCTGCCGCACTAATTTTTCCTCAAACCTCTCCTCCCTTCCCGACACTAATGATGAGATGATAAAAGCGTATACATTCGATTTATCGTTTATTCGATATTATGAATGATATTGCTGGCTTGTAATAAGCAAACTGAAGTGTCAAAAAAAGAAAATGACAGAAACAAAAAATTCCGCTCAAAATAAGGAAAGAAAATTACAATTTTTCATTAGAAAGAATGAAAAAACCTATAAATCAAATATCAATTTTACAATGAGCTTCCTATAAGATAATTGTAGTAAGCGGGCGCATTAATAGTCTTATGGATTTTTGACTAAAGAAAGAATTAAACAAGGAAAGCAATCGAAATTTTTTTGAACTCAATTTTTGTACACAAAAACCATGCGTTTCTTCATACTTTTAGACGCCAAAATGAGTAGAATAGATTTTTAGTTATGCATATTACAAATATTTTAAGTGTTAGCTCCTGTATGAATAGGCATTCTTCTTATTTACGTAAGTGTGAGAATTGTTTAATAAAGCTAAATCTCTTTTTATCTCTGTTATACTAACAAAATTTAAAATGATAGGTAGATAAAGAGAATCATATCGTTTTAAGAGAAAATTTTTTGTTTTATTTTTATTTCTTTTCCTTCCATATAATAATTTATTTCTCTTCGTAATTAGTCATTTTTCCTTAAAAATTTTGATTTCTGGCTTTTAACATAGGAAGGTATTATTTAAACAATTGTTCAAATAACTCTTGTTTGCGTACATCGAAAATGAATTGTGTTTACCATGCCATAGTATATATTCGTCTACTATATTGAGACTATCGAAATGGATAGTTATTACTTATATATGCAGTAGTTCGATTTCTCGAAATATGAGGGAAAATTAATTAATTAAAAACAAATTGTTTTATTTACCAGAAAATAATGAAAAATAAATGAAGCTACAGTACTAACATTATACGCCCAATATTTGATTTACATATTTTCTTCAAGTGATATAGTACATTAGATATCGTTTCTAATAAAAAAGTAAAAACAAATTCAAAATGTTCTTGAAAGAATTCTACCCAAATTTTTCTGCCTGGACAACAAAAATAAAACCAAAGTAAACCAACCTTCTTGAAGAAATTTTTTTTAAATTAACAAAACATTAGATAAATGTATTTCGAAGTACAAGAACACCCTATTTTATAATCTAATACTATATAATCTACCGGCTTATTTTGAGCTGAGCACAGTCATAACATGAGTACTTTTTTTTCAACCAAATTAAACTTTTTTCAAACCAAATTCAAATCTTTTTTTCAACCAAATTAAATTTTGTAAAGTTCAAATAAAATTTGCTAAAGTTCAAATTAAATTTATAAAATTCGTCTACCAAATTTTATTGAAATCGAATCTCAAATAACGGTACGGTACCCTCTCATTTAATACCTCAGAAACCGAATTTTTGTTTGACAGTTAACTGAAATTTTAGGCCTATCGAACCCATCTTTTGATAAAACCGTTGTTGGGGTGTGAAAAACTTCTCTTACCAAACAATTTAGAACCTTTCAAAATGTGGAGAAAAAAAATTGCTTTCTATTTAATAATTATACACTTTGTATAGAAGTTAAAATATATAGAAGTAAACAATTTTCATAATATTTTAGTTTAAATTATAACGAAATAAAAATATTAGAAAAAATAGTTCTTTCTAACCCCCGTCCATGGTCACACATATTAATTTCCTAAAAATTGTATAGCCAAAAATATTCATTTCAATTTATTGCACTAGAATTTACTAGAAATATTCGATGATTTTTTTTATTTAAAAGAAAAAAGAAGTTACGGAACACTTCTAGAGAACATTACAATAGAAGAATTAAGTCAACATTTCCAGAAATTGGAAATGATTCTATCAAAAAAAGCCATCAGACATTTGGAGACGATTATCGAAGTATCGCCTGAGGTATAAATACGAGACGAGAATTCGAGTTTCGGTTTCAGTTTCTTTTAAAACGACATAAAGTGAACTTAAAATATAAAGCCTAGTACAGAAAAATAACTTTGCTTCTAAAAGTAAAAATTGTGATAATTATTGGAAATAGTGATTGTTGGATTGTAAATAAACTGTGATAAATTAATTATTGATAGACAAGTATTTTTAAGACTAATTATTAATGTAGAAATTATTGTAAATAAAGTTTATACACCGAATTCACATAAATAAAAAGTGTTATAATTTTATAACATTCGAACCAGAGAGGTAGCGCGCTACACTATTGTATTTTCTCGTAGAACAAAAGCTTTGGCCAAAAAACGTCTTTTCAATCCAACGAATATTCCTCACCTCTGTAATTGTATTTTAAAGAAACATATAAAATAACGCCACTTCCCTTTCTATTCATTTCCTTCAGTAAAAATCACATAAACATCTCTGACAATACTAATGAAAATTTGATGGCTTTTGGGCAAAGTGTAACTATATTAAAGTCTGGAAACTTCCTATCCTTACCGTACCGCCGTTTTTCAAATTTTGCCTGTTCTTTCTCAAACAATTTTCTATCCACTGCTGACATAGATAGAACTAAAAACTTTACGTACGGGTGAAAGAGACACATTATTTTAAAAAACATCCCATTTCTCGCTTTTGGGTAATTTTAAAATGTAAACAATGAAACACAGGCAGAAATTCATATACAAATGCACACACACCAGAAAAATAAAAATTTGGCGCATATTTTTTTTCTGGTATGTGTGGGAAATTTATAAGATTTGGTCCCATATTTTAGATTCCAATGGTAATTCATAAGATTCCATCTGATTTTTAAGAACATTTCATTCTCTTTCTTGCTGATGGATTTTGCTTATGAAAAATATATGTACTCTTGCGTATTCTTTCCCCCGTTTGCCACGTGCTTTTTCTGGCTACTTCGCTAGCTTTCCGGACTTTATCATTAATTACACTTTGCTTTTGGGGCACCATGGACAAGAAAATACATTGAACAAAAAATTTATACACAAAGTTGATTCTGTATTTTCAAAGTTTCTCTGCGAGATTATAGGCTGGATTAGATTACCGACAGCAACATTTCTATTTCTAATTTTGCTGTTGCTGTTGCAAGTTGACAACATGATCATGTTTATAATACAGTGCATGAACCTTGAAAATATGAATTATCGTTTTTTGAATTTTTTTCGTTTTTTGGTTTTGTTTGATGAATAAAATATAATTTCTTTGTTAAATTATAACTTTTTATTGCATTTTTTTTTTATTTTAATTAAAAATTATTAAAATAGAAGGCAATTTACCTAAAAACGATAAATTCGTGTATTTTAATGACATTATTTTAGTTTATTTTCAAATGTAGAACCAATCCCTTACGCTATTTTTTACGCGAGTTTTCGAGGAACGTATCTAGCGCGTGAAAAAAAAATTAGATCTATTTATTATTTTTCAATTTTCAATTATTTACATATTATTGTAGTTTCTCTTTCTCATAAAATAAATGTACAACATTTTTAAAATGTGAATTCTTCCCGGAATTGTAATTAGTAGAAACCAACGCGATATAAAAAATTTCCTAGAAATGTGCAATTTGGTAATGGAATAAAGACTTTTTCTAAAAACTTCCTTAATAAAAATATATCATTAATAATATTTCTAATATTTTTGTCCTAAAACAATATAAATTTTAAACCAAATTTATTTTTAAATGAAATATACTAATTGTATACATTTTATTGCTGTTGAAAGGTCCCAAATTTATTCTTTTCCAAAATAAGTCTGAACAAAAGACTTCCTCAAAAAATTTGCTGTTGCTGTTGTTGTCGTTTAATGTGTTTCAAAAAGCAGCATTCACGACTTTTGCTGTTGCTGCTTCAATCTGATTCAGGGATATAGGACGAAAATAAAGCAAGCAGCGTGCACGTATTCAAATTTACTGCTTATCGTTATACCAACCATTCTCAAACTATGGGTCGCGATCACAAATTGGGCCGCCGAAATTTTTCATGGGGTCGCAAGCAAAATTTTCGGTGTATACCTGGTGTATCCATATGAAATGAACCATTTTTAAAAAGGAAAGTAAAAATATTTTATTCAAAGTACTGTCCATCGTTTTCTACACATTTTGACCACCTTTCAGACAATTTGTGGATACCACTCCAAACAAATTTTTCTTCTTTTAATGGAAACCATTCAGAGACCCAATTTTCCAGTTTTTCAGATGTTTTGAAATGGTGCTCTTTAAGCGCGTGGCCCATTGATGCAAGGTGTCGGAAGTCGAAAGGAGCCAAGTCTGGTGAGTAAGCCGCATGTGGTAAAACTTCCCAGTTAAGCGCTTCTATCGTTTCCTGGACCGATTTTGCTTTGTGTGATAGTGCACTGTCATGAAGGAAAATCACTTTGTGTTCTCTTTTGATATTCTGATCTTTTTGAAGCAAAGCACGGTTCAATTCGATCAATTCTTGTCGGTAGTGATCAGTATTAACAGTTTCACCAAGCAACAAGTCACAGATCGTTTTTCGTTTTTCGCAAAAAAGTAATGATGTCGGCGAATGCTCTTTAGTTGGCACAAAATTCGACATTTTTAACACGAAAAAATCGTATGTAATTTTAAATTTTAGACCATTAGAAATGAATAGAAGTGAAAAAAACTGACTGACAATAAAAAAAAAATGCTATAGAGAAGATTTACAAATTGGAGGAAAACGTAAGGACAACAATAATGAAAGCACAATTTTCAAGAAGAGTTTGCCTGGAAATTCTGAACAACTTTTTGGGCAACCATTTCTTCGGGAATTTAGGGATGCTTCAAACGACTGACATGAGACTGCTCATGAAGTTTTGTAGGAAAATTAAATGCTTTGAAGATGAATAGGTCAGTTTGCAATTGGACCTCGAACAGTCCACACATATTTGAAGGTTGTAAAGGAGTTTTGCAATTAGTGAGGGGAAAGGTTGTAAACTCAGAGTTGAAGCTGGACCTCGAACATTCCACACACTTTTGGAAATTGCAGAAGTATATTGCAGTTGATGAGGGGAAAGGATATAAACTCGGAGTTGCAGTCAGACCTCTTCGGAAACTGCAAGTCAGTCAGTGAGGGGAAGGGCTGCAAACTAGCATCGTAAAACAAGAAAAATCATAGATAATTATCCCAAGATGGTGACTTAAAAATTTTTAAAAAGAAAAATGAAAAATATAATTTGAAGATTTAGAGGTTGGCGTTATAAAGCTTTGCTTTGGCCAAGTAATTCTCTAGCCCTTTTTTTACAGAAATTGGCTCTAGAGTAACGTGGTCCTAGAACCAAAAATTTAAAAAAAAAAAAAGAAAGATGAATAGGTTCCCAATAGGGTAACTCTTGGTCTCGTAGGGATCACAATGGGCTAATAAGGTGCCTGGTGTTGTAAGCAGTACCCCTACTCTACCTACCTACCTACCTACCTTGCCTAGAAATAATATTATACTACTCAGAAAAATCAAGAAACCTTTTATACTGTAAGATTTTGAAAAACTCAAATGTAAATTCAATTTAAAAGGGCCATACATACAATCCTTTATATCTTCGACAGTACAAAGATTAAACAATCTTGGTTTAGATGTTCATAGTTAGAACAACAAAATACAAATTTCTGTAGAAGAAAATTTTTAAAAAAATCCATTCAGAAAAGTTGTTTTTTAAAAAAAAAAAAAAGTCATTTAGCGCATTTAAAATTACTCTATTATCTAATTTTGAGTTAACATCATATTCCTAGGAGCAACACTACTGATTTAAATCTCTGAAGACTAATTTGAAATGATATTATTCTTCATATAAGATGTAGGTAATTTTTAAAACCCATATAATTTGACTGCCAAGTGTTATATATTTTACACAAAATCTGAAACAGAAACAAGAGCTGGAGCAGCAGTGTAAAACGTTAAATTTACATTATATTTAAAATACAATTAGAAAACAAATGTATTGAATAAAAACACAATTTTTTCTTTTCAAAAATCATGTTTTTATTTGGAGTGTCCTGATTAGATAAATATCATTAAAAGATTCACATCGAGGACATTATAGCATAGTAACAATAGTTGCACGACTCTTTAAAATCTGACTAGATGAAAATGAAAGATGATTGAATTCTCACACGAATTTTAAATAGCCTATAAACGGATATTGACAATATGGGTTTCCGTGGAAGTTGGTCTAAAAAAAACCTGTGCTATAAATTACATTTTTTCAGTTTTTGAATGAAATTTACACAATTAAGAAATTCTATTTAAATGAAAATTGAGATTTTCATAAAAATTATTTAAAAGAAAATAATTTTTTTCCTATTCCTCCGAATTCTACTGGTAAGTTACATGTAGCGCCCGTAAACTTAAAACATTTTTCATTAATATAATATAAATTGAGTTAAAGTGTTAAAAGGATAAATTTCTTATACTAAAAACAAAAATAAATTCGAATTTATAAATATAATAAAAAATTATTGTTCTTGTACCTGAAGTTTGGTTATAAAATAACTTCTGTGATTGGGAACATCACAGATATTCAATTTGAGACCGAATTCTGTTGTTAGATCATCGATAGATTTTATCTCATTAGTTGATAAACCATCTGGAAGTGATAATTTTTTTATATCATCATTTTCTTTGAAACTCTTCAATATCTTATAGATTTCTTCATGGACATTTGATGATTCATCTTCATTCTCTTTATTTTCAGTTGTATTAATAATTCCAATAGCTTTTCGCCAAATACTTTTTTCATTTCTTTTATAAACTTCATATTTTTCTGCAAGCGATATTAATTCATTCGTAATTTCCTTATTATTTGGATTCAAATTTTTGGCTTGCGTTAAACGAATTTTAGCTCTTTCATATTCACCAATTGCAAATAATGCACGACCTTCTTGAAATAATGCTTTACAATTTCCATTAATATTGGATATTTTCCGTATTTCGTTACACATGCAACATACTTTTAATGGTAATTTCAAAATGTTATAACAAACTGCTAAATTCACATAGAGTTTAACTAAGAATTCTTGTTGTTCGGCTTCTTCTTCATCATTTGAGAGACGGCAAAATGATAATGTATGTACGGCTTTATGAAATAGCCTACATGCTCTACGAGTCTGCTTATGCTTGAAATAATCTATAGCTTTTACATGGACTTCTTTCACTTTATCAAAGACAACAGAAAATTTATTTCGATCTTCTTCCGGAATCTTTTCAATAGCATTTTCATCACCAACATTTGTAAAATTAATTAGTTTAATTATAAAAAGCCCATCGGCTTTTGGCTTGATACGTGGTGGACAACCAATTTCTGAAAATAATAATTTATATGACAAAAGAAATTGGGCTTCTTCACCTTTTCGCATTGTACGTACAGCTTCTTCTAAACCTTCGAGAACTGCATGTTCTCCGCATTGAAACACAAATGTTTCGCCACGCATAAATGATGAATCAAATGGTGCTAGTTCTTTCTCAAAATATGCACTATAATCAATACAAACACGAGCACGTTCCGGAACTAGTTCCGAGTCTGAATCTCCTTGTTCTATTACCTTTTTGTAGATGTTTTCATTAATTTTTGTCATATGTGCACGTAATTCATCAAATGATTTTTCCCATGGTGAAATTCTAATTTCATGAAATTTCTCGTCATCCTCATCATCCGAACCTTCAGCACCCAGATCATCAAAAAATTCAGTAGATACATTTTCCTCGAAATTTGTATTGATTTCGAATTTTGCGCCGCCCTTGATAAGATCACTAATGAAAAAAAATATGTATTTAGAAAATGTTTTAAAAAAAAAATTCCGAAATAGAAATTACCACAAGGAAACAGGATATTCCAAAACATCGCCATCAGCCACATCCATTTCGAAAGTCGTCTTAATTAAAAATACTCGCGAAATAGCCGATAAAATGATAACAAAGTTGCGCTTTTTTCTTTGGTTTTTTGAGGTTAAGGTGAAACCACTGATATAATATAAAGTGGAATGTGACTTTCTCTTTTTCCACTGGCGGTTCCTCATAAAACTATTGTTTTTTCTAAAGCTTAGAGCAGAATGCTGCGAAAACCAAAGTATTCGAATGTCAAAAATCGTATTCAAATTTTGATGAACACAATAGCGTAACCAAGTATAGCGTAACTTGATTTTATTTTCGCAAATAAATTCTCTCTTTTCCAATAACTTTTTTGAAATTAATTATATCAAATGAAATAACCATTTAAAACATATAGCTTTTACCCTCAATAAGAATTTGATTGACACAAAAAATGTAAACAAAAACTAAGTGAGGTTAGAATATTTTGGTTTTTCCGATGGTTTTCGAATTTTAAAAAACTTGTTGCGGTGGCTCCGTCGTTTTCGCGTCAATGTGGCTAGTCGAATAGAAAACATATGTATTTAAATTCATTTGACATTCCAATACGTTGGTTTTCGCGATGGTTTTCACGGCATTCTGCTCTATTTAAGTATAATCTAATCCAACCCTAAAATTTCTGCTGTTGCTGTTGCTGCTTCAATCTAATCCAGACTTTCCCTTGAATCAGATTGAAGCAGCAGCAACAACAGCTACAGCAACTTCATTGCTATGTGCCGGATTACACGCGGTGTTTTTTGGATAGAATTCTATTGCAGACATAGATATCGGTGGGTTGGGGTGAGGCAGATCTACCTCTCGAAATGTTGGCGCAACGGAGTTTATAACGCACACAAACAAGAGTCACTGTTTGTGTCAGTTTCGAAAAAAATTGAAAATTCAAGCGCGCCATTCGCTTACTGACCGTCAACAGGTAATCATAATCTAAAATTACATAGTAAATAGTAGATCTTAACAGTTTGACGGTTGAAGTTCGAGTAATGCTGTGCTCACACACACTAATACACTCGTTGTATAGCTTGTATAAAAGGCTGTGGTATAAACATTCCTCGTCTAATCGGTTTGGTAGTTTTCTACCCAAAACTTGATGGTAGATTTCTACTGCGTGTAATCCGGCACTATTTCTAACCTTTTTCCTATTTTTGCTGTTTCAAGTTGCAAGTTGACAACATGATCATAATTGAAAAAAATTAATTATCGTTTTTTTGGGTTTTTTCGGTTTGTAATTACTTTTTAATATACCCTATAGAAATTTTAATTTAATAAAGATTATTAGTTAAAATCGAATCAGAATCTTTTTTAAAATGTATTTAACAGGGTGGGCCAAAATTCACCATTTACTGTTATTCCCATATAAGGTGCACTTGGTGCAAGAATTAAAACCCGCAGATCATCGGCAACGTCTAAATTTGGTGAATTTTGGCCCACTCTGTATTTATTATTTTTCAATTTTCAATTATGGTTTTTCGGATTTAATTGGAAAATTTGTGCACCAATTTTATTGAAATTATTTCCATACGTTAAATACATAAATAGGCGATATTGTGTTAAATTTCAATAAAATCGGGGCAAGTATAATGAGGAAAAAACATAGTCGTAGTAGAAAATAAGCCTTTTGGATGAATTTTAAAAACTAATATATACAAGTAGATTTAAATAAAAGTTTCAGAATATATTTATGCTATTACGGCCTAGGTCTACCTGTGAATTAGAACAAATTTGAGAAGTATGAAGTAATGTTATCCAAAAAAAAGTTTTGAGTTCTTTTCTGTCCCATTTCTGCCATAGGGCATCAAAAAACTAGGCTATAAGCCGATTTTCAGTTACTATATGTTTCAGATTTAATTGGAAAATTTGTGAAGCAATTTTGTTTCAATTATTTAGATGGGTTAACTAAATAAATAGACGATACTATGCTAATTTCAGCATCAAAATATATATAATAAAGGTGACTTCAAACTATCTGTTTTCTCATATGACTTCGTATACCATTTGCCACTCAGCGTAAGTTTATAGGGAACACATTAGTATAAAGGCATATGACAAAGTTTATGTGTTTTTTTCAGATTACAAATGTTTATCGATTCTCTGTACTATAAGGATTCAAATAAAAAAAAATATATATTTGTAAATAAAAAATATATTAATTATATATTTAATTAAAGAATCTCAAATTAAAAAGAATGATTATTGCTTTTTCGTTTGTAACCCGGCATTCCTTATTGAATGAAAGCCATACGTTCTCTTCGCTTGTGACAAAACGACAGTCTCTTTATTCTCTACTAAGCGGTTTGAATTCACCCTCCTTAACCCATGATAATCCTGATGTTGGCGGTGATGTTGAAGTTATTTTATTTTTTTTCAAATTTTCCAAAATCGAACCATGAATATCATTATCGAATTTTTCAAACACAATATAATGTGTATCTTCAGTTGGTGATGGATCGTAAATTTTCTCACAACTAATTTGAACGCATTCTTTAACTTTTTTCAAAAATTCAGATTTATTTTGTGACAATAAATCTCCAGCATCTTGATTTGATAATTTATCATTATTTAAACATGTTTCTGGATGATTAAATATGAATTGAATATATTTCAATAGTTGCCAAATATGATTTTGACCTTCTGTCCAAACTGGAAAGGATTCGGATATATCTAATGTGCCTGTGTAAGGGCAAATTATCGGATGGAAAATTTCACTTTGAAATATAACTGTCTTAAAAAGAAACATATTGAAAATATTATTTAAATGAACAACAAAATTTATATACTTACTGGTGGCTTTTTATCAGCTGGAAAATTATCTGGCAGTGATATATTGAAACGAAAGATTCCTTCATTATAACAGCCTTCCCTTATGAAAATTACACCGAACCACACTGAAATGTTTTTTTTCTCTTATTTTCAAATTGGAATTATATTGAAATTAATACTTACGAAATGAATTATCACGAGATGGAATCACATAAACTCCACCTACATCTTCCGATTGTAACATTTTACTTGAATTTAAATAAATTGAATTAAATTTCGACAAAAATAAAATACACGAAAACTTACTATTCCGCAAGAATTTTGTATTCTTGTTGAATTGTTGTTAATAATTTCTCTGATGTATTATTTGTATCGAGCGTCATTTTAAAATTTGTTTTAGTGAAATTAAATTATAAAAATACAGGAAGTAAAAAATAATAAATTAGAAAAAAAAAACAAAGTAAATCTTTAATCTCAGCTGGTTTTGAAAGTTCAAATGACATTAGGAAAATGTACCAGTTTTTAAATTGTAATAGATTCAACCGAAAGAATAGAAAATTGAAACTGACATTAAAAGCCGTGAATTTGTCCGTTACGACTAGTTTGAAAATAGTTTATCAACATTATTTGAAACTAGCTATTTGTGCCCGATTAGGAGAGAGTGATAAAAGTAATGGTCCTAATAACTACACCTGAATACTTACCATATATAAAACCCCAATATTGACGGAATTAAAACTAGATAAAACTTCCATCTAGTCTTTACAGCTTCCACGACCCTTTTATCGAATGAAAACATATTCCATTTTTTAAGTTGGTCTATCGAAAATATACACTCCAAGTTTCATAAAATCCTGCTCAGTATTGATCGAATTAGCAACGTTTTTCTAATTTTGCAATTTTAGTTTGAGAATACATTCCGAAATTAGGGTGGGTAGGTGAAATTAAAAAAAGTGATTGCACAAATGAGCCTGCAGATCAAGAAATGGATATAATCTGCCAATAGACTGTTACAACATTGGAAGTGGTAAATGAATTCAAATATATGGGCTTGATAATCACCAATAAAAATGACGAGATGGAAGAGATTAATACTTACATAATCCAAGCGAATAGGGCAAAAAATACTGAAATCTCGCAGAAAAACTAAACTAAACCTGTATGAAACCTTGATTTGTCCCATCATATCCTATGAAAGCGAAAACTGGACATTTGTACAATCAGCAGAAGAAGGTATTCAGTCATATTGGAAATTATATAAAACTACAAACGTTACGATTGGCAGGACTCATAGATCGCATGCATTGACCGTGTAGCATGATGTAGCTGATGCATCAAACATATCTGTTTCGGAAAGCTATTGGAATATGAAGGAGGAGGAAGAGACCAAACCTCGATTTGGGCCATTGGAAGAAAATGTTAAATTCAAATAAACCAATAAAAATAATAATCTTCATTATATTTGTTATAAAAAAAAAAAAAATAATGCATTCAAAAGAAGTTATTACTAATAGAAATTATATTATAGAAAGAAAATATATTGCCTTCATTGAGCTTCTCCTTTGATATTGATGAGAATATTCGATAGTCTTGTTTGTAAATATTAAAAGATAATAATCCTTTTTCAGCATTCGCCATAAACTTATTCAACAACAATTTTCACACAAATATCGATCTTTTTCATACATATTTATGTGACCAGAATGAATATTGAAGAACTATTTCCTGTTTTGGTATTATCCTTTTTATTCGAATTGATTTTATTAACAAAATTATTAAAATATATTTTTCAGTTCTTATTATTTGGAATTTCGAAGATTTTTTGGAGAAAATGATTTATTTTCAAATTGTGATTGACATCGTTTTTAAAATAATTTGAATTTGATTTCTTTAGTCCAAGATAAAGGATTTATATATATAATCCTTTTGGACGTTTTTGGTATCTTTTCATTTTATGATATTTTTGTATCATTTCTTTGTAATTTTCATGTTGATATGATGAAAAAATATACTTCCAATGATTAAAAATTACTGAACGTAATTTATCGGAAATAATTTCGGAATTACTTTCTAGTAAATCTATAAAAAATTTTATAATGATTTTCAAATGTTTTTCACCTTGTCGTAATCCAGCTTGTCCAATTAATATCATATTTAGAGTTTTTCTTGCCTGTGCAGCTTGTTTCCAACGATATTTCGATATATGATTTTGGTATGATTTTAAACGATGATAAAGTTTATCAACATTACCTAAATATTCTGTTAATTGTGAAAGATTTTTTCTTAAACGTTTTATAAGACAATCACGTCTTCGTGGGAGTTTTTGGCTATTTTCTAGATTTTGTTGATTTATTTTATTGCTAAATTTACGAATTCCTTCCAATAGTTCTTGATAAAATTTATCTTGATTCGATGGTAAACCAATAACTGTTAATATATTACCAACTGATGATGTTGTAATATTGGTTTTAATATGGTATTTTTTGGAATACTTAATTAAAAATTCATTACCATCCGGTGACAATAAATATTTTTTGTAAAATGTACTTAAAAATACTTTAGCTTCGTGAAATTCACTATTTTCAGAAATTAATTGCGAAATATAGCTGTTATTGGTCGAATTTATAGTGTCATCATCTTCACTAGAATCGCTCAATGATATGTAATCTGTTATATTTTGTGTTTTTATTGAACAATCATTTGATTTTGAATCAAGATCTTCTGTAACATCATGATTTTCATTTTGTCGATTTTCCGTAGTAAAGATCATATCACAAATATCAGAGTTGTTTACTATATAATCGATAATTTCATCATTGATTTGACTGTAATTTTCCTTCATAAACGTTACGTCTTGTTGAATTGTTTCTGGATGAATTGTTTCAGTTTTTGATAAATCCTTATTTTGAGATAATTGAAATTTTTGAATTTCATTTCTATTATTTGAAAAATTATATTCCAATTCATCATTATTATTATTAGTTTCCTGTAAATTTGTTATCTCTTGAACAAGCCCAAAATCATGTCCCGAAGTAATTGTTTCAATTTTTTTCTTTCTTTTGATTTGCTTTGCAAATGGATTTAATACCAAATGTCTTTTTGGTTTTATTTCTTCTTCGTTCTCTTGAACAGCATGCGTCTTTACATCAGTTACTGATGGTGGATTATTTAAACATTTGTTTGCAGAATGACAATGTTCTGGTAAATGACCAGTTTTAGCACAAACAAAACAATGTTTGATGTTGTTATCACATTCATTTAAAATTTCATCAATTTGATTTAAAACATCATCTATAGTTTCCGGAAGAACAGTATCTGCGTTTTTCACATTTTCTATCTCAGATTTCTTTTTAAGAATTTGTATTTTCTTCTGATTTTGTAAAATATCCGTAATTAATTCTTTAACAGTTTCGGGTTCTGCAAATGATTCAGGCACATTTTCATTGTTGCTATCGGAATCTTCTGAACTGTCAATTACAATGAAAATTGGTGGTGATCCAGCAATCTCAGGCTCAAATTCATTTTTAATCTCTGGTTTTGGAACTATGTTCCAATATCGCAAATTTGAAGTATTTTGAAATGGCTCATTGACAACGCCAGTATTTTCTACCAGGCGAAAATATTCCGATTTTTTGCCACTTGTACTTTCATGATGTATTTGTGAATATAATTCTGATTCTAATTCATTTAAATCTTCCAAATGCTCAGCATCCATCTAGAAAATAAAGGTTAATTCAAATTATTTTCTTCTTAGGCAATATAAGGGTTAATTTAACTTGCTATGGGAGCTAAGACATTTGGTGTTATGCGGCAAATATAGTAAAATAACAAAGAATTAAATTGAACTCAATTAACGAATGTATGATCGTAGAAAACCATTTATAATTATATTGGGTGACTCAACAAAATCTATTAAGCGTACAGGGCCATAATTACTGGCAGGCTAACTAGGTTGCAGCCAAGGGGCCAGTTCCACAAAATAAATATAAATAAAATAACAAAAAAAAAATCTTCATTTAATAAATGATAAAAAGAATATTTCTAAGTATTTATTGACAACATTTCTCATGTGAAACATATTCTGGAATATTCACCAGAACGCACAGCATTCGCTTCCTTACGGTAGGTCCCGTACCACAGGTTCTTTCTACGGGGTCTACAGATCCGGAATACGGCTTTACAAGCCCAGATTTTATGTTAAAAAGAATTCATCAAAGCAGCTATGGATATCAAACATTTTAAATTTTACCACAAACTTACCGAGTACTTCAAAATTTCAATGCACAAATTTACCTAAAAATACTCAATCTCAATATTCTTTTAAGCAAATTAATAATTATTTTAAAAGAATCAATGCTTCTTAAAATTATTCAAAATCAGTTTACGGAATTTGTGATAAAATATTATAGAATAAATTTTTTAAACTAAAAAGCATTAATGACTTCACGAAAAAAAAACAGCTTGACATTCCAATGAACTGAAATCAAAAGTACAGTGCAAATACACACTAATTTCATGAACTTACATTTTCCATGGCGCTTTTTTTACAATTAGGGTGCGTATACACTATACGCACATAATGTTTTTTGCGGGCGTTGAGTAAAAGAGAAATAATTGTTAAACCAGAGTATTGAAAACATATATGTAGTAACTGAAAGTCGCCCTATAGCCGATGGTAGAAATGCAACTCGAAGTTAAAAAATCTATAGTTCAATGAACTAACTCTCTAAGGAAGGAGAATCGAAACTACTATTTCAAGATTTTTTCTACCTAACTTTTTTTCGTCTTTTTCAAATTCGCTTAATTTATAGGAAGGCTGGAACGTAGTAGCATAAATATCTTCTGAAAATTTTATTCAAACCGGCATATAAGTTTTTAAAATACATCGAAAAAGTTTATAAACAGGATTTTTTTTTCCAACAACTATTTCTTTCTCCACTATCCTTGAGCCGATTAGAAAAATCTTTTTTAATACATTAACCAGAAAAAGCACATGGCAATAAGTGCGAAAGAATAGGCAAGAGTACATATACTTTTCATAGGCAAAATCCATCAGCAAGAGAGAGAATGAAATGTTTTTAAAAAAGCACATGGAAAACTCCTAAAAACCTTATGTTTTTCCTAGGATTTAAATATAAATTTCAACACGTGCTTCTTTGCTTAGATTATATTTCTCTTTCACCCATTCGTACAATATGTAGCTATCTATGCCAACAGTGGATAGAAGATTGTTTGAAAAAGAACAGGCAAAATTTGAAAAACGGCGGTACGGTAGGGATAGGAAGTTTCCGGAGTTTATTATTAGTTACACTTTGGTTTCATCATTGGTTTGCCTATAGTTTCACTATTTTAAATACTCAGAAACATTTTAGTTACTAAGCCCATTGTTTTTATCAATCTCTCTCAGTTAAACCTCATCATTCGTCCATCTGCTAAAAGCCCAAGCAACGTCGGGCACAACTAGTTTATTGTGCCCGGCGTTGTTTGGGCTTTAAGCCCAGTATTTTAAAATAATTTAAAGATTTTAATATTTTTTTCTTTTATTTCTTAAATATGTTTTGTTTTTACATCTGTTTTTTTTATTTCTTTTTAAATTTTAACGACACAAAAATATAATTTATTTAATTAATCTGGTTTAGATTTTTTTTTCTATTTATTAACAATGTTTTCATATCCAACCACAGATATTTATATTTATTTTGTTTTACAATTAATTGGGATACGATTTTTATGTAATTTTCAATTAAATTTATTTACTTTCTTTTATTTGTTAAATTTTGGATAACAAATTATCAAATACTTTATTTTTCTTTTGATTTCTACTAATTTTTAATATTCACTTTCTTTTTTATTTTTAGTAAAATTGTTTTTTTTTTATAAATCAGAACGATTTATAGCAATTAAAAAGAAAAATGATTTACTAATTTTTTTTCGTTAAGGCCGTTCACAAACATACAGTTCTTCTACATTTCGAAATATTGTACATAACTGTGGAATAAGAGCGACAAACCATACTAGCTAGACGCAATGGTGGCGAACCTAAGATCCTGGGTCAGACACTGACCCAGGCTTTTTAAATGACCCACGAGTTGATTTTTATATGTGCAGGATTACACGCTATGTTTTTGGGTAGAATTCTACCGCAGACATAGGTTACGGTTGGTTGGGAGTGAGGCAGAAGAACTACCTCTCGAAATGTTGGCGCAACGGAGTTTTTTACGCACACAAACAAGTCACTGTTTGTGTCGGTTTCGAAAAAAATTGAAAATTCAAGCGCGCCATTCGCCTACTGACCGTCAACATGTAATCATAATCTAAAAGTACATAGGAAATAGTAAAATAGTAGATCCTAACAGTCTGACGGTTTAAGTCAGAGTGATGCTGTGCCCACACGTACTAATACACTCCTTGTGTAGCTTGTATAAAAGACTGTGGTATAAACATTCCACGTCTAATCGGTTTGGTAGTTTTCTACCCAAAACTTGACGGTAGATTTCTACCGCGTGTAATCCGGCACTATGGTAAACTAAAAAGACTTGATTATAAAGCGTATAAATGAGTTACCAATAAGTCGCAGTACAATTAAGGAGTAATAGAATTAGGAAGAAATATTTGTTCGCAAATACATAACTACTTAAATTATTCAAGTGATTTAGATGAGAGTTGTAATAAAAGTCATCAATTTATAAACGCAGCAGGTCTTAATAAACGATAATTTGCACAATTATTAGAGGAGTGCCAGTATTCATGGATTTTGACATACAACAATGTTCGATGGCTCCACTGCGGTCAAGTTCTTAATCTTATCTTAATTGTTGCTGGGACTCGATCGTAAAAATCTTGGGACTATTGTGTGCATCGTGGCAGAATTCCTCCTTGAATGAATACATGTGGAGACTCAAATGTGTGGAGCCTATCTGTCAGCAAAACACTTTGTGTGTGAATGATCGTTTTCTTCCAGAATGAGACTTGGTAATCTGCAATTAACCAAGGTATTTCCATTCATTAGAAAGGCAAACCGGCTTTGGTGAAGGTACATAGCCTCTTAAAACTATTTAGGAGAAGGTGCAATGGGGCAGTATCGGCCTGCGTTTAAAGTCTGCAATTCTACAAACAGTACAATACAATTTAGTTATGAAATCAAAGGATTTGTTACTATTGTCATAAAGCATACAAATACAATATAATATAGTTGTCAATTTGTATCCTTTTTTCGTAGTTCTTACAGTTTTCTTTTTGCAAAGAATTTAACTTTTTATTAGTATTTGTGAAAAAGTTTGTAAATAAATGTATTTTTATATCACACAGAGTCTTTTGTAAAAACTATCCGAAAGAGAATTTGGCAACTATATTATACTGTATGGCCATTGACTAATATAATAAAGACTTCCAACAACTGTGCATTGATTCTTTTTGTACCGTGATATCGCGACACAATATAGATTCTTCTCTTTCTTTCACATTAAACCTTTTTTCATCCATTCTTCTTTAAGTTTATCTACAACAATAATACTAAACATCACGTAGCTCATTTGGCATGGAAATCTAGGTATATGAATCTATGGTATGGCTTTGTCATTGGCTACGCTACACTACATCAATAACAATTCTGATAATTTACTAGAAAAACTGTGTGTCCATTTCCCCATCACAAAACAATTTAAATTCTAGAACAGAACTAAACCGAAATGAACCAAGTTTTCATTATTTAAAAATTTGTTTAATATTTTCATTAATTTAAAAATATTTTTTTTTTTAATTTTTAATATTTAATAATTAATTATAATTGAATTGACATTGTTTTTATTTTTATTTTAATTTTTTTGCCATAAAAATATATAAATTCATTCCTTTTATATTTTTTTCTTTAATATTTTTAAAAATAATTAGTTTTTAATTGATTATAAAAAAAAATATGTTTTTTAATTGTTTTTCTTTAAAACGTTATAGTATTTATTGTTTTTTTTATTTAAAATATAAAAAATTATAAAATGAATTTTGTTTTAATTAAAAACCCTTTTCATAAAACCCTGTTTCTTATTTAATTGGATATAATTTTTAATTAATTAAACTTTTTTTTTTTAAAAAATATATTTTTATATTTAATTTGTAAAAAATTATGTTCTTTTTTTTAAATATATTAAATTTAACCAAAAAAAATTTAATGAAAATATTTTTATAAAATATAAAAATTTTTTTTTTCTAATTATTTTTATAATTATATGGGTGGGGGTAGGAGGGATATACAATAATGTTGGTAACAGTCAAATATATTACAATATAATACATCAATTTTTATAAGGGAACACCTTATTACATATTTATAGGCGCTGGTATTTATTTTTCAAATTAATATTTTTTAGAAATTACTTCCTATTCTATTTAATTTTCTAAGGCTGATTGCTTATTTTTTGGGTTATATATATACAGGTAACCCTCCAATAATATGGTGCTTTCATATGTATAAGATCATGTATTGACTATCGCCGATACTGTATCGGTATAACACGGTTTAGAACAACAAAGTACGTCTTTTTAAAGAACGAATCATAAGCGAAAGTTACCTGTATTTTTAATTTAATTTTCTTATATTTAAGAAGCATTTTTATTATTTTCATAAATATTTGGTTTTAAATACACTAATAATAAGAAAAAATATAATTTTAATAAAAACTTTAATTCTACTTTAAAGAAAAAGATATTTTTCTCTTACATTTGAAAGAACGAATTTGTAAAATGTGTTATAAATTTTATTTCATCCAGAACTCCTAAACTTAAGTAAAAAAAGAAAATGATTATCTATTTTAGCGGAGAATATTGAATATCATGATGATAACGAATATCCCTGGACCTGTATTTCGTTTTTCAACTCGATTGATCGAATCGACAAAATACCTATTCTCTAGGCAATTCTAGGGAATTGAAGACTAGTGTCAAACCGATCAATCAAGTCGAGAAACCAAATACGGTCCCAGCTTTTATATAAGTAAATAGGTATTTAGCGCTCATTGTGAACTATTTAGGAAACAATCCTTGCTTTACTTAAATAGGTAAGTTCATCATTAAATTATAAATTCGCGTAAAAGGTCGTTTTGCTGCGCCTCTTGAAAATGTCAAAATGTATTTAAATATGGGAAAAATTTAATTTTCTGAATTATGTATATTACAAAACCAAAACGAAAGCATGTGTTTACCTATCCGACTGAATACATAAACAGAACGTGCTAGAGCGAGCCGGACCGAAAGAAAACGTAAGGCACATTTATGCGCTTACCGAACCGGTACTATTGAACCATTTTAGTCTACACATGAATGGAAACCGAACCGATCCGATTGTATCTTTCATGGGCTTTATTTTGGTATGTACCAAATCAGACCGCATAAACCTGCTGATTGTGTCTTTAATATTTTCCTAACTTTGATACAAAACAATAATTAAAGTTTTTAAAAATGTTCAAATGTACGAATTTTATGTGTAGAATTAAAATATTTACTAAATTATGAAAAAAAAGAAAAGAAATTTTGTATAATTTTGAACAGCCATTTGTATCCTTATTTCATAATATTTATTTAATTTTTTTTTTTACATATTTTCCAATATTTATTTTAAAGGTACATTCACAAATTTTTTTAATTTATTTTTATTTAACATAAGTTTTATAACTTTTGAATTAGTTTTTCTATTCTTGTTATTTTTTTACAGGTGACTTTGTAGCAGTATTTTTATAGTTTATGGAAAAAAAATATCATTCAAAAATAAAATTAAAACTAGTTAGAAAAAAAAAATTGAAAAAATAGCAACGACTAGGATAAAATTGCAATGTACTTCCAAAAAAGCCGAATGCATTAACGAACGTACGAGAGGGCACCTAATGCCACTGTAGCCTTTTTATTGAGACTTGACTTACTATCTGTATATCTCGTATGTACAAGCCTCGCAATATTTCTGATATAACTAGGGTCTACAACTTTTCATGAATTACAAACATTTCCAAAAAAATATTAAATTATTATTTAATAAGAATAACAAGTACTAACAAGTCTAGTTGAGGTTTCAGTAATTGATTGCACGTCGAACTGCCCTATAGTAAAATTGAAAAAGAATAATACTAAATAAAGGCTAAATCGAAGCAAATTAATAGCTGTAATAGTGTTATTAAAGCTAAAAAAAATATGTGAAAATACTACTTGAGTGGGAACTCTATTTTGATAAACAGGATACAAACTGATATAGTACTTAAAAGATTAGCTTACGAAATGAAAAATTAATTATTACGCTAAAAGAAAACTTTCTATTTCTGTAAAGCATATTTGTGCAGTAACTGTAGCTTAACTAATTTAGGAGAAAAGAGGTATGTATTAAAGCTACTTTAATAATGAAGTGGATATAACTTTTTTTACCACAGCTATATCAATATAAATCAATCAAAAAATGCATTCACTGCTTGTCACAAAAATAAGTTTAGTACCCAAAACATATAGTAACTTAAAATCGGCCTATAGCCGATTTTTTGATGCCCTATTTCCAGGATTTTTCTTCATAATTTTGTTTGATCTTTTCAAAATTTCCTCTAATTTGCAGGTAACCTAGACTCTAATAGGATAAATCCAATCTGCAAATTTTATTTAAATCAGTATATTATATTTTAAAGTACATCAAAAAAACTTTATGGACAAACCTATTTTCTCCTAGGATTATTTCTTTCTCCACTATCCTTGGACCGATTTTGCTGAAATTTACCATGGTATCGTCTATTTATATAGTTAACCAATATAATTAATTTAAACAAAATTGATTCACAAATTTTCCAGTTAAATGCGATAAACCATATAAAAAAAACGACAAAGCTTTCTGGTTACTCTGGTTTTTGCTTAATAACTTCCCTCCAATTTGGTCGATTTTGCTGAAATGCAATACCAAACGCAGTTAAGGAATATCCAACTCACATCCTAACTTTCAACAAAATCGGATAACGCGTTTTGAGTTATCTTGTCCACAGGCGAAGTGGTAATACCTACCATAGAGAATAAAAGTTCCAATATCCCGAATCCAAAAATTTATATAGCGGAGAACATGAGAAAAATGTTAATAGAAATTGTAGTTATCTGTCTTTGTTTAATACAATATTGATATTTTAATTGAATTTTTGAATAATATTAAAATTCCTTTACTAAAATGGATTTCAAAAAGAAAAAAAAACATATAAAAAAATACTAGATTATTTGTTTTCAATCTTAATTCTTAATTATATTCCATATCCTTTTATTTGTTTATTACTTAGGGAAATATTTCTTTAAAAATAAATAAAATAAATTAAATTTGTGATCAAAATTTGATCAAATGTTCTTTTTTTTATATAAATATAAACATATCTACTTTGTGTACACATTTCTAAAACATTTAACAATTCTAATTAGTACAAATTATTTACAATTATAAATATTTTTTAGATAATAAACTCTTCTATTCCATTTTAACAACAATAATTAACATCTTATTTTGTTATATCATAATTTTATATTTTTTTTAACACAATTTATTAAAGCCTATTTTTTTATTATACGTTTATTTATTACATTAAAAATTTGTTAATTTCCTATTAATTATTTTAATTTCCTTTCCCTTTTTTAATCGTTTCGAATGAGCCTTTTTTTATATATATATCATAAGTACTACGATAGATAATTTATCACAGAGTGTCTCTGAAATACAAAAAAATAAAACCACATTGATATCATTCGCATTACTATACTCGTAATTGTAGGAGTTTTAGGCGTTTAATAATACAAATAATAATTGCCATTGAATGGTTTACAATTTTGCAATTAACTGTTGTATTATTTGAAAAATATTGAACTTATAAAAAGACAAGAGATTAATTATCGTGTCAGAGTGATTGTATCTTGTGATTAGCAAGAAATAAGAGACTGTGTTTGTTATTAATTTTGATTTTAATGCCGTAGGTTTCTATTTTACCACGTTTTTATTAGCTCGCTTTCTTGTTTGTTTGTTTGTTTGTCCAGTACAAATCTTGCAATTTTTAACTAACTTCCTGAATAGGTCAGAACACGATGACAATGCATTCTTTTAATACTTTTAGCCATCATTTTCAGTAAATTTTGTTTTGTATGGAAAGTTAGTTCGGAAAGTATTTATTAATACATAGAATTGTCAAGTTTATATAATTCAACAGAAAATTTTTAAAACGCGGTATATAAAAAGTTCTTTTTATCTTGTAATTATCTATGTTTAACTGGTAAAACTCTCAAAGTATCAAAACAGCCATAATAAATTGTCTTCACGCCACTGAAACAAGTCAATTAAAATTTAACTTTGCAAGTGATTGTAACAAAGAGATTTTGAGCAGTAGTTATTTGCGCTGTGTTTACATCGTGAAATATAAAAGAGATTTGATAGAAATAAGTAAAATTAATTTGAATTAAAAATTCATAAAGTACAGAAAAGTAACTTTGCTTCTAAGACTAAAAACTGTGGTAATTATTAAAAATAGCGATTGTTTTATTGTAAATAAATTGTGAATAATTAATTTTGTTTAATTATTTTTAAGACTAATTGTTAACGCAAAAATAATTGTATTTAAAGTTTATGCACCGAATTCGCATAAATAAAAAGTTTTATTAATTTATATCATTTGAACCAGAGGTAGCACGCTTTAATAGTTTTGATAGTAAACTCTTTATATCTAATGAATAACTGCTTTCAAGTGTTCTTCCGACTGATGGCGGATAACCTCACGACTCGATTGGACTTATTTCAAGACATATTTTCAGTCGGACTTGAACAAGTATCTCAAACTTCATACGGTATTATTTTGGTAAAGATATAATCATAATATCCTTATATGTCTGTCATTAAAATATTGACATTTATTTCAGATACACTCTGTATAATAATAAAAAAAATAAAATAGGAGATATATTTCTTAATAAATTTAATAAAATATTTAGTATTAATTAATAAAAAAATTAAAAAAAACTCATTTCAAGTCTCATAATTTTGTTCCATTGATTTCATATTTCCAATAACATTAATAATAGTCGATATTTCTAAACAATTTACTTAATTATGTTACTCTCTTCTCATACTTTTGATAATTATTAATATTTGTTTTTTTTTTATTTATTTATTGTACAGTTTCCTTAATTTCTAAATTTCTTTTTTTTGTTTTCAATATTTTTAAACTTAAATTTATTTTATTATAAAAAAAAATTTTAATATTTAATATAAATCAGTTTTTTCTTCTACGTTAACTTTAAGTTCTCATAATTTTTTGTTTTTAAATTTTAATTTCTTCATTAATTAATTAATAATTAATTGAAATTTTTATTTGTTGCCGTTTCGTGTAATTAATCTTAATTTTTTATTCTTTTTTTTAAAAGGGATTTTAATCAAAACTTTGTTTCGAAGTTGGAAGAAAAAAATTATACTGATTAAAAATAATTGATTGTCTTTTGGAAATCGAAAAAACAATAAAAATAATTAAAAAATTTCATTTGCGATTTTAAAAAGTACAGTTTTAGGAGACAAGACAGTAAAGAAATATCATAAATGATAAGAAAAGACATTCAGGTGAACTCTGAAAGTTTCTATTTTTCAATAAATAAAGCTAGAGTACCTGATTTCGCTTTTATATACTTGTAAGACTTACTAAGACGGGATGTTAAGAATTTTAGTTTACAAATTACTAGTATTTCACGGAATTAACTCAAACATAGGGTATTAAGAAAAATAATTCTCTTCAGTTCTAGCCACCTCTTTTCCGAAATGAGCTTTTGCTACCACTCCAATTAGCGATTTGTCTGGATGTTCGCGAAGTTTAAGTTATTCCTTACACCAATATCTTGTTTTTTTTTTTTTACTCAATAAGACAGTTAGAAAGAAATAAGGACCTAAAGGCAGAAGGACAGAACCTTATAATAATTGACGATCTTGAAAGATTTGAAGATGTATGTATTCTGCCATCGTAATGACAAATTTATTTAATAATGTCATTAAAAGTATTATGACTTTGTGTTTGCTATGCAATGAGAATATGGCTAGAAATGCTATTCTGCAGTTTAGCGCATGTGTACGAGGCTCCGCTCAATCGAAACAAGGAATTGTTTAGGGTAATGTACATATTACACACATGGCTAATTTTTAAGCTTTTACCCCGTTAGCTTGAAATTCCCGTATACATATTTGGTTGACTGGACTCGGCTGTATTTTGCTGGCTGAAGTTGCACATGGACACACGGACTTCTTATTATGTTATAATAAGTCATTTGAAAGATAAAATCAAAAATCAAAGACTGTTTTCAGTTTTGATGGAAAAATGAAAGATACGTAAAAATGTATTTTGTTTGATTTTCCGCAGGACATGCATTTTCCTTGGTTTAATTTAAAATTTTTCTTGAAATCCTATAGAATAAGTCGATAATTTTCTCAGTAAAACTGTAATAGACATAACGAAATGTTATTAAACATAATTTTGATTGAGATCCCTTTTTTACTTAATTTTAATTCACATTGAAAATAATAAAATTAAATAAATTCATATAACTCGCCAATAAATAAATTCATTAATTAGATGAATTTTTTAATTAAACAAACAATAAACGACTTTAAATTCTTAATAATTTTGAATAATGAAAATTTATTCAATTATTTCTAAAAATAAAATGAAAAGCTCCGAAATTAAGGCGGCTCTGTTTTCTAAGAATTTTTAGTTACCTAGATTTTCACTATAATATCGCTACTTACTTCTTAACTTTTGTATTTCCGCTAATTACATTTGTTGAAGATGTCATCGGCAGAATAATTGTGGCTGTTACTTTGGTATGTGGTAACACTGTTGTCTCATTCAGAAAACTACCTATACTATCATTATTTCTTAATTCTGGACCAATTAATGGCTGTTTACTAGGACTACAATCTGGATTATTATTTTTTTGTTGTTTACACGTCAAAGAACTAGTATTATTATTTGATGATGAATTTTTTCGAATTTTCGATGAAGTCTTAAGTATACTCGGACCAGGCATACGTTGTTGCGGTTGTGGTTCAACTGCTGCACCGGTTACAACAACAATTGGTGTATATTCATAATCCTAAGAGACAAAAGAAAACCAAAAAAAACAGCAATTATTATTAAAAATATTTAATTTTATTCTAAACAAAATTTACAATTTCACTATTTTGTTTAGCACCCGTATTTAATTGAGGTGCTAAAGCTCGTTCTCAGAGCTGGAGTACCTCATCATTAAAATCGCATACTCCACTGTTACCATCTATACGTACAACACCATCTGTGGGTGAATCTGATGCTACACATGTATTTACTACACTATCATATATGTTACTTGAATATTTATTTGGATTTATAAAACATGGTCGACCAGCTGGACCCCATTCTGGTGTTGGTCGTAACAATGTTCGAATTTTTTCACAAAATTTTAAATTTTTCGGTGCATGATAAATTTGTTGTATGGCTGTTATAAATATTACACAAACTGGTAATAAACCGATTATCCAGCCGACTGCATCTGCCCACAATGGATAAACATAATGACCATATGATGCCGGTTTATATTCAACCCAATTAAAAAATAAAATAAACTGAAAATTATAAATTTTTATATTAATATTATAATTCATTGGTGAAAATAAAATTACCAATAATGTTGCCGGAGTTATATATCTCCACATCCATGACCAAAACAAAATCCATGATCTTGAGCGTTTACCAATCATTTCTTGAATATCATTTAGAAATCTTTCGGATCCATATAGCCAAGCAATAAGAACGCATTCGGAGATTGCTATTAATAATACTGACCAATTTGCTGCATATTTATCCATTAATTGAAGCCAATACATTCCACTCTAAGGAAGGAGAAATATCTGTATTCTTTTTCTGTTTTTGAATATATTGACTGCCAATTGTACCCACAATATTTTTATTTTAAAATAATGTAAATATTTGTAGAAAACTAGAAAAATAAGAGAAATATTTTCTTGACCAGCATAACTCCTATAGTTAAGAAACCATTAACAGAGTGAAAATTTGGTATCAAGCCCAGCTATCGGCTAAAAATTTGGTTTGAATTTCTTTCAATATTGTCAGTTACGCTGACACCAGGACCTAGTTTGTACTTTAGTAGGTATTAAATAAATTTATCATATAAAATATTCCACTGATGTTAGTAAACCTAACTCCACGACTCCATTGGACTTATTTCAAGACATATTTTCAGTCGGACTGACAAAAAATTCCAAATTTTAGAGTCTCCATTAGACTTTTTTTCAGTCCGACTGAAAATATGTCTTGAAATAAGTCCAATGGAGTCGCCTTGTAACGTTTTAATTGCTTTTGCCATCACAGCATTATATTACATGATCCTTGCTACACTAGATGACGTTAGTATATGGAGAAAGCTTCATAGCCAGTACAGGATATCATTTTTAGAGTTAATTTACAGTCTAGGTCATAGATTATCGAATAGAAAGTTTAAATTCGAAAAACCCTTAGAAAAATGTTAAAGAAATTGAAATAAAAAATTCGATACAAAATTGACAAAAAACTTCACCTTTCAAAATAAGAATTTTAAAAGATAATGAAGTCTTCTCATGGCTTTTATATATCGGAGCTTTTGATAAATATACATAAATACATGTAACTTAAGTAAGTATTTAAAATTGAATATTAAATTCACCAATTACATATTTTAATGGTTTATCTATATACTATGTTATAATAAGATAATATTGCGGTCAAAATAATCGAATATGTACTTAACAGCCAAAATGTTATTAGAATTTATGTGGTCGGTTTTTACTTACATTCGTTGTAAATCCTAAACCTCCAATATAACCGAATATTCCAACAGATAACACAACCCAAACTTTATATTGTCGTAAATTTGGAAATTTATCTAGAATAGCTGTGGTAACAGTTTCCATTAAAGCAAACTGTATAAACAAATAAGAATAAAATTAATATTTTAAATATATAAGTATAACATGCGTGCGTGACAATTTTGATATTATCACTTACCTGTGAATCCAATCCTAATGTTAATAGCATAACAAAAAATAATATTGACCATACTGGTGAAATGGGAAGACGTGTTACTACTTCAGGATAAACAATAAATGCCAAGCCGGCACCTTGATCAACAACTTTTTTAACTTCAACATCAAGTTCATGTGCTAGAAATCCAATTATTGAAAATATAACTAAACCAGCAAAAAATGATGTTCCAATATTTGATACAGCAACAATCAGTGAATCTCTGTTTTTATAGAAAAAAATAAAAACAAAACAAATAAATTTTAATCATTTTAAGGAAAATATAAGGAAAATTTTCAGGCACAATAAAAACAGCAGCAGCAATAAGTAAAAAGGTTTTAATATAATTTTATATCGTATTTTGTTTTCCATTACCGGGCGTTTCATATATAAATGTGGTGTGATATATCCTTTAGTATCACTAAATGCTATTATCATGAAAATCTCGGTTTAGTGTCGCAGAAAAGTTAGACAGACAAGGAAATTAGTTAAAAAGTTCTGTGAGCATAGTATGTAGCTGTTTCAGCGAATTTTTCAACGGGTCTCCATAATTATAATTTAAGTTTAAGAATGACAAAAACGATACATGATGAATACCACGCTTGTAGAATTGTATTTGTTGAATTTTTGATTTAAAAATTACTTGTAAGTATCGATTGAGCGAAAGCATTATAAATGCTGCAAAATCCAAGACTTAATGCTCAAATATAATGTGCTCTGCCTGGCAGAGCAAAACTGACAGAAATGTACTAATATACATGAATCCAAGATTATATTATGCATACGCGTGCATTCGTTAAGTTCGATTTCCGTTTCGTTATGTTTAAGCAATACAAATCAGTTAGTACATTCCGTACGGAAATTTTGACAGTTCAATTGGAAATATTTTTCTGATGAAACGTGACTGGACGATTTGGTTTTTTTTTTGAAAAATTGTCTTCTAAACGATTTTCAATTTTTTAAAATCACTTACATTACAAAAAACAATTAAAAAAACAAAATTTTTTGAGTCAAATGGTTATTCTTGCTTATGCACATTATAATCAGTTCTACGGATTTGACATGCATAAGCTGGCATAAGGTTGCATTCGTTCAGTTTTTTTGTCTTTTCCTTTGCCATGCAGAGCACATTATATTTGAGCCTTTACTTTTGCCATAATTTTATTCGTTTAAAAGCTACGATCAAATCTAGCATCAACAACCAAACACCACTATAGTCGTGATACTTTTTGAACGCAGTACACTTTTTTTTAAATTGATGTATAGTTATTTGAAATCATTACAAGTTTTTTGCTAAGGAATTTTGGGGGATGGAATCTTCAAGTTGCGTTAAAGATAGAGAAAGGTGATCGAACAAAAGGTTTTTTCTTTAATTATGTAAGCGTCTTCTCTAAAAGCCCATAAGATCACTAAATGGATAGTATTTATATATATCTTTGGATCGATTGTAATTTCAATTCAAATAATTCCGACCTCGCATCAATAGGAAACAATTTTTTTTTGTTTTAATTGAAACTCCCGGTATATATTAGAACTGAGGTTAAATACCTTGGAGACATTACTACTTTGTGTTATCCTTGATGATAAAACACGAGGAGAATTGCGAACCTTAAACAACTTTTAATTTAATACATATTACAGTGGAAACCCGATTAACCCGAATGCTTGGGGTCATGGTACTTCCCGAATAATAGCAAACAAATCATGGGTTAAGTTTCAATGAATTAGATTACGTCCATAATCATATTAAGTAAACGTAAATTAATTTTCAAATTAATATTTATGAAGTTCGCATAGCACAAAAATTAAATACTTCGTTTCACGATACACAATTCTCCTCTAAACTTTTTCAACTTACTTGTAACAATTATTAGAGAATTTATTGTATGATGAAAGCGTAATTAAACCGCCCCAAGCCGGACTTAAAGCGAAGAAAATCTGGACGGCGGCGTCACCCCAAACCTAAATAATGTTGGAATAAATAAATATTTAATAGTTAATGTAATAAAAGAGGTATGGAAAGGAGTAAAATGTAAGGGTAAAAAATTAATAAACGGCGGGAAATTTCGTTCGTAAATAAAATTTTCCTAAAAATTGACGAAAATTCTTACTTTCTACGCTGTAGCTTCAAAACTATAAACTTTAGAAAAAAGTGCTTCAAACAAAAAATCTAGAGAATCGCATGCTCTACATTTTTGTATTGACCTCAATTAACGTATCTCACACCGGTATTAAGATAATCGCAAAAAAACGATTTTCCACCCCTTTAAAACGCAGTATAGGGTACGAGCGGCACCCCCCCTAAGGTCGAAGACTTGAAATTTTCAATAACTTACCTAATTGAACAATTGTACCAAATATGAAGTTCCTATACCTTTTGCAAGGTACAAGTACCCATTGACGGTACTATTTGTGCTCAAGTTAAAATTAGTCTTGTATATAAAGAAATTGATCTTTATTTGGAATAGTTACTAAGATAATGTGTTTTGAATAAAAAATTTCCTCGATTGTTCATTAAATGGCTATATTTATTCAACATTTTTTATACAAAAACACAATTATTTTTACTATTTCAAAGACATTTTTTGTGTTTCATATCCTGTAGTTACCAACCATTTTCATTTTATTCCAGAAAACAAAAAGAACCTTCATTTAAATATTGTTTTTTTAGTTTAAGGCTACATCAGAAATTATTTCTTTTCTCGTAAACAAAGATGCAATTTAAATACCTAATCTTTACCACCTTGGAAATGCACTCAACAATAATAAACGTTAGTAATTTATATTAATTAATATTCAAAGTCATAAGAAGTGAAAAACTAGAACAAGGACAGGAAAAGCTTTAAATATTTAGTTTCTTAAAATTGTTTAAATAATAGTTCTTATTTTACTAAACCTAGTTTAAATCTTACCTGTGCATTACCCAATTGATTCCAATCTGGTGTTAAATAAAATAATATTCCAGTTTTAGCACCAGGTAATGTGACTCCACGAAAAAATAATATAACAAGAACGACATAAGGAAATAAGGCGGTAAAATAGACGACTTTTCCGGATGATTGTACACCTTTACACAAACATAAAAATACAATCACCCAAGCACCTAAAAGGCATGCTGCCAATGAGACTTTAATTCCACCAGTTTCTTCAATTCCGGATGATAAACCTAAAACATAATTTCTAACAAAAACAAAAATTAATTATATAAATATTAATATAAAATTTTGAATATAGTAATTTCATTTAACTCACGTAAAGTATTCTTCTGCTGGTGGTCTTTTCAAGGCATGTATTGCAAGTTCTGTATAATTTAATGCTTCGGCCATGCTTGAATTATAACAAGATCTCAAATAAAATGTTCCATTTTCTGCTTCACATTTATCTGCCATTTCATATGAAAAACAATCTGAAAAAGAAAAGAAAAACGTTTGGAAAACCACGAAAAAAACACATTCATTTTGTTTTAATTAAAATAAAACAAATTGTATATTGTTTTCGATTTATTTTCTTTATTTAAAAAAAAAAATTGTTCATTAAGTGAAATTAAAATCAATAAACAAATGCTTTTTTTGATCTTCAAGGATCTTAAAAAAGAAAACAGTCTTGAATTCATCTTTAAGTAATAAATCGTTGTTGCGTTGTTGAATAGTAAATAATTGAATTAATCGAGTTCAATCGCTATTTAACAACATGCGAGATTGTTCAGAATCCTCACATATCAAAATCGAGGATTGATCAAAAAGAAGCAATACAAAAGTGTTGTGTTACATTGGGATAACGCTAGACCATATATAAAGATTGGCCACTCATCAAAAATTGCGGTGGATTGGCTTGGAACTTTTGATATATTCAACGTATAGTCCTGACCTGGCACCATCAAAATACCATATGTTTCAATCTTTGCAGAACTCCTTTAATGGTGTAAATTTGAGTTTAAAAGAAGCTTGTGAAAATGAATCGTCTCGGTTTTTCGCTCTGAAAACTTAGTAGTTCTCCATCCGCACTACAAGGAACGAAAGTTCCAAAAATCGACAATTATTTAACAAAGTTTCTATTTCTCATGAAACGTTTGCCTTGATTTACACAAAAAAAACCGATTTCTTATAGCCTATCCAATAATTTAAAATCTTGCTAAGACTTTTAAGATCTTTGATTTTGAAGTTTTTAAAAATTATAGCGAACGCATTTCCCAGGATGTTCAAATTGTTGGATATCAAAACACTTGATCTATTTTTATTCTAGTTTGCAAGAAGCAATTGACAGACATCCATGTAATTGTAGATAGAACCATTTATATTGGAACCATTATGATTAAAATTAATGAACTTTAATATATAGAGAAGCTGTCACATATGTATATGCACTGTATATAGCTCCATTTTGCAAATAGAGGGTGTTAAAATTTGTGGTATCATTTTAAATTTGCCGCCATTTTTTTTTACAGGTACTAGATTACACCGATGTTTTTTTTTCATGGTTGAGGTAAATAATTCCAGTTAGTTAAATTGTTTTCATTATTAAAACTTATTTTAAATATAGTGAAAGTTATTCAGAAGTTGGAAGAAAATGCTTCGACAAACCGCGCTATTTACTTATCATTAACAAATTTGAAGAAGCTGGTTCTGTTCAAGATCCGAGAAGCCGAATTTATCATTGTAATGGTCGTTCAAGTGAAAATATTGCAGTTGTTAGCACAAGTCTTGCTGAATATCCAAGGACATCAATTCGTCGTATTTCACAGCAATTAAACCTTAAACCTCAAAAAAAGGTTATTCAGAATTTTGGTAAAAGATTGACAGCCTGCCGAGTTAGTAGAGGAGGTCACTTGAGCGACATTCTTTTTCATTATTAACCGGGACCAATAAACTTTAATTTCCAATAAAAATAAATAAAGATTTCACACAATTTATCTATTTTATTTTATATTTAAAAAGGTACCTCAAATTTGAACAAGAGGTTCGGGATAAAAGAGAAACACCATGCAACATAGAAGTATCTAAAATATGTATTTAGTAATTAATTTCATAAAAATATGAATGAATAAACATTTAAAACTTTTCCAACTTTTGAAAATTAAAATTTTTAATTGACATTAATTGCTTATATTACACGAAATCATGTAATTTTCAGGCGTTTTCAGAAAAATTCGTATAATATTAATTTCAATTCTGTAAAGAGGGTCATTGAAAATGTTCATAAAAAGAAAATTCTTTTTAAAAACTTTCCTGAAAAACAAAAACTCTTTCTTTTATAATTTTTTAAAGAAAAATTCGTATTGCTGTTTCTTTTTCTTCTTTTTTCTTAATAATTTCTTCTTGAGATTGAAATTTCCCTTTTCCACACTATATTTCCATTTTCTTAAAGGATCTTTTTCCTTATTTTTGGGTATATTTAATTTGATTTAAAAAATCCAAATGAATATAATCCAACCCTTTCGAGAATAATTCTGAAATCTTTAGTCATTGGCCATAATTAAAGGAGTTGGTTTGAAAGAGTCACATTTTCAGAATTTTTTCAGATTTAGTCCTTTTTATTTTTGTTTGGTTTAATCAAAAAAATTCTAAGTGGGATCTCGAGAAGCTGTCTTCAATTTCTATAGGGTACAGTTGCGAGAGACTAACTCTTCACAACAAACTGTAATTTGCATAATTTCCAAATAAAATACAACTACTGAAATTAAAAGACGTTTTTAATTAAATATTAAAAATGATATCATAAAAATGAATTTAAAAACCCATATATAGTAGGAAAAGGTTTATATCAAAAACGCCTTCGTCGTTGCCGCGGTCAATGTAACTTAAGGGAAAATCAGGATATTTGCGCTTAGTTTCATAGTTTCATCCATACTACTAACTGATAAATTTTGGTGACATAAAAACGACTTTATACACTAAGGGCGCCGTGAAACAAATAAGTTCGAGAACCACTAGTCCGCATTATCTCTCTTAACTCTACTCTAATTGAGTTTTTCGAAGTCTTCATGTAAGACAAAATTTAAAGAATTCTAACCAAATGTAACATATCCGTCTACCATATGTGAAATTGTGAATTCGTGGTTTTTGTTCCCAAATTATTCCTAAAATAATGTAACACATGACCTATTCAAATCATTTTACTGTCTCTCTGCGTGAAATAAGAAATACTCTATCATAAAATAAAATTTCTGTACAGAATACGAAATGTTATTTTACGACAAATCGATTTTAAATTTATTGGAAAAGAGAATAATTTTGAAGTTATAAAATAAATAAAACACTAATATTTTGCGTGTCAAATTCAGTTAAAAAAAGTTTAGCTAACTTAATATATGGCTAAAAGGAATATAGTACCGTGTTCCGGCAATTGAAATGTCCGTCTAATTCAAATCGCTGTCAAATGTAAACCGCACAATTTGCAATACTAAAATTTGGCATGAATGTTACTTGACAGTAGTAAAAATTATTTGTTAGTAACAATGGAATGGTCAAGTTAGTTCAAACCTCGTTTCTAGGTTTAAATCCAGGTCATTCGTTCTTCATAATTTATTTTTCTTTCCAATACAATATTATATTGCACTATATTTCAGTTAGAATACTTGGTGATTCATAAAATCATCAAGTATTCCATAAAGCAACTAACACAAAAACATCACTAGAAATTGCTGGAAATATTTTGAAAGCTCCAGAATTAAATTATAAATCATTGCTTTGTGTATTGGATAAGAATTTTCGGTGAATAGGGAATTTTCTAGAGATCTTCTTTGTGTAAACGTTGCCACCTAGTTTTCAGAAAGCCAAACGAGAATATTCGAGAATATTCTGAGACACATCAATTTTATATAAAAGGAGACCTAGAGTCGAGGCTAGAATCATTCTTAATCGATCAGTTGAAGTGAAAAGCTTCGTCAGAGATTATACAAAGCAGAGATTGGAAACGAGATTATTTTTGTGAAAGTAATTAAAATAGTGAAGCTCTAAAACTGTGATAAATAATTGTAATAATTAAATTATTGAAAGACAAATATTTTTAAGACTAATTGTTAAGCAGAAATAAGTACAAATAAAGTTTATACGCTAAATTCACATAAATAAAAAGTGTTATCATTCTAATAACATCGAACCGAAAGACAAACACGTTACATTGGTGTCAGAAGTGGGATTATTTATTGTGAATCAGTGCGGAAAAGACAATTGTGCTAAAAATTTCTGCAAGAAAATTCGAAATTAAACTAGAAACTTCTGTGGGGAAAATTTCGAAGAAATTTGTTATTAAGATTATACTAGGAAATTTCGTAGTATTTAGATACTGTGCGAGAAGTTTTGATAGGACAATAGAATTTCGTGAACAATTAAAAATATTTGAACGATGGAAAGTAAATTATTAGATAGTTTGAGTACATTAGAACTATCCACAGTTCTGCGTGTGTGGAAGTCAGTTTCCACGGGAACTAAACCAGAAAAGAAGAAAAGAGTAATCGCTGAATGTGCAATAAGAGGACTAGACAGTAGCACATTCGACTTTAGTGAAATTCTGAAAGAGGGAAACCAAGAAGAAAACACGAACGAGGACAATGACAAGTCCGATTTCAGTGAAGAGGGTGCAAAAACAACAGCAAGTGTTCAAGATAATTTAAAGACGCTTATGACCATGATGATCGGTCTTCAGACTAGTCTGCAAGAAGAAATGAAAACAAATGCTTCTAGTCTTCAGACTAAAATGGACTCAACTGCTTCTAGTCTGCAAGAAGAAATGAAAACAAATGCTTCTAGTCTTCAGACTAAAATGGACTCAACTGCTTCTAGTCTGCAAGAAGAAATGAAAACAAATGCTTCTAGTCTTCAAACCAAAATGGATTCAACTAATTCCAGTCTACACAGTTTAGAAGATGAATTGAAATCAACTGTTTCTAGTCTTAAAAATGAAATTAAAACAAGCGTTTCTGGACTAGAAACCAAAATGGAGTCTAGTATGGGTGAATTAAAATCTCAAGTTGAATCCAGTGTTGCGAACTTAGAAGACAAAATTACTACAGAAGTCTCTACAGTTCGCACAGAAGTAAGCAAAGTTGAGCAGAGATTGGAAGATAAAATGAAAAGCAATACTACAGATCTAGAGAACAAAATAACTACCGAAGTCAGCAACGTTGACCAGAAATTAGAACAAAAAGTAGCAGAAATAGAAGCAAAAATGGCTGACATCAAAGAAAATAAACCAAATATTGAGTCATCAGGTAAAAGGATGAAGCCACCAATATTTGACGGCAAAACTTCATGGCCTGTATACAAACGACAGTTTGAAGCGGCTGCTGGTGCGAACAACTGGTCCGATAAAGAAAAAGCCACAGCATTAATTCTGGCTCTACGGGGTAATGCAGCCGATTTATTGCGGACAATCTCACCAGAAAATGAGAAGAATTACAATTACATTGTAACACAATTGGACATTCGATATGGGGATAACCACATGAAGGACGTATACCGAATGGAGCTCGTCAACAGAATGCAAGAATCTGGAGAGACACTTCAGGAGTTGTCAGCAGATATTGAGCGGTTGGTATACTTGTCATACCCCGATTATCCCCTGGACCTGCAGAATGACTTGGCTGCAGAAAGATTCACCAATGCCATTCGGGATGCAGACATTCAGTTCAAGGTCCGGATTAGTGGAAAGCGCATGTTGCACGATGTGTTGGCTGTCGCGTTGACATTGGAAGCTGCAAAGAGAGCAACAAGGGCGGTTCCAATGGTACGAGCTGCTATGGTTGATGAAGACTCAACAGAGCTAGCGATAGACCAACTAACTGAAAAGATAAAGGCGAATGTGCAACAAGCTATCCAGGAATTGGAATTGCACGATACTAAAAGAAGACTGAAATGCTGGGGCTGCGGTAAAGAAGGACATTTAGAGCGGCAGTGCCCCAACCAGACAAAAGCACCGATTATGGTATCAGTCTCTCTCCTACAACAGAGTAACGACAGATTAACGACGCAAGGAGTAATTGCTGGTCATCGATGCAGGATCATCGTAGATACGGGTGCAAGTAGATCCATCGTGAACAGGAAGCTCATTAGTAGGAAACACATGAGCAGAAGCAGTAACAGTGTTCTTCAAACAGTTACAGGGGAATCATCTCCGATTCTGGGTGAAGTGATTCTAGCATTGGGGCTAGATGAGTATGTGTTTCGACATACGTTTTTGGTGGCTGATATAATGGACGATTGTATCATGGGCCTGGACTTCATGAAGCAGAATGGAGTGAGTGTAAGCATTGAAGATAGGTTATTGCGATGTGGAAATATTGAGTTCCCGCTAACGTTGGAGGAAGCAGATTCCAGTGACACCAAATCAAATCTACGAGACCAACAAGTTACGTCAGATGCAAATGCTGTTGTAGAAATGAAACGGACGGACGACATTGGACTGACAACTCAAGACACGGAGTTGTCAAAAAGTAAAAATAGAAGGAAAAGAAGCAAATCCAGTGTCGTAGATGCTGAAGGGGTTTTTGAGGAAACAAATAAGGACTGCAGGAATGTGAAAAAGGTAGTAGCTATCCGTACATTAAGGATTGGAGGCGATGACATATCGAGCGTCCGAAACGCGCAGCTAAAGGATGAAGATGTTGGACCAATCCTTAAATGGAAGAAAAGGGGTCAGCGTCCAAAATGGAGCGATATTGTAATACGCAGTGATACGACAAAAAGTTATTGGGCTCAGTGGGACTCGTTACAGATAGAAAATGGCGTTCTGAGGAGAAAATGGGATTCTCCTGATGGAAAATCCAAACTAATGCAGTTGATCGTGCCTAAGTCCAAAGTACATGAGGTACTTGGTGAAGTACATGCTGGAACTTCAGGGGGACATTTGGGAGTCAACAGAACATTAGCGAAGGTGCGAGAACGATTCTATTGGGTACACTGGCGAGCTGATGTCAAAAGCTGGTGCAGGAATTGTGACACCTGCACAAAAATTGTAGGACATCAAAAGAAAACTGAAACTGCAGTGGGGCAATATGTTGACGCTGAACTCAAGCAAGACACGAGTGAACAGGATAGCACCAGACGAACTCCACCGGAAAGATCATCTGGACAGCATATACGGGTTCCGGTGGACAAAGTATTTGAGGAACCTGCAAACAACGAATTACAAGATAGTGACTGCACCAACGAGATGAACTCTTTGGACGTGGTATGGCGAAAGCGAAAATCATCAAAAGTAAAAATGAGGGTGATTCATTCAAATCAGTTAGCGAAGAATCGCGGCACGAGTCCAAAAGATTCTGTTCGGGACGAACAGATTTAAGAAGGGGGTAGTGCACTATATTTCAGTTAGAATACTTGGTGATTCATAAAATCATCAAGTATTCCATAAAGCAACTAACACAAAAACATCACTAGAAATTGCTGGAAATATTTTGAAAGCTCCAGAATTAAATTATAAATCATTGCTTTGTGTATTGGATAAGAATTTTCGGTGAATAGGGAATTTTCTAGAGATCTTCTTTGTGTACACGTTGCCACCTAGTTTTCAGAAAGCCAAACGAGAATATTCGAGAATATTCCGAGACACATCAATTTTATATAAAAGGAGACCTAGAGTCGAGGCTAGAATTATTCTTAATCGATCAGTTGAAGTGAAAAGCTTCGTCAGAGATTATACAAAGCAGAGATTGGAAACGAGATTATTTTTGTGAAAGTAATTAAAATAGTGAAGCTCTAAAACTGTGATAAATAATTGTAATAATTAAATTATTGAAAGACAAATATTTTTAAGACTAATTGTTAAGCAGAAATAAGTACAAATAAAGTTTATACGCTAAATTCACATAAATAAAAAGTGTTATCATTCTAATAACATCGAACCGAAAGACAAACACGTTACAATATTATATTATTTATTATATTATTTATTTTTTAAAACAAATGTCGGTTGTTTTATTTTCAAATTTTATTATAATCTTTCATTATTATAACAAATATGTATAAAAAGTGTATGATAATAAAAATAGTATCAAGTTAATAAGTTTACGTGTACTAAAATTCTTTTAATTGAAATATTAGGTGCGTTTTTTTCATCGGGCTCAAGGTCTAGGTGTGCTTCATAACATGTAAAAGCAACAACAACGTAACCCAAATATTTATCGAGCTCAGGGCCTGAGACCGCGATAGATTTTAGTTACGTAAAATCGCAAGAGATGACGCAGCCATCGTTTTCCATATAAATATGGATATCGTAATAAAAATCTCATAATCAATTTCATAAATTCGGGAACAAAATTATTTTTTAATATCATTCAATAAAGATATTTGAGTATTTTCTAGTATTTATTTTATTTACGCATAATTTATTTAAAAAATGATCGAAAAAGTTGAATTTTTTTCAAAGAAAAATTTTTTTTTCTTTTCGAAGACCTACACCTCTATGAAAAAAACGCACCTATTAATAGTACACGGCATATTTTATTATAGTATAGACACAAACCTATATTGTGAAATTTTAATTCTATATAATTCGCAGGAACAAAACTAAGCAAATTGTAATACATATATGTAAAGGAAAAAACGTCCAGCAGGTGCGTGTGCTAAGCAAATCGCTTTCGACAATAATAAGAAAGAATGACCATATTTGGGGTAGAACAAAAATATATTTCTATGAAAAATGTTAATCCAAGGAATTTATATGATTGATTTATTATTATGAAATTAATGTGTGCCGCCACCAAATATGTTTTGATTGAATAATCCCAAGAGAGAATCTTGTTCCAAATGAAACTTGCTGGTTCCAGTGGCTCACCACCCCATATTTTGCCATAAATTCCAATAGCACGGCTCTTTTCCAGGCTTTTTCGGGTGGATACTAAAAAAAGTGTTCGAAGAAAAAGCTTGCGAAGAATTTTAATTTGATATAATTATTTTTGTTAAATAATATTATGAACTTTTTTTTCCTATATTCATATTAAGATGTACCCAATCCATTATTATCATCAATTGTGTTTATTAAATTCTTCTATTTCCATACTGTAATTTAAGTGTTCTCCAGAAATCTTCAAACAGCCATCCATTTTTATTTTGTACACTAGGGGGTTACCCGTCTTAAAACGGACTCCTAAAAATTTCAGTTTACATATCACTGTAAATTAACAAAATTAATTTCAGAGTAGCATATAGTATTCATTCGCAATATTATGGATCTTAAAAATAAAAACCCTCAACCATAGGACTCTCCTTGGTCATCCCTTTAATTGTTCTAGTAAATTTGCCCAGTAAAATTACTGGAGATATATTTCATGTTTTAACTCGAGTTATTTAGAAAGCATAGTATTTACCCCACAATACCTCGAGCGAAGACATTAAATTGATCCCATTCACCCGGTTGGTAAAATAGCTCTCGTCAAACATATATTACGTAAAGGCAAAAAGCTCCATAGCGTAGAGGCCAAAACAACTTAAAAACAACCGCAGCGCCAAAGCAGTGGTAGATAGAACTATTGGGTCTTGGACAGAAATAATCCCCGTGGTAAGCCTCCACAACTTTGCAAAACATTGTACACAAAAAAGTTCACATAAAAAGTTCAAACGTTTCTATTGACTCCAGAACCAAAGCGGTGAGACATAGAACTATGTATATGGTCTTCTTGTAGAAAAAATAGGTCACCTTTTTTATGGGATACCTTTCTAAATTTGTATTGTATAATTTTTATATAGGATCAAAAGTTATGATATAAAAATGATGAAACAGGATCATTAAAAATTCCAAATTGTTTTATAGAGTCCTAAAGTTGATTTTGTTCCTCTGTGAGACTTTTGTATAGTATGTACTTGGTCCAATCATAAACAATAATAACAACAATGTGATGATAATAATTTCATTTTCTTTTTTAAGGAACATTGACTTCCTGGCCTATTGTTTAACTTCTATGTAGTACAGAGTTATTGAAAGGAATGGAAAATATAATGGAAAAGATGATCTAAGTGGATGCTTTTATAGGATATAAATTTTCTTATATATGTCTATATAGAAGTGGCTTTGTTATGTCGTAAAACTAATAAGAGGAGAAAGAACAGACCATAATCCTATAAACGCAAAAATTTAATGATATAATTTGTTCAGAATGGATGGATCTTCTTTTACGATGAACAATTTTGATTTTTTTTTCTGATACTCTAATAACGACAAAATAAAACATGATTTAATTAATAATAAAATTATGTACGTAAATCTTTGAGGATTATTTTTTAGGTTTCTTTCGCGTGTTTTAGTTTCATTTTTTATTTTTATTTGAATCTAATGTTTAATGAAAGTTGAAATGTACTTTAAATAATGTCTTAAATGATAGCTTTCATATATTAAGAAAAGGTAGAGGGACGAACATTTAGAATTATAAACTGAAAGGTCTTTCAAGTCTATAGGCGTCATTTAAAGATTACTACTATTTCAAACTTATAGGCATATTTCCTAATGATGAAATTATATACGAGCTTACTTTGCACAGTATTCTATAACTTCGTTAATTCAACAGATATTGATGTGAAATAGATTCTCAAATCTTAGAGATTTTAGAAAAAGTTCTATTTTCTAGATAGATGTCATCTCTAAAAACATGAAGTATTGTCCTCGCAGTATTGTTTCCCTCAAAATTCTGTAACTTCATCAAACATATGGGTATCAATATGAAATTTTCAGAATATATTCTTAAAACTTGGAATTTTTAGGAAGTTTAAAAATATACAATCTTTTGTCCTAAATAGATGTAGCCACTTTTTAGACAAATTAATGAATGATAAAGCATCAGATTTTACTTTTAGGGTGTTCCTGTACTGCGACCTTAAGATCTATTGTACCCCCATTTCTTTGGTGCAATAGTTAGGTTAACCTCCCATTCTACAGTACCAGGCCTATTTCTCTTAGGAATTTTTGTATCCGGAGTGGGTTAAGAGATTGTATCTCACTTGGAGAGAAGCAGTACACCCCCAGATATTTCCTTCTCCTATGGAGTAGTACCTCACAATCGGAGAGAAAATGCATTGGGGTTTCTTCGTCCCCCTCGCAGAATCTGCAGGTGCTATCTCTTTCAAGTCATAGTTTTTTAAGGTGTGCTTTGAGTCTGCAGTGTCCTGTTAGGATTCCTGTTAGTACTCTTATATTCTTCTTATTAGTGCTGATAAAGGCTTTGAATCTCTGGGGGTTGTATTCCCCAAGGAGATCCTTGGCCTGCCTTAGTCCTGGTTGTATTTCCCAGTGTCTGGATCTTTCTGCTGCCTCTTCTTTCATTAAAATTTCTCGGATTATATATGGTCCGATTCCACAGAAGGGTTCTGGACCTATGAATAAAGTATGAAAGAATGATATTATTGGCAATTTACAATTTTTTTTTGTATAAATTAACAAGAAAAAGTTTTAAGGACGATGACGAGTTTTAGCGCGCCTGGGATTATTGGTCCAGGTAGTTATAGTGACGGTTATTTTAGGTAATCATAATTTGAGCTAAAAACCGGAAACATTTATATTACATAACATACATGTATTTAAATTTGTTTTTTGTCATAAAAAAACCGAAAATATTTCCTTTAAGTGTTGTTTTCGAAGAAGAATTTTAATCTGGGTTTTATTCCTCATTCTTTTAGAAAAAAAGGCAAAGTTAAATAAAAATTATATATTTTTCAATCAATTTACTGAAGGTCTTTAATAGATTTAAATTGGGTTAGTTGTGTTCAAAGCGTATTCAATGAAAATCAACCTTGAAATATATTTTGAGAAAGGGAATTCCCCAAGAGTATATAATGATGATGATGATAAGTATAAGAAAAAAATCTAAGAAGGATCAAAATGATAAGCATCACTAAACAAGAAAAGGTTCTATATATCAGGAATATATATGTGTATCCGGATTTTGTATAGGCCTAAATGGGGTAATGGTATTTCGCGCTTGAGTAACACTAAAGTTCTATCAACATGCTTTATAATCGATATATATATATACTATATATGTGTATATTTCCATTTAAGATATTAATATTAGAATGATAATTTCAAAATATATATGTTATATTGAGAATGAGAATATGTTTTAAATTTAGTCAACTCAAGTTCAAAACAGTATAGGCGGAAATCTTTATATTTTTGTTTTACTTAAGAAGAAAATGGAATTGAACATGAATTTCATCCTTTATGCCAATTAGTTAAGTTAATGTTAACTGATTATAATCGAGGATTCACATGAAACGTATTTAAAGTATTCATGTAGATATGTTCAAAGTTTCTTAAAAGGGAATAATGTTATAAGAGCTTTGTTCCGTTATTAAATCAAAGTGATTCAAATGGACGGAAAATGTATAATGTTAGGATCTTTAAGTTATAGAGTAAAGACATTAGTTATTGGCCACTTTTAACCAACTAAATATTATTTTAATTATTTTTTAGAATTTTTTAGACATTAGAATTGAAAATTCGCTTTTATATTTATAAAAATTTTGATTCTTTAACGAATGTAGGAAACTTCAAAAAAATCTGTTATTGGTCACAATTCAATAATTGGTCATGATAAAATATAAGTTATTAGCCGTCTGAAACTTCATTTATTGCACTCTATAAACCTATAATTGGCCTACAGAATCATCAATAATTGGCCAATATATAAACAAGTTCGCTTGATTCGCATCAAACTTGTGATCAGACTGCATTCAACAAAAATAGTATCAATTTAAACTTTATTTAAATTAATTGAAAATTCTTTTAAATACAAGTTGTACAATATTTTTGATACATTTGACATCCTAATAATACCAACTAAAATAGAACCAATTCTCAAGGATTTGGCCAAATATTTCTTGCATGGATCAGCATTCTTGTAGAACTCAGTTTGGGAATTCAATATACATATTTATAGTAAAAGAAAATAAGAATTTCATAGGAAATTACTAAATTTTTAAAATTTTGGTTTTTATGCTTAACAATAGTATCACTTCCAGTTCTGTGGACAAGGTAGTCAATAACTGATGCTGTGCCAACTATTGATGCCTCACCCTATTTAATATTTGATAAAACGAAAACTAATCTTTTGGGATTTAAATAATATTTAAAGTTTTATGTTATAGATGTTGATACATAAACAAAATAAGCTTACTTCTTACTATCAAACATAGTTTCTTCAATTGCTTTTCCGGAATTGTTCTAGTTTTCCCATTTATATCTTTAGATCTCGTTTGATCAAAATTTCTGTATTTATTAAATTTCATTAAATTTTATTCAGAAAAATAAAATTGTAATAAAGTCAGCATGACCCAAAATATATATTAAATAAACAATTTCATTTGAGTACTTTACAAAGAAAACTGGGTCCAAATACAAAATAGTGGCTTTTAATACGCCGCGATATTTTATTCTTCTCACCAATGGTTTTGAAGGTATTTTAATAATTTTGTACAGGTTTTTAATTAAAATTCTAAAAGTATTATAATATTGTGATTAATTTATTAAAAAGAAATATTTGAAGAAAATCAAAAACCGCCAACATGTATTTTTCATTGAAAAATTTTTATCAACCTTCTGAAATTTATTTACTCTTTTTGAAATCAAAATATAAAGATGACATTTCGCGGTTGAATAATGTACAGAAAAAAAGTCATATTCTAGACATAACAACATTAAAAGAAGTAAAATTCAATTTCATAACAGCCACAAATTTTCTGCTGACAAGAATAAAAAGTATTTTCTTCGGTAAGATTAAAGCTAAAAAATATCATATAGGTATGTTGTTTTATCTTGTGGAAAATTTCTCATTCTATATGATGGAAAACTTGCGGTATCATGAAACAATTTCTAGGTCCTGACGAAAAAAACAAATCGAAATTTATCATTTGCTAAAGTAAGTGTATATATACAGGATGTTTCGGAAAATTATGTTGGAAAATATGTCTATGTCTAACAAAAGTAAAATTTAGTATTTACATCGACTAGTTGCCGCTGTTAAAATTTCCTTCCAGCATCTATAAAATTCAAATTTGGAAACCACTTTTTTAGATAGGAATTCTAGCATTTACATTTACTAGCCGAAAATGTATTTTAAAATTTCATCAAATCGGGTCCATCAAATTTAGTTCTCCAAATATATGGATTGTGAAACCACATTTTTTCTTTGAGTGTAATCCTTTTTTGTTTCAATTGAAAGATTTTTGTACAAATGAGGAGGCTATGAAAAAAGTGGCATTATTATATAAATGCTGACACAACTTTATCATCGTTTATGTATTTTACATGACAAGGAAGTACGGCTTTCAAGCTTGGTCATTAAATTATGTATCTAATGTCAAACTTTTATTGCTACTAGTAGTAGGGAACTCAAAGAAGAAATAAGCCGTAAGTGTTCGGTTTTGCTGAATACTAACAACTATGAGGAAATCTGAAGTAAAATTGTCAATACGATTAGTTATCAAAGTTAAAAACTTTGTTTGAGTAACTTAAAACCTAAATATTTAAAATTAACGTTTGACAGTAAATTTTCTCTTTCATTCTATAAGGATTGCAAGTACCTATGTAGTGATTTCATTGATTTTACAAACTCACACGAATATGATGAAATTTTACTTTATTTATCAGGTTGACTTGCTACTACTCGCTATTGTCCTTATTCTTTTTCATTATAATTTATAAAATAAATATGTAAACAGTCAAAATGGTTGATTGTTTTGTCCATTGATACAAGCTCTATTCTTGCGAGATAGATTATCGAATTTAATTGAACTTTTCCAATTGTATTGTTAATGAAAAATCTACCTTATAGGATATTATATAGAATTATTTTCTAACACAAATATTCACGAAGTGTCATAGTAAATATGTCCTGAAATTGAAGCATATCAAATTTTTGATTGACCACTATTCAAATAAACTAGAACCCCTTTGTCAGCGCTATCACCATTATTTGAAAACTGAATTTCATGAAAAAGAAACAGAAAAAAAGTCTTAGCAACAAAATTTGATCTCGGATTCTTTTAAATCGAACGGTCTAAACTAATCGTAGAGCTATTTATGAAGTTTGAAAAAAATATATGTTTTCTGTAGTTATCTAAACAAATTTACGTTGACGATGTATATTATAATATAGATTATTAATAATCATGGATGTGTAGAAAGAATTTTCATAAATAGAAATATGATTTTTTATTTGACTTGTCGTCTACTTTGTGTTTTTATCAATTCTTTGAACAGATCCAATTATTTATTCTCGGAAAAATTAAGATTTAATGAAGTCAAAAAGAAGTCCTTGTTATTATTCTTATCAGACTATCATGGCAATTAAATATCTTATTCTATCAATTATTTCATACCAAATCAATTTGAAGCCAAATACTTTAATGTTTCAAGATGAACCAGATGAATTTCGAACCTATCTGTAATTTTTGTATAAAATATAGTATAAACTAACATGTTTATTTTTCAAAAGTAACAAGAACCGAAAACAATTTTCTAACATAAATTTTCTTTAAGAATTTTTTTTTGTCTATATTTTCTAATAAATTTTCATAAAAATATTGCTTATAAAAAAGATTTATTAACTGAAATTACCTTATCAAAAAAAATGAGAAAATTGAACTTCAATTCGTAAATATTTGAATCGATTCACCATAAAAGAGTATCAAAAAAAAAACACTAAAAGCTAAAATCCATTTCTATAAAAGTATAATAAAATTAGAAAAAGGAAAGAAATATGTACCACAAAGGCAAACAACGCCCTTGAAATTGATAATCAATAGATCAACATCAAAATCATTCAGAAATGTGGGACCATCATATTAATCCATCATCCACCAAACCCCAAAGAAGTTCTTTCATTTCATTGCTATTTTTTCTGTTGCGTTGCCCTTCTTGGAGTTTTCTTGAAGTTTTCAAAAGAAATAGAAAAAAATGCCAAAAAAGAATTACTGAATGAGTAAGTATTCTATTATTGGTCCAAGGAAAGACAAAAACATTGGTAAGAAGCTTAAATCTGTTTTGAAGATTCTTTTTATAGTTTGAAACCCGCACTAAAATCATTCAACTCCCAATCACCCAATTGTTGCGTTATTATAAGTATGGGTGTGTGTATAAAAATATTTGAAAAAGTTTTCAAAGGCGTATTATAGTAACAATGTTTGTGTGGTAAATGAAAGTCCATCTCCCATAGAAAATAATAGTGGGAAAAAAGCTTTGTGATGGTAAAAAATTGCGACCTCCAGATTCTCATGAATCCTTAAGTTTTTAGGTCCCCTGAGTTTTAAAAAATCTATTATTAGAAAATGTACGTTTATTTATCTGTCTGTTTGTATCAAAATTTAGTTTACACGATATCTGTAAAACACATTAATCAATTCAATTCGAAATTTGGAGGAACTGGGTGCTTATTCTTGAACATATTCGAGTCGATCCGTATCTTTCCTATTCATATCGGTTTAATATGTCTTATTCTCATACCAATGTTTTTGTATACGAAAGAGGTAAGTATAAAATCATAAAACTCGACTATGGTGAATATGTTATTGTAAAAGAGATCCCTATTACTTTTGGTATCGAACTGATTTTACTTAAGACTCATTTTTAGTTTGGAAACCTTTTAACTGATTATAATGAAATTTAGAACAGTAATTCTTTAAATAATTTTGTAGAAGCTGATTTAATTTGTTGAGGATCAAGAAAAGGGATACCGTAAAAAAGAATCAAAAAGGACATAATACCGACTTAAAAATGACTGCATTTATCTTATATATTTATGTATTATTACAAAATTTTCTACAAAAACGGTAATAAAGGATATGATAAATTATTTGATTAGTATAAGTCTTTTTTTTCCAATTAAATTGAAATTTACAATGACACTATTATAAGATGAACTTAAGGTACAGATAAGAACACATTTTAAAAAGGACGAAATAAGAAATCTTAGGAAATTAACGTCGAAAAATTTATATGAAAGAAAGCATTATTCCAGTTCATGCATTGGCAGGGTTTTTTTTTACATTTATAGTCTTGTTGTTTGGAGAACTCCAATGGAAAAAGATATTAACGATCTTCTAGTATAGACGTGTAGTTAGTATAGTCAAAAGGAAAAAAAAACAGTTCTATTTTTACTTGAACTTGTTATCTCGTGTTGTTCTGGTAAAAATTAAATATATAGAAATACTTCTAGATTGTACAATTTCGTGGATGTTTCCTGCTGATTTGGACTTGAAGAGTTTTTATAATATGATATATTGAATAGAACAAAAAGATAATAGGAAGAAGATTTCATGCATGTGTGTACATATAGGGGAAATCAGGAAAACTGCGACAGTTATTAAATGTAATCAATTAATATAACTTTATTAGACATGCGATTATTATGAATAGTTTAGTTATATTTTTATTAAATTTGACTGAAATCTTAAAAACGATATTAAATTAGATCAAATTTCAAAATTTTATATTTTAGAACTAAAGTTTTATTACTATCTATTATCTTGAAACCGATAAAGTCTAATTTGATACTGGAGTTTGTAATACAGCGCAGGGTAATTGTATATTTGAATTTTGAACACTATAAGTCGAGAACCATTTACCCAATTTCAACAAAATACAGTACACACCCATCTTGGACTAAAAGAAAGCAGAAATAAGTTTGAGCGGAAATACTAAGCCAATAATATATTATTTTGGGATAACATCACTAGTATGATCCGAATCTTGTGTATAATACAAAACAAGATGATTATTGATAGAAATAATTGACTACATATTTACGGGAAATTCCAAACTAGGTCATTTTACAACTGTGTGGTTTCTTTTCTGTTTTTTCTTCTTTTTAATTGAGAATGACTTGTCAAATCTCCTTAAAACTTGCTGCAATATGAGATCGTATTTAAGCTTTACTCTGATTAAATTTTGGCGGGAAATGCTAAACCGGAAGTGGTTCTTATTAACTAAAAAACATACTCCTATGAAAGTTGGGTGGTTTGTCGTATCAGATATTTTCTTATGGATGGTAAAAACTTTGGCCTTCCATTAATACAAGAAGGAAGACAAAAATTATGTTTTTAAAAAATGTATATCAGTAAAGCACAAATACAAATATACATTTACCGATTTTGTACTTCTACCGTAACATATCCACTGTTCCCCTACGTTTCTATGTACTTATAATGAATGTTCTCCAAAAAAATAGGAAGCAGAAGAGGTGTTACAGTGACTTGTTTATATACCATAATTAAGATTATAAATAAATAAATTGATATGAACAAAAGTATCTATACTAACTTATCCTGGGCAAAATGTATTCGAAATCCATGTATACATTGAATACAATGAAAGGTTTGTTTTTAATTGAATTTTCTAGAGCCGGCTAAAAATCCGATTAATCTCAAAACGACATATGGATGTGAAAACCTGAAAATGCTTCTATAATCACTGAATAAGTTTTTTTTATTATTTATATAATATATAATCGATTTTAAGAGTGCCCATGGATGATGAGTATTATACGATATGAAAGGAAAAGGATTATATTAGATACAAATAGTGTAATATCATGTACGTGTGTATTATTTATAGTACTCGGCAAGTTGGTATAATTTCTTAATTTCGTAACATGATTTTTGATTATACATATTCATAAATCTATATTAGGAATTATCTTCCATTTGGATCGTTTTTTAACGATTTTAACATAATCAATAATGTTGAAATATCTTAATCTCTGGATGTGTCGAGACAAGCAAACAAACATGGATCTGGGTAAATTATTTTTATATATTAAGTATATAAAAAAATCTGGGCTACTGATGAAGAAATTCAAGTTTATTTAAAAATTATTTACAATAAGTCTAATCTTTGAAATAATCACCGGGTATTATCTATGACCTTCTGGCGTTTATCAGGTAACTTGCGGATTCAATCATGATATCATTCTATTTTCGGAAGTCTTCGACTGCCCTCCTGCGAATTGGGTCTGCAAAAATCGAAACAAGTGGCAAACAAGACGAGGCAATTTCTGGAAGGAGCAGGCAGGTCAACTTTCCAGCCTAAATTGGACATCAGCAGTTTTTATTGAAGCAAAATATACAATTCTGTGCTCTTTGATTATATTTAGTAGGAGTTTGGGAACACAATTTCTGGAGAGTATAATGCCATAAACAAATTAAATATTTGTTGTATTTAGGAATTTCAATTGAATCTGAATTTTTTTATGGAAGCAGTCATTCCTTTCAATATATGGACGTCTCGTTTCTGGATTGCGAATATATAAGCAATAGAAAGCTTACAAAATTAATTTCAGTTTATATATTAATAGAATTACATCATTAATCACTAAGATTGCGATTCAGATTTTTTTATGTGCTATTCCCGGCAATATATTAGGGAAAAATAGTCATTTGTAGTTGATTTACATTTATCCTAAAAATTGTTGATTGCTATTGGGAGGTATTATTTTCAATGCATTACATCGGAGAATATTTTATGTAAGTATATAAGATATCATATTTAATTAACTGTAGTATTCAAAATTCTGAAAATTTTCTATATTATGATTTAACAGCAATTGTTCTCTAGTATGGCCACAGTTGCTCTTTTTAGACAGTGATAATAATAGAAATCTCGGCACAATATCATAGTTTCTATTATCCTAATATTTATACTATATAACATAAACAATACTTGCTTATTAAAACATAATATTGGATTTACTTTAGTTACTTACTTTTAGTACTCCATTCAGCTTCACAATTTTGCCATGGTAATTCAGTTGTAAATGATGCAAACATATAAAATATTGTCCATGCTATTATTAAATTATAATATAACATAACAATGGCTGATACTATGATCATTCCATATCCTAAGCCACGCATTAATGGACAAAATCGACGATATATAGCGACCGGTCCTAAAGCAGCATACTGTCCAAATGATAATTCCATAAACATAAGTGGCAGTCCAGCCATTATCAACATTAGCGTAAATGGTATAAGAAATGCACCTGAAAATGATTTATTATCATATTTTTTGTTACTAATTTAGTTACAATTTTGTTTTAATGTTATATTAAATATTAAGAATAAATTTCCTGTCCTTTAAGTTTGAAATAGTAATTATTATTCCATAAAAAGCTCTGTGACAGTATAACTGGTATTTCATCCCAATTAAGGTAGGATCTGTTAGCCAAAAGATTGTCAAAAGAAAATATCAACACTTTATATTCTTAAGGACATGTCGGTCTTTGTGTTCGAACCCTAGCTTGGAAGCAATATTCGAAACAGCTCTGATTTAATATAGATATAATAAAACAAAACAGAAACAAAAATCTGAGCAAAGCTAACCATAGCAGTAAGTTTATACTTTTTTCTATTCCGGCCTAACCGTTATGGAACTGTACCGACAATGTCATTGAATGCCTCACTCTTGTTTCAAAAACCGCTCTACTCTCGTGTCGTCCCGCTCGTACGGCTATGCTTCCCCAGTGCCCCAGTTTATTTCTCTCATCGCGTCTCCATCAGAATTTGATGTCAAATTTGACAGACCTTTCTTAAGTTCGATTATTTCAAAATCCAATCGGCTTTAGATAAGTTGAAACACCTAAACTGTCAGAATTTCATTGAATTTGGACCACAAATGCAGAAACACAAATATTTTTACAAACAGTTTTGTGAATTGGTGTTGTTCGTTGAAAATTTAATCATATCTGAGTTCGGCCTAATACATAAACTGTGCAAATTTCATCAACATTGGACACGGAGTTTCGTCTGTACAGCGAATACAAAAATAGGCTATATTTGGACAAAAAGTGCTTTTAGACAGTGCTTCCATATTCAAATGTACGGACAGATGGACGGACGGACAGACATGGAGCTAATTAGTTTTGATGAAACGGATTTTGTACTTATTTTCATCTTTTTACCGCCTCTAGAAAAAAGTTAGGTTTTTGCACGAATGTAATATGTTACTTTATACAAAACATTCGTTTTGTCTGTAAAATAAAAAAAAAACCTAGCAAAAAGAAAAGTTTTCTAATGACTAAGTTTTTTTTTCTAGTAATACCAAAATAAGTTTTCTGACTTTCCAATGTGATTGATGGAATCAAAATAAAAAGGATAAGATTTACCTTTATAGAAAAGTTAAGTTTTTGTCATCCAAAAAAATATATAGAAAAATCGAAGAAACAAAATTTTGAATATCACTTCTATGAACAAAAAATCCATACTGTATCGGAATTCCTTCGTGATAAAGGAAATCTTCCAAATTATGTTTTGAAATTAGATATGTATACAAATTTTTACTTTAACCGAAAAGAAAAATTCTCGTAAGAGGATATCCAAAATAATGAAGGATTTTCTTCTGATTTTGTGACAGCACCTGTAATGGAAATTGATGAAGGAATCATTGAGATTAATGGTCTATACACGATGCTGTTCTCATAAGTTCTTGTTGAATTAAAATAATGATGATGAGATATTAAGTTTCATATCAAATTCTTTTCTTTGCAAAAGGCGAAAAAATAAATTAATAATAGTTGAAGAAATTATATTTCTCTTTCATAAATATTATATTATAACATAATTTTAATTTAAATCTAAATGGTGAAAGTATTAAAAAATGTAATACAAATATTGCACCACGAATCATTAAATTATTAATATTATATTATAATCATCGACCCTCAAGAATCATTCATTTAAATGAAAATATCTCTAAAATGGGCGATTCTCCAGGTCAATAGCGCCATAGCGTATAGATAATAGAAAGTATAGATGAAAACCTGCCGAACAAGTAAAGTGATCCTACATAATATGCATCTAATGTCACATATACAGCTTGTTGTGTAGTTATAGAAACAAATACAATGGCAATTCTATCCTGTACTTACTTAAAGGCTTGAAAGGTCTTTACAAATGAGCTTTCAAAAAATGGTCATTATAATGTTTCTATTCGTTCTCAAGATAATGGCTGCATCCAGCAGTTCTAAGCGCTTTTTCAAAATTCTTAAGCTAAGCAGTTAGAATTTTTTGTACTCCTGGATGCGTTGCTTGAATCAAGCGAATAGTAGTTATCTGTGCTAAACGTCAAATTAGTTTTATTCGAATAAATTCTAAAAATATAGTTTTTTTTAGCAAAAGAAGTGTCGAAAGTAAATAAAAATTGAGAATAAAGTGAAATAAAAATTTTATAGGAAAGTGGAAAAGTTTTAACAAACTAATTTTTTTAAAATTACAATTAAAATTGAATAATCCAAAAATTCCTCTCAATTTATCCTTTGCACATATCATTTCTTAGCGTGAACAACAACCTTAAATGCGCTGTTTGGGTTAGCAAAAAATGTTTAGGCTAGAATTTCACTAAGCGCTTTAAGTTAGAATTGCATCCAGTCCTTTCGCTAGATTTAAGCGCTGTAAAGCGCTTTAAGCGTTTAGAACTGTTGGATGCGCCCAATGTTTAAAATGTAGTTTTTTAAAATATTCTTCCACATTCTTATCTTTATTCAAGCAAAACAAATTTTAAAATCGTTTACTTTTAAAGATTTCAACAAATCATTTCAATTTAAGTTTTGGTATTAAAAGAATTAATTAATATTAAATAATGAAATAAATACATTTTATTAATTGCAATTTAATTTAAACTAGGCCTGAAGCCCTCGTTCATATACGGATATTTCATCCCTGATGTATTCATTTACTACAACTTTTAATATTTAATGAGATATCTGGTATCCTTTCTACCCGTGCGATAGACAGCCTTGATATAAACTAATTATAGACTTTGATTAAACTAAATTCTAATATTATATTTATGTAATAAGATATATTTGGGTGGTACTGGAATTGACGCTAAATAAAAGACTTATTAGTTATCTACTTGCGGTATGAATTATTCTCATAAAAGAAGACAAGGCATGGAAAATCAAATTTTTTGTGATAATCGGAAAATGTGTCGAAATATGCACATTTCAAGTTTTTTTCTAAGATTTTGACATCAAGGAGAGTGGACATGATTACTCATATCAAATCTTTTTTTATACCCAATGGTAGAGATTATCAGAGGGTTTATTAGTTTTGTCACTGCATTTGTAACTCATAGAAATAATCATCGGAAAACAGTCTCAAGGCATTAGATGTAAAAAGAATCAAAAGCTTATATCGATTTTTGCATGTCCATTTACACGATAACTCAAAGGCACGTCGTCTAATTTGAATGAAATTTTGAATCTGGCTCGACCATTCTTTAACTCGATTTGATTTTATATATCAATTAAATAGGCCGAGAGAGAATGAAGTTATAAACGGAAATTCATGGTGACTACAAAGTTTTGCCGTTTTCGAATTTTATTCTAAAATTTGTAAAGTCACACATCATTTACATTAATTATTTGAATTAGTCACATAAATAGACAATACCTATGCTAAATTTTGATAAAATCGATCAAAGTATAGTATATAGATAGAAATAGTTTTAAGGAAAAATTGGCATGGTCATTAAGTGCTGTCGTTTTTTGTTTAGCTTTACAGGTGTAATACAAAAAGTAAAATACCAATTTAAATAAAATTTACAGAATAAATTTGATGTTAATAGGGTCTAGATTATTTGTAAATTAGAGCATATTGTAACTAGATGAAACAAAGTTATGAAGAAAAAGGTTTGAAATATTCTATTATTAGTTTTAGGCGATTTTTCTTCACAGAACTTCGAGTCTCATGGTATCAAAATATCATTTCAATATGATTTTTCTTTTATAATTAAAACCATCAGAAATTTGTGAGAGCTTTAGAAATTCCATTTATAATTTGAAATCTTTATGTAAATTGGAAAATATGATAAAAGAAAATTCTTACAAATTGCATAATAAAAATCTTAAATTTTTTCACCTTTATTCATCGCAACAATAAACATTTTTCCAGAATATGAAACCTTTCATATAATATTCTGGAAAAATATTTTTAGTTTATTTTCCATTTTCTTTTATAATGTGTTTTTTTTTTCTTCGTACATTTTTATGATGCATATAAAAAGAGGATAATGTCTCCCATGTACATATCTAATTCTTTCAATGAACAAAAAGGAAACAATAATATAAAAAGGATACAGAAGAACTACACCTAACGTGACAAAGCTGATTCTTTGCAGAGAAAAAAAATGTGAACAAATATTTGAAAATCTTGTCTATATTAAAGTGAACTTACATTTAAAACATTTTGATGTTATACAAACACTTTATTATGTATAAATATTTTCTTAAAAAATTTCTGTTCATGTTTAGAAATCGTGGATGATCCTATTTCATTTCATGTAATTGGTCCAATAAAAAGAAATATGAAGAAATAACAAGAATTTCATTTTGAAGAACTTAAGAGGCGTCCTTTACTCATACAGCTCGGTTCTGGATCAAAGCAGCAGGTGAAAAGAACAGGAAAGGAACAAGAAATACTTAAATGTTAATGACATAAGAAAATTAAACATTGAACGCAAAAAGGAAAGGACATTTTGTAAATAATTTGAAGGGCAATAGTTTTGCAATTTATGTTTTCTGCCAAGTTCACTCCCCTCGATGCATTTTGCCGAAATGCAATACCAAATCGAGTTAAGGAATAACCGACTTCCACTGTAAATTTCATCAAAATCGGATAACGCGTTTTTGAGTTATTTTGTACACGGATGGACGGACGGACGAACAAGAATGAATCGATATAACTTTTGATTCTCTACACATCTGCAGTCTGGAAACCCTTCTCCAATAATTATTTCTATGTGGCTCTGGTAGTACCTACCATATGGCATAAATATCACAATTTCTTGCTCCAAATAAAACTTGGTGTAGGATGTTGTTGCTGTATTCAATGTAAAATTTTGCTTCACTCTGGAACAGCCCAAAGTTACTTATGTTTCAAGATGTTTAAAGGTTTGTGTAGAATCAATACTAATAAAGGTTTGATTCTCTCCCAGCGATGCATTAACATATGAGCGCATTACCAAATGTCTGAATTCAACACTGTACGACATTGTAACAGATTCAGTTTACAGATTAAGTTTTATCATAATAAGATCACTTTAATGAAATATCAAAATGAAGGTATCAGGTCCACTTCTGTTAACAATTTAAAGAATCTAATTAATCATTATTTTAAAACTTCTTTAGGCTTACGGATAATGAAAGAACAACCAAAATATTAAGGTTAAATTAATTACAATTTATTTTTATCGAGAAAAGGAGTTATCGTACGAAAACAAGAGAACATAAAGAAATCTTCGCTAAAATCCCTTCCTTGAATAGTAAGCCCCAAAAATTTTCTTTCTACTACAATTTGTTTGGTTTTATTTCTTTTAACTTTTCCACAAGTAAAAGTAAATAACTAAATTTAAAGAAGACGATTTTCTAAATTATGTAATATAATACAGAAGAAGACGAAAAAAATGAAAACTTTTTCGTATAAAAAAATTTAATAAAAACATTCAGGATGAAGAAAAATGGTGGCGGGAACAAAAATTTTATGAAATAAACTTTTTAATTGCTTTCGGTTTTCATCTATATAACAAAAAAAAATAATAATAAAATAAAAATAAAAACAAGAAATAAGAATGTCTAATATTCTTTTAGGAGAGATAATTTATGAACAGGAGGATAAATTAACAGAGTAATCAAATTCCTGTAAAATTGACCTTTCAAAACCATTATTTTTCGTTCTTTTGTCTCTAAACAGTGGATAAAAAGTAAATTTTTTACTTTTATTTTATTACTTTTTAAATACGCTAAATGCCCCAAAAAATATATATATATATTGAAAATTTTATTTACAACTTTTTAGAAAATACAATTTTCATTGCTGTAAAATAAATTCATCAAGTTTGATTAAAGTTTTATTTCAATCGAATTGAAATTAAAGTTAAAATAGGAATGAATATTTTTATGCCCTATGGTAGGTACTACCAGATAGTATATTAGTTTTGTTACTACATTTGTAACGCAAAGAAATAAGGATTGGAGAACAATTTCAAGGCACTAGATGTCTAGAGAATAAAAGGTTGTGTCGATTTTTGCATGTACTTCCATTTGTCTACCTACACGATAACTCAAAAATCTGTTCTACAATTGAAATACAATTTCCGAGTTGGTTATTCTTTAACGCGAATTGGTATTGCATATCAGCAAAATCAGCCGAAAAAAAGTAAAGTTGTAAAGCAAAAACAAGAATGACCAAACAATTTTGCAATTTTCCGGATTTAATTGGAATTTTTGGACAGCAATTTCATTGAACTTAATTACACTTAGATAAATAGTCGATACTATGTTAAATTTCAAAAAAATCGGTCTAAGGATAATGGGAAAAGAAATAGTTGTAGAGAAAAATTAACCTCGTTTCTACAAAAGGGCATCAAGAAATCAGTTATAGGCCGATTTTAAGTTTCTATATGTTTTTCTCCAATTCTAAATTTTCGCTTAATTGAAATTAGAAATGATTTACAAAATACAAAAAATAGAACATAATAAATGTGAAATTAATTTGTCGAAGTTAAATTGAGCTAAATCTTGTCTTATTGAAAACTTTTTTTATTCGCGTAATTTGTGTTCAAACAATTTGTAATGAAAATGTTTGAATCTAAATTGAAAACATTTTTCTTTGAAAAAGTTAGTGGATTGTTTTTAAATGGAAATTGTAAAAAGTTTTTACAACCAATCAGTTTTGTTTATATTTCATTATAACCAAAAAAAAGAAAAGAAAATGTTATATCACCTGAAGTTGAACTTCAGATTCACATCTCTTAACCTCTCTTCTCAAATGAATTAATAAATCAAATTCACTCCCATATTGCTTTAGAAAATTAACCTTCTGATTACGTAATAGAAAGTTTAGTCTTCTAAATGATCTACTATGCCCCGGATGTGCACGGAAAGTTTTAGAGATGAAAGGAATTCAAAGTTTGCTGAATGAAAACCTCGCAAAAATTCAAGACGACAATTAATTTCCGGTCGTTAACACAGGGGTCTACATTAGCTTTTATTTCTGGTATACCAACTGGCTTACCAGAAATAAAATACTACCAGTTTTTTTTACGTGGGCCAATACTGGTATGCCAATTCAGTATCTGACATGCCGTTGAACCGAGAACAGAAAATAAAAATAGCCAAAATATTGGCTTTAATGTGTCGAATTCAATTCTGTGGCAATATCTTCTCATGCCCTTTTTTTTAAATCAATCCTTATATATTTTTCTTCTTTTTCTCGAAACATATTTATCAATTTGATAATTTCACTCCGCAAAAATTTAGTTTCCGCCATTTTATTAAATGCAAATGTCAAAAATTGGTAACCAGCGCTGTCTACGAAAATGGTATACTAGAATTGTCATACCAGAAAAATTGGTATACCAGCGTGGTCTACACTAGCTTTTTAGCAACCAATTTTTGCTGGTATACCAGAAATAAAAGATAATGTAAACCCTGTGTAACGAACAATTGGAAAAGCACAGTAAAAATGAAGATTGATTCCTTACATGCTGAGTGAACAATAACTCTAATGATTTGATCCTTTACAATTATCAAGATTTGCTTGAAATTCACACTAACACTCGGATTCTTCAGTAACTCTATTCTATTCTATTCTAATCAAATATTCATTAAACAGAAATATTCAATGAACTGTAACATTATTAAGAATCCAATTTTAACTTAATAAATTGAAATTAAAACTTCAAAAACACAATTTCAATGATAAAAATGTTATTACACAAATAATTTATAATTATAATTTTCTTGAAAGAAAAATTTCCTAAAAAAAATTTATTAGACCGAAAGTTTGCTCCTGAACTTGTCCTTCAACTTAGGACTGTAATCGTTAATTAGATCAACTCCCCCTAAGAAAAAAAAAGGGAAATAACAAATTCCTTAGGCTTAGTATTAAATTATATACTTGAGTAAAGAAAAAAATGTCAAGATCTTAAATTAAAGGACCTCATTTTATTTTCATGAAAAGATGAATGAATCTCTATGAATCTTATGTAATATATTTCATTCTTAGAGTAGACTGAATATTCTCAAATTTCATAGTATATCAAAAATAATGTACTATGAGTTGGTTGAGTATGTTTCCGTTCTCCCAACACCTTTATTGTTGCGTCTGAATATGAATAAGTTTATCAAACTACAAGAAAATTGGTTCCTAATTTTTAGAATGCAAAGCAAATTGACTGCTTTAAAGAATAGCTGAACTGTAAATAGGATGCAATTTAAGCTAATGTCGAACCGCACTTCCAAGCATATGGAATTACATTTAGGGTATGTGTATAGGTCATCAGTTTTGATTTGATAAATCATATCTGGTATAGATTTTCCAGGTTGTTTTATAGTTAGCCTAAGATTAAGTTTCAAGTCTCAGATGTTTTTTAGTTGTGATTTTATTCTAATTTATTTCAGCCGTTGACAATATCGCAATGTAGAAACATGTATGGTTGGAAGAGGAGTATTTTGCAACCACACAAATTCTGAAAGACATACATATTTCCACGGTGAATAATATCAAAATCTGATTATATTGATTGCCACTCTCGTTCCCTTGATTTGAAAGACCCACATCTTTTTCTATAAGGCTATTATATTCCATAAATAATGTCATTAAAGGAATAAGTAATATCAAAAAAAAAAAATATAGATATTAAGAATGCTTTATTCAAAACGAAGTGGTGGCCTTACATAAAAAAAAAACACACGACACATAAGTATATACAGCAAATCCTCCTTATAAGCCATCCAATCTGAATCAATTTTCAGCAAAAAGTGTACTTTAAAAAAGGTTTATTATAACAAGAAATACGATTAACACTTTGTTGGAGTTATGAAAAAGCTTGAAATGCCTATAAAAGGTCGCCTTTAAAAAAAAAACTCGTTTATATCGAGAATTTGTTGTATTATATAATTTCTTGGATATAATTTGTTTTACTGTTTCAAGGTAGTAATGTGGAATCTGACAATCAGAATCGAAGGAAAACGACTGGAATACATATATTCTAATACCAAATATAATTCTAACTAAAGTACTTAAAAAATATAGTAGTCTATTTGTCTTACCTCCACCATTATTATAACAAAGATATGGAAATCTCCAAACATTTCCTAATCCAACCGAATAACCAAGAAGTGATAGTAAAAAATCAAATCGTCCCGTCCAGTTTCCACGTTCTGGTGGCTCTTCCTGATCAACAGCCAAATCTTGTCCAGATTCAGTTGATAATGGAGCTTGTGAATTCGCTACCGAATATTTATCATCAGTCTGGAATAGAAGATAAATTAGAAGAATTTTTTATTTTTTATTTTTTTAGAAATACATAAAAACAAAAAAGAAAAGCTGTGAATAAAATTTTATTATGTATTTGCTTTTAAAGAAGAAGAAAATAACGAAATTATAAGATTCCAGATGAGTTTGAGTTGAACTCATTCAATAATAAATGGTTTGAATTATTTTAGGTGTCTTTGCCTTCATTGTAAAGGGTCTTTTGATTCTTTGAATCAACCGATGAAACAAGCCCGAAGAAAAGCAATTACATTAAAAATAAGAATTTCTTTTTTTTTCTCGCAAATTTGTAGATGCTTTTCAATTGGGGCTCTTTGACTGGATTACGATTTTGTGAATTCATGACAGCATTTCTTGTGTAAAACAGAATATAATGGTTTTTTACAGCCTGAAAATAATTACATTTCCAGGTGAGAGAATTTTTTCAAAGTACGAAATTTTTTTTCTTGTGTACTATTCAAAATTATCGAAGTCCACAAATGTTGGAATTCTTTAATAAAAATAAAATATTTTAACAAAATTTATTTAACTTTCAATTCTTTGATTATCTATTTTATTTAAATTGAGACCTATTATAATATGTTGAAGAAAGCTATTACCAAAGTGTTTTAACTATAGACGGTGATCTACTCCGGTTCACTACAATAAAATAATGCGTTGATGACGGTTTTTTAACTCAGCTTTTTTAGATCCCTTTTGAAACATTCCCTTTCAAAATAGATTGAAAATATTACCATGCTGGGGCAATAATCTTTTGGAATTCTACAAAATTTCAATCATTTTTTTCTTGTTGTTTCGTCTTTGATGATAATGTGATGTTAGTGTCCAATTCTTTCACTTTTTCTCTCACATTTGAGCAATTGGGAACACTACAATTTCTATTAACCACTTTTCTTTAATTGAATAACAAAACTTAGAATTTTCGTTTTAAAAAAAGCACAAATCAACCAAAACAATTTTGGTTTATTTAACAGCTGAAATGCGGTGCGTCAATGACGTCAACATAACACACACATCTAAATAATGTGTACGAATATAAAGCGTAATATATCACCTTCTATAGTTAAAACGCTTTGAGTTAATACATACTAATACATGTAGGAAAAAACGATAATTACTTTATAAAATAAAAACACTTTCTTGATTTATATTTGTAAATGTTACATCTAATTCATCTTAACTTGGCCATCCTACATACATACATATATGAAATATAAATTTTGAGAAATTCTGACTAGGCCAGAAAGTTGTTGAATTCTTGATGACAAAACAAAGGCATAAAGGCACTAATCGAATCCCATCGGTATTCATAATGTATCAAAATCGATCAAATCATCAAACAGAATTGATAAATCGCAAAATTGTTGTTTTATGATGATGACGCTAGACCGCACACATGTTTCGGTTTTTGCAGAACCCTTGAAAATTCTAAATTTGAGTTCAAAAGAAGTTCCGCCCAGAAAACCTAGAAGTTTTACAGTAACAGGATAATCGAATAGAGCATCTTTATAACCTGTATTGCAAATTAGTTGTCGGTTTATGCAGATACCTGTTAAAGGAACTTACAAGTATCAATGTGATTGGTAAAATTAAATCGTGATCAATCAATTTGAAGTAATAATAAAACCAATAATTATGATTTCAGAAGTATTAAAATTTTAGCTGCTTTTTGTTAACTGTAAAAAGAATACAAGTTAAAAAAAAAATTCCAGTTTCAACAATAGCGACAGATGTATCTAAAAGCACAAGTCGACAAGTAAGCCAAACTTTTATAGCTATTAACGTTATTATACCCGTATCGAATCCTGCAAATACCATTAACTTTTGTGAACTGCATATCAGTAAAAGGATTAACAAATTTTTTAAAAATCCATTCTTTGATTCTCAGAAACAAATTCTATAAAGTGTTTCTTTAAAAAAGTTTTCTTGTAATTATACTAATTAATCAACAAAAAATTTTGTTAGTGCCATTATCTAAATATTGAATAAATCATTTCAAAATACATTTTAAACATTAACAATTAAATAAAATATCATCCCACTTAAAATCTCAAAGAAAAGGTGAAGAAAATTCTTCTTCATAAATCGATATTCTGTTCTATAAGGACAGTGGTATTCAAACTTCACCAGTATGTGAAATTATTTTCCTGAGATGGAATCATGTATTTCGATTGAGACAAAGTCAAATCGAAAATATATTGCGATTGCTATACTTTTTCGATACGACTTGCATTAAATCGAGTTACATGATTCCACTCCTGGATAAAAACAATCCACAGAACGCTATGTTCAAAACTTGAAAAAGAATATAATATTGTATTTAATTTCGAAATAGTGATTTAGCTTTGCAGGATATAAATTATTGGTAAGCACTGCTTATTCGCACACTACTCAGAACCCATTTCACTCTTTTTCATTACCAGTCCATGTAAAACGATATACTATGTATGAACTTTCTTTTTATTCTCCAAGAAGATTACGCGTCCAATCTTGATTCAAGTCCTGATTCAAACTTCGTGTGAGCTGCAATTTTGCTCCTAATTTCCCCACTTAAAGAGGATCCTGCACCCTGTTTCTGACAGATTCAATAAAATGAATTTAATAATTAAAAATGTACTTGTTACCGCTTACCATTATAAATACAAAAAGAAACGGAAATATCTAGTATCGCGGAGCGTAGTTTGTAGAATGCTGTATTAGGAGAATAATTTTTCAATTAATTGATTTAATAGAAATGGAAAATTTGATTTTCATTTTAATGAAAGCACTCAACCCTTCAATTTGAAAGCTTTATCTGAAAATCAGATTGAGAGAAAGAATTTCCGTTTGCTAATGAAAATGATGAAGAGTGTGGTTTTGATTTATATAAAATCATGCCAATAGCAAATAGTCCATTGAAACTTTATAGTGCATAGACATGTATTTTCATCTAGGAAATCGATACCACTAAACAGGAAGTGAACAAAACTCAAGCCAATTACAAAATCATAAGACACACAATTTTATAGATAATAAATAAAGATATACATACAATAGTATATCCAACGAAGAAAGATTTTAAACACTTCATTGGACTTCTCCTCTTTTATATAATATTAATTTAGGATATTAGTGAGTTTCGCATCAAGAAGAACGGATAGGAATTTAATTGTCTATTTCTAAATGGAAATTTGTGGTTATTGTTAGAAAGTTTTAAATCTTTTGAATGAAAATTAGGTCAAGTCCTCATATTAAAAGTTATTTTAGACAAGAAATAGATAATTAGGTAATTAATGAAAAATATTATCAGTATTATATTTTTAAGAGGATTATATTAAACTATTTCTAAAATTAAAATTACAGTTATTAGGGTTTTTGTCGGCTAAAAATCTTAAGAAATTCCGGATTTATCCATAACCATCTCAATAAAAGTCAACTAGCGTAGGTAGTTTGCTGATGTTTTAAATATACCGAATCCTTTTTCTAAAACAACAGCTGGCAGTCCCGGGCTCGTTTGAGTTAATCCCAGAATACGATCGATGAATATCTTTCATGAAAACCTGTCAATTATTGTTCGCATTACGAATAAGTTTTATCGTTGTCCGGGCTTAAGAGGAGGTATGCTTTAGTTAGGAGAAGCCGAGGGTGAGAAACTCTACAGAGTGTGGTAGAATGTTCATGCTGAATTCCTCACGGATACGTTGAACGATATATATGCCTGCACCTAACCAGTAAACATGTTTCGAGTTTTTTTTTAAAGATGTAGAGATATGACCAATTAAATAAACGAAAACTCGTACAAAAATGTATAAAGAGAATTGCTTCATTCCTTATCTGTTGGTTAAAATGTTTTACTAACTACTAATAGCTTATTTACGCATTCCAATCTGTGTCATAGCCCCACGAAAAAGTTATTTATGTTACCTTCTTTAACATGTAATAAGCCAACTTTTAGGTCAAAATTAATTTACTATGGGTTGCTTGTACATAGAATTTGGTGTATTTAGAAATCTTCAAGATATGGGAATAAAATATTTTTTACTTTTTTTTTTTTTATTCTTCACAACCCACTTTAAAAGTGTCCACGGACCACTAGTGAGCCAGTTTAAGAATCAATGTTTTTGACGAACTAGTTTTACACGATCAGGAAAATTCAACAGTATAGCTTTAACATTGATGGTTTTCTAACTAATTTATCGTATTAAAACAGTCTTGGGTTGGTTTACATCCATTAGACGTGTGTTTCTTTTCTTTTATGGTACTAACTTTTATTTGCTTTTATTTTCTAAAATAAGTTTTAAGACGTCATTATCGCCTGTTGACCGTCTGTCTAGACAACAATGATACGTCCCACAATTGCATTTTACATCGTATGAAATCATTAAAGAAATTCACAAGAAATTCAAACTTAGTACGCACTACCAAATCAATTTAATACCCAAATTTAAATTCCATAACAATTTGTATGTCCTATGGTAGGTACTACCAAAGGATATATTAGTTTTGTCACTAAGTGTGTAACGCATAGAAATAATCATCGCAGAAAAATTTCAAGGGTATGGTTGTGCAGGGAATCAAAAGTTACATCGATTTATGCATGTTCGTCCGTCCGTCCGTCCGTCCGTCTGTGGACAAGATAACTCAAAAACACGTTATCCAATTTTTTTGACATTTAGAATGCGAGTTGGATATTCCTTAACTGCGTTTGGTATTGCATTTCATCAAAATCGACGAAAGGGGTGGGAAGTTATTAAGCAAAATCCAGAGTAACCAGAAAGTTATATCGTTTTTTTTATATAGTTTTTCGCATTTAACTGGAAAATTTGTGAATCAATTTTGTTTAAATTAATTATATTGGTTAAATACGTAAATAGACGATACTATGTTAAATTTCAGCAAATTCGGTCCAAGGATAGTGGAGAAAGAAATAATCCTAGGAGATGTACTTTAAAAACTAATATACTGATTTAAATAAAACTTGCGGATTGGATTTATACTGTTAGGGTCTAGGCTACCTACTGTTAGATTTGACTGCTTTTCTCTCCTATTTCTACCATAAGGCATAAAAAAATTGGCTATAGGCCGATTTTAAGTTACTATATGTTTTATTAAAGCAAAATATTTAACTTTCATTGAATTCGATTTAAAATTATTTTCAAATTATTTTTAGAATTTTCATCCCACTTTAATTCAATTTTCGTATGAAATTTTTAATCCCAATAATGCTGTTATAATATTATAATTATTATTAGTGGAAATATTATATTAAAATGATTTTTAAAAATAAATTGAATTTTCAATACAAAAACATACTTTCAAGTCGGAGAATATGACCCAAATGAAATTCATTTTAATGTTGCAATGTTTAAATAAACGCTGGGACAGAAAGTCCTTGGTTTTGGGCCAAAAGAACTTTTCAATCAAAGGTTTTTCGCCTTAATTTCAATCAAATTAATACTTAAGGGGTAATCCTGATGTCTCAAAAATTAGGTCAACATTTAATATGACCTAATGTGTAAAATTTTATTCACTTAAAATTTATAATTTTAAAAGTACGTATGGTTAAGATTTCATTGAAAAAGAACAATAAATAGCAATGTGAGAACTTAACAGGTGAACAGAATTATTCTGAGCACAGTCATAACGGTCATACATTTTTTTTAAAGACTTATTCTGACTCGGTCATAAAATAAAAAAACATCATGAAGTTCTGACAGAAAATATTTTGCATCACCACGAAATTGTAGGAGTTTTCTAAGTGGTTTAATTGAAAATTATGGAAAAATTCTCACCATTTTTTTAAGCACACAAAGAATTTTACATCTTTATAAAAATTTTAAACCTATACAAACAAGAGTGTTTCTCAAATAACCATGACAACTCCCTCGAATTATAACAGTTTAAACTGTTATAAATTAATATTTTGGACATAATTCTGAGTCGTCTGCCAGAGTACGAATTTTCTCATTAGTCATAATATTTAGTTGCAAATTTGTTGTGACACAACGCCAGAATAAGTTTGTAAGTCTAATTTAAGTTAAGCTATAGATTATCGGCTCTACTGAAGTTTTTGCTGCATTTTATATAGTATGACTTTGACAAGTAAGTAGATGAAATTGTTTTGTAAATTTCTCGTAATTTTCGAAATTACTTCTTAGAAGAAATTCGTAAATATCTAACTTTTGAAATAATTAGAATATAGAGAAATTTTTACAATTTGATATAATGCAAATTAGAAATTGAATACAAACATTTCACAATATTTTGGCTGTCAAATTGAGTTAAGAAAATCTTAAGTTGTCAACATAGGAAACTTAAATTTTAATTAGGCTTACTTCTGAAATTCATTTTCTAACTTAAAGTCTCACAAAGAATTTGGACCTAAAAAAAATTTTGAGCAAAACCCAAAAGAATATTGGAGCAGTCTGTGCTCAATGTGTCAATCCTAAAACACTTGAATTACTATAACATTCCCCAATTTCTGTAATTTTAAATTCTGTATACAACAAGTGTAGAACTACGCCCGGTACACTTTATATGTGTATCGCAGTTCTACCTTAAATACTGATTTGAATAGATAATAACTTGGGCTAACTAGCCTGGCGCCCTTGCAAACGATAAAGTTCGAACGTCGTCGTCGAATGCTCACATGAGACTGCTCTCCACTACATATTCGACCTCCGTTATCACCAGAGCTAGCTGCCCCCTCTTCTTTTAGAGGCAGAACATTGCGATCCTGGCTATATGTATGAGATGGGATTTTATCTTATGTCATATAACCGAACAGGATCTTTTCGTTCAAGTTTCATTATAAAGTTATTCCTCGGTTTTATTTCTAAAAATTTCGCTTACTGGCCTCAAAAAGGGAAGAAAAAAGAAAGTTTCAGTGTAAAACTGGAAATTCGAAAACCAAGTATTTAAACTCGAATAACATTTTTTGTTTTCAGCAAGGCGGAAATGGACACATCATCACTAATAATAGTAATATTTTGATGGTTTCAGTAATTTGTCATATAAACATGTTCATTCAATTCTTTAGAAAGATTGTTGGTGGATTCAAAAAGAAATTGTGAAATTTGCTTGAAGGCAAAAGCATCGGAAATCATTTTATGTACATATGATAGTTAAAAGTTTTCAATTCAAACATTTTATATTAAATTTCAAAGTGAATTTTTTATCTCTTTACTTTTTAGACAATTTAATAGAATTTTAGATTGAGTAAAAGTTTTTCATCATATTAAATTTGAAATAGTACAAAAGTCATACTTTCTAATTCTAGACTAATTCTAATTTCTAGACTTAAAGAGAAATTTGCTTAAATATTAAACTATTTTAACAAGTGGACTGAACCAACTACAAACTGGTTAGTGAAATTGTCAGCTAATTGAAATTAGTAAATTCAGAAATTTGCTAACAAGAAAAAATTTATTTAAATTAAAGTAACTATTTATTTTCAAGAAATTTCTTCTCGTTTTTGTTCATAATTTTCCCTAAAGAAGACTAGTACAATCAGCAACTTTATGCACGAACCAAATTAGTTGGGGTTGGTTCATGCCAAAATAAAGCCCAAAAAAGGTACAATCAGATCGGGTTGGTATTCATTTATGCGATCTCTTATGTCGCTTAATGTAAGCAGTGATATTAGTAATTATTAGAAAGAGCGTTATTCTGTTGTAATTAAATAAGGATTGAATTAATTTCGTAGAATTTAATTATTGACAAAGAAATATTATGGTCGGACCACACGTAATCCGAGAAATTTTATCAAAAGAAGAGGTGGCAGAAAGAACAAAGCACTGCGAACAACAGCCAGGACAAAGGCAGGCCAAAGATCTCCTGGGGGAATACAACCCAAAGAGATTTAAAGCCCTAATCAACACAAACAGGAAGAATATGAGAGTACTGACAGGAATACTAACAGGATACTGCAGACTCAAAGCACACCTAAAAAAAACTAGGACTTGCACTAGACAGCAGCTGCAGATTCTGCGAGAGTGAGGAAGAGACTCCAATGCACATCCTCTCTGAATGCGAGCACTATTCCGCAGGAGAAGAAAATACTTGGGGGCATACTACCTCCCCCAAATGAGATACAATCTCTTGATCCACTCCGGATAATATAATTCCCAAGAGAAATAGGTCTGGAGGAGGTGCTTTAGAATGGGAGCCTAACCAAACGACTGCACCAAAGAAAAGGGGGTATAATAGATCTTAAGGTCGCAGTACAAGGATACCCTAATATACAATCTAATCTAATCTAAATATTATGGTTATTCACGCTGCGTTGTATGTGGTCTTGGTATCGTAGTAAAATTGTATCTTTTGCATTTTGCATTTTCTACACATTAATAATTGTATGTAAAAATTACATAATTTAATAATAATTATATTAAGTGTCCGCTATAGTTGATGGGTGGCTATTTTATAAAGTCCAGAGAGACGGTATAATAAAAACTATTGATTTTTGAACATTTAAGAAGTTCTTCACAGCATGTAATTTCAATTAAATTTCTAAAGAACTTTATATTTAAATTTTATGCGCTAAAAAATATCTATTTCTGTAATTGTTCTATGAATAAAATTTTTACCATGAAAAACTTTTTCATTTTCACTTTAAAGACGAGAAACGTTTGAAAATGTTATCTATTATATTTAAATATACTTTTTGTGAGAAGGAAAAGTTGATCATCAATGAAAACTTTGTACCTACACCATAAACGATAGTGGCACCATTATCACCATCAAACAACCGCATGAACTTCTACGAAAATTCCTTTAAATATACTTATATTTATACTACAGGTTATGTCTACAAATATAGAACGTTTTTAAGTTACATGAAAATTAGTTTATGACCGTTTTGTGCATTAAAATTGCCTAGAAATTGTGCTCAATGCTTGCAAATTTGGAATCATGTTCAGTATTTTACGAAAAACGCTTTGACACAAGTGCCTGACATATTTCTGCATTAAAAGTTTGCTAAACATACTTGTATATTACCTCTCTTGTTTACTTATACAAAGTTCTAGAGCATGGGTGGTCATCGCGAGGCCCGCGGGCCGCATGCGGTCCGCCGGGAGTTTTGTTGCGGCCCGCGGAGCTAAGTCAAATTAACAAAAATGTTGACTTTATTGTACATATCACCAAAAGAACATTACATCATGAGTCGTTCGCATTATACTAGGCTAGTCAAAAAGTTCTCGGGCTCGATAAGAAAAACACAATTTAATGGTTCAAAATATGCTTTATCATTCAATATAATCTCCCTCGACCTCTTGTTTCAACGGTTTTCTAATCGATTGATTCCATCCCTGAAGTGAGAATCGGCAAGGTCTGCAAAATACCCCTGTACGGCAACTAGTACCTCTTTGTTTGACGAAAAACGCCTTCCCCGCATGAATTTTTTCAGATTTGGAAATGGATGGAAAACACTAGGCGTCAAATCTGGTGAATACGGTGGATGTTCTAACAATTTCTACTTTAATTCCGTGATTTTTGCAATAATTTTTTGACTTTTGTGAGCTGGTACATTGTCTTGGTGGAAAATGATTTTTTTCTTCTTTAATCCGGGCCTTTTTTCACGAATTTTTGTTTCGAGCTGGTCCAATAAGTTCGAGTAATATTTAGAATTAATTGTTTTACCAGTTTGGAGATATACCACCAACAAAACCCGTTTCGCGTCCCAAAACATTGAGGTTAAAACTTTTTTCGCCGATCTTTGGGCCTTAACCCGTTTTATAGCCGAATTATCGGTTTCACACCATCCTTTCGATTCTGCTTTCGACCCAGGTCAGGATCATAGTGATAAACCCAAGTCTCAGTCGCAGCGATGAATCAACGCACAAACGCTCGAAATGTTGTTGAGAAAGTCGCATTAGCACGTGTTTTTGTTCCATTGTTACGAAATGCGGCACCCACATTGTACAAAGCTTTTTGAAACCTAAAAGTTCATGTAAAATCTGATATGTTGAGCCATGCGAGATGCCTATGGCTTCAGCTATCTCATCCACCATCTCTCGTTTATCTTCCGAAACCATATCCTGTATTTTTTGTATTTTTTCTGTTGTTGATACACTTATTGCACGTCCTTGACGTGGATCGTCTTCAAGGTTTGTACGACCAGATTTAAAAAGGGCAGCGCATTTTTCAACGGTGGATTTCGCAGGTGAAGAGTCCTCATACACTTTTAATAATTGTTCATAAATTTCCTTTACTTTTAAACGTTCCAAAACAAAGAATTTAATTACTGCACGATATTCAATTTTTTCCATTTTAAAAAATACTGTGACACATCCACACTAAATGGGTTGTAAACAAAGAATGAATTAACAGATCGAAATGAAATTTCACACACGTTCTTATGAAGGATACGCCAACATAACAAATTTGGGCTGCTAGCAGCACATTCTGTTATCGACCCCGAGAACTTTTTGACTAGCCTATATTTTTAAATTATAGCTAAGAGAAATTTGAAATATCTCGCATTTTTGGAGAAATTCATTCCTTATGAGCTCTTTTAAATATACCGTATTTTCAGAAAAATGCGCAGATTTTAACTATTTCAAATATCCCAGTTCGATGTTATAAAATAATAACTTTTTATTTATGTGAATTTGGTGTACGATTATTTCTGCGCTAACAATAAGTCTTAAAAATATTTGTGTATTATTTTATACAAAATAATTTATCACAGTTTATTTGCAATAGAACAGTTACTATTTTCAATAATTATCACAATTTTTATGTTTAGGAGCAAAGTTACTTTTCTGTACTAGGCTTTATATTTGAAGTACACTTTTCAATTCAGATTGATAGATACTTGAAATCTCGTCTCGTATTTACTATATAGCTCAGGCAATACTTCGAGAATCGCCTGAAAATGTTTGAGAGTTTCTGATACAGATCAATTTAGATGCACTTAGTTCTGCAAAACAAAGTCTCGCTTTTAAATATTTGCAATTTTTTAAATAAATAATATGTTAGATTCTCAGGTATGCTTTATCTGCTTCAAAAAAATAAATATACCTATTTCTTTATTTTGACATTAAACCAGGCAAGCGTTTGACCAAAATCTCACCTACTGGCAAGCGACGATGTGGTGGAACTTGTAGCACACTTGCTTGTTGACTTTCATTACAGAAAAAATATATATTGGGTGCGTGGCCCGGCAGGAAATATTATTTCTAAAATTTGGCCCGCCTGCTGAAATGGTTGGCCACCCATGTTCTAGAGTATGTAGGTACTTAAGGAAACAAGCCCCTCGTCATTGATATCTGTGAATCAGTCGATGAAGGGTTTTAAATCTATTTGTCCCATATTCTACGTCTGATATTTACCTGATATTTTGGTCTTGGGAATACCATTTTCTTTTTCTTTTTAAAGAAAATTGTACATAGAACACACACACATTTTGCTAATCACTTTAGAAACAATCTGTATAATATATACTCTTCAGCTAGTCTTTTTACTCGACATCATATGTGTAAATTTTGTTTTCAAAAAGCTGCCAGAAAAATATTTACCATATATTTTATATCCTCAAATTGTTATCTAATACCAGTATTTCGGTTCTCTACCATCACGAAAATATCGCTAAATTATTTGTACCATGATCCAGTAATTTTTTGTTTTTTTTAGTTTTCAATCAATTTTCTCTCAACAAGTTTGTGGCCATTTTTTTAATGATGGTATGGATATAAGAGTATACACTATATATAATGTGCCTATCATAGATTATATGAAAATTTGCTTCGAAAGACTGGTGTGGCTGCATATGGATTTGCAAGTAGATAAAAAGTAGCCTGGGGAAACATTCCCATCAACGAAATCTAACCAACCATTATTAAAGATAACTAGACTAGAATTTTTATCCTCAAATAATATCAAATTTAGAGTTCAGTAATGGGAAAACTATAGTCGATGAAAGAATTTATAAAAAGCGATAAAAAATTTCTCTCCAGATAATTACAAAAACAAGTTAATAATGATGATTGGAAAAGCCATTGGAATTTCCTCAATTGAACCTTAAAATATGAAGAAATACTAAATGGACCATTATTGCTCAGGATCTGAGCATACTATCAAACATAGGCGACCAGAATTGGTAAATCGCAAAAGTATTATTATTTATCATTATGTCGTTAGAATAAATACAAGTTTGATCACTTGTCAACAATTGGCTGGAAACTTTGAATGCATTCACAGTATAGTTATGACTTTGGACCCCCAGACTAGCATTTATTTTGTTCTTTGCAGAACTTCTTTAATAGTATAAATTTGAGCTCCAAAGAAGCTTGTGAAAATAAGTTGTCTCCCTCACCGAAGTTCTATAGTGATGGAATAATGTCCTTATCAGAAAATTAGCAAAAGATCATCTACCAAAATGAACCAAATATTGTTTAATAAAGATCTTGCTTCCCATGAAAAATTCGCCTTTCATTTTTATCATCTATGAAAAGGTCCGTCGCCTTTCTTATATTGAATTGTTAAAAAAAAAAGTTTCCCCATCACATTAGAAAGAAGGCGACTTTTTCGATTGTGAGATTATAAATCCGATTTATGACGAAAATTTGAAGTGAAATACCATTGAAGTTGATAATAGGCTTTTCCTTTGAATTTAAATATGATATTTTTATGATTTTCTAGATTCTAGTGCGGGATTTTTTCAAAGATATTTATTTTTCTGTTAATTTAAAATTTTATCAAATTTATAATAAAAAGTAATATTTTGATTATTGGAGAAAGAAAGTATTTTAGATTTTGTAAATTGAAGTTTACAATACTTTGGACAGACGCAGACTGTACAAAAATATATTATATTTAGTTTTAAACAAAATTTGAATTGAAATATATTTTCGAAAATGTGCTCACTTCATCGTAATCTTTTAAGCTTTAATGTCAACTAGGACTATTAATATTTTGAAATTAAGCATTTATTTCGAACCAATATTTGCATTGATGAAAATTTGTTATCATATTTTTTATTCGTATTATATCGTCCTGAATAGAACAAAATAAAACAAAACCGCTTAACTTTTGGGTGGTTTTCTTTTTTTTTATCGTCCCCTTAGTGAAGAGCTTTCCTACGTAAAAAAACGTTTTGGGCCTAGCCATTCTCTCATATTTGTTTGGAAATTTTTTTAGTTAAACTTACTTTAACTATAGTTGAAGTAGTTGTAAAAATGATTTCAGTTAAACTACCTGTTGTAAAACCTGTTGTAACTTGATAGAATCATTAGCTAGTTTAGTATACCGAACTAGATTATAAGTACCAGTTGTTGGTAGCATAGAGAATACACATCTCAACAACTACATCTTAATAACAAAACCTGATCAAACTTAACTGAGCAGCACTACGTGTCAACCCTAAACCCTTTAATATTTAAATAAAGACTTCCATCTAAAAAAACGATTATGATTAACAATATATTCATAAATATTATTGCTGGTCCAGATTAGTATAAAAATGTATGCAAATAATTTATATTTGTTTATTATTTTCAGTGCATTTATTATCATGTTTTATTTAAATAAAAGCATTATACATTTTCAGATAGTAAACAAACATCTTCATATATTTTCAATTTAAAATGAATAACAAAAATGTCATCTTGATAGATTTTTATATACTTTGTTTTTTAAAAGTAACTACAATAATAATCCCACCTTCATAAGAACACAGTCCTTCAAGAATACATCAATACTTATTATTCATATTTTTCTCTTGTATTGCAAATCTACTCAAACGGAAGGAAGTCATACATAAAATAATACACCACATAGCATGAACTCGTCTCATCCTTCATCCAAAATAAGGAAGCACTTAACGTAACTTGTTAAATAAAAATCACACAAATTTATTATATGTATTTTTTTTCTCTTCTTTCTGATTGACATTGTGACACTCAACAACACCTTTTCAAAGTTTTCAAGGTGGCACATATAACATTTGGTACATAAATAATGTACACATTATTATGTTTTATATGGGAACCTAGATTTTATCGCGATACCTTAAAATGAAGAAATAGAACACAACTTTAAAACGTATTAAGGAAATGGCATATTATATTTACGTAAAATTGTCACGTGCGGTGACAAAATTGTTCACATATACACTATGTCTATATACATATATAAGGTGTCACGAAAAGGTTTAGTAATATTTTTGAGATATTCAGTCTTTATGAACCAAAGTACAGTATGTAAATATAAGTAAAGATAACTTTTCAATATAAATCAAATATAAAACTTTAGAGTTACAGACAAGCCTGATGACGTTATTTGATTGAAACAATAGTCATATTTGAACTATTTGAAGGCGCTGTAAGGCTTATTAAATACATTGAACGAAAATATTTAGACATAGACTAGTTGTCACTATACTGAAATTAAAATTTCCACTTTTTATATAAAATTAAAACTTGGAAACAGTTATCAAATTTTAGATAGTTGTTCGACACATTTAGAAGTCAAAAGATCTAAAATTTCAAACTTAGAAAAGCGTCCATAAAATTTAGGTCTCTAAAAATATGGAGCGAGTCCTCAAGTTTTTTCTTTGAGTGTCGACCGTCATTACCTTGTCACAGTATAATAAATGTTATTTGAATTCCTTCTGGGATAGGAACAAATCAAAGCACATATTTTGAGAAAATATACATTAGTAGTCAAATTAAATAGCTTACTTACTTTTACAAAAAAAATCAATTCTCCATTGTGCATATAGCAACTTCAAATATGGAACTATCAGAATATTAAAAGCTTTCTCAAAGTGATAAAGTATTTATCACGACACTTGAAATTACGACATGACTATTGTAGAACGAGAAAATTCTACATAAGGTATAAGGCATTGGTTATATTTCATGACGAAAAAGCTACAAGTATTTCATACGTGTAACCAGCATCACAAGTAAGCAAGCCTTGGCGATGACAAAGGACGAATAAATGGTTTGAGGTAAACTAAATTGCGCGATACTACGGATATACATATAAAGTGTAACGAACGTAGTTCTATACTATTAAAGTCAATAATAACAGGGAAGGATTGAATATTATTTTTGAATATCCTGTACAATAGCCAAATAATCACAAGACGTATTAGCATTGCCATGAAGAAGAAAATCATAGGTGTTAAAGATGTCACGATCGAATTGAAGAAGATAAATTAAGGATCTATATGAGTTATATACGTAGAGCAGTAAATGTGTTTTGTTCTAATAATACAATATTATACTCGTTCATTTCAATCTCGTGTTCAGAATTTTTCCTTAAATTTTTGTGAGCTTTCCGAGACATCCATTCGCGACATTGAAATAAAACAAGTAAAATTTTCTTTCAAAAATTTCAATAAACGATTTTATACATTTATACAAAAAAAGGTATTCCTATTTAAATAAGAATTGAGTTGGTGAATTTATTGACAAAAATTTTGTAAATATATGAAAAATAAAATTTCTATCAAAAAGAAAATTTATTCAAAGTGAAAAGAAAACTGTTCTTTACTATAACAAAAAAAAATTACTTAAAATATGACTAAAAACATAATAATCGGAACATTTTTTAACTAAAAGTTGTATGTGTCACATTTATTTCTCAAATGAAGTGAGAAATATCTCATTTCTCAGTGACTAATTACTTATGGTATATTAGGCCTGTTTTATTTGCCACTTGCTCTGGTGTAGAACAAATTTTTATATTTAAAACAAAAACAATATAAGTGCAAAGGCTCAAATATAATGTGCTCTGCCACTTACCCTGCTCCAGGGAAGAGTATGGCAAATAAAACAGACCTAGTATTTCAACAATTCAGAATAGGAATGAGTACTTACCTCCCAAATATCGATATCCAATTTGGTGCTCGAATTTTGATTCCTTTTAAATTTATCCTTTGATTTCTTTTTAGTTGCCATTATTTAGTAAATTATTGAAAATAATTTTCGTTTCAAATTAAATTTATTAAATTTCAACTCAAAATATTAACGAAAACGAAAAAATAAATAATTAATTTTTCACTTTAATTAAAGTTATTTAAAATAATAAATTGAAAAAAGTGCATTTTTCGCCTTAAATTGTTTTCACTGTGCTTTTTTGTGTTTAAATTATGAAAAGCAATTCATAATATCCTTTTTTCGTAATAAAAAAATATTTTTAAATAGAAAAACTTGTATTTTTTATTCTTATTTCATTGTGAAATTAAAAATATTCATAAAACTACGTCATTTCAGAGTTCGCGATCTGTTGCAGTTTCATCGAAAATAATCTGAAATAAAAAAAAGATAGAATTTATTAACGATTTCTTAAAACCAATAATTCATTTAAATAATATATTTTAAATCGTTTAAAGCAATTCGACATTTTACTAGAAGTATTCTCTTCGATATCTTTTTTATCAATTTCTTTATAATGTAACAATACAATTTCAAGTCGCCAAAAAAGCGCGGATACATCCCAACTCAAAGAAGAAACTTGGAAATCGATTAGCCATCGCTACTAAAATTAAATTCCAGTATCTATAAAATTACAACATTAGATAGGAGCAAAAAGCATACAATAAAGAGAGTTTCCAACTTGAATTCTGATTTGTGCACATCTGCACACGCCGCCTCATTAAAAAACAACTATTTTTTACAAATACTATTAGAAAGGAGGTGCGCATTGTAGCGCTGCAATGGTGCCAAACATTTATACAAAAAGAATTATCTTTCTTTTTCTTTTCTCTGTGATAGGGGTTAGATAGGTAAATAGGTAGAGTAAGGGTACTGCGTACAACACCAGGGACCTTATGGGCCTATTTTGATCCTTACGAGACCAAGAGTTACCCTATTGGCAAACCTATTCCTCTTCAAAGCATTTGATTTTCCTTCAAAATTTCATTAGACTGCTCATGTCAGTCGCTTGAAGCATCTCTAAATTCCCGAAGAAATGGTTACCAAAAAAGTTGTTACGAACTCGAAAGAGTACCGACAGAGGTCAGTTTGCACCAATCCCAGTCTTTTAGCGTACTTTCATTACAGACAATGTCCCGTTAATATCCCAATGATTGTTCGTAGATGATTCCTATTCCAGTCTATTATAAAAATCGACTTCTTCTGATTCTTCTGATAGGGGTTACAGGGGTAGAACTATTGAAACTTGATATCTGGATCTAAAGTTTGATAAAAGCAAGAAGCATACTAAAGGAGTCAAATTTGTATTTCTCATTTTCGGTCTGAAAAATAAATATATCTCGTCATTAGTGTTTGTAAAAAAGAGTCTAAATACATGTATTTTTAGAAATACTAATAATGAGATATATTCTTTGCAGACCGAAAATGTGTACCAAAACAGAATTCAAGTTGAGAACTCTGTTTATTGTATGAAAGCGTAGACTACAGTAAACAGAGTTCTCAACGTTTATTAACTTTAAGTCAAAAATGACTGTAAACAATCATTTTTATATAACAGAGCCTTTTTTATTGGGTATGGGAATTAAAACTCATCGCTTTCTTATAGATGACGTAAGTAGTTCATCTTGTTTGTAAGTTAAAACGGTAATACATTTAATTTGGAGTATTGTTAACAAGCTTCAATGTTTATTATATGACATTTAGGTGAAGTGTAAAAAGGATACATTTTTATTGAATTGAAAATGTCCATTTTTATACCAACAAAACATGAAATATATGCTGTTTAGTATATTCTGTGATGAAAGTTGGTAAAAGCTTCCATAAATCCCAGCTAACACTAGTTATCACCACCACGTGTAAAAATATTACACATTACTAAGTAGTAGCTCTGATGGTTTTAATGAAAGAGGAGGCGGCAGAAACAACCAAACACTGGGAAATACAACCAGGACTAAGACAGGCCAAGGATCTCCTTGAGGAATACAACTACCAGAGATTCAAAGCCTTTATCAGCATCAATAAGAAGAATATAAGAGTACTGACAGGAATACTAACAGGACACTGCAGACTCAAAGCACACCTTAAAAAACTAGGACTTGAACGAGATAGCACCTGCAGATTCTGCGAGAGGACGAAGAGACCCAATGCATATTCTCTCCGATTGTGAGACACTACTCCGTAGGAGAAGGAAACATCTGGGGGCATACTGCTTCTCTCCAAGTGAGATACAATCTCTTAACCCACTCCGGATACTAAAAAAAATAGGCCTGGAGGAGGTGCTGTAGAATGCGAAGTTAACCGAACTATTGCACCAAAGAAAAGGGGGTACAATAGATCTTAAAGGTGACAGTACAGGAACACCCTAAAACCTAATCTAATCTAATCTAATCTAAGTAACAGCTACTATTTAACAAAATCCTATTAAGTTTCTTTGTTTGTAAATAGTTGTCAATGATCATAATTAATAGAAATTTTATTTATCAATATTGTATAAATGAGATTTTTATGAAAATTACCATATTTTTTTATTTAGGTTCTATATTTCACAGTCTCCAGAAAACTCATGATATTATCAATAACATAAAGATTATGTGGGAGTTCGTATTATCCAATATAATCAAGTCAACAAGTAGACGATAGTGTGACGTCTTAAATCTTAGCTCGTGGAAAACGGAAATAAACAGAATGAAAAAAGAAATAAACACATTTCTAAAGTAATTTGCATTAAAGACATTATTACATTTTTCCAATCAGTTCCGTAAATTGTTATTTCCCTTTTTAACAACCTGAGATTTAAGAAGCCATTACTATATCTAGTTCAGATTTATTTCTAGAACGCATTGATGTCATATAATCTACTTTAGTTTTTTTTTTTTTTTTTGTAAATAATTTAACATTTAAGCTCTTAAAATGTTTGTTTTTGGGTTTTAGAACAAATCATGTATAGCAACTCTTAACAAAAGACAGTGTACACAAAGTTCTATAAGATCTTTAACTAACAATCTTTTAAGATGCAGAAAACTAATAAAATCGCATCTGTAGTTTTTCCGAAATTATTACTGAAAATTTGAGGCGCAGACAGTAATAAAATTTTAAAATATTAAAATCCTTAAAGAAATTAAGTAAGAAAAAGAAGATTTTCAATAAGAAAAATTTTCCTTTAAGTTTACCATATTGAAAAACAATATTTTATAGAAGATAATTCCGCACATACACACACATCACTGACATTCATTTCCCAATCGGATGATGCAATTTGGTACAGCCAGTTGCAGTTTGGAAAATTTTCCAATATAGGTGACGAAACATTTATGTCAGGAAAGTTTACAAACAAAAAAAAAAAAAAAGGAAGAAAAAAAGTTTTCTATCGATTAAATCTAAAAGCGATTACGCCAACGATAATAATAAAAGAAAGGAGAGGAAAATTTTAATATTATATATTTATATCCTATGGTAGATAGTACCAGGGGGTGTATTAGTTTTGTCACTACAATTGTAACACATAGAAGCAATCATCGGAGAACTGTGTTAATGGCCTCGTATACCATACAAGATAACTCAAAATCGCGTTGTCTGATTTTAATGAAATTTAGAATGTGGGGTGTTAATTTCTTAACTCGATTTGTTATTGCATTTCAACAAAATTGACCAACGAAGAGTAAAGTTATAAAGCAAAATCCAGAGTGACCACAAAGTACTGTCTTATTTCTTTCTTTTTTATTTTTCGAATTTTTTGGAAAATTCATACATCCATTTTATTTTAATGAATTACATACGTTGGACACATAAATAGACGATACTATGTTAAAATTCAGTAAAATTGGTTTATGAATAATGGACAAAGAAATAACTTTTCGGCTGTACTTTAAAAGTTGATATACCAATTTATCTAAAAAAATTTTGCGGAATATATTTATGCTATTAGGCCCCAGGCTACCTCTAAATTACAGCAAATTTGATGAAAAGGAAACAAAGTTATGCAGAAAAAACATTGAAATCCTTTTATTTTTGTTTTTTTCTTAGAGTTAACTTCTTTAACTATGAGTCTCACTTCTAGCATAGAGCATCAAAAAATCGTCTTTGTTCCGATTTTAAGTCTCTATATGGTATGTATTTTTTAAATAACAAGAAAACGAGCGGAAAAAAGTGTTAATTAGTGCATGATTAACGGATGGTGACTAATTTGGCCTTCAATTAAGTACGTTCTCTTAAAAATATATTTCAAAAAAACTTGCTGAAGCTTCTCTGTTCTTTTTTTTTTAATTATTGCTTACTAAAACAATGTCATTAAGATGGTTTTGTTAGAGTTTTGGCCAAGGTGAATTGCATTGAAAATATTTGTTTTACTCAATTTCTTAGAATATTATAATTAGATTATTTAAACTTGAATTTAAAGAAGAAAAAAATATATAAAGTTTCTGAAACAGGGATTCCCGGAAATGCTGTGTAATTAACTTAGTTGAACTTTCTTGGGAATTTCATGTATTTCCTTTTTCTTGTAAAATAAAATTATTTAATTAAACTTTCATATTATTTCATATTGATCTTCGTATTCTTTGTAATATAGTTATGTTCAACAATTCTATCAAAATCAGTCAATGGAAGAAAATTAAAAATAAAGTAAAATATTTTTTTCCTCTCAAAGTCAATGTCAAAGTAATTTCACTATTATAAGATTTGTAGACGTTGTGCAAATTCAATTAGCATTTGTGTGATAAGAAGTTTTTGTTTCAAGAAGCGTTTAGACTTCAGTTACTTACCTGGAGTCTCCATTAGCTATTTTTTCTTGTATGAAATATTTTTTTGCATCGAAACTGTTAATGGAGACCCACAAATTGTAGACATTTTTGAATTCATGAGATATTGCAGAAGAGATAGCATGTAATTATTGCAGGCTATGCTTTTTTGCAATAATTCATGCAATAAATTTAACGCTTGATGTTCAAAATCTTGAAAATTAAGTGGATAGAATAAATGGATATTTTGTGAAACGTAAATACTAAAATAATTCAATATTTCGGTTCCTTTCTCATTTTTTTATTCTCCTATATTTGAAGCCGATCTTAACTCTATAAATGTTAACCAAAGTGAACAAACCCAAATCCGTAGATGTTCCACTTTGAAAAACATCTTCATAATTGAAATTGTCCAGGACGAAAAATATAGTGTGAAAGGTTTGCTGCAACAAAATATTTCATGCAAAAAATAATTACTAATGGAGATATATAGGGTTGTATCAAAAAACGTTGAAATTATCATATGCCTTGCAGACGAACAAACAGATGGACGAAACCTGTTACCCGTCAAAATTCAGGAATAATTTAATTATCCAGTATTAAAAACTGTACTGGAGTGTATGCACAGTTTTTAAGGATGTCTCTCTTTCTTTCATTAACTAGCGTGGGTGATGTCACCCATCGAATACTATATACATTATAGGTGTGATAGAATTATTGAAGCCAAATCGATTTTCAGTCTTACTTTGGGGAGTCGAAATTGTAAAATATTCTCCAATTGTATAATCATCTCTCGAACCAATCAATCGCTCTATTGCAGTGCGTTTCATATTAAAAATAGTTTATACTGAATTTCGTTTCGATGGACCCTGTACAATTTTTTAAAGTCAATTTATTAATTAGTCTACATCTTTTTTTTTGTTCTCTACAGAAGACTGTTTTTTGAAAAAATATCATATCAATTTGCTTTGGAATTCAAACGAATTTTCCTTTCAACAATACACATTTCCCGCATTCACATACAACAAATTTAAAAAAGGAAAGCATTATAAATACGAGCATGAGTACGCACATGTATAAATCCCGTCTTTTAGCATACATATATCTGTTCTTGAAAGAAGATTCTACTATATGGTAATTTATTCTTGTTGATTTTGAAAGTTAAGACGACATTCAAAAGATTTATACTTTATCCGAGTCTAGTATGTGTGTTTTAATTTTATTTGAAAAAAAAAAGTTCATAGGCCCAAATAAATATATAATAAAATTGGAACTTCATTCAGCCTTAATACAAAGGGGTTTTTTTTCGTCTTAGGAACAAATCAAATATTATGTAATTTTCCACCCACTGACTATGATAAATCTATTAAATTTGTTTAAAAACACAAGACCGAACTTTTAATAATGTCTGAAAAGATTTTTCGGTATTACAAAAACTTCAAAATTAAATAAAATTTAAATAACTACGGTTCAGACATTTAAATATTAATCTTTTTTGTAATTGATTAGCACTAAAAATAGTTCAGTTAAATTACTCTTGGATATAATTACAAGAAATTATATGGGTATGTGATTAGTAAAAACATGAATTTTTCAACATACTTTAGTAGCTTAGCATTTGCACATTACAAGTATTGACAATCTACTTAAATATTAGAGACAACAACTTTCAAATGGAACATACATCTTTACAAGTAAAAACTAACCTAGAAATATATTTCTGTATGGTATATAACTTCAAATATTCAAAGGTTTGACGTTTAACGATAACCTAACAATTGGCACAATCACCAACAAATTGACTCATCGAGAAAATTTCGTGTAACTAGTTGTACAATTTTACAAGTAACTACAAACAGATATTGTATCAAATACTTCTAGCTTTCTACTTACAAGTAGTTAAAACTGCCAAATAAAAAGGTCCTCTTATAAATAGTAGCTATCCTGCAGCTACTGTCTACTCTACACCGACTCGCACGCTATCGCGCACTGTGTAATCCAGGCTTTAGGCATTAGCATAATTAATTGATAAATTGAAAAGCTAATTTTTCAATTTGGACAATTGAACCTGTAATTGTTTAGCTTGCCTGAAGTATATTTCCATATGAGCTTTATCGTAAAATGCTTGAATTCGAATAAATATGCTGACATATCCTAATCCATTTCTATTTAAAGGCTGTAGTGTTCCAAGAAGAACTCATGATTTTATGACATTACTTTATGTTTTCAAATACGAGCATACCGATTTGCATTGCTCACCAAATTGACATATGCTTTTGAGTTGACATAATCTAAAGTAATACCATGGAAGTATGTGTTCTTTATAATGTCGGAAGGAAAATGATCAGTCGGTTTCAGAAGTAGGATCAAACTGCAATTCTGCTTTTTTAGTTTACCAAAAAAAGAAAAATATATAACAAAACATTTTCATAATTTCTTTCGTATATTATGCAATATTTGCATGATTTTAACCAAAATTAAATAATCGTTAAAATCTAACAATAAATACAAAACATATTATGAAATCATTTACTTTGGGAATAGGAATAGCTCAAATCATTAAAACGTAACATACAAGTACATGGTGTAAACCGCAGGTACCGCAAAGTACTTTCGATGGTATTAACATTATGAATTGGAATTAAATTTTGTCAGTTTTTAAAGCCACGATCATGCGTAAAAGAGAATTTCAATATTTTTTAAATCAAAAATTTCCATAATTATTTTCTATTTTTCCATCTTATTTTTCATACATTTTCAATTTTTAATCTTTATTTTTAAATTGAATTTAAAAACTTTTATTTCGATTAAACTTTTTCTTGTTGTCAAAATAAATATTGGAAAAACTTTTTTTCCTTTCTTTAAATAAATCATGAACAAAGTTGAGTGACCAGAAGGAAAAGAAAAAAACGAGAAGAAAAACGAATATTGAATGAAAATACTGACAAATAATTTCCTCCAAAGATGTGAGGTGTGATGTTGGGATGACATTATAATGTTTATTACTTCATATTCCATGAAATTCAGTCGATGGAAACCGATGTATAAGTACTTAGAAATCTAAATTCAATTCAATGGAGTATGTGAATAAACACTAGATATCGAATAAGCAGAAAATCTACAACCTTGGATTTTACAAACGATTTTTTGCTCCACAAAAGTATTCAGTGATTTGCAACATTGTATCATCGGACTATCTATGTACAGATTGTAGGAATTTTAGGTGTTCATTTAAATAGTTTAATACAAATAATTTGCTTTTACCTTTAAGGATTTCGGTAGAAAGTTAAAACTACTTTAACTTTCTACCAATATCCTTACTTTTCTTACCGGAACTTATAAATCACTTGTATGGATTTCATATATTTTTACTTCTTAGTTTCTTACCATACTTATAAACCAGGCATGAATGGTTTTATTAGAAATAAATACAACTCCGGGTACGGTGTTGGACCATATTCACATTTTTTTCATTTCCTGCAATATAATGTACATGACAGTCATACTTTTAATCAAAATATGCACAATGTTCTTAATTTCACTGTCCTAGAACCTTGAAACCTGGAAATATTGCACTATTTATTTGGAATGTTCCATGATGTTCTGTAAAGAAAATCTAGAATATTCCAGAAAAACCAATTACTAGAATATATTATGACATTTCTGCAATTGAAGACAATAAAACGTAACATGCATGACATTTCTCAAATGATCTAGAAGGATTACATGATGTATAAATACAACTATCCGAGCTGAACAGTGCAATTTGAGATCAAGAGTGACCAGTTATTATTGAAGACATTTTGAAAGTGATTGTGTTTGGAGTATGCTTACACTGTACGTGTTTTTACTAAATTAGAAAAGATTATATACCACTAACATAATCTAATATTTTCAATGGGATATTGGGTGTGAATTGGTCAGAATAAATTGTCATTTTTGAAAATCATATTTCAATCAATAAATATATATTTCGCAGAAACTCATAAATATGATCGTTATGAAAACATAAATCTTTTATCTCGTTCCATACAAATACTAGTTCTGGCTCAGTGCTGTTTTTCTTATATTAATGTTGTTTTAAATAACAATTCCGTTTAAATTTTCCTCCAATTTGAAGGGCATTAGATCAGAATTTTCGCCTTTTCATTTGATTTTATAATTTGCAATCGGTTTCTTTAGTCTTAGATTTTATATATATATATATTATACAATATATTGATTTTGATTTGGAAGGCAAACAACCCTCTGGTCAGATCTGATCAGGTATGAGCTGCTGAAACCTAATTAAAGAGCTAGCGTTGATCAATGCCGACAACAATTATTCAATTTGAAGCGAGCATTGCAAGAAAGCTATCAATGTACGCAAAAAAACTGATAAGGTGATATTGTAATGCGAAGGAAACGTTAGAAACACTTGGATACATTTTTTTACATCGCCCGATATATTTATCAGACATTTTATCATCTGATTGCCACTAATTTCGATCGATGCAGCATGGCTTGCCTCTCTGAGCAACATTTCAAAACTTTTGATAATATCAAATATTGTTTCGATGAATGGATTGCTTTCATTTGTCGCCAGAAAGATGGTCAAAGATTGTAGCTTTCGATGGATAATACTTTACATTAAATATAATGTATTGTTAAACGTGTGTTTTTTTTTACATATAATGCGATAACTTTAAATTCCCCATCCAAATATATATTTTCATATTATGGTCTTTCTTCATTTTAAGCTTATTCTAAAAACAGATTTGATATCATATTTTCGTAATACAACGAAACTTTTTCTAAGGCACAAAAAATTTTCCAGGCAAAAAAAGAAATAATATTTGAAAAAGTCTTTAAAAATGAATTTAAGGAAAATATTATTTTCAATTTAAATTGGTTTCTATTTGCAAAAAGAAAATTATTATATAAATAATAAAAGAAAAAAGGTATTAAAATAGACGGAAAATGGCATTTGTTGACATTTTCATTTCGAAACAAAAATATTTATCAATAATATTAGTTTTTCACAAATATTTGCCAGATATGCATTTTCCAATACTTTCAATGTGATCGTATAAAATCGATTATTTCTCAATTTTATGGAATAAATCTATGCCGGAAAAACGTATTCATACAATTATATTTTATAAGACCTTCGAATTTTGTTATTATTGTAGTTCCGCGTTTATTATTTCGGAACTTTTTCGTATTTAATTAGAAATATTTCATCAAATTTATTACTAAATAATTAAAATTTCAAGGAAAATTCAATTAGAATTGATTATTTATATAAAAGTGCGAAAAAATAATAATAATAATTAATTGAAAAGAATATTTATCAACAAATTAGTAATAAATAAGTAAATTTTTAGTGATTTTTCGAATTAATCCAGAAATCGTTAAGCAGCGGAAAACTATGGAAAATAAAAAATTTTTACGGATTTTCAAATTTAGGTATATTTCAGGCACTGTAATTAAATAATTACTAATTATTAGGGCTCATGAAATTTACAAAAGATATCCAGTTAAATTTTAATTTTCTACATTTCTGCCATTTTTTAATTACAAAAACCATCAGATTTGATTCTAAATTATAATAATAATAGCTCTGTCTCTCCTTAATTATTAGGTACAGTTTCCAGGTGCGAAATCGTCGGGTAGTTTAAACAGAAAGTACAGAATTCCGATTGCGAATCGATCTGTAAATTTTTTAAATAATAAAGCTAAGATCCCTGAATATAAAAGTCGCTGATAGCATCAGGATACCATAAAGTACTACTGATAACCAACGCTTCACCAATTCTGGACGCTTCGTATAGATAGTTTCCAAAGCTCGATTTCGATATGTTAAATTTTCTCGTGTCGTTAAATGTCGACTGAATTTAAATGTCTTTATTTTGTCATCGTCAACAACGCAATGAATTTTTGAACCATTTAATAGTTTGACTACTACAATATATCTGTACCACTAATTGTTTAAAACTTATAACGACAGATTGGAGCATTTTAATTGGTTTAAAGTAGGGCACGGTTTGAATAACCAATTACTTGAGTAAACCTAATTATTCCAATATTTTGAATAATCAACCGCTGATTAATTATTTCATCATTTAAGCGAAACAAAACGCAATAAATTGGAGAAGAGAAATACTATAATGGAAAAGAATGGAAAGCAAAAGAGTACGGGCAGTTGTCAAAATCTATGTAACGCACTCCTATGAAATTTGTCAAGCCTCATATACATATATTTTTAAGGGAATATTATCTCTTTTGTTTATATTACGCTTTTTCTTTTTCTTTCCTATAATAATTTACTTCTCTTTGTAAGCAGTAATTTTTGATTAAAAATTTTGACTTGTGGCTATTGTCATAGGAAGGAATTAATTGGTTTAAGACCATCAATTATTTGATTATTCACTAAACTCGAAAACCAATTAATCAACCATGCCCTAGTTTAAAGCACTAAAATGACTCTTGTTTTTAGTCTATCATAGAACTAATATAATTTGTGCTGATTTAATTACAAAATTTCAAAACATGGTGTGTCATATAACGCATAAATAGTGTAGACACATACGAATAATTATGTTAATTACGAATGGATAAAAAAAACACGAACCCGTTAAAAACCGCTAATCCAAAAATAATTAAATAACAAAATTTTCTTAAAACTTTTCCAAGATAAGGTATGAATATTTTATTTTCAGTTTTATAACAAAAACTCTTAGAAATTCATTAAAACTCTTTTATGAAGATATTTTCATCCTTGAATAATTCTTAGGAAACTAATTCCTATATTCGTTTACCATATATATACGAGTATTTAGTTAGATTCTTTCAAGTGGCTTACTACTAATTTATGTGCACTAAATGATGTATAAAAGTAAAAACCACTTTTTGGTGAAGTATTTATTGTAGCCTCATAAATGTTAAATTTATAAGTCCCGAAGGAATTGGCAAAAAAAAGAATAATATATTAGCAAATTCGGTTCAAAGTTGTAAATAAGGAAGACAATTAGAATTGGGGATGACTCAAATAATTCTTATAAGAAAATAGACATTAAATATTTATAATATCGAATTTATTTTAATTTTTTTTTCTTTTGGGAGGGATTTATTAGATCCACATACAACCAAATGAAGAGTTAATTACTTGGCAGTTATTGGAATTTAAGAAAACCACATGTAAATGAAATATCATCTTGGATAGAATTTAGTATAGTTTTCGTACACTAAATTATTTTTAACTATAGCTTTAACTATAGACAACGTCAACATAATTTCTTTTGGTAAAATTCCTTTTAGCATTGCTTATAGTTTTCTAAAATACCATACTTATTTTTCTGACGCCAATATAGCCTAGTATCACTAGTGGTAGCTAGTGGTAAGGCACTGGCCACCGTAGACTCATTTCAAAGTGCACATAATTTGACTTGATGGTATTTCAAATTATCTCTCGGATATTTCAGTTCTTAATTAAAATCACTCTGTTTGTTAATACATTAATTAGTTAATAAATAAGAATTTCACACTAATCTGGCATTAATTGGTAGACAAGTTCTAAGTTGTTTAGCCGTTAATTATACCTATGATATGGGTATTATTTCAAAATCTAGCAAATACGCAATAACCGGAGGATATTTAAAATTTTAAATTTTTAAAAAAAGGTTTGAACTAGATACTTTGGATGACTTTAAATACGCACTACTACAGGAATTGGGAAAAACATTTAAAGTGGGTTCATACAAAAAATATGGCAAAGGGTAAATATATAGAAAATTGCTACAAACAATGTTATTATCGTTAGAACTTCACTTCAAAATTGCAGTAAGTTTTATTGAAAAAGAATATTTGGAATTATCTTACATGTATAATGAATTTCCCAAGAAATAAGTTTATTATTTTCTCAAAATATATTAAAATGTTTAAAATTTCGCGTAATTTTAAATGCTTTTCTCCTTCACATTATTATACGAAATTTTCTAGGACGAAGAATGGACGGTAATAAAGGGTATCCCAAAATTCACGCAAGAAGTAATTTTGATAGAAAACAGAGGTTTATAATTAAAAATTGTAAATTTTTATTGATTCATAAAGTATACAGTATGGTATACGGTTATGTATGGAATAATACATCGGGTAAATGGTCTCCACGACTTTGCTGGCATATACGCATTTTTTTGTTGAAAATTTCCACGACCGTTTTGCATAAATGTGGCTGAATTTCGTTGATACAGCGCTCAATTTCCTCCTTCAAGTTGTGGATGGTCTTGGTCGTCTTTAAGATCGCTAATTGCTCCAGTCTCCCTAAATTTCTTGATTAATCTCTTCTCAGTTGATGAACCATATTTTGTACGAAAATTGCGAACTGTAGCTGTCAAATCTTCATTATTTTTAAAATATTGCTCAACAATGAAAACGCGATATTGTTTCTTGTAGCGCTCCAGTTTTAATAACCCTGAACTGGCAACTGCCACGATGTCTTTTTTTTCGTTAGCAATACTTTACCGCACAAAGAGCGCAAAATTCAAATCTTGTGTGAATTTTGAGATACCCTTTACCTAAACCAAATGGATTATGTAAACCTCATCTAAATGGATCAAATCCTTAAAATATTCAAGATGAAATTTTATTAACATCATGTTGTTATTATAAGATTTTGATAGTTTATTAACAAATATTATATTTTTGTTTAAAATATCACTTTGAACGATATTTTAATTATTTTAAAGTACTTTAAAATACATATTGTAAATATTCGCTACATTTAGCACCTTAATATTGCCAACTAAACCAGCGATTACCTCTTAAAAATTTGATAAGGCTTTTATTGACTAGATCTGCGTTATTGTAGCATAAAACAGTTAAAGACAATAATATTAAATATATTAAAAGAAAGAGAAAATTTCAGAATATATTCGTTTTCTATGCTTAAGAAGACTGTTAATACCTATTTATGTGGGCAAGTAGTCAATAACTAGTGCCTGGCCAACTAATAATGTTTTACTCTATCTTGTATTTTTAAAATCAGTCGTTACAAAAGAGTTTTACCAATTTAATACACTCGTAAGATACAAAAAATGCATATAAGTTTCAAAAAAGATATCGAATCAACATTAACTAAATTTGTTGTTTAATGGCGGTACTCTTTAAATTAATTGAATTCAAGAACTAGAATTTAATTTTAGATTTCAAAATAATACCATAGATACCATTGTGATTTATATTTCTGTACACAATTTTGAAATTTATCATTTAATGAGCTCTTATTTCTTATGAAATGCAACTTCATCTTATTAAATAAGATATATATCACTATTAAATTTATAGATAAACAACTTCATATAATTTTCTTCGCCCACTCATAATCTTCTCGAAGATTCTACGCTATAAGGAAACGACGAATATTATCAGGAAAACCTAGATTGTTCTAATTTTCTTCCATTTCATTTATACGTATATAAAATATTTATTTCACATTAACTTAAAAATGGTTTTTATGAAACATTTGAAAATATGAAAAAATATATAAAAGCCAACGCAATTTTCTACCGAGTAATGGAAAATTATATTTAAATAAAAAATTGTATACGATTGAAAAGAAAATATAAATTTTCTTGTTATAATATTTTTATTCGCCTGTGATTTTCTTGTGGTGCACATATATAAATGAACCGAGTGATTCCAGTATCAACCAATAATTTAATCATTCTATTAGATTTACCCAATAACATTTTCAAGGACCTTATTTCTTTGAAAAGTAAGAATGAAAGATGTTGGCTGTTACTAAAACTTCATATTTTCCTACTCATATGTATATGCTACGTTTCGACATGAATTATGCTACCTAGCAGCTGTATTAAAGTTTTCGTTCAATTGCAATACATTCCAATGTTATCTTTCTTTTCTATTAACTAAATTCTTGGTCCAGGGTAAGCTATGAAAAATTGGTATTCTCACTTATTTATTAATATATACCTTATGAGAATAGTAAACTTCAATATGAGAATAGTAAACTTCAAAATAAGAATAGTAAAAAGAGAGCTCTCCAGAAAGTTGTCAAGTATTCTTAACACCACAAACGAATTATCCGTCAAAGAACAGAGAGTAAGAGCCTTAGAAAGCCTTATGGAAGAAGGTCTGCAGACAATTACACCAACAACATGTGCCAATTGCATCGCAAGCATTCAAAGAAAGTTCACTGCAACTCTTAACTTGGAAAATATGCTATATTAATAAATTTAATTTAAAATATTTTGAATTAATATTAATTGTTTTAAATTAAATTAAAATAAAAAATCTCATATTGAAGTTTACTATTCCACTTTGAAGTTTACTATTCTCATTTTGAAGTTTACTATTCTTATTTTGAAACTAAAAAGGTATAGATTTGAGTTATACAGGTAGGTTTGGCATCGGCTCCAGTGTACTGTCAAAACTACCTATATCCCCAAAACATAAATGAATTGTTATAATTTATGACCGATACTAACTTGTGGTAAAAAGAAAACTGTAACTGCTATGTTAATTATGACATTCATAACTTTGTGTAATTATTCCTTGAATAGGATTGAATATCATAAACGATACTTCTGGGAACTTATTTTTGTTTGATATATTCCTCATAATTGCTATATCTCTTATGGGGGGCAAATCGATTTAGAGAGGTGAAAAAAGTGTATTGGAGGTTTTACATTTTAAATGTGAGTTTAGTTTTTATCAAAACCATATGTCACAATAACAATTTCTACAATAAGTAAAGTACTAACTGGAGTATTCTGAAATCATATGTCTATGTACTGTATTACTGTAACGATAGAAATTTTAGAAAGTATTCAAACTTTTTTTTAAAAAATGAGCTTTCTTCATATAGCTGATTCTTCTATTAGTAGAGTTATTCAATTAAAGTCAGGATACGAGATACAGGATATGAGAAAACCTCAGTTAGTTTGGCACCTTCTCATAAATATGAGTATCACTTACTTAATTAACAAATTCTCTATTCTATTGCAATATAGTAGATTTTTCATTTTCAATAGATTTATCTGACACCACCCGGTTTCTAATAAGTATTTTAAATATGAAAATATAACAAAGCCTACAGTGGACAATACAACTGTGTAGGACTTATACAATACATAAATTTATGTGTTCTGTAAAATTGTTTTATATTGTCAAATTTCTATTCAAATTGCAAAAAAATGGAAATAGTAAATATTTACAATAACTATTTTCTGGATCAAATCACCTCATTGAACTGAGTTTTGTTATTGTGAATAGATTGCGGCATTTTTCTCAACAATTTTCTTTTTATATTCATTATTATGCCCTATGGTAGGTACTATCAGAAATAATCCTAGGAGAAAAGAAATCTGTTCATAAAGTTTTTTAGGTGTACTTTAAAAACTGATACACCGATTTGAATGAAATTTGGAGATTAGATTTATGCTATTAGGTTATTTGCAAATTAGAGGAAATTTTGAAGAGAGGAAACAATGTTATGAAGAAAAAACCTTCAAATACTGTTAGTTTTGACAGTTTTTCTGTCCCATTTTTGTCATAGGGCATTAAAAAATTGGCTATAGGCCGATTTTCAGTTACTATATGTTATTTGTTATATCACCAATTTTCTATCGTATTTTCTTTCGGAATGAAAAACAGGAAAATGAAAAGTTGGTTTTAATAATGCATTTATGTATGTGACTACAGTATATTTTTCCTGGAAAATTTATACTGTGTAAAAGGGAAAAGTGTTATTATTCGAGATAAAATGAGGTTTCTATGCTAAAACTGTAATATTGTATATAAATATGGTTTTTTTATTACTTTAGTTTATGTTTAACTAGTTTTTACATAGTTTTTTTCTTCTTAAATCGGTAATAATTGTAAATAAAAATTTATTGATTTCATGAAAAAAATATAATCTAATTTTTTCTTACTGTAGTGCTTTGCAGAATTAATGTACCATATACAATATTTGTTTTCAAGTTGCTATTGTATGTAAATATATACTCGTACATGTAAATATTGAGTTGTGTAACATCAAATGCTAGTCTATGAAATGAAAGTTTATTGTAATTCTTTTCAAATAAAATCTTTTTATTTTTAACTAGCTGAGCCGACAGACGTCGTCTTGTCCAAATTTCAATAAAATTGTTTGTGATCGTTTTGTGAAGCTATTGAAAATGTGTAAACAAAGTAAAAATGAGAAAAAAACGTATTTCTGCTACAACAATCCCATTGAAGAAAAGCACTTATAGTTTTTCCCGAATTTTCCAAGTTTCCGGGCAAATTTTCAAATTTTTCTTTCCGTAAGAAAATTATTCGGACTACTACAAACAATTTAACGAAAAAATGAGCGAAATCGGTTCAGTCGTTCTAAAGTGATGCGCTTACCAACGAACAGCATTTAATTTTTATTTATATAGATAGATAGATTAAAGTATCTACCCGTAGTACTTTTTTGCCATTTCAGCGGTAGTTCATTTATTTGTCTGTAGAAGCCTAGCTCACGTGAATCGATGAAGTTCTGGAAGGCACTTTTCGCAGCTTCTTCGGAATTAAATTATTTTCCTACCAAGAATTTGTCCAAATTCCAAAAAAAGTGGTAGTCAGTGGATGCAAGGTCTGGCGAATATGATGAGTGACTGAGAGTTTCGAAATCCTGTGGCTTTATCACGGTGTTTCGTGCGATGGCCTGACGTTGTCATACAAAAGGATCTGAGTTGATCGATTGACCAATCTTGGCTGTTTAAGATTTCATATAATTTTGTACAGTTACATATAGTAGGCATCAACCATGATCGTCGTGCCCGGTTTCATAAAGCTGTGATAGATGATACCGTCGCTAGACGAGCATACAGTCACTATAATTTTCTTCTCATTATTGTTTCGGTGCTTTTTTTAACTATATTGCTAACTAGGAATTCTAGGGTCTCCTGCATCTAGTTAAATATTTCTTGAGTCTAGTTAAAAAAGGCTGTACAGTGCAAAAATAGTTTAAATAAATTTACTGCTTCTACAAACAAAATATGAACTCAATTTTTCATTTTGCATTTCTTTGGAATTAACATTTATTGATTTTCAAATCCATTTTATTCACAACATGGTATATTTTAAAAAAAAAGGACGTTGTTCAGGTAGTTTTCCTATTAATCAATGATGTCAACAAGAACAAATGTTTTGAAAATTCTATACCATAGCTGAGGAATTATTAATTGAGTTTACAAATCGAAAATAAACCAGCTGTTACTCGGATCTATTCAAAGATATTCAAATCCTGTACAGAATAATGGATATTAATTAGAACCTAGTTAAATTCAATTATTAAATGAAAATGGTATATGTGAAAAGTTTTTTAAATAAATCATAAAACCATTTTTTGAATTATCATACAATATTTTGAAAAATAAATTCACCACACTACATGTAATGTGATTTAGCAGTTATTTAGCATTAATGCTTCAAAGCCTTTCATTGTTGCTTAGATAATAATATTATTTTAACAACTGAATGTGATTACCAAAAATACCTATTATAGTCTGAACAGTGTCTAACTATAATACTCTTTAAAGAGATTTTGTTACATTAAAAAGATAGTACAGAGTATCTTTTATGTCGCGTTACCATTTTAAATATCTGATCGCCATCTTGTATGATAATAGAATATAAATAGAAAATATTTTTTCATTCTTGCCCATATAACATTCCAATTCAAAAGCAATTCTTAGGCAATGTCCTCCAACAGAAGTCTTTGGGCTTTCAAGAGGGCGTCCAATTTAGCATATTTACCACAATATATAAATTTTTAATTATGCAGTATAGTGGTCTTACGTAGGTACAATTGATAACTGATTTTAATAAAACGTTTTTATCAAAATTGTTCATGATTTTAAGATATAGTTCGTACTAGTCGAACTCCATATTACAGTTGATAGAACTGTAATAAAAAAATTGCAGCCAATCAATGGTTGATCGACATACAGGAAATTTAGTTGCCATAACAATTAAGTCTCGGCGATACAGTTTTAGCGATTGTTCTATAAAATCGTGAATCTCTCTAAACCCATTCTAAGTATCACGAATCCCTTAAATAATTTGCGACACTTCTATTAGAATCGGAGAAAAACAATCACTCCAAAAAACTTAACCTCGAAATTGTAATTTGATTTTTTGCAGTAAATTGTAGTATACTATAGTATAAAAAAAATGACTGTGCCTGAAGAAGACACGAAGATAACCCACTTGTTTGTAATTTCAAGAATTTCACTTAAGGGACCCAATTGTACGGCTATGTCTGGCAACAAGTATTCTATATAATGACAGACTTATTCTCTAATCAATCAAGTATTGATTAATTAATTAAGTTTAAAAGCGACATAATAAAACATAATTAATAATAAACAACGAAGTTTTTATAGTATTGAAATATTTTCTTTAATTTCAACAATATTACAGAATTAAATGAAAATCCTAATTTTAGGTTGTTTACGCACAAATTATCATTCTATTTTTAATTGCCAATCAATAAATATTAATATTTGAACTTTTTTTTATTTTCTGAATATATTTTATTTTTATATTTTTTAATTGTTTTTGAGCTTCTTAAAAGGAAGCTTAGAAGAGAATAAATTATAATTTTATTTCTATTTTATAATGGGTGATTTTTTAGGCGTTTGGTTTTTCAGTGGTTCCTTATTGACATTTCGCCCGTGATTCGTGACGTGTGTTAAAGTCAAACATGCTCAGTTAGCATTGTCATTTCACCATGAATAAACTCCCGGTTGAAAAACAATCAAAAATTATCCAAATTTGCTTTTAAAATTAGTCCCGTTATTTTATTGCAAATTTGTGTTCAGTGTCGAGGCTCATTTTTGGCTCCATTAATAAGCAAAATTGTCGCTTCCGGAGTGAGACTAACCTAGAAGACTCTAAAGATCCCATTGCATCCAGAAAAATGAAGTTTACATGCTGGTGGCATCGTTGGCCCTTATTTCTTTAAAAAGTAGGCGGTACATCGTGATATGGTCTATCAGAGCGTTACTGGACCATGATCAATGAATATTTCTTCGAAAATATGGATGACATTGATCCTGCTGAGATGTAGTTTAAGCAGGAAGACGCTACGTGCCATACAGTGACAGAAATCATCGATATATTGAAATTACGATTTAGCGATAATGTGATTTTAAGAAATATCTCTTTAAATTGGCCTCCAAAATGGTGAGATCTGACATCTTCCCAACATTTTCTATGGGCCTACGTATAGTCCCTGGTTTGGGCTGATAAACCAGTAATAATTGGCCAACATTGTTCGTGTTATTCGTGAAGTACGGTCGCGATTGATCGAAAATGCAAACCAAAATTGGACTAACAATATGCGCTTCGTCCAGAGTAGTCACAGTGGCCATATTTCCAAAGCCAAATATTAATGCCATGAATAGATCTTTCGAATGAAAAAAGACTTTAGATTAAATGTTAACTTTTTGTGTTATTTTTTTGAATTTAAAGTTAATTACACTAAAAAAAAATCACCCTTTATTTTAAAGTAAAAATGAACTAGATTTTAGTAATGAAAATTACAATCTAGATTAAAATAATAAAAAAAAACTATAAACTAAATTTAAAATAAAAAACTAAGTTAAAGTTAATTATTTCTGCGAACACCACAATAAATTTAATATTTAATATTTCTAACTTCTGGTTCTGGTTTTGTTACCGAAAATAAATAAAAATTAAATTTTAACAATTTAATTGTCCAAAAATAATTTAAAATTAATTACTACAAAGTTTTGACATTAATTTGATGCCATTTGATTTCAGTTCTCATTTTACAGACAGGTATTAATTCTATTAAATTAATCGTTAAAATTAAACGCAAAAAACTTTGTCGTTGTTCTCCAAGTAATTTATCTAAATAATGTTTTTGTATTATTATTTCAAGTTACAAGTATAAAAAACAAAACTCCATTGAGACAAACTTCCAGTGACTAAATACGACTTCTAGAATACTATGTACTTATCAAGAAAATGAAAATATAAGACCTGACAAATTAATAAGAATTAAAGAGGGCGAATACACGAAATAGGTGTATAGGATTACAATTAAGGATCCTGAACCAATTACCAGTAAAATATCTGAAACACAAAAAAACCAAAATAAATACAATATATATGTTGGAGCCAAAGACCGATTTTGACCAGCACGCTTTCTGGCATTTTAAAAAACCAACCAGAATTTAAAAAATTGTCAGAGCGCGTTATAGATTAGAAAATCGTGAAATTTTTTTTAAAAATGTGGGTTACATTAAATTCCCACTTAATTAAATAAATGTGCAATATGTGTATAAGCTCTTAAATTGGAGCTAGCAGGCGAAGCGAGCATAAAAGAAGTAATTTTTTGCACTTTCTGATACTTTATAGCAACCACAACCTTTATTCACATACGGCAAACTAATTTTTTTCTGGAATTCTAAGGCACACCAAAATAGAAAATATAAAAAAAAACTATAAAAAATTTATAATGAAATTACAATTAAATATTATACAATAAAATGGGTACAAAACTAGTATTAAATAACTAATGTGATACCTGGGCTTGTATCAATGAACACAGATATTTTATATTTGACCCGATACTGGACAGTGCGGCCCGAAATTCGTGGTCAAGGTCCTTTAAGCATTATCGCTTATCATATTTTATTAAAACTAGAGATGAAAAACTTAATTCACATAAAAATATTGTAGAAAATGGAAGAAGAACTACAATAGCCTGGTCAGAAATCTTCAGATATTCCTCCTTTACTGAAATCCAGAAAACATCTAATGGAACTTCGTTAAATTTTACTTTTAGAGTCCCGTCAGTCCTTAATTCCACAAATTCCTCTCGAATATCTACTAGGAGTGCTGATATGAAAGCTGGGATGTTTGTTTACTTTTACCATCGGAAAATAAAAAATCAACCACGACACACCTGATATCGTCCTCCGGCACAACAATGTGCCGCGACACACTGGTTGCGGAGCACCGCTTTATAGCATAAACTATTTACTTTAATGCATAAATGTTTTAAAATAAAATAAAAAAATTATACTTTTCAAATACCTTTTACGATTTTCTAATCTGTAACGCGTTCTGGCAATTATCAAAATGTCAGAACGTATTCTGGCAAAAATCGGTCTTTTGCTCCAATATATTGTATATACTAATTCAAATAGCAGAGATACTACAGAGTATATTTTAATGTTTAACATTTAATATTATTGGACGGAGAAAATATAATTCTCCATTGTAAGATGTTCAAGCAATTTTTGATATAGCCACCATGAGATTAACGAGAAAATCACAAGAAATAATAAGTAGAGTGAGAAAAATCCACCAGTGTTGTAACAATCATTTATGTACAGGGTATGGCAAACATTTTTAAATATTTATACGTTTATGTTGCGTACTTACATACTCTAGCTGTAGGCCAGCATTGAATTATGTTGAAATGAAATTAACCATTTGTAAGTAATTGCATTGTTTAGTTAATAGCAATGAAAACGCATTAGAAAAAAAAAATGTTTATCTGTTCTTATTAATTAAATTTGTGATTTTGCGGATCACCTGCTTAACATATTCCCTTTGAAACACAGATGAAGGAAATGCTAAGCAGCCGAGTTAATGCGTAACTACCGGACAAATGGACACAAGGCCTAAGTACCGAATCTTTTCGACTACACAACTAATCTTAAAAAAATGCAATATGAGACTTCTTATATTCAATATTTTTGCTATAACATATAGTATTTTTTACATTGACCTCTTTTTAAATTCTCTTTTTTGCACTTCACTAAGAAAGCTTGAAACGTTTTCATGTAAAATGAAAGTATTTCAACTTTTGTTCGACCCTATACTATAAAAACAAAAGGGCATCCTTATAATTACAATCTGTACAAATATATATGTGTGCATTACATTTTTCCAATGTATTAGTTTGATATTCATTCAACAAAAAATTCGGCAAATAAACAAACAGACATTGAGCTGAACCTAAACCAAAGATTTTGTGAAGAAAATGTTTTTACTTTCTTCCCATAGAATAGAAATAAAGTTTTATTATGGTAAAAGATTACGACATCAAGATTTTGATGGCCCTTCACGTTTTAAGGACACATAAATGTTTTTAGAAAATGTGTATGGTAATAAAATTTAAAACATTGATTATTGAAATAATTTTGTTGAAGCACATTTAATTTGGTTCCTGTGAAAGATCACCGTAAAAGAGGATAAAAAAGCACATAATTCTGACCAAAAAAAAAAATATAAACGATATGTCAGGAAATGAACATAGACTAATGTAAATGAAAAAAAGTTTTCTTCTAGTATATGCATTGACAGTGTATTTTGAGGAAAGTTCATAGATTTTCAATATTCTTGTTTTCTTGGGTGGAAAACCAGATATTATGTTTGTGGGAATGTACCATGGATGTTCACGTAACAAGTCCAACTTTTGTTCTTATCATTATTAAAAAAAAAGCATCCGATACCATTGTAGGGCGGTGAAGTCAAGGGATTTATATACTAGTTAGATAAAGTTTATTGCATACTATTACTATTCTATAACAAAACTCTCTCATACTCGTTAGTTGATTTCATTTTGGTCATATTGTATCATGTATCATGAATGTGTATACATAAAACCAGCAGAAGAAATACCAAGAATAAAATCCCACTCAGATAATCTTTTATAGAGTCAAAATTATGATATAGAAATGAAAGTCGGAAGGAGGTTATTATCCGCATATGACTGTAGAAAAGATATGTGGAAATCAAAGTATCATTTCAGTAATTTATTGATATAGTATCGTACTTTATTCGATCAATAGATTTTCTCAGTATGAATTTCCTTTTTATATATTTTAAAAAAAACGGATTTCACGTACATACTATATATACAGTGAAGCAATGTAATGAAGAGGATGGATTCCACTACATGATATCAATATGCGCTTTTGTGAATAGTAATATGAAGAGACATTCTTTTGATTATTAATACTCTTTCATATCAAAATATAGACGAATTACAAATTCATTTAGACTTTTTGATTTCATGAAAGGATTTTCCAGAAAGTATATGCAGAAAAAAATGTACATAAATTTTCGTTTGTTAAAATTCAATACCAAATCAAAAATTTATTTTATATACATTAATTGCAAATTTCAACAAAATTAGTCAACACGTTTTAATTTTTGTATAATTTTTCTTAAACAATTACATAGTTTAAAATGTGTACAGTTTTAATAATATGTCTGCATAGGTATAGCTATGTAGAAGACGAGAATTCTCGTAATCGAAACCATGGATTTAGATATAAAATTTTAATAAAATTTTCAAATTTAGCAAAATATAATTAAAACTGAAATAAATTGACTTCGCTCTATAAAGATATCATATCCAACGATGGGACGTAGATTTCCCTATAGTAGGTGCACATATACCTGAACTATTAAAAATATACTCAGTTTAAGTCTGTAGTTATATCAATATTTCGTTATACAGTTTTTACCTACAACAAATTAGAAACCATATGGAACATTTGTAAGGAGATATTCAATTATTGTACAAAGGGCTAATGATTTTGTAGTGATTTCACCATTATTAGCGATGAGAATTGTTGATTGTTAGTACTATCTTATTTTATTTTTTCAGTAAAACACTATTAACAATATTTTTTAAGAATCAAAGAAGGAACCTCAAGATTTACCATCCTAATCAATACCCTTATTTCTGTACGTCAATTTATTTTTTGATCTCCTCAAACACGTGTAACGCACAATCCATTTGGTATAAACTAAAACTAACGAATATAATTTTCTTTCAAATAAAAAATATAATCTTATTATTTATCATAATTCCTTCGGGAACTAATCCTATTTAATGTTTAATATATACATCAAATTATTGCATTCAAACTCAACCATTTGTAATTGATTTATTATACTCGTAGAAAGAAATATGTATTTATAAACATACCTTTGTAACTATTTAATTCATTTAGTTCAACAAGACGATTCCTCCACTTACACAAAAAAAGGAACACATAGTAAAATACACCATTTTTGGGTTTGAATCAACTATTTTTGCCATTGATTTTCATCCAATAATGAAATAGTGAATACCATGGTATCAGCCTAGTAAAAGTAAGTAAAAAGTAACTTAAATGTCCATCTTATTATATTTAATAAAGTACACAGGTTAACTGCTAATTATAGAACATTAAAAAACTGCATTTAACAATTCAAAATAGAAAATGATTATGCCCATGATAAAATTATTGGAGTACCAGAATAAAATCATTGGTGTACAGTGTAATTTTCCTACTGCAAACTAGCTACTCGTATGTTTCAGACGATTATAGTATTTATGGTGAAATATATCTGAAACGATAGTAGCCCTAAAATTGACAATGTTCTGAATCCTTCGTAGTGAATTTAGAAAGAGTTTTATCATTTTTCATAGTCATTTCTTCATAGTAATATCAAACAGTTAGTTATACTTGTATTAAATTTTTGAAAATTATTTCTCTCAGTGTAACAAGTTTTTCATTCAAGTATAAATGAATAGCAATTTTGAACGATACTATCAAACATTTCAATTTTCAAAAAAGATTATAATACCATCCACACTTCTAAGATCCATCTCTATAAACTCGTTCAGGCAATTACATAACAAAATCCAAACATATGGAAAGAATGATGATTTTCATTTCTAGGAATACAACAAGAACAATATCGATTTAATTCGATTCAATTAATTATTGTTATTATTCTTCAAAAAAATTAGAATTTCGGATTCTAAAAATTGTATTTTCGTATAAAATATGTATGAATAGCTAACAAAATTTCCAATCAATAATTTCTTTTTGTTATTCGATGCATTGTAAATTCATGCAATTGTTGATTTCACACAGCCGAATGGAAAATATCTTTTTATCATTGATACTATGGGATTAGTTTTATCATTTTTTTTTATGTTTGTACCATATTCAATTGATTAAAAGCATAGAAATCATTTACAAAGCTTTTAAACAGAGCCAGCTCGTGAAACATATATTATGTGTGCGAGAGTAAAAAAGACGCCTTTTCATTTCCCAACCCACTAGCAAGCTAACGCTTAAATCATAAGACAATACTACAAAAAAATACACAAAAAAACAGCAAACGGAACACGTCTAACTTTAGATCTAGTAAGATTCAGTTTTAATATGGTACTTCAATATCCACAGATTCAGCAATTTTGTTTTCTATGGATGATAAACCATTCAAACGTTCCTGGCCCATTGTTGATCGTAAATAGTTTTTTATTAACTTTAATTTGGAAAAACTACGTTCCCCCTGTACTCACTGTTAATAATATTCGTAAGGAAATACAAGTATTAGGAAATAGTTCTTCCAGCTCACTATCATAGATCCATTTAAGAACAGATTCTGATGATGTTTTTCTCTCTAATTTCCGTGACAGCAACTTGGTCAAAGAAGAATGTAAATTAAATTTTTCACTAGTTTAATTTCGCTCCTTTTTACATGGGCGCCTGTGTGCTTCGCTACACCACGAGTCGGCTCTGCCTTTAAGCCAAACATAAAATCGAATTTTCAACAAAACTAAATCATTTTATAAATCAAATATAAAAAAAGCTTTTATCAAATTATGCATAATTGGTTTTGAATTCCATATCTTATGGGAATTGGTTTGAATTTACAAAATTTTAATTTTTAATCCATAAAGGATATTTATTATTGATTGGCAACATTTAAATTAAGCAGAAATTGGGAACTTTCTCATACATGACTTTTCGAGATGATAAATTTTAGCAGATTTAAAAAAATTGTTATAAACGTTTTTCAAAGGTATCAGCACGTGAGTGCTTTTGATTCAATCAAACAATTAGTCGTTTCAACTTTAGTTTGGCTTTCATATGATTGAAACAACTTACATGCTGGCAAATCAGTCCAACTTCTGATTTGGACATTTCACTTAAAAGCTAATCAGATTATTCGTTAATTGTTAAACTCTAACTTGAAGAAATTGTACTCAGAAAAACAACCAAATTTTGTAATTAAAGATGGTTACCGCCTTAATGTATTGACAAAAAATAACCCTGGGCCCACATCAATTGAAATTTATTTATATGAATAAAATCATTAACTTAAATTCTAAATGTATATCATAAATTAGGACGAAAATAATTTCGAATTGTTTACCATATTTTCGGATGGAAGGCGGAATATATTGTATATTTTAAAACATAACTAAAAATTTTGTTGTAAACTACATCATACCTATTTCCACTTTAAAAATAAAACCTTTTACAATTTTTTTCTTAATTTCTTGAAATATATAAAAAAATACTTTGCTAAAAAGGAAATTCTTTTGGAATGGAATTTGTTATAAAAAAGTTCTCAAACGAAAAGGTTAACGCCTAAAAGAAATTTTAAAACAAAATACAAACAACAAAAGAACAATATTTTAAGGATATTTATATACGACGAACTAATTACAATTATAACCTTTAAATTGTTCACATTTAAAAAGTTATAAAGGTTTTTCTTTCCTAGGAAATAAAAGCCTCAAAGCTATATGAGTAAGTTCTGTGAAACCACACAAAAATTATGTTTATTTATTTATGTTTTTTGTCGTCAATTCTTTTTCTTTTTATAAGTAAAAGATTAAAAATTAAAATGACGGAAAAAAAATATTACCACTGAATTAAATTAAAAATTACAAAAGAAAATGTTGGCGAATTTAAAAAACAATCGCCTTAAAATAGTTCTAAACCAGGAGCAAACAAGATCGTAAACTTATAAATTTTAATTGTTATTTAATTATAAACAATACAATTACTAATTGAATTTTAAACATCCAAAGATTATTATTTACTGACAATTTCTATAGTAGACTTTTTGGTTCATTTTACGTTATTTGTGTTTAAGACACAAGGTACAGCTAGTTAATTATAGTTTCTGTACAATAATCATATTTAGTAAGATTTTCCGTCAGTGAAGCATTCAAATATTACATATACCCTCAATTAAATTGAGTGCAATTTAAGTTTTACCTAAACCAACCGCTACACGAGTGATTTACGAGATGTAAGGCATCTTCAACGATTGCGTTATGCTTTTCTTGAAGGCTAAATGTTACTATTGTAAGAGTTAAAAATAGGATACAGGATAATAGAGATACTGTAGAATGGTCTAGTTGGTTAAGACCTCGACCTCGCCTCATGAGACTGATGAGACTCTGGTTCAAATCCGGGTATCGGTTCTTCACTTATTCTCTACTTTTCTTTGGCTTACACTATAGTATAAGTTATTTTCGTATAAGCAGTATTAAACGAAGGAACTACAAAAGCGTTTACAATTCATTATCTGACAAGAATTCAGAACATTCATTCGCTGAATTTTTGTCTAATTTTAAAATGGCCTTACAATCGTTGACACTTTTTTTCTGGAACAAACTATATTATATTGCTCCTATAAACCCCTGTGCTGATAATATTTTTAAAAAGACTCACTCAGTATGTTAAGAATCAATGTTTTTTCATTCTGTATCTCCAGCAAGCCCTTCTGAAGTTAGGACGGAGTTTTCATCAAACAGTCTTTGAAATCCTTCGTCTAACAATTTCCGTTCATGTCTTCAAGACTAAAATCTTCACTACGAAATCTAGCAAACCAGTTTAAGCACGTTGAATGACTTAGAAAGTTTTCTAGGTTGGAAAGTAATCTCTGGGTTCTTGGAATTAATTTCTTCAAGTTTATAATATTGATATTCTTCTTACACAAATTAGATTTGGAATTATTTATAAAATTTGATTCCATTTTGCAAATACATATACTTATTGCACAACAATTAAATAATAAGATACTAGAATACCTTTTATGAAATAAAACGTTATACTACAAATATTCCCGATTTGATATATAGTATTTCCTGTTTGCTTTTATAAATTCACATTGAATTAATTCTACAATGCTTTGTAATATCCAAAGATTGTTATTTACTTTAAAATGCCAAATTCAGGATATGAAATTTCCTTTTTACTTTTAATGAGTAAACAAGAAATAAATTTAATGTTTTTTTTTTTGTTATATGTTATAAACAAAATTTTATCTATAATAAGTATATTGTAAATAAGCTTTTGTTTTACTAGTTTCCTAAACCCTAAAGGATTTTGCATCATTATCATTCACATGAATGTGCATCATAGAATTTCTACTATATGTATATCATATTTTTGATCTTTCTACTTTTATATTAATAATATTAAGCTCATAAATCAAATACCATTGTACAAGTACTGTTTCATAAACAATCTTATTTTGATAAATAACTCAAAAACAACAACTAACTGACAATTTATACACTTTTATAGAAGCTAAATAATATATGAAAACATAAAATTTATCTAAATTCTCAGCTGTTTGTTATAGAAGTGAATTGTCCTGTCCTATTCAAATGTAAATTCTAAAAATGAGGAATGAAGTCCTTTCTATATAGAATAAATTATTTTATGGAAGACATATTTCAAAACTAATATTTTCACATTGATTGACTGAAAAATATTGTAGAGAAAAAATCAATAAAACAAATATGAACATTCTCATTGAAAATGAATTATGAGAACGTGATGCAACTCCATAAAATATGCTCGAGTGCTAAAATAAAACTAGAGTCCTAGACGGAAACAAGTATCATATGTATGTATGGTTTCCATTGGATAGTCGACAGTATGTATTTATAAAATTGCACAAGAAAATGATATACTATATTATATATTATTGCAAAAGTTTATTGTTGTTGAATGGTTGAAATATTTATAAAGAATCATTATTTGTTTTGAATTCATTTCATTTTCCAAGTGAATATTTTCTAAAGATTATCCAAAACGTAGATACTTGTATAACTGAATAGAGGAAATTTAAAAAAAAACAAAGTTCACCACTATATTTTCTATAGTTTCAAATTTAAGGCTCTTAACTTAATTCATCAACAATGATTCTACTATAAAATATTTTTTCAACGTTTTTACAGTCATCAAAGCAACGCTGAAAGTCGATTTGTGTATCTAACTAAAAACGGTGACTATATATTTCTTTAAAGAGAATGTGATAGAGGTATTGTACACTAGATACTTGTACCTGGTACTCGGGCTTCAAGTTATAAAGAAATATCAACCAGCATTCTGAGATAAATAAATCTATTTTGGATTATTTCTGAATACTTTTGCTAATGTTAGAAAATTGATCTTCGTTCAATGTGTTGGTGAAATTTGAAGATTCTTCCAATCGCTGGAATTAGGAATAGTTAACAAATTTTACAGAAACTTAAAATTTTTCATACTCAACTCCAGCTTCACAACAAAAATGTTGGAGTGATGCTTTCGAGCCGTATAGCAGGGAATTTTTTCTTTGAGTATGGGCTACTCTTTAATTAGAATGTAACTAATTAAATAACAGTCTAGTTCATATAAAAGTGTATAAAATAGGCGTTTTCCATTCGCATCCTTCAATTATTTAATATTAAAGTACGTGAACTGTGCAAATGGAAAGCACGTGGGGCTTCAAGCAGTTGTATAAGCATATTTATTTGAGTTAGGTTTCTATTATAATTATAGCTCTATCCACATATATAATAATTAGATCATGAGAACTAACTTAACCAGGTCTAAGTTTAAGCTGTATATCTTTGTTAATGCCTTATCTTAACCGCAATTTATCAAATATGCCTTCATTGACCCCGTGTAGAAATTATTTAATAATGCATGAGTTCATTTAGGTGAATTGATAAACTATTGGGAATAACAGAAACTATAAAAAATAACCCATTTCATATATGTGATACTTAAGACCCGATAAATATAATTGGTTATAAATACTTCTAGATTACTTAATCTGATGAAAAACAGATGAATTAATTACTTAACCAAATTCAAGAAAGTTATAAAGACAAAATTAATGAAGAAATTCCTTTAAAAGGGATGTTTTTCACATTCTTGATAACACGAATTTTCACACTCATAATGTAATTTTTCACGAGAACTTCATTACATCATAAAAAATCTCAATTACCTTTTTCATATTATAGATAATAAGTCCCAAATACTTGAGAAGTGAACAAACAAAATATTACGTAAAGAGAATTTAACAATTTTGAAACTAATTAAAGTAAACCATCAATTGTCGATCTCCTTAGAAAAGCCCTTTATAATTTTTTTAATATTCACTAATTTATTACGATTATTTTAGCGCACACTTTATTAATTAGAGATTAATTTTAAATAGATGGAGTGAATGTACTGAAAGGAAAAGAATACGCCAAAATACTAACAAAAATTTTAAATTTCTTAAGAATCAAATGTTGAGACCTCCTTACGGCCACGCAGCAGATTTTACCAACTTAATGAACGAGAACACTTCTTTATTCTTAAAATACTTAGGCAAATAAAGACTAGAACAGAAATAACAGCTATTAATGGATAATAATTTATCTTTCACAATAATTATTCTTTAAAAAGAAACATATAGTTGGATTAATTGTATTATCTTATAAAATTCCTCTATCAAACCTTTCAGCAGCATATACTTTGTCGAAATATGAATCAAAAAGGGATATCTCGACATTTTTATAATTCTGATATTTTAAACTATAAACACTAATAGAATTAACCTTTTGCATATCATAATTTAGAATTTACATCAAATTTAAATAATAATAATGTACATTTTCAGTATAGTACAATATTTTATCTCTAATATCCTTTTCCTTTTCTGTATGTGATATTTTTAGATACTATAACCAGAGGTGTCGTAAAATAATTCCAAGTATACTTAAGACTAATAAAATAGATGTATAAGAAAAATCTGCTATTTGTGGAACTCATTTTCCTTTTTCCTGGATTATTCCCGTTACTCGTCAACGAATTGTTATTTCTTGCTGAATTATCTCTAATTCTTCAATAAACTTTTCTTAAGTTTTAGCTAAGTTATCATCCAGTAAACTTCGAAATCCATGTTCATTACCGAGGCGTCTTCAAAATTAGAATCTTTGAAGCTAGGATCTGCCATATTGGTGGAAAATAAATTGTTTTCAAATAGGATTTTCAAATCTTTGAAATCATCAAGCCCAGTTTCTTATACACCTAATATTTTATTGATATTCTTTGATTCCATTTGAAACTCAATCAACACCTTACACACCACTGGATTCAAAACCGAATATAAATTTGATCCTTTATTTTCTTTTCGCACATAGAATTGCTGTTTTTCATTTTTATCCCTTTTCAACATTAGATATAAAAAATATTCAAGGATTTTGTCACGAATAAAGCAAAAAAGATTCATATCAACACAGTTCAGAGTTGATTTATTGAGGTAAAAATGCTTTTTTTTTCATTTGAAAAGGAGAAGCAGAAATGCTGGACTTTTTCCAGCATTTCTGACTGTATCAGGACTTTTGTTTTTTTGCCTTTCTTTTTATTTAATAAGTATTTCTAGAATATTATTTTTGCTTCTTCTTAATATTTATTAGGCTTTTTTGGGAGATTTAAATCTATACCAATTTCAAGATATTAATTTCATGTCTTTGGATTAATATTTTTTTCGTTAATTGAAGATGTCTGCTTTCATAATTTAAGCTCGGCGAAACACGTAATAAAAAAACAAGGAGTATTGAATGAGCCAAAAAAAACGTCGTTCCCTTTCTTATGTAAATGGAAGTCCAATTTTTCATGGCATCTAAAAGCTTTGTTACACAATACGTATGTTATGTATATTGTCCATTTTGATAGACGACGATGTAGGTACATATTAGGCCAGACAAATTTATATGCAAATAATTAAGTTTTTTAATCCCAAATACAAGGTTTCCACTGATTTTTGTAAAAAATTAAATGATCCTATTAATGGGCGATAGATTGATCAGCGTATACGGTACAGAACGGATGATTTGTTGCATTTATAGCTTTATAGAATAACCAACATTGTGGTAGGGAAAAGGTAAAATTTCATGAGGAATTGAATTTCAAAAGCTTGAAAAATGGTATTAGAAGCATGATTGACATCAGAATAATTAAAAAAAACCTTACAAAAAAAGAGTGATGAATCCTGTGAACTTTAAAGTTGGATTAGTTGCTAAAATATATTTTTTTTTCAATATCTTAAATAATAAACTAAGCCTTAGATCCAAACATAACTACTTTGTCACTTAGTTTACCCTATTTTATTTCTCTCAATTAAACCCATAATCCACTCTACAATACTCTACACTTGTGCACACAATCTTAATTGAATCCCACTTGAACCTGAGGTAAAAATTCTGGATAATAAATTAATCAGAACCCAATAGGAAGAAACTAAATCATTATTGCCAAAACAAAAAGTGTTCTTCAGCATCCTTATTTAAAAGTTCTAATAAAAAATCAATAATTATTAACAAAACCAGATTATTAATTATTAATTTGATTAATAATTACTTTTTAGCAAATGAATAAAATTTCTTTGTCCTTAAAAAACTTACTATTTTTAATAAATGGAAGTTTCTAGTTCCAAAAAAGATAAACGTAAATTATTTCATAAAAACTGAAATCTTCTTTCTATGGCAGAAATAGAGAAAAATAGTTAACAAATTTATAGTTCTATTAATTAACTCTCAGAAGAAAACTAACAATATTTTGTTATCGCCTTCCACAAGATTTTGTTTTAATTTTGGGATAACCTGGGCTTTAGTAATCTAGGCATATCCTGAAATTTATACTCAAATCGATCTGAATTTAATTGACTTTCAATGACAAAACTTAATGGTCTTTTTCTGTGCTATAAGATTTACATAAAATTGTCATCCCAATCAGGTCAAATTGCGAATCCCGATCAGGTCAAAATTGGTTTGAAATTCATGTATCCGCTGATCAAGTCCAAATTGGATTCACTGAATTTACTTACATAGTTTTGATGGCAGTGTCACAATTTACAATTTCTGGTTAAAAAATATTATTTTTTTATATTCTCGACTAGACTTGATTTGGACTTAACATTTCCATCTTCTGTATCCATATATGCTGGTTCAAAATTCGACTCAACCTGAACTTCTCAAGTTTTCGACTATATCCATATGTATACATAGTAATAACAAACATATATAATAAAATTAATTGAAATTGCTATACGAATTTACCAATTAAAATGGAAAAGCGAGAAAAAACGATCAAATTTTGTTGCCATTTTGGATTATTCTTTAGAACTTCGATTCTCCTTTATCAAACATCGGTCAAATAATATACGAAATTTAGTTAGAGAATGAAGAAAACATATTCTAAATTTCATTAAAATCAGCAAACATTGTTCTTGGTAATCGTGTGTAAACCAACGAACGGACAACAGTAATCCAAGAATCGAAATAACTTTTGTTTCTTTACACATCTTCTAGTGCCTTGAACGATGGACTAATGGTATATATGTACTTACCATAGAGTATATAGTATAATAATTTTTAATCAAAAACTTTTAGTAAAACTATTTAACCAATTTTTGTTTTTTTTTTTTTTTTTTGTTTTTCGAAAAAGTTCAACAGAAACAAACCAAAAATTGTGGAAAACTTTCATAATGTATTTCTTCACCATATTATCCACATAAAATGATAGATTTTTAACCAAACTTGATTCTTCATAAAAGAAAAAAGAAAACTATTATTGTTTTTCTTTTGTTTTCAGAATCAATTTATTTACGAACATGAATGAGAAAATCCCACATATGTGCCTTTTTTATGTAAAGGAAGAAATCTCTAACCAAACATTATATTTAGGAGAACAAACAATTTAGGAATATGATTTTGGAATACAAAATATTGTACATGTGACGCACAGTGTATTAATTTTGGATTTTGGGGTATTAATAAATATAAATTATATTTGCCGAGAAAAAAAAAATATATACTATTTATATAAAATTATTTGAATTTGTTTATTAAGTAAAATTATATCTGAATTATTTGGCTAAAATTCCAATAAAAAGAAAATGGAAATTAACGATTGTGATCGGAATCATAAGAAGATTCGATATAATATTAAATTATAAAAATTATATAAAACTTATTTCCTTTTATCTATTTATATCATCGGTTCTTAAACATTTTTCATTCCTGATCCCATTTTGAAATAAGAAAAAATAAAAACGTATTATTATTTATAACAAATAACGACGAAATGTTTGTGAAATAATATATAAACTGAAACACAAGTATTTGACTTTAATTTCGGCGATTTTCGCGACCCAAACATTTCGAGATCCCATTTGGGGTCAAATCCACAGTTTATGAACCTATGATTTATATTAATTTTTTGTTAGGTCTTAAAATATTAGTATCTGCCTTTATAATTCCGTTTGCAATTCATTCATCATTTGATGTTTCGATTTTATGGTCAACATTTTCTAGAAACGAGAATGTCAATTTTACCTCCAAGGTCAACATTTCTTTAGAGAAACGAACAGAAAAAATTCTAACCTGTCTTGAAAACTGGTATATCTGATATAAAATTCCGAATTTTTCTCACAAGAAATGATTAGTATTATTTATTCCTAATAGCTATGTTAATTCATTGAAGAATATTTTTGTTAAATACAATTCCAATTTTTACCTTTAGTTATCTTAAGATAGATTTTAAGTTCACGCAATGCTTTTAATTAAAATTTCTTTTTTGTTTTAAATAAGAATACATTAAGGATGACTTTATAATCACATTTAGATTAATTCAATTCAACACTTTATATATGTTTAAATCCATATGGAACCAAGTTAGGCACACTGTTTTAGGAATTATTTAAAAAAATATAAAAATTAAATCTTTTCTTTCTCGTTTTTTAAATTATTCTCAAAATTTCGAAACTAATTTTTCTTGAACAAACTCAAAATATTTGAGTTCTAGACTTAAGTCTTTTTAAAAGCAAAATTAAAAAATTCCAATAAAATTCTTTGTACACTTTCAAAAGCACCCAAAACTAAAATTCAATTAAAATTTATAAAATAAACTTAATTTTCAATTCAACATAAAATTTAAATCTAATTATAATTCTGATTGGATTATTCAAGATGAACCATAAATTAATTAATAAATTAATAAATTTCCAATAATTACTTGTGTAAATATTACAAAATGTAATTTAATTTTTCACGCATAAATTTTCTTTAGAAACGATTTAACAATTGTTTAACAATATTCCACAAAACCAAAAATGATAATCCTAGTTGTTCCATGAAAATCTACACAATTTCCAGGAATTTTAAATACAATTAAATTTCAATGAATTCTAATGTGAATTCTTATTAATTTGCCAAAATTTTAGTGGAAATTTATTTTATATTTCAAAAATAATTGTGAGAAAATCTTTCGACTAGAATACTTCAACGTTTTTAAATAAAAAATGAGAAATGTTTGGAAAATCTGCTAAAGAAATATTCACTTGAAAATTTTCCGAAATATCAATTGAACGTTCTAGTTCTTAATTCAAAAACGCAACATCATAAAACCCACTTAAAATTTAGATTAGAAAATAATATTTTTTTAAAAAATAAAACAGGACATCACCGCCTACGAATTAATTAACCATAAATTATGTTTTTCTTTTCCTTACTGAATTATTAAAAATACATAAAATATAAAAATAAACTTACATTTAATTTGAAAAAAAAAGAAAACAATCCAAAATTTTCTTATATAATTTAAATTATTTTATTAACTTTAACAGAAAAACCGTGTAAAACGAATATTTTTTGAGGAAAACTAAAATGTCCAAACACTTAACTTGAAAAACAAACCGGATATTAAAATTCGTTCATTTATTTTTTCATAGAAAATTGCAGAAAAAAGGAAAATTCCGGAAAAAAAAACTTTAAGTAATAATTTCTAGTTTTTATTTTTCTATTTTATTTTTAAACAGGCGAAAAACATTTAACCTTTGAAAATTATTTTTCCACTTAGAAAGAAATGTATTAAGGAAAACCGGAAAAGAAATTTACCGAACCAAAAAATTCGTTTTCAAAAATTAATTTTAATGTTTTTTTTTTAATTTTTAATTCGATTAATTTGTTTTTCAATAATTTTATTATTAATTTTTTATTATTATTTTTATTTATGCATTAAAATGCATAAGAAATAAAAATTCAATTAAATTTTATTTGTTACTTTTATTTTAAACAGGAGAAGCTGATGTCCAGTTGTGTGCTGATAACAACTGATACAGATGGCATTTTAATCGAGACTGGCTAGATGGGGCTGAAGTGGAAAAATTGGGATGCCCTTTTTTTTTGAACATAGACAATTTTCTTCTCCTGCACACACCGTTTTATATGTACGTTTTTTTTTTTTTAGCACCTCCACAAATCAGTAGCACCAGTAGCTTCAGCCAGCATCCACGTAACAAGAACATAAACGATCACATTTTTCTCATAAAATACATATTTCAACCCGGTTTTTTTTTCATCTTCCTGTGATAAAAATATTTCACACATTCAAAATCGAATACATTCATTCACATTTGTAGAGATTTTTGGGGAAAATGAGTAAGCTTTTTCATCTTTTTTTTTCTATTTGTTTTTCTTCTTGGAAAATTTTAAGAAAAACCAACAAAAATCATCATAAAATTTATAATATTTTACTTTGCTTCGTGCAAATTGTGCATAAAGCTTTCAATTGAAATACACCCACAAGAAAAAAGCTTTTTCTTGATGCACTTTTCCATTGAGCAAAAAAAAACCATGTATCTATATTTTCCATTTTCACATTTCCGATTATGTTCGTGTTGGAAAATTTGCAAATAGCTTTTTGATAGTAATATAAGAATGTAGACAAGTTACGAAATTTATGACGTCAGTTAATATTAACTTTTTATTTAGCTGAATAAATCACAAGCTTATTCCGCTGAAAAAAAAAAAAAAAAAACTGAATATTAAATTCCTGGGAAATGTTTGTAAAATTTTTTCTCCTGTGTTATTTTATTTTTAAAAAAATTTTCTTCGTTTTGTTTTATAGACTTCTAATTTATGTGGGAATTTCCTCTAAAAAGATAAGGGTTCAAGGATTTCCTTACAGATAAGGATTTGAAAATACATTTGTACGGAATTCAATCTTTGTTTTCTCAAATTCATTTTTATCTTTAGTATTATTTTCATGTTTTCTTCGGAAAATTTTGTTATATTTCTTTTATTAGAGAGAAGTCTATCTCTGACGTACTATATTCTTTTGGTATGCAATTTAATAAAATAAATCCCCAACAATATAAATTTGAAATTTTTTATAAATTTTAAAATTTAATTTTCTTTGAAACAATATAGAGTATGGTATATTGAGTGCAGATTATCCGAGCAGCAGTTTAATCAGTGCTCGTTAATAAAACATTATAAATTAAATTTTCCATTGTATAGTACATAAGTAAATTGTGGAATAAAAGAATGCGAATATACAAGCCTCTATAAATCAAAATTTGGTTAGATTCCCATTAAACCTTTAGCCACTAGAAAATCTAGGCAAAATTTAAGTAAGAACTTCTAGTACATGTAATTAGGTGATCTGGTGTCAGGTAGGTAGTGAAAATAACCAGTTATTGGTTTTGTACGACTATCTCGTGACTAAAAATACAAAGTACTATTCTTCTAGTTAAATATTCCCGAAATTCTAATATATCATGTAAGTGGGTAACTGGAAATTTTTTTTTTAATTGTAGATTATTGCAGTAGATATTACTATAGATACCCAGCAACGAAAATTCTGTATAACTGTCCTGCGGGACGTAATATTCATATTTGGTAGAAGATTACAAAGATTATTTAATTCATCACTCTTCCCCAAATTATCAAAGAAATTGGCAGATTTCTTTATACAGCGTTTAATATTTAATGCAATTTTCATAAGTATTATTACTATTATTATTACTATTTCCAAATTTTTCACGAAATTGTTACGCTCAACTTGTCAACTTAAATAAATTTCTAACTAATGCACTACATAAACAAAGGTTCCCCATATCGTTTTGGGCCGCTCCGCCTCGTAAAAGTTAAATGTGTCGAAATGTAAGGAAAAATGGAAAACTAGACACAATGTACCGGTGTCTGTCCGATACGGAAGGAAACGAAAACATTCTGTCTCTGCCTCTATAGTTTTGATCCCTTAAATTTGAGGAAATAAGTGAAACAATATTTAGCACTAGATTTGATCTTGTAACTTTTAACAAGGAATATACCATATGTATGGTATTCTGTGTGTATCGGTAGTACCTATAATAGTTTCTAGTTTAGTTTTTTTTCTTATTATATAAATAAAAATAGGCCTCAATTTTCTTGCACATTTGACAGTAAAAAGAATCTGTAATAAACAAAACTTGTTGCATTTAAATGCAAGAAATTTGTTTCCCACCAAAATCCTTTTATCAATGAACAAATTATTAATTTATAAAGAGTGTTAAGAGGTCGAAGATCACATGAAAACTAAATGGGAATGAGGCTTGTACGATTATCAAAAGAAGCTTTAAACTGTAAGATTTCAAGTTGTTTTTTCATTCAATAAATTTCTAGACCTGAGAAAACTAATAAAGCCTATAATTAAAAGCAGAAATTTCAGTGTTGATATTTCTTCAATCTTTATATGTAATTCAAATAACGAATTACAAATGCAACTCTTTCTGCATTATATTGGCACAGTACTGTTAGTAATCCAGTTTCTAGTATTATAATTTCTTTAGAACATATAATCCTTAACGTTTTTCATTTTGTTGCTATAGTCAAAAACTGGCATTACCTGTTTTCCCCAATCATTTTTGTGTATCATAAAAACAAAAATCAGCTGATAAAATGGGAAAGACAAAAATAAGCTTTTATATAAATCTTCTCCATATAAAAAGTATCGATTTGATTCTTTCCTGGAATTTCTTTAGATTTCAAAATTTAGCGAAATTCATTCAGAACAAAATCAAGGATTACGTGAAAGGTAAAGTAATAAATAGGTGTATACTATCTCAAATTTTCTATGCTAGTGAAATAGAATACCTTCTTCAGTCTGGAGAAACAGTTCAAATTTGAAATAAAATGTACATTGTCGAAAGCCATGCAACTTTATGTGTTACGAATACGTAAAATAAAGAACATTTAGGAGGAACTTGGAAAAGTAAGTAGTTACAGAATACTCGGACAATCGATCCATTTAAGAACTAAAGTTTTAGTCTTAGATTATCTTCTCGATCGACTTCTAAATAATCTGCGCTATAATATAATAATGTAAGCTGCAATTTTCAAGGATTTTATGCAACGTAGACTTTGCCCCTTTAGTTCTTTTTAAAATTAAATATCTTTCTTTTGTTCCATTCTGACGAACTGATTCAGCCTTTGGATTATCACATTTCTATGACATATTGTTCACATCATATAACTTATATAGATCTGTCCTGATCTTCATACTCCTTTAAAAACGTAGATAGATAGATAGATAGATCCGTAAAATCTTCCTTTCAAATGGCATAAGGAAGTTTTCATCAAAATCGATGTGATTTGGAGATATAAATAGTTTTCAAATTAAAATCTATTTGCAGAAAATATTCATGATTTGTCTGAAATCTTTGAAAGTAGGTTCCATAAAGTACGACAAACATTTTGAAATATTTACGTCTCCTTTCTATATTACTGTACCTTCTGATCTTCAAATGGGAATAATTAAGTTATTGCCCGAATTAGAAGTAGCTTTTTTTGAGATATGCAAGATAGAATTTGATAAAAATACGCCAAGTTCATTCGGAACAGCTTTATGAATCAATCTTCTCTAAAGGTATGGTCTCGCTGGGAGTTGTTGACGGCGGCCACTGGCCGTCAGCTGTCAACGGCCGCCGTTGAAAATGACTCCTTTTATGGCTGTCAACAGTTAGCTAGCAGCGCTGTCGAATCTGTTCGTTTGAATAGAATTGAAGTGAATAGATTTTTAATCGGGTTTTTTACACCATTTGAAATGTTTTTAATTAAATCTTCTTTTACAATTTGTAATATACAAGTATGTAACATATATTCGGTTCAGTCTACAATATTCACCAGATGTATTGTATTTGAATGACCATTTATAAGTAAATTAAAGCATCCTTCTTCTTCATGGGATTTAAAAATACTATTTATAGGCTGCCTTTTATTCAATAGTAATAAATTTAGAAATTCTTCTTCTTCCTCCTGTTCAATTAATAATATTTTCAAGAAATCGGCGCTGTTCAACCGCCGTCAACAGCTCCCAGCGAAACCGTACCTTAAAGTGAAGATGTATACAAATCAGTACCATATTTCTATAACCATTGGAAATCTGCATAATCAATAGTGGCTAGCGAAAGCTGAACTTGAACAGATTTTGGAGAGCTAAACTTAAAAACCAAAAAGCAAATTTCCCATTCAAATTTCTTAAATTGAATTCATTAAATTAAAATCATGAAATGCATTTTTAGTAATTATGTTTTCGTTAAACACAATGATTAAAAAATTTTGAATTGACTCCCCTGAAGCTTTGTGTTGCCCAGGGCTGTTTTATATTGGAATAATTCTACTTTTTACAACCTTTCTAGTAATTATGGGAACATACTATACAATAAATTTTCTTTTTTAACACAATAATGTTTCCCATAATCTTTGTTTTAATTTCTTATTTCCAGGATTCTTTTAAATTTAAAAAAAGAACCTTTTATATCTTTCATTAAAACTGACTTGTACATATAATCATCATGATGGAAAATGTATTTTAAAAAAATAGGAATTAGTTGTAATATGTTATGCTATTTAATTTCCGACCTTGAACTCTTTCCAGGGAAACAAAAAAAAATTCCGACCTAACATAACCCACTTGTATTTATTCCTTACAGTATTAAACTGGACTTTTGTGTATTGCGTGTAAAACAAGAAATACATAAGAAAAAACCGATACAGATTTCTGGTTACAGAATGACAGAGCAACAGTCTCCTTTTTGTAATATTTTCCTATCTCAATAAAATTGTATGTGAAAAAACATTTTAGGGTAAGTCTACCAAATCGCAGGCGGTATCCAAATCACGATGACTCTATCAAAAAAGTCCTTATAATACACATGATAAAAACTTCTTATTCCAGTGAATTGGGCAATTAATTCTTTATACTCTAACAAAACTTTGAGACTAATTAAGTACATATCAACATTATTACAAAAAGAGTTTTCAATAGTAACCGCGATTTGAATGCCGGTTTTGATTTGGTACATTTACTCTATTAGTCGTCCCAGAGTTCCTTCATTTAGATTTGTCAGATTTGGTAATGGCAAGTATGTGGCACAATGTGAATGTATTCAGTTTTTTTTTTCTAATCCTTGATAAAAAGCTTTTTATGAGAAAAGTGCGCCTGTCTGGTTACTGATTTACTAGTCTGCCTGGAAGGCAATAATTACAATTTTCAAGAAATCTATATAAGAGAAGAAATCCCAGCCAAAAATTATTGTTTGAAAAGGATGAGTGAATGTCAATAAACCAATCAGTGTATGAAGGATATATCTTCTTAAAGAAGAAAAGGACAGACTTTTGGAAACGATCGTTTTTTTTAACATGTACAGTGATAGGCAAAAGTTAGTTTATGTAGAATGTATCTATAGGGTATACCGTAGTCATATGTATTGAAAATTAAATCAAAACAATTCAAAAGAATATTATATATAAATATCTATTTAGAAACCGGCCGATAATAACCCAAGTAACACTTTCAATATCCGCTACATGCCAGCTACTAGTTCACATATCCGTAGTAGTAGTAGAAACGTGTCTGCGACCAATAATTCTAGCTGGGAAGGTTATATTTGCGACAGAATTAGGAGAAGCTAGTTATATAAACGTTGAATTTAAAATTTCTTTGTATATACTTTTGCATATATATAAATAATGTATATAATATAGAATTTGCCATCCAAATTTCTAGAAAAATGAGCTTTTTCATAGAAAGTCCAAGCAAAGCGAAAAATATTTTCTTCAGATTTTTCATATAAATTTTTGTCATCATCTCCATTTTTTTTTTCATTTAAAAAATTTGAATGTAATTTTTTTAGTTTTATTTTCGGCCGATAGGTTCGCCCATACCGGTTAGTTACTTTTAGTAAATATACCATCAAATAAAATTAGGTGATATGAAAACCGCAAAAAATTGTTGTGGAACTAATTCGGACTTTCACTAATTCATTATATTTTAAAGTATGTATAAAAAAAAGTAATTCATAATTAAAGAAAAAATTTTTTAAATAATAACCTCCATTTTCGCACTCACTGAGTTTCCCGCAATTTTTTACAGTTGTCAAAAAACCAGCTGTAAAATTAAACATGTAAACAAAACAATATTTTATTTTGTGTGTTGTAAAAACGTGTGCTGTGATTTTAAAATAAAATTTAATTAACAGAAAAATATTATAGTTAATACCAATATGTATAGACCAGCAGGTAGTGATTCTGATTTTGATTCTGATGATGATTATGATGGCTTCTCATTTGGTGATTCGGTAAAAAGAAAAAAAAAACAATCATATAAACTATTTCTTACATAAAATTAAATTTTTCATTAAGATGCCAAAACAAAAACGTGGTTTTTGGAATAAAGATCCGGATGAATTAACATATGTGGCTGTACGGGATGGAAATTTACAAGAACTTCAGAAATTAATAACAGAAAGTGGATTCAATTTAGATTGGATGATAAAAGGTTTAACACTACTACATCATGCTTGTAAATTTGGTCATCTTGATATTGTAAATTATTTAATTGATAACGGAGCTAATCCGAATCTTCAAGTTGCCTCAATAACACCATTAATGGAAGCCTGCGATTGCCGAACTGACAGTCAAGTAGCTTATGAGATTGTTGTAATTCTATTAGATAAAGGTGCTGTTATAAATGTTTCAAATAAATATGGTACAACACCGTTAATGTTCGCTTGTATAAATGGTCATTTGAAAATTGTCAAATTATTAATAAAAAATGCATCAATCGAAGCTATGGACAATGAAGGATGGACACCAATATTTCATGCTATCGAAAAAAATCATATAGAAATTGTTAAAATATTACTTGAATATGGTGCAAATATTAATTTGGCAAATCGTAAGGGTTATACACCGAGACAATTTGCCTTATTTCATGGTTTCGATGATATTCTTGAATTACTTCCACCAGAAAAATATGTTTACATTGTACCAAGTAGTTTTCTAGTTTATAATAATTTAAGAGATTGTATACCGCGTTTATTTTTGAAAAGTGATATACCGGAATATTTTCAAGAAATCTATTCAATTCTAACATATTTAAAAATGGAAAAATTTACGGAATATTTTGCTTTGAGGCATATTACTTTAATGGAATTTTTAGTAATGACTGATGAACGATTAAAAGAGATTGGAATTAGATTCTCATGTCATAGAAATAAAATACTTATAGGTTTATTGGGGTATAAAATTCAATAGTCAAGTCTAGGTTTTCATTTGAATTAATAATTAAATTTTTCTTATAGGTTTCATCTTCATCATTGGACTAAAAATTCGATTGGTCGTGTAACTCGAGATGAAACCGAAACGTAATGAAAACAAACAAAAAATACACCTTTATTTTATTTAGATTATTTTTTTTTTTTTTTCATTTTTGTTTTTAGTTTCTATCAAATTTTAGTAATCTCAGCAAGTCATCTACGAGATTTAGTAACAATTACTTCAGCCATAAAATATGTACAACAAAATGTGGAGCGAGGATACTTTCCTAAAATTGATAATACTATAGTTAAAGACTTTAAAAACAATGTAAAACGATTTAGGGATTCTGTAATAATGCTTAATAGAACTACAAAATATGTATGTATGCAAATTATATTGGCTTTTAATTGTAGAAATAATTTATTTTCATTCCAGTTACGTTCTTTTAGTCCAAAAAAACCACCACTTTATATTGATTATGATGAATATGTAGCTGAAAAACGTAAAAGTCAATTTCAAAAATATTTAAAATATAGTATTTTTATAGGATTAACAATTATTTGCTTAAAGCTTAAAAAAATTATTTAAATTTGTTACTTTTTTTTTTTGTTTGTTCATAGAACTTTTTTGTCATTTAAAAAGAAATATATTACTTAATTTTGTATAATTTTAAAAGAAATTCTAATTCTAATCCATTGGAAATAAAAATAATTGATAAATTTGAAATACCGAGTATACCATCGAATATTTGTTTTGTTAGTTGTGGAGTCCGTGTCGATAGAGTTGCTTCTGCCCTATGGTAGGTGCTACCAGAAGGAGTATATTAGTTTTGTCGCTACATTTGTAACACATAGAGAACGGTTTGAAGGGTATAATTGTGTAGAGAATCAAAAGTTATATCGATTTACGCATGTCGGTTCGTCCGCCTGTGTACAAGATAATTCAAAACGCGTTTCCGATTTTGATGAAATTTACAATGTGATTTGGTCATTCTTTAACTGAATTTGGTATTACATTGGAGCAAAATCGAACGAGGGGCGCGAAGTTATTAAACAAAAACCAAAGTGACCAGAAAGTTTTGTCGTTTTTTATTGTGCGGGTTTTCAGATTTAATTGGAAAATTTGTGAAGCAATTTTGTTTAAATTATTTACACAAGTTAACTACATAAACACTTCTGCCATAGGGCATCAAAATACCTGGCAATTGGCCGATTTAACCAACTGTACGATACGGATTAGGTCATTGGAAATCATCGAAAATAATTCATTTTAACCGTGAATGGTAACATTACAATAAAGTTTAATACGAAAAATGGCTGTTATGATAATTGATTAAATTTTGGGCAGCTATGTTAACCCAGAAATAGGCTATTTTGGTGAAATTCTCATATTTTCAACATTACTCATCTTATCGAATCATATCTTTCAATTAAATACTGAATATTTTGATATAGGATGTTTTAAGAATTGCACAGTTAGACTATTTCCGAATGTTTTAATGTTTTTATAAATATAAAAAATATATTCCGTATAAAAAAGTTGAGTAGCTCATTCATACAATATTTAAAAATCATATTCGTTATCTTCTTTAATATTCTGTTTTTGTTTTTAAAAATTGGAATTCTCGGATCTCTCTCCTGCGAATTAGTATCATTTTTAACTTCTCTATTTTTAGGCGGAAATAAGAATAAAGTGCATGCAATTTGTGATCCTTAGTATAAATTTAGTTTAATTTGTTTACCACTTTCACAATTTCTATAAAGATTTCAACCGTTTGTATTTCATATGAATAAATTATTAGATTTGGAGAAAATTGAACTAATAAAATGCTTGTTTTGGTAATGATTTCCTAAATAATTTGTTACCACATTAAAACAAGTTTATTTCGTAAAAAAAAGAAGAAAACGCGAATAATAATTTAAAAAATTTATTATTTCACTAAACGAGAACAGTTTTTCTTTCGTCTTTGCTCTTCATAAACATTATTTTTTGCCCATTGCTTAATATTGCCTTGCGATCGAAGAAGGGCAGACTTGGAATCAACGTCTCTTGTAACGAACGGTGAATATCCAGCAATATAATCTTCATCGAGAGCATTTGTTTTAGTTTTAGCAACACGTGAAGGCATTTGTTTTGGTATCGGTTGATCCTCACATAGAATAGGATTTCTAGAATGTTTTCCACCTTTTGGACGTGGTATACTTTGATTTTTGAATTTTGCTGTTAATGGTCGACGTGTATTTATATGAATCTAAAAAACAAGCGTATTTGTTTTAAAACATATTATTTAATAAAATGTTGAAATTGCTTACAACTTGCTGACCATTTTCGTCCATACTAACTGCAACACGTTTTAATGTTTTATTACCACAATTTGGACAAAATATTTTCGTCATAACGCTTGTTGTCTTAAAACATGCATAACATCTTAAAATGTAAGTTTTTAAATGTCTTATCACCTATAACAAATAACATTATTATTACAATTCCTTTTGTTTTTAAAATTCAATATTCTTACACGTCCATTTAAAGCAGATACATTCAAATTAATTTGTTTTAAAACATTTTGTATAGCATAATCTGTTGACATACATGCAACCACTGTTGGTTTTTCCTCTTCAGCAGTTCCTTCAAACTCTTTCTTCTTTTTTTGAATATTTGATGGTGTTATCCAACCAGAATCATCATCTTCACCATTATCATCATTTTGTTCTTCCTCAGTTTCAGAGTCGGTTTCTACATTTTCCTCAATATTTTCATGTTTCTCTGAAACAAGAATCTCTTCTTGGCAATCCAATTTCTTTAGACAATTTATTAACTCTTCTTCAGTAATATCATCTTCAGATTCGTCTTCTCCCGTATTCACTTCTGAATCGATTTCCTCTTTCTCATTTACTTCTGGATCGATTTCCAATTCTTCTTCTGATTGATCTTCATTATCAACAGGATTACAAAATCCAGGCAGTGGTGTTTTATCAATAAATGTTTCTGGTTTTTCTTTAGAAGCGATTATTTTTGAAATAATTGGTTCCTGACGTAAATGTTTGGTTCCAACATTTTCCTTTTCCAATTGATATGTTAAAGCGATTACTTTTAAATCAATAGCTGAAAGGCTTGTGTAATCTCCAGTCTTTTTAGCAAAGTTAGTTACGAAATGTAAACATTCCGAAGATGGTTCTTGAATTTCAAGATCGAAAGGCAAAACTACAAGTCGACGAACTTGTCTTTTGTTTTTCACTTCGTTTATAACAGCGGGAACTGTTAATATCTTTTCTGCGTATTCCTGTAAGTGTTTTTATGATTTTAATTATATATATAAAATTATCCCTAAATTTATTTTACATGTAATTGAACATTATTAATAAATGCACTTGTGTCAGCCACTAAATATTTGATTTTATTCGAACTCATCTTGAATCACAACTAAACATGTGCTCAAAACAAACGTAAAGAATTTTGACAGTTTCATAAATGTCAAATGATAATCTTTTTCATTTTGAAAAGTTTTAAAAGGTCTCTCACTACTCTAATTTAACTATGAGATATTAAGAAATTTGAATATATTTTTTTATTAAATATCCATTTTCACTTTTTTTTATTACAAATTTTATCTTTCTAAAAATGTTTCATGGGAACTGAATTTATTATTCACACGGCAAAAATCCTTACAAATAAATAACATTATTTATGTTAAAAAATGTTCTGCTTGAATTATGCGATTTGAACAAGGAAGTAGATAAATTGCAATCTTGCAATACTGTTGCTTGCTTGTCAAATATTATTTTGTTTTACTTTTTTGAAAAAGAAAATAAATTTCTAATTACATATTTTCACAAAAAAAACAGAAAGCGTTAAATAAAATGTTACGAAAAATTGTGAGTTTTATTATATATAAATCCTTCTAAAGAACACGAGTTTAAAACAATTCAAATATTATCCTCCGAGAATTACATAATGGCATTTAAACGTAATAAAATTTTCTTTAATTGCAGTTTCCATTGGTAAATGCCAGACTATTAAATGTTCGAGCCTTTTCATCAGACAACAATAAATCACCAATAAATGAAACTGGTGAACAAATTCCTATTATTGATTTTGATGATCCCACAAATCTTCCGTTACCAGTTTATGAAGATAAAATAAATGAACCATTGGCACAGAGGAAGCAAAGGTAGCTCCGAAAAATAGTATATTCGATTATTATTTTCCATTTGATCTATATAGGCTTATATATCAATCACGTAAAAGAGGAATGCTGGAGAATGATCTTTTGTTGAGTACATTTGCTGCGAAATATTTAAAATCGATGACCGAAGAACAAACAGCGCTTTATGATAAATTAATAAACGGCCCAACAAATGATTGGGATATTTATTACTGGGCAACAGATGCTAAACCAACACCAGAAGAATATAATACCGAAATAATGCAATTGTTTAAATTGCATGTAAAAAATGTCAATAGAGAGAAACGTTTACAGCAACCAGCTTTAAATTAGTCATAATGAATATTTTATTTTAAAAAAAATAAATTGTTCTTTTAGTTTATTACCAAAAAAAAAAGAAAATTGCCTTCATTTTTATTAACATCGTTCAAAAACTTTATAAAGATTTGGTAAACTTGCTAATTCAAAAAAATCCGTTTTAAATTTTTTATTTGGAATTAGATATTTTTTAAATGCCGGATAAATTACATGCTCTACTGTCCATTTATGATTTTTAGTATTCTCATCAATATTCGGTGTAGTTGCATAAAAACTCGCGGTTTCGCGACAAAAAGTTTCGAAACACTCTTCTTCAGTTTGCCAATTAACTTCCGTTGCCAAACGTAACAAATACATTGGTAAATACGCCATCGATGGTCTATGATTATCTAATAATGATGGTAGAGTTTCTAAATTTCCATTTCTTACTCTTAAACCGAAATATTCCTTCATAATTGGTGATCGATCATCGAAAATTCGACAAGCTATATCAGCTAAATCATCTTTTGGTCCATCTTCTTCTGTCCAACCGCTTTCTTCGCTGTCTATTGCAATCATAATTAAATCACGAATTGGTAAAGGATTTTCAAATGAAATCAAATCGAAATTTTCAAAATTATAAATTAAAAGTTGATAAAAAAGTTCAGTACTAAAATCAAAATTGATTAATAATTTTACGAAATATACAGAAAAGCAACTGAATTTACCTTAATTTCAAAGTGTTGCACATATACAATTTGGTTTCATATTGAAATAATGCAAAAGTCTTATCTACGACTCCAACGAAAATCATACCTTTTAAAGTTCTTCTCAATGCTGAACTGGCTGCGGTTTCAATTGTTTTACGCATTGTTAAAATACTTGTTAATTTCGTTTCTTTTCTTTTAATTGATTGTGATCTATCGTTTTTTATTCCGAATGATAATTCCTGAGGCATCATTTCCTCATCAGATTCTACATTTGGTTTTTTTGGATTCGTTATTAAGAATTTCTCTAATTTTTGTTCTTTCGAATCGGTTCGTACCAAATCTTTATCGGCAACTTTTTCAACATAAGTTATATCAGATTTTTTATTTTCATCAGAAGCTCCAGGTAAACGCATTTGTTTATAAAATGTACGTGCACTATTACTGCCCACCAATTTCGATTCAATATGATCTTTGATCTTTTCAATTATATCATCTTCATGAAGAAAATGAACTTCATGTTTAGTCGGATGAACGTTCACATCAACATTTAATGGATCTATTTCAATACTCATGTAAATAAATGGTGAATGGCTTTTTGGCAAATATGTACTATACACAGAATCAATTGCTGATTTAAGAGCTGCAAAAAGAAACACAAAATTATTCCTATAAAATAAGATGACCAGATTTTGATAATGCGTGAGGAGAACTTTGTTGTTTAAACCAAAGAGAAACAATATATGTATATAAAATAAAATTAGAAAACATTTCAGGCTAAACACTTGTACTTAAAAGTGGTAAACAAATTTTTGATCGCTTCAACCTCTTGTACAAATTAAAAGTGGTGGATTTTCAAAGTTTCTGCAGATATAGTATTAGGAGTCCAGTATTTAACAAAGAAAACTATCCGAAGAAAACTCACTTCAACCGGATACTCAACTATTTAAGGATTTTAAACTTTGCAAACCACCACTTTTTTATTTTGGACTGTACACTAAATTGAAGCGATCAGAAACTTCTAGAACTGTGTCTGTTCTAAAATAAGCACTTCAATAAGAAAGCATTCCAAAGCAAGAACGATAACATTAAATAGAGGAAGAGAAGGCAGGAAAGAAGGAGGACAATCCTGCTCAAAGCTGGACGTCTCATCAGGTTATATAAAAAGTAAAGTAAAATTTTCTTACAATTTGAATCAACCAAACGATGATTAATGAATAATAAAAATGTTCCTCTCCGTGCAAAATAACTAACATTCGTTATGAATCCTTTCATTTTAAATCTATGAACATTATCGTCTAATTCGATTTCTATCAATTCCTTGGAAATTGCGACGCCATAAAGCGTTCGAATATTATCAATTTTTGTACTTTTCGCCGTTGTTCGTATCGAAACATTTTCACCATGTTTTTTCAACATAAAACTAATATTAGAATTATGAACAGCATATTTACTAATAATTTCAGATATTCTTTGAAATTCTTCATTTGGTGATTTCAATACCTGTTTCCTTTGTGGAACATTATAAAATAGATCATCAACAATAATTGTTGTTCCTTGATTTCCAGCGATTGGTTTAATTGGTGCCATCAATTTTCCATCTTTATAAGATGCTCTATAAAAATGGTAAATATAAAAATTGTATCCTATCCAAAAAAAATAATTTTTAATCTTACGTATATCCACATATTTCTTGAGCAGTTTTTGTTTGAATTGTTAAATGTGCAACATGACTGATACTCGCTAATGCCTCACCTCGAAATCCATATGTCCCAATGTTTGTTAAATCTTCGAATTTCTCTAATTTCGATGTTGTAAAACGTTCACAAACTATTTCTAAATCATCTTTACGTATTCCGGTTCCATTATCTTGGATTTGTAGTAATTTTAAACCACCAGATTTAATTGTGACCTGAATAAAAGATGATTTTGCATCCAAACTAGGAATATATCAAATTTTAACGAAATGATTTGTAAGTTAGTTTAATAACAATATTTACCTATTTTCTAATAATTCTTTAATAGCATTCGCTGGTCTTTGAATAATTTCTCCAGCAGCAATTCTATTCACAACGGATTCATCTAATTTCTTTATTTTTCTTGGTTCCATTATTTCTCAATCGGCTTTTGACCAAACAAAATCCTAAAACGCGCGATTTTTCAAATCACATCAAATCAGCTGTTTTAATTGTTTACATTTTAGGTTATGTTTATATTTTGCTTCTGTGATACTTCATCCGAAAATTTTGTCCAGAGAAATAGTTATGTCTAAGATATTACAGAAATTTCGAAGTTTAGTACGATTTAAAAAGGATCGTCTTATTTCTAATGTACAGGATATTTCCACAAGTTCTTCAATTGGAGCTATTCAATCCACAATGAATATTTTTGATAGAAATGCTAAAAAGTTACAAAAGGAGCGAGCTGCACTTAGGTGAGAAAAATGTTTTATTAAATATTACATAATATTCTATATAAAATTCTTTCTATTTAGTCCTGATGTTGATTTATTCGATTATATTAAAGAGGAAGTTGGCTATCGTCTTTCCGATCGAGTGTTTGATGTTAAACGAAAATTTGAATTGGCAGCGGATATCGGCTGTAACCGTGGTCATATTTCAAAACATATTTTATCGGAAACAGTAGAACATTTAATAATGTGTGATATTAGTCCAACAATGTTAAAACAAGCCGAAGGAACACCTGGATTGAAAATAACTAAAAAAGAAATGGACGAAGAAAAACTAGAAGTATTAAATAAATCAAATCTAATAAAATTTCAAATTTTTCAATATCAATTTATAGCTGGAAGACAATTCTTTAGATTTGGCAATATCAAGTCTTTCGCTTCATTGGGTTAACGATTTACCAGGATGTTTCGATTCAATTATAAAAGCATTAAAACCAGACGGTGTATTTATGGCATCACTATTTGGTGGTGATAGCCTTTATGAACTTCGTTCCTCATTACAATTAGCCGAATTAGAAAGAAAAGGTGGAATATCACCTCATATATCACCATTTACAAAAGTTTTTATAATAAACCGTGAACATTTTGAATTGGACATGAAAATATTATTCTTTTAGATTCGAGATGTTGGAGCACTGTTAAATCGGGCCGGTTTTACTATGTTAACTATTGATACTGATGAAATTGTTGTCGGATATCCGACAATGTTTGAATTGATGTTGGATCTTAAAGGTAAATTTAGTTAAAATTCATATAAAAGTAAGGAAATTACCTCGTATTATATAAATGGTAAAATGTTCAAAATTTCAGTGTGATCGAACTCACGGTCCTCATAGAACCGATCACAAATATTCAAAAAAAAAGAAAAATTCCCTTTACTAATTTTTACGACCACAATGTTGTTCAAAGACAGACAGACATGAGAGTACATACTTGGAAATAAGTTAGAATCTTTAAAAAAGTGAAGATTTGCGATCATGATTCAATTCAATGTTACAGGATAATTTGTGTTAAAAGACAACTTTGTTTGTAACAGGGCGCTGATTACGTATGTGAGAACAAATCAATTTGAAATATGGGAAAGCTTAGTCTTTCTCACTTTCATTCACGAATTTGTATTACCATAAAAACTAATAGCAATAAATTACGTTTCTTTGTATCCATCGATCACTATCAGAATACAAATGAAATGTTTCGTTATTTGGTCAATTCTGCGATCGCTATGTACAATCTAAATCTAAATTGAATAGCTCGCTATTAATAAAATTATTTATCATTACTAGGAATGGGAGAAAACAATGCTGCATTTAATAGGCCAGTCCATATAAGTCGTGAGACACTTATGGCTGCTGCTGCTATTTATAAAGAACTTTACGGAAAGGACGAAAACGTTTCAGCAACATTTCAAATAATTTATCTGGTTGCATGGAAACCGTCACCGGATCAACCCAAACCACTTGCTAGAGGCTCTGGAGAAGTTTCATTAAAAGACTTAGGAAAAGTTATCAAAGGAAGTAAAAGTAAAAAGACATAACATGTAAATTATAAAGAAATATATTTTAGAAGTTTTTGTTAATAATTTTAAACAAATAAATACTAAATAATTTAACTTTAATTTTTCTTTAAATTTTTATGGGAACTTGACTTTTTTGATGATTTTGGCAACACATTTTCAGTGTGTTTTAGAACGCAACCGTTTGATATTACAATATCGCCCAATACTTTCGACAGTTCCTCATCATTTTTAATTGCAAATATAATATCGCATGGTTTTATGAACACCTTTTTATTCGATGGTGCAGCATCTCCAGACGATTTTATTGTTTTAGCTACTAAATATTCCAGTACTGCAGCCATATACATAGCAGCTCCAACTTGTATATGTTTTGAATACTTTCCCCTTTCTAAATGGCGTTTAACGCGAGCAACAGGAAAAGTCAAATCGGCTTTTTTCGAATTTGATTTACGGTTTACTTTATCTAAACAAATTATTACAAAGTTACTGGGTAATAACAATAATAAATTAATTTCTTACTTGGCATGATTTAATATATAAATTTTTAAATTCTTTAATAGGAAAATGATTTAAGCAAAAAGCTTTAAAAACAGGATAAATTTGACTCGGTAAATAATTTACTAAAATTTTTCTTAGTGAAATTATTTCGCCAACTTTAATGATTCCAATTGTTAGCTAAGTTATTTGTTTTTTGGCGGTTCGATAAAAAATTTCCTTACTATTTACTTGAATAATAAAGTTTGTATTTGAATTTATGCATATTCTAATAAATACCTAACAAATAGTTTATTATGGCTCGATTGAATTCTGCCCCAAGACAGAGAATTGGAGCATTGGATATTACGATAGCCCTTCCAGGTCCATAACCAGGGCTCCAAGAAAATTTGAAGAAAACTTCGAAATTTTTCAAAAAATCCAGTCGGTATTGATGAATAGAAAGTGCGGATATACTTTATGTATGAATGCATTCACAAAGCTTAAAACTATATTCAGTAACATTCAGCCCACTAATATTCATACCTGTATATGCACATATATACATAACGGGTGATTTATCGTGAGGTACTTTTTTCAATCGGGATTATATTTACACCTCACGCGTGAACAGTATGAAGCTGCCATTGCAGTTTGGCTCATTATTAAAACCATTTCAAAAAAAGAGCTTAATTCGCGTCGTGTTTTCAATGAATGAGCGGTTTAATGTGCTTTATGGGCTGGCGGTCCATATTTGTTCAAAAATTAGGATGGCCGCACAGAAGCCGTCAATCGTACCCGCTACCGCGCCATGATAACGAGCCACTCCACTCCATCACATTAACTTTATTAGTCTGGAACCAAGCAGTTTGTTCTCTTCGCTTTGTGTTTGGGGTCGTTGTCCTGTTGAAATATCCAGACTAACGGCATATTTTCTTCAGAAAAAGGCAGCATAATGTTTTTCATAATTTCAATATATGGTACACATCTTGGGTCATAGAATATAGTTTAATCCAATGAATGGAACCTACGCCATTCCAAGAAAAACTTCCCAAAACCATAATTCCACCTCCTCCCTTTTTAACTGTGCCCTTGATATCTCTTGGCACTAGCTATTGGTTAACAGGTCGTCGGATGAATAATTCACCATCAAAACCATGCAAATTAAATTTACATTCGTCGATCCATAGGTTTATTTCTTGATAAGTTTTGCCAGTATTTCGTAAGACTTTTATCATATTTCTTTCGGCGTCTGTACGAACGTATTCACCATGTTATAAGTCCAAATGTAAGGCATACAATTATACATCGTCATGGGATACAAAGATATCCTTCCACCCGTAATCTTTATACTTGTTTGTCATTGGCAAATTAGAGATGCATGCCAACCTTAAAAAGTTTTTACAAGAACAAAAATGAAAAACATGTTTATTTATAATATTTTCCTTTTTATTATAAAATAAATACAATTTATATTTTTAACGAAAAATAAGTAATTAATAAATATTTTTTCTGCTTTATAAAAGTTATTACAATACTCTGAGATTTTATTGTGCAATTTTCTTTTGAAAATTTGTTTCTTATAAAAATTGATTTTTTGCCTCTTATTGATTCGTTTCTATAAATTATAAATAAAATAATATTAAAAAAGAAAATTATTTTTTACACAACTAATTCTAATTCATTTTTAAATTAAATTTGTGAATTTAAGCGAGTTATTTGAGTAAGAATGTTTTTTATTATTTTGATGTAAATAATGATCAAAGAATTAAAGGCACTATTTTATGTGTTTTACAATCAGTTTCTTTTATTTTTTACTAGCTGGTACCCGGCGCGTTGCTGCGGCAGAAGGAATTGTGCAAATTCCGTTTGAAATTTGGAAGAGTTATCTTGTTTAAATCTTTAAATATTTTGCCGAATTTTACCGAAGTGTGCCAAAATTTACCGAAATTTGTCGAACTTTACCGACATTTACCGAAGTTTAAAAATCTTATTTTACAATTTTTCAGTAAATTTCGAAATATTTCGGCACACTTCGGTAAACTTCAGAAATTATACTATGCCTATAACCTTCCCGCAAGTGCAAGCAATAAGTTGGCAAAGTTTTATCCCAATCAGACGAACGCTGTGGGAGCGCATAAAATACGAACAAACAAACAAACATTGATTTTTATATATTAGATAGATTTTATTTCAATACAGTTATTAAATTTCGGCACACTTCGGGCGGTAAATTTCGGCACACTTCGGAAAACTGCGGCAAATTATATTCGTTGGTTTTTTATATAAATTGTATTTTATTTTAATACATTTTTTAAATATTTTGCCGAATTTTACCGAAGTGTGCCCAATTTCACCTTCGGTCAAATTCGGCACACTTCGGTAAACTTCGGCAAATTATATTCGTTGGTTTTTTATATAAATTGTATTTTATTTCAATACATTTTTCAAATTTCGGTAAATTTCGGCACACTTCGGTAAACTTCGGAAAAATATTATGCCTATAACCTTCCCGCAAGTGCAAGCAATAAGTTGCCAAAGTTTTATCCCAATCAGACGAACGGTGTGGCCGCGCATAAAATACAAACAAACAAACATTGATTTTTATATATGTAATAGATAGACCAGCTGCTTTAATTTGAGCTGGAAAGTGAAATTTCCTAAAGACAGACAGGAGTGGAATTGTGTAACTCGATTTGATCCAAATCATGTCGAAAAATCATAGAAATTACAATGCTTTTCGATACGATGTAGTCTTAATCGAATTACGCGATTCCACTCCTGTTTAATGCCTCAATTCAGTGCAAAATTTGCTAGGTCCGTAGATCTCAAAATAATAGAAAATGTTTAAAGCGTAAAGTAATATCAATACAACAGATCTTTTTTTTTTAATAGCAATTAGTCTAGTAATTCAAGAACGCAACATTATTCTGGAGTTGACTCGGGCAATTCGATTGAGAATAAATCGAATTAAAAAATCTTTGACACTCCTATTCTTTTTCGATATAATATTGAGCCAAATCGAATTACACGATTCAACTCTTAAATGTTAGATTAAGATTATAGTGCAGTTATATTATATATTTATAGGCAAAGGTATCGGAAATAGTTTAAATCCTAATAGCGTTTTCGTTTCTCACATGACCTAAAAAATGCAGCATATTTAAGGTTCTGCACATAAAGATGTATGGAAGAAGAGTGAATATAAAACCTAACATTAAATATATGAAAACCAAAAATAATGTTAACTGAGATAATAACCAAATTAAATTATTCTATTTCATTTGAATGGCGAGTTATTATCTCTTGAGAACTTGGGCTTGTATCGTTTTGAAGAAAGCGAACGAGAAAATAAAAAAGTGGTAATTTCTCATGCACAGTTCTGACTGAAATCCGACTTTCTCAAAGTAGAATCGAACGGAAAAATTTCAAATCTCTTTTCTTTTACTTACGTTTGTAATTTTCTAGAAACTAACACGACAATTTTGAAGGGTTTTTTTTGCTTTGAGAAAAGAACAGAAAAAATTCTGACCTATCTTCAAAACTGGTATAAAATGAATATAGAAAATAATATAGAATTCCATAATTCAATTTAAATTAATTCAGAATTTTCGTTGTTATTCATTTTTCTATTTCATTTTAGTTTCTTTTATTCAATAAAACTTTTAAAACACAAATTGAATTCATTAGTTTTAAATATTTAAAACAAAAATAATAAATAATTATTTTTGAAAAATGTATCTTTAATACCAATAAAAAAAAGTAATTGGTAAATGATTATGAAAAAATATATAAATAATAATAAATGTTTTTGAATAAAAATAATATTAAAGAGATGAAAATTATTGACCAGATGATAATGAATTATTACTATTACTACTACTAGCAACTATGGAAGATTCATTATTATTAATAAATGCAGTTAAATCAATATTAGCACCTATTTCTGA